>JBAIAA010000269.1:0-600000 GCA_037893245.1 Crossaster papposus | reverse complement strand
CACAAAAAAAGTGTTGCCGGTCGATTTTTTTTTTTTCATAAATCGTTAGTTAAAACTCTAATTTATAGGCTGTTCATGTTTAAACCTTTTTAAAAATTCCCGAAAGTGATAATATCGGCCTTCTCCTGATTTTTGTTGTCGTTGCTATTACTCAAATTGAGCAAACTTGTTGCCGCGAACGGCAACAAAATGTCACTTTTTGAAGCGTCGTTACTTTTCATTCCATTTAAAATGATACATCACATGCACCAGTATGCTTACTGGTGCATGTGATGTATCATTTTAAAGCTTAAAACGCTAGCAATCCAATGGTATAAAAATCTCTCATATGACAAATTTCGACTTTAGCCTGGTTTTGGGGTGGTGGGTCACATAATGCTACTGTCAGGGTTCTAGCTAGGACCTTTTTAGTGCCGGGTAAATTATCAGATTGCGAAGCGTTGCGAGCGGAGCTCTCGTGCCTCACGGCCAGGGGTCCAGTTCATTTTTGCATGTTTCTGTGAAAGTTTAGCAAAGTTAATAAAATAAATTACTACATGAACATGATTAACGTGACTTTGTATCTCCTCTCTTTCTTTTGTGCCCATAATTTGATAAAAAAAAAAAAAAAAATTGTTTATTTTTTATTTTTATTTTTTTTTTTTTTTGTGCCGGGCGGCACAGCCAATATGAACCCGAGTGCCGGGCGTGAATTTGCAGTGCCGGGAGATACCGCCCGGCGCCGCCCACCGTGGCTAGAACCCTGGCTACTGTTCGATATTTAAATAAACACAATATGTAGATATTTCAGAATTTGGACAAGTTCCTTTTCTTTTTTTCAGGAATGGTATCTTTCACAGAGATGTCAAGCCAGAAAACATACTTGTTAAGGTAAGTCCTTAAAGGTAGTATACACCATTTGCAGATATCGAAAATATTTTCTACCAAATTATTAAGAAATATCTTACTCATTTGAAAGTAAATAATGATTCTAGGCATTCAGCAAAATGATTGCGCTAGATATCCTGTAATTATTCCGAAAAGTAGAATTTTATAAAGAAAAATTTGTGATCGCCGGCCGGCGATCGCGAAAAAACAAAGATAACATAAGAATAACTGCTCGATGCCGGTTGAAAACAAACGCCATTTTTTGTGTTTTCCTCGGCATCCATGATTGTAAAACTTCGGACAGGTCAGTTAAACGATATTTACTATAAAATACAACTCCCCAAATCTGCCTATTCATGATAATTCGAGCAATTACCAATGGTGTATCCGACCTTTAAGTGTACACTTATGTCATCTTTCTCATGACATACTCGATCAATTCTATCAAATGTTGCATCAATCTGCCTGACTATTGAGACGATAAGACAGAATACAACAGAAATATACATTGTACATCTTGCGTTGAGAATACATGTACACTTAATGTCAGTCAATTAATATGACAATCGTATGCAGTCTGCTGCTACACATGTTCAGTATCTCTAGGCCGAGGGTAATTATTTCCTTGTGTAATCTAATTCCACTGTAAACATCAGAAGAATAAAAAAAAGAAGTGAAATCAAATTTACTTTCAATGCCCCGATCACAATTAGGCGCAGGTGGTGCTTAGTTATAGAGCTATATTAAATTACTGGAGCGCTAACTCGCGCACAGAGATACTTTGAATCCATTCTGTGCGCAGACATTTTGAATTCATGTGCGTGTTGCAGAACATAATTAAAATAGATGGATTGAATTTTGAAAGTGTACGCGTGCAAGTAGAACAGACGCAAACAACTTACGCGCGCCATGCAAGTTTAAACAAAAGTCAAGGCAAAATCATCTGCAGCGCGCGGATACGCACACACAGGTTGGTAAACACTGCCAATCGTGGACGGGGCAGTGTCCGACCGTCTTCCCTTCTTTTGTTTGTACACTAACGTTTTTGGATGACCTCCATAGGATTTGTACATGATTTGGAATCGTGAACGTTTTGTCAATCGTGGACGTACCCAATTCTTTTGTCTGACGACCACGATTGGCGGTGAATACATACGCATGCATTTGCGCTCATTTACTAATCATTCGTTTTGGTTTTGGGCATATCGGCTTCGGTAACGCACTGTACAATACAAACCCAGATAAGCAAATAGCCGTACAAAAGCCGTACACAATTGTAAGGTTTCCATAGGTTTGTGCACAAACATGGATGCGCCCAGCTCGCATCATTTGTACATAGAGCCAGTGCTCTAGTAATGTAATACAGCTCTATGTGCTTAGTTCTTATTACTGCTTACGAGGTACATGTACATGTAGTCAAGAATAAGTCATGCCAGCACGGGAGTGTAAAATTGCTTGTCACGGTTTGCGCGTGGGACAAAACAGTGCTTCAAGGTTGACACACTCGGGAGTGCATCAAGGGAATTGCGCTCATTGTGAATCTGTGTAGCAGTCGTTGTTTATGCTTTTTGATTTTTCAATTCTACATGTACATGTACATGCACACGTGTGTATTATTATAGGACAATGTAGGAAGCATTTTAATGTACTAAATGGAATGTCTGCTGATATTCTTGATAGCATTTTATGGTTTTATTTCCGAAAAAGTGAAACTATAGTGGAGATATTAGAAGAAGAAAATTGAATATAGTATCAAATTAACCCTAGCATTGTTTGCATTATCTTTTAACTGCATGCAGGTAAAGATTGGATACAGCCTAAATCCTCAAATCTTTTTCTTTAATTCTTTAATTCTTTAATTCTTTAATTCTTTAATTCTTTAATTCTTTAATTCTTTAATTATATCGCACAGCATTGGTTCTTGGCCATTAAAGTAATCTATATTTTCTGTGAATAAAGATATATGTAGTAAAATTCCTTATGAAAGTTTAAGCCTCAATGGTCATTTCATGTCAAAAAAAAAAGCGAAAGTTTTCTAAACGATTTCTCACCGGCATCAGCGGATTAATTCTCGTCTCATGAGACCAAAACTAATTGTTTTACTCATTTCTCAACGACTATAGCATTTCAGGCAAAACTATTCCATGGGAAGTTTTCTAACATCATCATGTTTATACCGTGTAAGTTATTTGTAAATCTGTGAGCATTTATGTTTTTCGAGATTATCAAAAGTGAGCGGGCCTTTAAAGGTAGTATGTACCATTTGCAGATATCGAACAAATTTACTATCGAATTATTAAGAAATATCTTACTCATATGAAAGTAAATAATGATTCTAGGCATTCAGCAAAATGATTGCGCTGGATATCCTGTAATTATTCTGAAAAATTGATTTTTATGAAGAAAAATTCGCCGGACGGTGATCGCGAAAAAACACAAATAACATAAGAATAACTGCTCGACGCCGGTTGAAAATAAACGCTGTTTTTCATGCTTTTCTTGACATCCATGATTGTAAAACTTCGGACAGGTCAGTTAAACGACATTTACTGTAAAAGACAACCCCCCAAATACACCCATTCATGATAATTCAAGCAATTACCAATGGTGTATACTACCTTTAACCCTCCAAAACCGCGTGCTTAAATTTTGAGGAGTGTGGAGGGTCAGGATAAAAGTGAAAATATATGCAATCTGTGATGATGTGATGCGATCTGTGAAAACCCGCCACATGGTGGCAAAATAAAAAAAATGAGTTCTTTACATCATCTTAAAGCTGAGATCATCCTCTTTCTAATGCTTTTTAAATCAGGTCTATAAGACCTCTACATCAAAAGTTACGTTAAAATGAATGTCGATTATTGGCAATGCGAATTTCTGAGAAAACAGGGTTTAACGATAGGGTACCAGAATAGCAATGAAAAATCAATAAAAATAATAATAATAATATATTTTTTGTTTTTTTTCTTATTTTTTTTCTTTTTCTTTTTTCTTTTTTTCTTTTTCTTTTTTTGGTTGCTTTTATGGGACTTGCAACTTTGCGACATCCGACGGGTTTTCACAGATCCTATCACAAATGTGTGTAATTATAACGCAAATTTGAGGTTCGTTTTTTCCAATCCCAAAAATCTTATTAGTTACATTTTACTCCTAAGCTAGAAGCTTTGTCAGACTGGCGTCCAATGCTCAACTGCCTTTTTGTATACACTTTCTTAGTTGTCATAGAGGGCGTTGTGTAATTATGCTGCATTTTACTCTTTTTTTTCTCACAAACTCTGCTGCTCTGCAAATGATAAAGTTGGCACGAGATAAGGTAAAGGTAAACTTAGAAACCCCAGCATCATTTGTCATTCATATTCATGTAGTTCATAATTCATGTACATTGTAGTTCATTATTCACTCAGCATACAATACAATAGAATATACATACATTGTAGATGGACTACTACTATTTCCTACTTTTGTCTCACAATCAGAAAAAAAATCAAAATCTTATTGAATGTGTCTACAGCACATGTGACCCGCTCCTATGAAAACCGACATAAGCGCACAGGCTATTTCGAGATACGTCCGCTCGTCAAAGTTGAAATGGGGTGAAAAATCTGGCGGACATCGATTTTTGTTTTTCGTTATTTTTTTATTCTTTAATATGTATACTCAAACCCCCAGTTAGGTTAAACAAAATCAATCTTATTGATGAGAAAGTACAAAAATCATGCGTCTATTGATGCAAACTGTGTCCTAAAAGTGCTAATTTATCTTCCAAATACATCAAAATATAATCCACATAAAATTGGAAGTATGTATGGTATAAAGGTGGTTTTGGTACCAAATGAAAGCTGAAGATGTGTACTAAATGGAAATAACAATATCTCACTTTAAAGGAGCAGGTCACACAGAGTACTGTACATTGCCCTCCCCCCCCCTCAAAAATAAAATCATATTTGACTATTGGAACTTGGATTTGATGGACTTTTGGAATATTCAAAATGCACCGATCAATCTTGTACTAGCCAGTACTAGCCAGCCAAACTCTATCTCCAGGTTTTGCTAGGTTTGGTACCAAACATTAGCAACTGTTTTTGGACTTTGTTTGACTCAGTACAAATAGCTCAGACCCTGTTGAATTCTGTGAGGTTCAGGGCAGAAAGACATGAGACTTGTAAAAATGTTGGAGCTTTGGGGAATGCACAGGCATTTATGCGTGGGTGAGCTCAGGCTGGTCATAGCCCAACACACAGAACCAACGGCCAGTCATCACAGCCCTGATCCTGAACACTAAACAATGCATAGACCCATCTGTCAATCAAATTTCAACAAGTTGGAGTTTGGCAGGTTTAGTACCATTAGATTCAGTACCAATAATTACTGAACCTGTGTACAGTTGAAGTTTGTTAGGTTTGGTATGCTTTCTAGTGCGAGAGCCTAGGAAGTTGGGTTTAATGTTTTGAAAAGAAAATTTATTATATAAAGTGCAATGAAACTTTTAAAGATAATGAAATTACATCATACTCTGTCTTTATTTGTAATTGGTCTTCGATTAATTTGACATTTTTTTTCTGCCTTGTCCACAGGATGACTTGTTAAAGTTAGCAGATTTTGGTTCATGCCGTAGTGTGTATTCTAAACAACCCTATACGGAGTACATATCAACAAGATGGTAAGTTTAGAAATTAAAAAAAAGGGGTTTCAATTTCTCAACATCACTCAAGAAGAACATTTTTATTATGGAATCAATATTCCGCGTTTCTTTTTCATTACTTACATTTTTTAATTAATCCTGAAATAAAAAATTTAAAATTGCAGTATTATCTTCGCAAACCAGTTCGCGCCGGACGTATATACACGCCAAGTTTTCTCCCGATTCAAAACGGATGACGCATAAACACCTCACAGGCGAGGCCGGAAATGTCTTTTAGCAGCGAGCAAGGCCAGAAATGCGTGGGTGTACTTTCTGGTACCATTGGCCTTAACCCGCCTCGAAGCGAGTTTCGTTAAAAATAATTTGGCGCCTCAGCTCGGTGATGTTAAAATAATAATAATAGCAGCGACTTTCCGACTCTATCTGGAACCCATTCACAAAATAAATTAACAAATAAAACAAAATATTAAATTTACACAATCAGACTCCGTTATTTAAAAATCTATGGAAAATGATTACCAGATTTATACTCAAGATATGGAGTGTATGTATGCATGGGGGCCCCCTCGAAAATGGACAAACATATCTCAACGGACAAGCATACTTCCAATACCCTGAAGACAAAACTACCTATACCAATTGATGAAGAGTCTTTCTAGAAGAAAAATAATACCTTTGAACGCTGCTATAACAAACACCGCTATACCGAGCATTCGGCTATACAGAACCTCATGTTTGGTTCCCGATTTGTGTGTACAAAACATACAGTACCAAACATCAGTGTTAGAAAAATTCAACAGATTGAAAGAAAATATTAAAAAAAATTGGTAAATCAAATGCTATTTGGGCCGTTTTGTAATTTCCGAACGTCAATAAAAACGGCCGGTGCTTTATGTTGAGAGAGTGACAAGAGGCTATTATTTCCCTAATGAATAGAAGGGAAAAGCAAAGTGTTGCTGTACATGTACATGTAGGTTTTTCAGTAGCAGCCTGGACGTGCAGGGTGGACTTCTGCCACCGGAAATTGAAAATATGGACGTCTGTTTCGTGACTCGCGTGAGGGTGTGAGAAATACCGCTGCACTAACAATAGTCAAAGGAGGGCACCGCCGATGTGTGAAAACAGCAGGGCGTCAGCAGTCGCCGTAGCGTGTTTTTTTTAAAATGGAGATTGATTCAGCGGAGATCGAAGGGTGCGGATGTGATTCTGCGCTTCTTGGAAGATAAGAAAAACATTGATCCGATAACAGTTATCAAGGTGCAGCTCATCAAGAAAGTCATAAGGCGGAAGCGACATGAGACCGACGAAGCAGACAAAAATGACAGACTTCTTTAAGGTGTGAGCAGCCTCCATCAACTAACGGTTCTTTTCAGAAAAAAATTAATATACCTTTGTCCAAGCCACTTTCTTCTCTTCCTGACTCGTCTTCTTCTCCCAATAGTGTCTTCTTTTTATTGTGTTGATTTCTATTTTTAATATAACTTGTTGTTTTTTGCACAATCTTTAAGCCTTATATTTTAACAGCTTTTAAAATAAACTGCGCTCCTAGTTCTTAACAAAATTTAAAAAAATACAATTTTAAAAGTGAAATATAATAAAAAATTTACTTCAAGTCAAATTAGAAAATGCAAAAAAAAAGAAATCCAGAACATGTGCAACAGACAAAAGAGGGCGCTATTTCAAAATGGCCGCTCGGGGGACCGGTTGAGTAAAATTGTTATAACGAACGACCGCTATACCGAACAATTTTTGTGGATCCAACGATGTTAATGATAGCGGCGTTCCACTGTATCAACACTATTTTTTTTAAGTGAAGTTGGTGTCCTTTCACACCAAAAAAATATTTCGTGGATTGCTTGGTTTCAGATATAACATAATACTGCTTCTTCCAACAAATGTTTTAATTATTTGTTTGCAGTGATATCAATTTACTCATGATAAACAAAAATGGAGATAAACAAAACTGCAATGAACAAAACTGGAGACAATACGTATTTTTCAGCATTTTATTTAGCCATCTAATCGGGTGGAACTGCAATTTTCTTTTCCTTTCTATTTTTTGTTTGACCAACCCAACTGACTGGCTTAACTTTGAAGGCAAACAAATGAACAAGGGACGCCCTAATCACAAGCCTTAAAACACCCTCGGGGAAAGAGGTGGGAAGGCAATTAGTTGATTGATTGTTGGATAAATACGGATGTAATTTCTCCTTTTGTGAGTGCATTTGGAGGAGGAATAAATTGCTTTTTACATTAGGAGAAATGTCATAATCTCGTCAATCATGCATGCCAGTGTGCCCCCCTCTAAAAAAAAAAAAAAAAAAAAAAAAAAAAAAAGCATCTTGGCAATGCTTGGTTACTTGGTTACTTGTTGGTTTTACAAAAGTCAAACCAAAAAGGGTTAAAGTAAAAACTTAGTTCAATAAATGTAATGGTTCTTCATTAAGGTTCTATCCTTTTAACCCCTTGACGCTGGTTTTAATTCCTTGCTGTTTTTATCACTGATTATACGCATGATTGCACAGCAGCCTCTGTCCAGCAGCTGCACTGCACAATGGATCCGAGCGTACAACTGTCCCACAGGCAGTGTTTTACAGCGTAGCACAGCTGACAACAGCATTCCAGACGGATTAGTGTGCTGTGGCCATAGCTGCCCTATGGCGTCAAGGGGTTTAAGCGCGTTGTGTTTTGCGAATTTCCCTCTTTTGTATCATTTTTTAAAAAAATAAAAAAAATATCTGTTGGTACCGGGTACATGGGCAGTTGTGACCATCCTCAACAAAAGGGCTGTAAATTCGTCAAAGCTTATTTTGAGAAAAGAACCATTAAAATATTTGAAAAACAATAAAAAACAAAGACTTTTCATATTCAGTGTTACTAGTTGTAGCTAACCATAAATACCCACTATGTCTTGTACTACATCATTTTGAAGCTTATTTCTTGTAGATTTCATTTCTTTAAATATCTAAAAATTTCAAGATGCCTACTTTACAGCCCTTTTGTCTTGTGGAAGGTCACATTTTATCTAAGTAGTTCCAGCCAATTTGTACAAGATATGTTTTGTTTATATGTATAGGTACAGGGCGCCAGAGTGCCTCTTAACAGATGGGTACTACACATACAAGATGGATCTATGGAGTGTGGGTTGTGTGTTCTTTGAAGTCTTAAGGTAAATCGGTTTGTACACGTAAGCCTCAGTCAAGGTGTTTGTCTATCATGTACTGTACATGTAACGTGAACAGTGACCTCGCGAGGCTAGGCTACCATATGCAATTCATACTTTGGTGATCAAAATAATCTTTTGAATCGATCAGATCTGATCAGATCTGAAAATATAGATATTACAGAAACCAAAAGCTTTAACAAAAAAGATTTCTTAAAAGAATTTTGTTAAAACAAAATTTACATTGCGCGATGGCGATAGCCCCCAAAAAATCAAGAACAACATAAGAATAACTGCCCGACGCCGGTTGAAAACAGACGCTGTTTTTCGTTCTTTTCTTGGTATCCATGATTGTAAGACTTCGGACAGTTCAATTAAACGATATTTACTATAAAATACAACCCCCAAAATCCACCCATTACTGATAATTTAAGCAATTACCAATGGTGTATCCTCACCTTTAAATGTTATTTGTTATTTGGCGATTAGTCAGAAAGAGCAGGAAATAAGTTTTTATTTGATGTATGGCACAACTGGGCGATTTCTGAGTTATATTAAAACAAGTCCTTGCACAGAAATAGGGATTTGAAATTTCAATGCTTCATCACACTAGGGTATTAAGAGGTTAATATTTAAAGGGGAACTCAAAGGTTTTTTTTTCTTCGATTTTTGTTTTGTTTTTGTGGCAGAGTATAGATTAAATAATAAATAAAAAAACTATTTGGGTAAATTAAGTAAGAAATTTGTTTTTTAGAGGCATTTTCTTTCTGCGCCTGCACAGCCAGGAATCTGAAAGCGCGAGTTTAAATCTCCGTCTGTATGTAAACATATGACGTCATTCTGGGAGACGGTGGCACTGCATACATATGTATGCAGTGCCACCGTCTCCCAGAATGACGTCATTTGACGTAGATTTGAACTCGCGCTTTTTAGATTTCTGGCTGTGCAGGCGCAGAAAGAAAATACCTCTAAAAATAGTATTTCTTACTTAATTTACCCAAATTGTTTTTTTATTTATTTTTTAATCAATACTCTGCCACAAAAACACAAACAAACACCAAAAAAACACCTTTGAGTTACCCTTTAAAAACCTTTATTTAATCTACTTTGGTGATCAAAAAAATGTTTTGAAACGATCAGATCTGAAAATATAGATATTACAGAAACCAAAAGCTTTAACAAAAAGGATTTCTTAAAAGAATTTTCTTTAAAAAAAAATCACATTAAATCGCCCCTACGGAAAAGTGTATTGCGCGACGGCGATAGCGAAAAAAACCCACAAGATCAACATAAGAATAACTGCCCGACGCCAGTTGAAAACGGACGCCTATCCTGATAATTCAAGCAATTACCAATGGTAAATTTTACCTGAGATTGAATGGTGTATCCTACCTTTGCATCCACCCATTCCTGATTATTCAAGCAATTACCAATGGTGTATCCTACCTTTACATCCACCCATTCCTAATAATTCAAGCAATTACCAATGGTGTATCCTACCTTTACATCCACCCATTCCTGATAATTCAAGCAATTACCAATGGTGTATCCTACCTTTAGATCCACCCATTCCTGATAATTCAAGCAATTACCAATGGTGTATCCTACCTTTAACTGTTTGACTCTAATTCCTACAGCTTACACCCATTGTTTCCTGGAGCCAATGAAGTTGACCAGATTGCAAAGATCCACGACGTCATGGGCACGCCGGACGCCAGCATTCTCAACAAACTCAGAAAGTAAAGATCAATCTGGTTGATCCCTTCCTTTCTAAATTCATCCAAGACACCAAGAAAAAAATGCCTTTATTCTCCCCACGTTTGTCTTTCTAAAATGGATACAGTGTAAAGTTGAAAGGATAGTTTTACTTTAGCAGAACTTAAATCGCATTCCTTTCCATCCTTTTTCACACTTTATATTATTTTTTTAAGTAAACATTATTAAAGTGGAGGGCAAAAACAATATTTTTATTTTTTTTGCCCAACAAAAAGTTTGTATGTTTTGGTGGAATCTGTTGGAGTGGGTACTGCACTAATAAACTGATTATACTCTACATAGGATTAGGCATACCACCATAGTCAGAGTTTATCTAATGGTGTTAAAATTTGCACACATATAGGCCTCATGTATCAGAATTACTGCTGTTCCTAAAAGCATTTGACCCATTTGACCCATCTAAAACATCACCATACCCTATTGACATGCAAATTCACATTTGTTGATTGTTTTGGTTTGACGAACTGCCTAATGTCCTAGCTGCGTGCTTAAAATATCTAGCTGCCAACTAGCTGGCAACCTTCTTTGCAAGGTTTTATGCATAGAAAATTAGTTGGTAACCACGAAGCAGAAAACTACGGATTTAGCAGGCTGCTAAGGCCTAGTCGGCTCCTAGGATAGCAGGCTTTTATGAATATCGGCCCTGGTTTAAAGGAAACCGAGAAAGGAGGACGTTGTTTACGACTAAGGCCGACATTTTGTGGCATGCACGACGATTCAATGTGTGGTATATCCTACTTTTAAAAGCTCTTTCTGATTAACATCAATTTCTTCAAAACCCGTTTTGTAGCCCAATTGGGTGCTTTCAGGATGTAATGCCCTTTAAACCAGTTCGCACCGGATGATGTATATAAACGCAAAGTTTTCCTCGGATTCAAAACGAATGACGCATAAACACGCCAGGAGCAAGGCCGGAAATGTCTGTTAGCAGCAAGCAAGGCCGGAAATGCGTGAGTGTGCTTCACGGCACTATCGGCCTGAACACGCCTCGGATCGAGTTTCGTTAAAAATAATCCCGCCATCGGCTCGGTAATCCCGGAGCGACCTGGTTAAAATGCCTTGTAAAACCAAGGCAACAGTCAAAGTCACCTTGTACAAACCTTTGCCTTCCTTTCAGCAAGCACGCGTTAAAGGTGTCGCTGGATGAATTGACCGTTCCTTTCTTTCTACAGTAAAACAAGAGGAATGAACTTTAACTTCCCACCCAAGAAAGGAACAGGGATACAGAAGTTGCTGCCCCATGCCTCCGCGGAGAGCATAGAGCTCATCTTTCTGCTGTGTACATATGATCCGGACGAGAGAATATCAGCCAAACAGGCTCTCAGACATGACTACTTCAAGGATCTGAGGTTAGTCGATCGTGAAGGAGCTTTATTTTTTACTATAGTTTACCTTCTACCCTCCTAAATCTTTAACCCTAACCCTGCCAGACCCAGCACAGTGCATCTGTGGTGACTGCTTGACCTTGCTGCACCCTGCACACAAGTCAAAGTGACAAAGTATGCAATCTGATGCGTCTGGTAGGGTTTCTAGCCAAAATAGCCTGGAGGGTTAGGGTTAAAGAATCAAACAATGTTACAGGGATTTTGCCTTTGCCACGGACCCCAAAATGCGTCTCAGAAACGCATTATTTGAAATTGACATTCTGTTAATATTTTCTTCAAAATGAAAAATGACAGCATGCCAGAAGGATTAATTTCACAGGGAGTAAAGAGTCATTTAGTATCTCTGAAACAAGTGAGGTTTTCAACAATAATTTGGTTAGTCACTTTTGAGATCGGCAACTTTTGAATTAAAATAGCAGCAAATGGTATACTCTACCTTATAACCAGGGTTGTAGTCGAGTCCCTGCAAGTCCGTTCACAAGTCCTTTCGTGAAGCCAGTCACAAGTCCCTTCATAAAGGCAGTCACAAGTAACTAGATGAACAATGACAAAGAAATGCTTTTGTCAAAGCTGATTTGAATAGCTTGTGATGTGAATTAGAACCGATGGAACTGTGATGGACTTGCAGGGACTTACAGGGACTTGCAGGGACTTGTGATGGACTTGCAGGGACTTGTGATGGACTTGACTACATCCCTGCTTATAAACTCACTCAAGTGTAAATAATATCAGCTGTTTTCAAGCCAGTTCTCATTCAAGGCAGAAAAAAAATAAAAATTGCATTTTTGGTTTTTACAGAGATGCAGACAAGAGGAAACACCCCAAGGCTGCAGTGGAATCTGGCAAAATGTCTCCTAACTCGGTGGATGAGGTCAACGCTAAGACCAACAACAACAACAATATCATCAGCACTAAGGAGGGGGATGTAACATACCAGCCTCATCAGCAGAGGAGAAGGGTACGACTATGAAATAGTTGCAATTTATTCAGAGTTGTAGTCGAGTACTTTTCCGAGTACTTTGTTTTCTACCAAATATTGAGCTGTTTGTTGTGAACAAAGTGAGACAAACATTGACAGTAGACAACAAATGTGACCTGGCCTGGCACCACGAAATGAGCGAAAATTCGCACATAGCCAAAACGAGTTATTGGCCGAAACGCTCGTTTTTCATGGGGAAGGTCGGTTTTGAGTTGTTAATGTTTTTACATACACAAAACCCATCTTTATCATATCCCAAAATTGTATAGCTCAATTAAACCTGTTTTTTAAAGTGTTTTTTTTTGTGGCTGAATTGCACTGAGTGATAGTATAGTTGGCACGATTAACAGACTTTAAACTCCGTTTTCTCAAAACAAGCAAGCATAACTTCAGCAATTTCAAATGAGTATAGCGGAGGCTAGGAATAAGCTACAGCAACACACAAAACATCATTTGAAAGCTTAGAACTTCTTCTTTCTAAAAGTGTAATAATGCCAAATTTGTATTATGCGACTTTCCACCTATTTCGTAGTGACAGGTCACAAATGAAGTCAGTGTTTTAGACAAAAATTACTTTTTGGATGCATAAAGATATCTTTTAATCAAAGATTTGGGACCTCGAAAAGTGCTTAAAAAGTACTTGGTTGAGTGCTTATCGAATGCAATGCTTTTGTCTTAAAAGCTTAATTTATACAAGATTATGATTGCCCAAAGTCTTCAATTTGTTTAGCAAAGTATTTACTGTCCAGTGTCTGTGTTATACAGCTTTATCCCTACCAAACCATCTTAATATCTGGTAGTTAAGCTGGTACTCTGAAAGTACTTGACTACAACTCTGATTTAATTTTTAACTCGCACCTTTTCTGTTGGACAAAGATAATCTCATTTGTTTTTCAGGCAGTTTTTGTTTGTTTGTTTGTTTGTTTGTTTTCAATAATAAAGGCTGGTTCATACTAATAATGCGAAAGCGAATGTAATGTGAATTTGACGTCACGAAGCATTTGCTGCGAATATCTCGCCGAAGGGGATATGTGTTCAACTTTTGGCGAATTCGTAGTGCAAAAATTCCACGAGACGTCACAAATTTGCGTCCCTGTTTGTGCCGAACCAGCCCTTAACACCCCTGAAGTCAAAAGAAGAATGTTCTAAGCTTAGTTTCAGCTTAGTGGATATTGGACAATTTCACACAAAGAGTGTAACACTTTTATAAGAGAATTTCACATTTCAAGTGCAGAAAGTATGCACATGTTTATTGTTTTGCCTATTTTTATTTTATTTTAATTTTTTTGGGGGGGGTGTTACAGGTCTACTGTAACAACCTTGAAATACAACAAATTTTGACCCTACTTTTTCTACAATTTCTCACCTGGGTTTGCTCGAAAGCCTAAAGGCCTGTTTATACTCTGCGTGAACGCGGACGCGAACGCGAATGCGCATTTGTGACAACGCTGCAATTATTCGCGCTGGGGATTCGCAAAGTTTAACACATTTCAACTCCGGCCAATTTTCGCAGCGAATGCTTCGCGTTCGTATTTGCAGGAAGTATAAACCAGCCTTAAAGTGATGTACCACTAAACAATTATCTTTTTTTTAGGTAAACAAAAAATAACTTCTTTCCCTTTTTTTTTGGTCCGCTGTATTTTTTCCTGCAAACCCAGAGGAAACCCCGTCGATTCCAGGAGCCTGACAAGACCTACCACCCAACCAGCCTCCTGCCCAAGGTAGCCCAGTCTAGCCAGATCACAGCCTCCAATGTCGCCAGTTACCCTGCTATGTCCTCCTTTCCGTCCAGCACCTTTCCCAAGCTGCACACGGGGCCCTCCATGCTGCCCAGTATAGCCAACTCACACTACAACAAGCATCACCAGCACTCCAAAAAGGTACGGGCTGCTGCAGAGATTTTTTTTCTTCCATTCAGCGCTAGTTAAAGGTAGGATACACCATTGGTATTTGCTTGAATTATCGTGAATGAATGGATTTTGGTAGGGTTGTAGTCGAGTCCCTGCAAGTCCGTTCACAAGTCTTTTCGTGAAGCCAGTCACAATGGATGGATGAACAATGACAAAGGAATGCTTTTGTCAAAGCTGATTTGAGTAGCTTGTGATTTAAATTGAACTGATTTGAACTGAAGGACTTGTGATGGACTTGTGATGGACTTGTGATGGACTTGTGATGGACTTGTGATGGACTTGCAGGGACTTGCAGGGACTTGCAGGGACTACATTTCTCGGTTTGGGGGGTTGTATTTTATAGTAAATATCGTTTAACTGACCTGTTCGAAGTTTTACAATCATGGATGCTGAGAAAGGCAGGAAAAACGGCGATTGTTTTCAACAGGCGTCAGGTAGTGATTCTTAAGTTGTTCTTCTTTTTTTCGCAATCGTCGTCCGGCGATCGTGAATTTGTTTTTATACATTTCGTAACAAATACAGGATATTTAGCGCAAACCTTTTGCTGGATGCCTACAATCATTATTTACTTTCAAATGAGTAACATGTTTTCTTATTTTTCGGTAGTAAATTTTTTTCGATATCTGCAAATGGTGTATTCTACCTTTTATACTTAATATGTGACCTGCTCCAACAAAACGCGGACAAAGTTGAAAATGTTATTTTTAATTTTTTGCTCTTTTTTAAATTCTCTAGGTTCTCAGCTTTAAAATGATGTATCATTATGTTTCCAAAGTAGACAGTTTTCTGAAAAATATGATGAGCCCATTTGTGACCTGTTACCATGAAACTTTAAAAATAAAACTTTAAAAGCGCCTATCACAAAATTTAGGAAACAAAATTATTTCAACATTTGAAGCATACTTTTTGTGTGTAATTCAAGGGCAAAAGTCATTCTAAGTATTTTCGGTTTTTTTCAGTCAGGTTTTAAGTGTGAAAATGATGTTTGTGGCAATAGCAAATAATTGAAACAAGCATTCATGTTCAATTATCACCTAGCAAAAAACAGCAATAACAAGTTTTTTCTTTGGCCACGCCTTTTATAATAATAACATTATTTATCTTGCAGAATATTCCTAATAAACAAATTATAGTTTCATTTTCATTTTTGTATCTTCTGCAAATCCAGACAACCACCTTCCAACAACCAACAAAAACAATCTACGGCCACTACCAGCTTCCATCTATACACAACAAAGGAAAGGGAACACAGTTTTGAGCCATTGGATGCCCCTTCCCCCCTTTCCACTCCCCTACCTCCTATTTCTAGTTTATGTCTTCCGCACAAGTTGTCGTCTGTAACCATGGAAACACATTCCTCGATTGTTGTAGATGTGCTCGTGCCCGTCCATATTTCATGTACTGTGATAAACTGACTCACAAGATGAATAATGACAGACTACAAATCTGGGGCCAATTTCATAAAGCTGCTGAGCAAGACAAAATTGCTTAGCACAAAAACAATTCTTGCTTAGTTAAAACAGGTTACCAGCCAAACCTCTATGTGCTTTTTATGCTAAGCAAAAACCAACTGATTACCAGTTGAAAACCATATATACATTACCTGAAAATTTGGTTTGTAATCCTGTTTTTGCCAAGAAAAAGTTTTCATGCTAAGCAAAATGTTGTACTCGGCAGCTCTATGAAATTGGCTTCTGGTTATGCTTGAACTTTATTTCAAGTGGGCCAGTGCGTTGCCACAACTGGCAGATTAGAATCACTGCACATCAGAATTGGAAATTCAACTATTTGAACACAGTGCGAAAAACCAAAGAAGATATTTGGTGAGGATATTTACACTTTCTATAAACCAGGGGCCATATTCATGTAACCTTACTAAGCCTAGTGGGTTACCAAAAAAACCTGTACATGTAGTTGCTTACTAAGCCTAGTTTGCAACAAATTGGTATTCATGAAACATTACTAGCATTAGTTACATTCTAAGTTTCTTACTAAAGTTAGAGTTGATCCAGGGTAACTCTAAGTCACTAGTTGGCAACTATATCATTGTATCACTGACCACCGTGGAGTGTCGTGGCCGGGCGATTAAGAGCTGGGTTTTCTGTTCTGCAGAGTTCGAGTGTCGACACGTGTGTCCTAAAGCAAGGCAATTAAACCACTATTGCTGGAGGTCCCGTGTGTTGTGTAATGCACGTAAAAGAACCCAGAAAAACTTATCGCTAAGAGAAGGGGTTTGCCCCGGTGTTTCTGGAGGATCAAGACAGCTACCTTCTCGTGGCGATCCGGCTAAGAGAAGAAAAAAAAAGACCTCTCGAACTAAAAACTGTCAATCCGGACTTCGGTCCATACGACAACATCAACTGACCACCGACGTGAAAATATAGCTAAAAAGAATCATGGAATTAGTAGAACATCGTTCAGTGTATGCTAATCCACGCAAGTGCTGGACATGGATTAGCCTTGTTTTACCTGTTCACACTATTGTATCTGTTGTCATCACATTCAATACATGTGTCCACTCCACCCCCAAAAGCACCCAATTCCAGTTACTCACGTATTCAACTTAATTCTCATTATAGTATGTATCTAGTTCGAAAGTTTCTTAGTAAGGTTTCATGAATTACAATTTAGTTGTCAACTCCATAGCAGACTACTAGGCATTTTAGTATCCTAGTAAAGCCCAAGCTAGTTGGCTTCTAAGTTAGTAAGGTTTCACTGAATATGACCCCAGATGTATTGAATATACTACTGGAGGTATTTCTTCAATGTTGCTGGGTTTTTTTCACCGGTAGTATTTTTGACAGTGGCGTAACTTTGGTTCAGGGTGCCCGGCAGCAAGAATGGGTTGGGTGCCACCTGACCAAATGACACGTGCGCATGATGCAGCAGAGCGAAATAAGTTTTGAAAGCCACGTAGAAGTTAGAACGCATATTATAACTCCCCCGTTGAACCGTTTTGGCTTGGTGGATTGTAGGCGCTCAACCTATTTACAATATGAACATTCAGTCCAAGGCGGATGTTTCGATACCAGTACTAATATCAAAAGCTATGATCAGACAGCTTGATGTCTTCTCAAGATTTCGATAGTTATGGTCAAAAGTGTAATTCTATGCCAGGCGGGGAAAGGTTTCCACTTCCAAAAGTCCATTGCAAACAAAGTATCATCGTGGGTGCCAGACCCGCCAGGTGCCCCCCTAGCCCGGGTGCCCGGGGTCACCACCCCTCCACCCGAGCGCATAGGAGTTACGCCACTGATATTTGGTACCACACAAAATAGACTAATCTACCAGCAACTTGTGAATGTCTCGACATGAGGCCAGCTTTGTCTATCATGGTACATGTACATGTACATGTATCACTGCAATTGTTTGTACGATAAATGCATTTAGATGTTCTAAATACTTATTCATGGACCTCAACATTCCTTTTTGCACTTTTTTATTCAATATTGTAAATGTTGAATGTACATTTGTTTATAAATGCTAAACTAAATTTTACCATTAGATATTTGCAGTGTTCAAAAACTATTTAAAAAATCATTCTTGGTTGAGAACTTTCTTAGAATTAATTCGTTTTGACTATTAAGAAAAAGGGCATAGTCAAAAGGTGCAAGATTTTTAATTGTATTCAAATGCTGTAGTAAACTTTTATAAGATATTTTTGGAACAAAATCCAATTCACTTGATCCTTAAATTACACAAATATTGAATGTTTGTTAGTGCAATGGTAAGAATAATTTTATGAGGTGACAGATTGATTCTTTCCATCACACGAATGTGAAACATTGTTTTATACAACACATAAATAAATCCTTGTCATCTGATTGGTCAGAGCTCGACTAATGTTATGACCGTGCAATAGAAATTCAATTTTTGCGATGCGTCCGCATTGTACTTTACGACAAATTATTCAGTGCATGTAATCAATGATCCACCAATCAGATGTTCTGTAATGAACACTATGCAATACTAAAAGAAAAGCTGTTTCCCACTAATATGTAGTGTTATAGCTATGGTTTTTTTGGGGGTGCAGCAGCCCATGTTTACATCTGCACAGGCTTAATTTACGTGTTTGGCCTGGGTGTGTTGCAACTAAACTAGTAATGACGTCAGCTCGCACGATTCGTCTATGGCGAGCCCATTTATCAAAACTTACGCGATGGTATTTTAGAGTTATTCAAAGATATCTAAAATGAATCAGGTTTTGCCAACCAACACGCTACAATCATGCTAACAATAATATTATTTGAAGTTGTGCTCCAAGTACACTAATACAATTAATTTGTTGGTTGTGCGTTTTTATGCGTTTAGAATCATTAATATCTTTACAAGTATGTTTTTTAACAGCATTTCGGTTATGGTTACTTTGTAGTTACAAATGTTGGTGAGAGGGAAAGATGAGCAAGGAATCTGCTTTGTAAATTGAACACAGAATGAGACACTCAAACGTTTTGTTTGTAAATGAGTGATTAATTTTTTTAATTGAAATGTATTCTTCTCTCGAGTCTGTCCACACCATTTTGGACAGGACGTAAATTAGTCTTGGTTACAAGACGTCGTAATTGCGGTATGCAGCGCACATACGCCAATCTAACGTACGCCGTAGACCACGTCATGGTCTTCAAATAGGACACGTCTTGGCAGAATTGTCGAATTTGCATGCGCGTGCTTGTTTCCTTTTGCGATCGAGGATCGAAAAACAAAAGAAAACAAAGAGAACAAAAGATCCTCGAAGGACGGTTTCTTTGTCCTCGATCGGCAAGATAAGTGCAAAGCAATGGGGTTAGGTTTCAGTAAAGGAATAAAGGGAAAACACAATAGGGAATCCTCGGTCGTAATGGCAGTTCACGAATATGTGTGTGACATCGAGTGTATAATCGTGTGACATAACATGCATAATCACTGACTCATTGGTCAAGTTTATGTTGACCTACGCGCGCTGCATACTGCAATTAGAACGTCTTGCAACCAAGACTACATGTGAATATATGTATACATGTGTGTGTGTCTGCTCTTATTCCTCCATGGTTTCATGTAGCTTTTTGAGGGTACAACCTTATGTACATTCAATCTATGTTAAAAAACAAAAAAGCTTTTAATTATGTATATATGTATTGAACAGATTATGTATATAATATGTATAAAATGTTTTGCTTGTTAACCTTGCAAACTAATTTTATCAAAGGAGGCATTGTTGTGTTTTGTGACAAATTGTGTGAAAATGCTTGGAAGCTGTTGATTCCAAGAAAATTACACTTTATTCAAATGCTGTTACTGAACAGAGCTCCCCCACAAAGTTGTGTCTATCTGCACGTATACTTGCGAGTATACGCTATTGTTCCATTCGTTTGTATATACTGCCATCGTCCATAAGGTTTTTACACACAAAAAATACCGAGGACTTGGCTCAGCAGTCAATTTCATGAAACCTTGCGCAATGGCACAAGGTGACTTGTAAGGTCATAAATGCTCAAATTCGACATTGCACCTTGTTTCTACCGTACCTTCGCGTTCGATTACTTCCCCAGCACTTACTCATGCAAGCGCGACTGTTTTAACTCCACCTTTGTATACACCAACGCCCATACTCACCGAATTCCTGACTGTAGCCCAGCCAGCTAAACAACAAACACATGTTATACAGGGATTCTCAAGTCAATGATTTAATGCCAAAAAAGAAAGAAGGTCAGTTGTGACATTCGCCAGTCACCGTTAGTAGTAAGGCGCAACAGAGAGCAGAGGCATGTCAGTACCCTCACTGGTCAGAAGTGTGTGGACAAATGCCCAACATGCAGCTAGTGCTCACACAACCCAGGGTCACTGCAAATAACTCAGGGACCCCCCAAGACTCAAGTTTACTCCCCCAGACCACACAGTGGATTAGCCTGGGTTGGCCAAGTGGCCAAGCTAGCCTTGAAAAATGGGGATCTCTACTATACGATAAAAAAAACCTGGTAACAACACATTATAAATTATACAACTCACGGGACCTACAACTTTACGTCCTACCCGAAGGACGAAGCAATAGTGGTTTAATTGCCTTGCTTAAGGGCACACGTGTCGACACCGGGACTCGAACTCACGCCCTGCGAACAGAAAATCCAGCTCTTAACCGCTCGGCCACGACACTCCACAAATATGTAGTTTTGTATGACAATGCATGCAGCACTGAGACCTAATTGATATTTCTTTGCGAGAGTTATGCATAATAAAACTTTGGCGACGCGTTGCAACTCGTTGAAATGCCGAAATGCCTTGTCTTCACTGGATCATGGACTATGGACCTTCACTGATCCATGCAGTGGTTGCCTTTGATATACATGTATAACCTTGGTATATTGCCATTGGTACATGTATATTGCCATTGGTACATGTATATTTCGCCATTCATTCAGGCTTTTGCACGCATGCTGAGTGTTGCATTTGCAGATACCGTTTCTACTTAGTCGCATTTTAGTTTGGCTATGTCCACTCAGGAGGGGCATATGGCTCGGATATCAGGCGCCGTGGTTTTGATACCAATGTAATGTAAATCAGTATTTTGACAAAAGATTTAGTGCCTAGGTGGCGGAGAAAGAGGATCTCGAGGGCCGTACCAGTGGCGAATTGTACTATTTTAACAGTATTTTAGTAAGTTACTTTTTTGATAGCTCAAGGAATTCTTCACATTGAACTTTCTACAATAATAGGTAACTTATCGTCATGTACCATACATAATAAACTAAGGTAAACAAAAAATGATGTACGCCTTAATATTTCCCTCCATATTTTGTTGGCAATAAAACCTATAATAATGACCCCCATACGGGTCATATGAAGGTATTGGCTTATCAAATCGATAATAACCGGAAAGGTAATTCAGATTGTTGAAGTCACCCAAATTATGAAAATCATCACGGTAATCGTATCCTTTTATCCGTCCGTCTATTTTCACTGAAACCAACACTGATGTATTATTGAGTTACCGTTTTATGTGTCCTAATTTGTTTAATTAGGAGGTAATAAGAATACTTTTGCTTGGAACAAGAAAATTGGGGAAGGGGACCCAAAGCTCCCCCCCCCCCACCCCCTCCCCCCCCCCCCCCCCCACCCCCTCCCCCTCTATTTATATATACCCCCTTCCCCCAGGATTTACGCCCCTGGTTTGGTCACATTAACTTTGCTAAAAGAAAATCACGATTATAAGTGACAAAAGTATCATTAATCAATTAATGGTGCGCCTTTTATTTCGATCCTGTCTGCAGAGATACTGGACAAGAACAGGAAAGAGGCGACTACGATAGTGTTGTTGGGGTCGAGAGGTTTTAAAGAAGGTTTACAATTATCGATCGAGGCGGCTTTCTTGTGTTTTGTTAGCCGACTTTGTGAACTCGATATCAGAATCATGGATGTACCTCAAGTTCAGGGAGAGAAACTCAAGCGACTGAAAGAAGTAAAAACGCCAACAAACAACAGTGATCGCCATGCACTCTCCTCGGCGCAAAAGAGAATGGTCGTGATGCACCAAGCAGCTCCCGAATCAACCGCTTATGTTGAAACTTTTGCGGTTTGCACCACTAACCAAATAGAACCCCGCGGGATTTTTAAGACTATAACCGCACTGCACCCCATACTGACCTCCATGATAGGCACGGTTGGAAGCAGACAGGAGTTTGTCGTTACTTTGGGGGCCAACGTGGCCTTCGACGTCAAACCTGAAGTCTTAGATGCTGACATCGATGTTGAAGATTACATCAAACAGTCAACACCAGTGATGGATATTTTTGGCGAGCCCCTCGTCAAGTATCGATACTGCATCCAGAGAGAAAATAACATCTTGGTATTTCATATTAACCATTTGCTTATAGACAGCGTAGCATACATCAACCTTTTGAAAGACGTACATGGTCTGATAAAGGGCGCCTCCGATGTTCAAGGAGCTCCATCCTCGGCCTATTCATCATTTGTAGACTGGGAGAGCGCCGAACGACAATCATCGCGACACAGAGCCGACAAAGTTTTTTGGGAAAAAACTTTCTCAAGCATCCCAACTCGGGCAAGTTTGGTTGTCCTTCCTTTAAGTGAGTGTGAATGGAGTGACGCAAATATTTACAAGGCGAGACAGGCCAAAGTCCCCCTCTCAAGAGAGTCGACGGAATCGATCAGAAAGTACTGCAAGTCGATTGGCGTGACGCCATTCAAGTACTACCTGGCTTGCACGATGCTTGTTTACCAACGATACCTCGGGACTGAAGAAGTTACACTTGCAGTTCCAGTTTCAACAAGACCGCGGGTACATCAGAACACAGATGGTCTTTTTGTGAACACAGTTCTGTTTCGCAAAGTTTTGCGAACCAACATCGCCTTCACAGATTATGTAAAAGATGTTGCCGATAGCTGGATAAAGACGTATAGTCACTCTCAGTATCCTCTTGAAGAGGTTGTTAAGATCGTAAAAGAGGCGCATGGAATGAGTATGTCATCATTCTGTTGCATGATGTTAAATAGTTACACCATGCAGATGTCTGATGTGATGCGCATACCAGCCAAGCATGCCAAGATGCCTGTAGACTTCGACGTCATTTACAAGAGGGATGAAAAGACAATCGAAATTGTTGTAGAATGGGCAGAAGAATTAATTGATGCAGATGTAGCTCAGAGATTTGCTGATGGCGTGGCTCATACGTTCTGTAAAGCCTATCAACAAGCAGACATCGTCACGCAGAGCATTCAAGTCTTATCTCCATCTGAGCTTGATCTTCTGGAGTCGTTTAGTCATCATCCTGAGAAAACTCAAACCTTCCCTGAACAACCAGTTCACGTGACAGTTGAAGACCACGCTATCAAGAATCCAGAGGCAATCGCGGTGTCTTGTAGAGATGTGTTTCTCACATACAAGCAGCTCAATATCATGGCCTCCAGTATTGCCCGGGGTCTCCTTGAAAACACCGACCAAGTCACACTTCGAAAGAGACCTGTTGTCATCGTCATGCAGAAGGATGAATACACAGTGGCATCGGTACTTGGAATCTGGAAAGCCGGAGGTCACTTCTTACCTGTTGGAGTAGGTAATCAGAATTCACTGAAAGGAATCTTTGAGAGATGTGAGCCAGCTGCTGTGCTTTACAATACTCGACTCGATGCTTTAGCTATCCCCACCTGGGAAACGATGCGATGTCCTGTTCTCAACGTCAAAGATCTCATCACATATCCTGCAGATGATATGGTTCAAAGCAAAGTAGTTGGGGATGCAGCAGTAGACAACTTGGCATATGTCATCAGGACCTCGGGATCAACAGGAGTTCCCAAACAATGCAGCATTTCTCACAGGAGTCTTGGGATAACAGCTGCTGCCTATAAAAAGATGTACAAGTTGCCTGACATGACAGTGAACTGTCTTCAGTGGGCTCCCATTTCATTTGACGTCTTCACAGGTGATTTGGTCAGAGCCCTGGTGTGTTCCCGATCCCCTGGCCGATTGACCATCTGCCCCGATGATTTCCGATTGGATGTCTTTCACATCATCGATCTCATCCACGAGCAGACGGTCACTTTGGTAGAGTTCACACCGCAATTTGCTCGACAGCTTGTAGAGAATGCCAAGCCAGGGCAGCTGGAATCGATAGAACTCTTGATAATTTCATCTGATGTACTCCAAATACACATCTACAACAGAATCAGGGATCTCTTGAAGTTAACCCAAAGAGTTATAAACTCGTACGGGTTGACAGAGGCTTCCATTGACTCGTCTTGCTTCGAAGGACCAGTTGTATCAAGGACCAGAAGTGGAATGGTGCCGATTGGGAAACCATTTCCTGGTGTTCGGTTTCATGTCTTGAATCCATCAACCTTACAACAATGCCCTGTTGGTACAGTGGGTGAACTGTACATCAGTGGTGATGTCTTGGCGTCAGGGGATGCAGATCTAGTTCACATGGAGCATCTCCAATGTCTGGGACTGAAGACAGGTGATGCAGCTTACTGGCTGCCAACTGGAGACATCGACCTGATGGGTAGACTGGACAGCATGGTCAAAGTAAGAGGGTTCAGGATTAGCACGACAGAAATAGAAAACAAGATACTGCGACTTGTTCCTGGAGTAAAGGCTGCATTTGTTGTTCCGGTGACAAACGACAAGTCTTGTACTAGCACTGAGTCTTTGTGTGCCTTTCTTGTGCTTGATGAGAGCATGCATTCTGGTGGAATCCCGATAGATCGCAAATATGTTCGCCAAAAGGTACAAGGAGAACTTGCGTATTACATGCTACCTGATATTGTCAAAACCATACACGAAGTGCCGCTAACTGCTCACGGGAAGGTCAACTACAAAATGCTCCCGAGTATCAGCGATGTCGTCAACATGCAGACTAAAAAAGAGACCACTGATGACACTTTGGAAACTAAAACTGCCTCAACTTTGAGGATGTTGTTGGCTGAAGCGATGGACTTTCCAGACTCAAGTAGAACTCCAAGTGACTCAACTTTCATGGAACTGGGCGCACACTCTCTAGTCCTAGTGCGATTCTCGGTGCTTATAAGACAGAAAACAAACTTTGACGTGAAGGTAATGGATCTGTTTAGGTATCCATCCATATCTTCCCTCGCTGATTACATTGATCTGCAAGTATAACATGGACACGCAGAAGTACCCCCTCAACGATGGACAAGAAATGGTGGACACTGAAAGTCCAATTTCTACTGTTTGAGTAGGCCCCCTAATTGATATGCGACGGTTTACGCTACAATCTTTTCAGATAGACAACCATTCATTATACATATACCTTTGAAATTACATTGCATGTGTCAAAGAAGAAAAAAAATATTTCCTAGATCCTATTGAGGGTATTTTGAATACGATAAAGGCATATTGGTAGAAAATGTTTACGACTCATTCGTGCCACTGAAAGCAAAGCAGAAAACCAAGATTAGGAATCCAATTCAAATTGTCCCCGGTGTGGCACAAAATCTTCCTCCAGACAGCGATGTCGAGTTTGAGGTTGAACGTATTCTCAGAGGCAGATACAGAAATAACAAATTGCAATATTTGGTAAAGTGGCGACATTTTCCTATTAGCCATAATTCTTGGGAACCGGTAGTAAATCTGAATACCAAATGTCTTAAATATTCGAAGACAAACCCCGTTCGTATAACTGGTCACAAGAAATATAAATGTACTTGTGGTTTTGATGCCTTACAGTTATCAAGACGATGATTTCCAAATGAAAATTATTATTATGAAAATGAATATTATTTGGGGACGTATGTTGTGAGGGAATAGTGATTAAGAATAATATAATTAATGTATATACAGAATTGTTGTCGACGTCACCACTCGAGTGATTATTGATGTGATTGTGTGTATAGGCCTATATAAATATATAAAAGGGGTCCAAATGGTTTGAATAGAATTCATGAAGTTTGGCTCATTAGTCCGGATTCGGTGACGAGCCAGCACCTGAAGACACGAGGACGGTTGCGTGAAAGAGAGCGAGAATGCGAGATGATGCGACAGTGAGATGTGGAAACCGCCTCGGAGTTTGCGCAGACTCTACCTCCAGAGAAATGATCACCATGGGGATTCTGCTGAATAATAAATCGGAAGAAGCCAAACGGATAGAATTAGGTAAAATGAAAAAAAAAGTATTTGAATTTAAATATCCCGGATGTTAATTATGATGTAATTGAATTGTCAGGCGCGAATTCTGTTACATAGGGGGCGTATGTTGTGAATCATTGTAGTCTGTAGTCCAGCCTTTGACTGAGTCGGTTAATAAGCTGAGTGGAATTATGTTATTCGGTTTAGCGACTATTAACGTTATGTAATGAATCTCTTATATACCAGGCACAGTGCTGTACTCGGCGCAGTTGGTTATGGCGCCGTCGATAACGCCCATATTCGTTTGTGATCATGTAACTCAGTTCAGTTCAGTTTAATTCATATGTATTAAATACTCTGGACCCAGATTTTGGTCTCCGCGTTCACATTACCATGTGTTTTGTCCTCAGATTTAACGAAATAACCTTCCAATTAACAAATCGTAATTTCGTAAATTCGTAATTACGAGTCCACACTTACTCACGTATTTTCCTTAACAGAACGACGATATGCTAAATTGAACACATTGCTAAAGGAATTTACATGGCTCAAAACTAAATTGAATGGCAGAATAGGATTCTGAATTTGAAACGGGGTAAAAACTGGAGAGGTACATTAGTACAATTGCTTTAATTCGAACGCACGGAGGTTACAACCTCACGGAAATTGAAAAAGCAACAACCAAAGTATCGCATTCCGATAGGCCTAGAACCAGATTGATACACGGAACCGTAGTGAAAGACAAATCCAAACAAATTCCACTTGTCTTCTCCACTACATACAACCCAGCAATCAACCACCGTGACTTACATCAAGCAGTTAACAAACACTGGAACTTGATCCAAGGAAATGAAATACTCTCGGAAATATTTCCCAAACCCCCGTTCATTGCCTTCCGAAAAGCCAAAAACATCCGGGAAAAACTAATACGAGCCAAGTTACCACAAGTGTTCAAACCACTCCCATCCAACTTCGGCTTTGATGAATTTATTGAACATGATCAAACCCTCAACATACTGCTCTCTTTACTAGAGGAACAACACGGAACCAACTAAAAGTACATGGCTTTGTTCCAAACACTTCCAATTCACGATCACTGATTGGACCACACCTAACCCACACACCCTGCGAGTTAAAACCGATTCCTCACCATGGAATCAACTACCTGCAACTGACGAGTGTCGTAACAGTAAAGACACGAAAGCATGCTATTGCTAACACAAGAGAATTTGCGAATACAATTCTCTCCTTGCACCCCCAAATAAAATCACATTTGATTTATCTTATACCAACAACGGTCATCTAGTCTTTCGTGTTCGCCCATTCCATTTATTTCGGACATAACGGGCCCAGACTAATTCGCGCTTAATTGAGCCATACAAGTCACAGAGAGAGAAATGTCACTGGATGGGAAAGCGCCATCATTCTCTAAACCGAAATGTCACTGGATGGGAAAGCGCCATCATTCTCTTAAGAGGATTAAATGTAATAATAATAATAATAATAATATGGATTTATAATGCGCACTTCTCCAGAAAACCGATCAAGGCGCCTACACAAAAAGAAAACATTATACAATAGAAAATGAAAAATAAACATAATTGAACCATGGAGGAATAAGAAGGACTTAAATAAAACCCAATGAAAGTCTAAGTGAACAAGTGTGTTTTTAGTTCCCTCTTGAAGTTGTTGAGTGATGTTGTTTTGCGAAGTGAGACAGGGAGCTTATTCCATAGGGCAGGAGCAGCTTTGGCGAAAGCACGGTCTCCGTAACGAATTGTTCTAGACCTTGGCTCTACCAGCAAGTGAGATCCAGCAGACCGTAGAGCACGACTGCTGTGCTTAGTGGAGATTAGTTCACAAAGATACTGTGGGGCTTGTCCATGCAGAACTTTGAACACAAGGAGGCAGATTTTGAAGGTGATCCTCTTTGCAATGGGGAGCCAATGTAGTAGGCGTCTTAGGACGGGCGAAATGTGGTCGTATTTTCTGGCTTGGACAACGACTCGAGCGGCATTATTGTGTACACGTTGCAGACGAGAAATAGATGCAGCTGGAAGGCCAACTAAGAGCGAGTTGCAACAATCCATGCGGGAGGAGACCAGAGCATGGATGACTTTCTCAGCTGTATCCAGGGACAAGTATTTGCGAATTTTGGCTATGTTACGAAGATGGAAGTTAGCGCTTTTGCACACACTTGAGATGTGTGCTTCCATGTTGAACAGTTTGTCAAACACAACTCCAAGATTGCGTGCACTTTTGGAGGCTGACAAATCGTGGTTGTTGATTGAGAACTGTTGTGAAGTAAACTTTGCATGGTCGTGTCGCGATCCCACAACAAGAACCTGTGTCTTTTCCGCATTCAGTCGCAGGAAATTACGACTCATCCACGTTTGAATATGGCTGACACAGTCGTGCATCTGCTTGAAGGACTCATCTGCATACACCAGGAGTGAAGGATATGTAGAGCTGGGTGTCGTCGGCAATAGAGATGAAACTTGACGTTGTGATGTCTAGCAATGTCGCCTAGTGGTAGAGTGTATGTCGTGAAGAGAACAGGACCTAGAACGGAGCCCTGAGGGACGCCGCAGTCTAGGGGCCGGGATTCTGATCTGCTTTGAGCGATGCACACCATTTGAGACCTGTCAGCAAGATATGACTTTATCCACTGCAAAGCAGATCCAGTCACACCGAGCCGCTCTGATAGTCGTTGCAGTAGAAGTTGATGGTCCACTGTATCAAAGGCAGCAGATAGGTCCAGTAGAACTAGTAAGACCATCTGCCGATTGTCAATGGAGTGAAGAATATCGTTTGAAACTCTGACGAGAGCAGTTTCAACACTGTGTCCTCTTCTGTATGCAGACTGCATGTCTTCTAAAAGATGGTTGTCCTCCTAGACCACAGGGCATGGCTGCAAAATGTGCTCAGAAATCAATTTCCTTGGCGCACCTCTTGAATCTAAGTGAAATCACTGCAGTCTGTTAGCTAGGATCATGTGGATCACGAAAAACCAAAATCCCCAATCGCAAGTTCACCAGTTTATTAAATATTTGCATTTTAATCACCTGTGTATAACGGGCGCCCTCTCTTGACCAGGATTGGAAAGCTGTGTACATTTTCAATGGGAAAAGATTTCTTATTGCAGTTGCTTGCTCAAAAGGGAATCTACACAGACAGAATTCGATTAAAGAGGAATTAGGGTGTATTTTAATGTCTTAATACAAATTTTCATTTTGTTCATTGCCATAATTTGAACTTTTTAATAGAGTGTCATTTGGGTTTTTTGGGTTTTTTTGGGGGGGGGTTAAAAATCTAAATGTAAATTGTATGAAAAAAATATATACACGACCAGATTTTTTTTTAGCTTTAGTCTTTGATACATGTTTATTCGTGACGGTAAAACTGAAATTTGTCCATGTCTTTAACAATGTACATGTGAGTGGGTGAACTCGTACCGATTTACATTTAATACACAATTCTGTTATAACAAACATTTTGCCCATTTCCAGCTGAATTTATATTAGGGAAAGTCAGATGGAAAGCAGACTGTGTGATACAATGTTTCTGTGGTGACAAGATCCTTCCCCTCGATCTGTGAGAGCAGCCACTGATCTTTTTTCCTCGCTGCTTCCAGAAGCTTTCCTGCAGTTAGCGTCTGGCATTGTGAAAGTTTGTCAAGGACAGTTGTTCGTTTTTTTGTGTCCAAACTCCACCTCCGTTCTATTTTTTAACGGCATATACTCAACTACATCACGTACTGTTGACAATGCGGATTCCTGCGGTACATCAACCAGTGCGTGTACGATTGGAATGCCGATATGATTATCTCCGCTTTTTCGGCGATTTTTGCTTGGGTACATTTTTCCACCTACCGGCACAAGCGTGGAATTTTTTTTAACTCTTTTCAGAGAACAACAAAACCCTGGAATCTGCATCCGAACCGTGCATAATACACTTTTTTTTTGTTCAAATCGCTATCATCTGAGCAGCTCGTGTCAACAGCGCCTACGCTCGCTCTATTTCACAACGCCCGCTATTGGTCCATTTTCCCACTATTCGCACAAACGTGCCGCACCACGACAGAAGGACCTCGTTGATTGGTCGTTGAAAACATGAATTTTAAATGGAGATTTTATCGAGTACTGGTTCGCAGACCGTTTGGGGATTTTATTTGTGAGTTTCCCAACAACTTCCTAAGTAGTTTAAAGTAAAATTTATATAGATTCACGATATGCGTCAAGAAGGTGCAAGATAATCGGCCATGCCCTGTGGTCTATCCAAGTGACTTGTAAGTTGGCGTAGGACAATTCTCTCCAGAACTTTGGAGATAAATGGCAAGTTTGATACCGGTCGGTAATTGTTCAGTTGCTCAGGATCAAGGCCGTCTTTCTTCAGCAAAGGTGTAACATGTGCTACCTTGTATTCCTCCGGAACCTTGGTAGCTGCCAGGGAAGAGTTGACGATGTTTTGGATGCCTGGTGCAAAAGACATGGGCATTTTCTTGACAATCCAGGTAGGAACTGGATCGAGACGACATGTCTTATTTGGTGATGACGCGATGATCTGAACGATATCAACAATGGAAATAGCCTCAAATGTTGAAAGTTCAGGAATGCAAGTAGGTGGCAGATTGGAAGTGAATGTTGTATGTCCTCCAGTAGAATCTCGAATAGCCTTAATTTTGTCGCTGAAAAAGGTGCTAAATGTACCATTAACATTACAATCATGTTCCCACAAATAAACCCTGAATATTATAAGAAATGTGCCTCCTGCTCAATTCACCTGTGACACTGTTAAATTTTACTTTATAAGCAAGAAACGAGATGGAGGAAACCCCCCCCCCCTCATTAATTTGTGGTGGTTTCTCAGGAATTCTATAATTTTTTTTTTGGGGGGGGGGGGGGGATGGCATTAGGTAACAATAATTTAGAGATTATATAGGTATAGGAGACTGAGGGGTGAGAACCTCGCTCGGTCTCGTACTGGGTATAGCTCAAATTTAGCTGTTACAGCGACCATGCAGCCACATTGTTCGATGTGACTTCTTGCCTGGCCGTAGTAATTATAACCGACGCGCTGAGCCTAAAGATAAAACACTGTGCTCACCATTTTGATAAAAAATCAATTTTGTCACTCTTTATTAAAAAAAATCACCTGCACTCCCCAATTTTATCTAAATGGAAATAAACCTATTTTCCTTTAAATAAATTAGCATTTTGTTTCCCTATGGAACCTGTATACTGTCTTGACAAACAAAATTAAAAAATTCCCAAACAACCTGCATTGTCATTTAATCATTTGATGTAATCGTTCCCTTTGCCATTGGCATGCAAAACGATCACAGTGCATCAATTTGTGTAATAAATACCACTGTCTGGTGCTACCTGAAAGCTGATAATTTCTTGTATTTCATTTGTTTTTAATGTGAGGTAGTATACTAGGATAAAAATGTTTTAAAAGGCCAAAAGTATAGGACCATATCAGGACAATCGGTATAAAAGTAGGACTTTTGCAGGCTTTCATTAGTTTTTGTTGACACTTGCCCATGTACACAACATCATAGGCATAACACTCGTGTTCAATCCTCAACTAATCCCTCTGAAGTACAGTTGCAGTATATGTGACCTGCTCGACAAAAAGGGGGATTATGTCACAAAAAAGTTAAATTGAGTTATATACGTTGTTGGAAATCACACACCAGCTTTCATTTGGGATATATAATAGAGCTCCATAGCCCCTCCTGTTCTGGAGATATGACATGTTTGCATATTGATACTTCCTTGGAGTTCAAGCCCTGCAATTTCTTTATTTAACTTTATTTGGCTGCCTGCTGTGCAATGGCCATACAGACACCCGAGGCCAAATGACAACATTTTTTGCAAGATTAACCCCTTTAATACTCTTCAGTTGCTGTGCGTTCACTAAAAATCTGTCAAACTAAACTATGCCCGACTCCAGTTCCTGATTGGACTTGATGTATTTCTCAAGCGAGCGTCACTTTCACTGAAAGAATTCCTTCAGAATGCCCACATATTCCTCTTCCTTATAGTCCCTGACGCTAACCGTTGTTCCGTCATGGACACCGTTAATCATAGCAGAGATTCCTGAAACAGATGAACAGCAAAAAGAGGTGCATTAACCTCAACATTCCTTCCTGTATTGGCTCGTTGGCTACTAAATTATACCAATTGTTAATGTTTTTGGTTAAAGAGTCGGTACTCAAACACACTGCCACTGTACACCTAGGCTGTTTTCTAGGCTCCGGCTCCATCACAATTGCCAAACTGCTTGAACGAAGCCAAAGACGGAGACGAATCTAGGGTTTGGAAAACGACACCCAGAGCAGGCTTGCAAGCAAGCCCAGCTGAGAAAGTAGGACAAATGTAGGACTTTTTGCAGGCTTTCAGGAGTACCCAGTTTAGGTGATAACGATGTCCACAGCAAGATAAGCCTGATTTGGTATGTTCTGTACTCACTGCATGTGCTCTATTTTCAACCAAGCTCTTGAAAGTACAGTTGCAGTACTAGCTCCTAGTCCTACACCCAAAGCCTGTATGACAGTGTGAAGCACTGCTATGAACCAACTATTCAATGAAATTTCATTTTTCGGAGTTGTGGGACACAAAAAAGGAGAAAGAAAAAAATAGGCTAGTCATTTTGACAAATAGTACATATTGGTGTTTCTGGGCAGGGTTTATACCCTAGAGGTTGGATTAAAAACCTTGTAAAATTTATGTTATGAAGCCTTACTATGACAACCACAACTTTTGGGGCTGTTAACACAAGAGTATTAAAACAAAGATGGTTTTCAAACCACGTGTCTACTTTCAAGATTACCCTATTTTACAACTTGACCTCAAATGACCTTTGACTTTAGTATGCGACCTTTAATATCACCATCACAAGCAAGTTTCCGTCTTTCATCTATGACCCAAGTTTGTTTGCAATTGAAGGTCTAAAATGAGACCAATTTTGCAATTCCAGCTTTTTTTACAACTTGACCTCAAATGACCTTTGACCTCAGTACATGACTTTTTGACACAACCATCATATAAAGAATATTGCATCCATGACCCACGTTTGATTAAAATTGAACTTCAACTTTGCATATAAGACAAATATTTCAAAACTTTATAACCAAAATGACACATACATGTACACGTACTAAATACTACATTGCATATTCTCTGTACTTCATTCAGGTGAGACAAAAAAACTATTTAGGGGAGGAGTGGGGGTTAGTACTTGCATACTTTGTCTAGAATTGCTTACTTTTGTTCACTTCTGACCGGTAGAGACAAAGGATTCGTTTGCCCATTTCAACTGCCCGGCCAATTTCGTATCCTACACCGGTCGATACCTGAGTAACCTCTGCAACTACCTCTGTATCAAGATAAACCAATTCATCAACAAAACTTTTTCAATCATGAATCCGAAATCAATACTATTTTTATATCTCACTTAGGTGAGCGAGTTACATCCCTCCATTCCACATTATCCCAATAGTAACGTAGTAGATTAAACATCGTACCGGTTAAAAACACACCCTGTGAAATTAATTTGTCTGACATGCAGTCATTTAGAATTTTTTTTAACAAACAGAAGGAGATTGCTCACGATTGATCTGATCGATGGAAAAGAAAAGTTGCCAAGAATTTTCAAAATGAAAATCAGGCTACATGGAAATACAAAACAACATACATGTAGTTCACATTGATGGCACTTGATCGCCAAAGTTGCGGTTTACAATGTAAAGCTAAGCTTACTATACATAATAATAATGTTAGTTCTTAGCGCTTTAGACTCCCACGATGTGAGTGTATCAAAGCGCTTTACAATTATTATCTCTGTTCACCAGGAACGAAACAATTTTTGCAGCAGCTCAATATCAGCGCATGTGGTGTCTACCTTCACAGGTACCCATTAGGTACCTGGAGCGAGGCAATTGTAGCAAAGTGTCTTGCCCAAGAACACAAGCACAATGTTCCCTGCCAGGGTTCGAACCCACGTACCAGCGTACAGGAGTCAAACACCGTAACCACTGGACCACATAGTGCCCCACACTTGTATCTTTATGTATTGATATACTGATGTGGTAGTTTTTTTTCTGCAGACCTTTATGAACAATCTGAACAGCAGCAACTCCTGCGATTTGAATTTTAGGGTTTTACAGTTAACTCGCGTTATACCCAATCAACCGGGACGTGCAAAAATGTGTTTGTTATCAGAATTTTGTAATAACCAGTTCGCGCCGGATGACGTATATAAACGCAAAGTTTCCCCAGATTCAAAATGGATGACGCATAAACACGCCACGAGCAAGGCCTGAAATGTCTGTCAGCAGCGAGCAAGGCTGGAAATGCTTGGGTGTGCTTCCCGGTACCATCGGCCTGAACCCGCCTCGGATCAAGTTTCGTTAAAAATAATCCCGCCCCTCGGCTCGGTGATGTTAAAATAATCCCTGTGCGAACTGGTTAAGTTGAGCATCGGTCCCATTCACTGTACACATAAATGCAGAGTCAGGACTGGAGCCTTTTGTTTGCTATAACCAGTACTAATAACGGTGTTATGGATTTATGAGAGTTAATTGTACCCGGGAACTGATTTGTGTGGTGTTCTGGCAAAATAAGATGGGCACAGGGCATAGTGGAGAAAACCGCAAAATAATTATTAATGGGTGATTTTTTTGTTTTTTCGAGATTTATTAATGTGTATAATCTTTAGTATGCCTACTAACTATATTCTGTTAAGAAATAGTATGGAAGTAGTGGAATAAAAGTGTTTTCAGAAAAAAACAATTGGCATTTTGATATTACACGTACAAAACTCTAAACTTCAAAGGCCTTTTTCTTAACATTTACTTGTGCGACATGTTGATCAATACGAAGTTTAAACAGCCATAACTTGTTAACGGAATGTCCGTTCGAAGTGCAATATACAGCATTGTAAAGAGAATTTTATCCACTTTTCTAACACCTAATTTTAACCTCTGCCCAGTTCCGTCTCATTTTGCCAGAACCCCCCACCTTTTTTCTTTTTTTTAAATTTCACTGACTCGGTTCCCTTAACACTCATAAAAGCACAACCCTATTAACAACAATTTGACATAATTTCAACTTGCCTGTGCATGAACGGAGCCATTTCATATCCAGCTCATGGATTTCATTATCTGCCACTATTTTTCCATCTAAAACAAAAAGGAAATTACAAGAATTAATAGTAAAAGTTCGTCAAACTTTCTTATTATTTAATAAAGGGGGGGGGGGGGGGGGGGTAGCTAGCTTGTAGTCTGCACATTACATCTCAGATACCGATTTACAAAGTGCCCAGTACATTGTTATCCATACGACTCCTATCATAGTCACATTTTCAATCAAATAATTGACCTAGACACTGTATTCCGTGTGTGCTTGAAATCTCGGCGATTTTTGAAGGCGAGGTGCACGCAGCAGCAACACGGCACTTCATCATAATATTTTTTTCTCCACACCGATACATATGTATCAAACTGGCCTTGGTTTAATAGGCTAGTGCTCTATCTGATGATAAAAGTGAGTTTCAATTTTCCGAAAAAGGAACAAGAGGTTTCATCCTCAAATTTTGTATCGAAAAACTAAACATTTCAAAGTTAAAAAACAAATTGGCAAGGCAGGACTTGAACCTGCGACCTCCGGAATCCCGGACTGGCGCTCTACCAAATGAGCTATCTTGCCCAATGTTGGCGGTCTCCCAAATTGTCAGTATCTTTATTCGAGGGCAACTCTAGTGACTATGGTATTCCTTAACCAGTTCGCTTTGGAGTATGTATATACATACGCAATTTCTTGGCAGAATTTAAAACGGATGACGGATAAACACGTCACGAGCAAGGCCAGACAAATCTGTCAAAGACTGGCTCTTAGCGAGCGAGGCCTGAAATATCAGGGTGTGCTTCACACAGATGCCGGCCTGAACCTGCCTCGGATCGCGGTTCGTAAAAAACAATCTGGTCAAGAAATGACTTCATTTTACACGAGAAAGAATCCACCGCTTACCGATGTAGATGATGAAGTCTTCTTGAGCCACATTCTCGGTGAGTACCTTGCCGTATTTGCTCTTCATCTCATCCACTATCTGTTTGTACAGACTTACATCTTGTCTACCGCCGGTGATGCTACCACAGAAGTATATCTTTCTTTCGGTCGAGGAACCATCGTCTGTGTCCTGTGCAGAAAGTGTGGAACATGTACAAACAATTACAAACTTGATTAGATTTTATTCATTGGCCTGGGCCAAAATTGTGATTCCGTTAGTTTCCCCAGAATATAAGTTAGTTCGGTATTCCAACTGCGCATTTACTGTGCACATACCGATTTGCCGATTTCCCTTTCGAGATAAACTTTTCATCGCATGCGTGCTAAAGCATAGCAGGTACCAGTAAACAATAAAGAGATCGCCCTGTCCCGTCGTGTTTTCAGGCGTTTTGTGTGTCCAAACCTTTTTTTAAACAAATGTTTCCATCGTTGTTCTTGTTGTTCCTGTTGTTCCTGGATGTTTTTTGAGATCGCCGTCTGGTGATCATAATTTCTTTTTGTACAATAACAGGATATCTAGCGCATTCATTATGCTGAATGCCTAGAACCGATATTTACTTTCAAATAAGTAAAATATTTCTTAATAATTCGGTAGTAATTTTTTTCAAATATCTGCAAATGGTGTATCCTAACTTTAAATATTATGTTCAATTGAGTACGACATTGACATTCTTTGTTTTGTTTTTGGTTTTTTTTCTCCTTTTTTAGGCAAGCAACAAATTGACAAATTTCACTACCTTTGCTTTTTCTTCATCTGCCATCTTTCTCTTCTTCACTGGCACAGCTTCTTTATCTGCATCTTCCTTGGATCTTAAATGCCAATGAACATGGAGAGAAAATACTGATGTTATGCCCCTATTCCACACAGACCACGAATCCCACGAATTGATAAATTGTAGGATTCGTAAGGATTCGTGGAATATCGAACAATTGTTGTCCAAATTGTGACGCTCTAAGATTCTGTTACGATACTGGTACGATAGAGTTACGAATATTCGTGAGATTCGGCTCGAATCGCTCAAATATTGTCAAGAATTCACTACGATTTACAAGAATATATTACGAATACTGCACGAACGTAAGGAACCAGTTACGAATCAGTTAAGAATATGCCAAGAATATGCCGAATGCATCTACGAATCAGTTACGATTAAAATTGAATTCGTGACTATTCTTGACAATTCGTGGGATTTTCCCTCAAGATAGGTATAAAAAATTCCCTCATCCCTGCTTGGGCATCAGTTCCAAAATGGATGTTCAACGTAGAGCAGCTGTGGTACTGGCCCTGGAACTGGAGTATCAATACCAGCTGCTGATAGCTAGAAGAAGACTTCTTCAAAGAAGAAGGAGAAGAGCCCCCAGGTGGTGGGTTAGACCGTGGCTGACACCAGTTAGAAGGCTAGAATATGGTCACTACCACAGACTGATGCAGGAGCTGAGGGTGGAAGATGAGAATGCCTTTGCCAACTATGTGAGAATGCCACCCCCCATGTTTGATGAGCTACTCCACAGGATTAGCCCAGTCATCCAGAGGAGGGACACCCACATGAGACCAGCCCTAGATGCCGGAATGAAGCTGGCCATGACCCTCAGACACCTGGCTACAGGAGACCGGTATCACACCCTCCAGTATGACTTCAGGTGTGGCTACAGCACAGTGGTATGGAGTGTGCAGGAAGTCTGTCAGGCCATCATACAGGAGCTGAAGGATGAAGTCATGCTACTGCCAAGGACCCAGGAGGACTGAAAGGCCATTGCCCAGCAATTCCAAGACCGGTGGAATGTTCCTCATGCCCTGGGGGCCTTGGATGGCAAGCACATAGCCATCAGGAAACCGCAGAACTCAGGCAGTGTGTTCTACAACTACAAAGGCTTCTTCTCCATGGTGCTGCTGGCCCTGGTGGGTGCAGATTATAAGTTTATCTGGATAGACACTGGTGGAGAAGGTCATCAATCCGACGGACAGCTGTTTGGTGCTTCAGAACTGAAAGAGTGCATTGATGACAACACCATAAACTTCCCTGACAGCGATCCCCTACCCCATGATAACAGAGACACACCCTACTACATACTGGGGGATGATGCCTTTCCCCTGAGGACTTTCCTCATGAAACCCTATGCCAGGAGGGGTCTAGACAATGACATGTTGGTGGCCAACTATAGAATTTCCAGGGGCAGACGTGTGGTGGAGAATGGTTTCGGAATACTCGCCAACAGATGGAGATGCTTCCTGGGCACCCTGGAACAAGGACCCGATGTGGTGCGGTTACTGGTGGAGACAGGAGTCATCCTCCACAACTTACTGAGGATCAGGTTCCCTGCCATTGTAAATGCAGAGGTGGACCGGGAGGATGTGGACCACAACATCATCCCTGGTGCTTGGAGGGGAGACCAACAGGTGGAGGAGATACCCCAGCCCCAGGCACCCAACAGAGACAATCGCGTGGGCAAAGTGATGAGGGACTATCTTAAGGCCTATTTTAACAGTGAAGCAGGTTCAGTTCCGTGGCAAGAGAGACTAGCAGGAATGAATGTTAATTGAACGATGACTGTTGATATTTTGATGTTAACATGTTTTACTATATATGTTATTATTGTTTTATAAATGCTCGTTTTTTTTCCAATAAAATGTTTACCAGTTTATTAAACAAAATAGTAGTACCCTAAACTTGGACTTTGGATTTATAACTTTGGATCTTCATATCTTTTTCAAGTTTTCGTAACTCAAAACAAAAAGTTTTAAACTCAACAAAAATAGTCGTGATCACGAGATTAAAATTGGGATTACGATTGTAATTTCGTTATCACGACTTTAATCTCGTGATCACGACTTCAATCAAGGTTTATTTTACAGAAATACAGAAATACAGAAAAACATAAATAATTTTCTAAGTACATGTTTATTACATTCATCTCATAATCATATCATATCAAATCGTATACAAAAACATAAGCACAGAAACATATCACTAAAATCACACAGCTAAAAGCAAACTAAGTAGCACACAGCTAAGCACACAGTCTAAGGGGTTGAGAGTGTGGACATGTCACGCTCAGTGGTTGGTGTCAAGGTTTCTGTGACCGGAGTGGCAACTGATGCGGGGCCCATTTCCATCAGTATCTCAGACAGGCTGAATGCCGTTTGCTCCTGGTGCAGAGGGGCACTGGAGGACCTCCATGGGTGCTGGTTCTCGGCAGAAGGCACCAGGGTGGTGAAGGTACATGTATCTGACTGTGAGGACCTCCGACGGGCCAGTTTAGGTTGGCTGGGGGACTGGGTGTACACTGGGAACTGGCTGTTGACCCAGGCTGGGTTCTGCGATTGCCACACCGACTGACCTGGAGCCATCGATCTGGAATGCCACTGTGAGGGGTCTGGCTGCCACTGCTGGTACTGTCGAGGAGGTGCTGGTGCTGGAGGCGGCATCACACTTGGACCAAGGGCTGGCTGCGAGGAGAAGGTTGCTGTTGCTGGTGCTGATTTTCCTGCTTCCACATCTGCCTGCTTCTCAGCGTTGTACAGAAGGTCAAACATGGTCTTCTGTACGTCGCGGTAGATGGACTGGGGCAGGTTCTGGAAAGCAGACCCCATGTACTCTGCGAATTTTAACCTCTCTGGGTGGGGGACCTCGGCCACAGCTGGGGCTTGCAGGATCTTTAATAGCTTCTCCTGGCGGTCCTTGCAGGAGTTCAGCTCCGGGTCCAGGTTATCGGCCTCCCTCACTCTGCCTCTGGCTCCCCTGGTGCTGGACACTGTCACAGTCGAGCTCCCGGGAGTGGTGGTGGAGGGTGTGGTGGTCACTGGAGACTGGGGCTCCTCTTCCTGGCACTCCTCCTCAACCTGGCTGGTGGTGGCGCCACTCCGGAAGCTCTGGACTGTGCGGTGGGCGACTTGTCCGATGTGGGGCAGCAGAAACTGGAATCTGCCCCATATCCACTGTTGGCATCTCAACAGCTGCCTGCCCACTCTTCTTTCTCCTGAGTTTCCCTATCTGGGTACAAATGCTCTCAAAAAATGTTGTCAGTACCTTCACCCCCTTCTCCATCTTCCGGGCCAGGTCTTCCCACGCCTTATTCTTTTTAGAGGCAAACACGTGGTCTGTCCGCCTCTTGTTGTAGATGAAGTCGTTCCTCTCAAGGAAAAGGGCCACATCCTCTTGTTCTTTCACTGTGAGGTTGGACAAGATCCTGGCCTTCTTGCTCTTGGACTGGGAAGAAGCTGCTAGTTCATCATCACTAACATCACCAGCCACTGACTCATTGGCCACTGACTCGGCAGCCACTGACTCTGCTGCTGAATGTGCCACATGTTCCTCCACTTCTGGAGCTGGTTCACCTGCATGTAGAGGGGTAGGTACTCTGTGGGGGATGCCTTCTTCTCCCTCTCCCCTGGTTCTCTTGCTGGTCTTCCCTGTCCCCTTGCCCTTGCCCTTGCCCTTGCCTGCAGCTTTTTTTGGCATCTTGTTGATCTCGTGGAGTTCGTCTTCTCAAATGACCTGAAGTCGAATGTTACACTCCTTATATATCCAATTCGCCGGCAATCGTAGCTGATTCGTGATTGGTTCGTGGGATTCGTATTGAATTCGTAGCTGCTTCGTACGCTATCGTGAATTCGTACGCTATTACTTGCTTCGTACCTGCTTCGGTGTGTATTCGTGGGATTCGTGACAGATTCGTAGCCGATTCGTGGTCAAGCCACGAATTCACGAATCCCCGAATGAGTTAAGAATACCTACGAATGCCTACGAATCTATTACGATTCAGGTACGATGCCTAAGAATGCACTACGAATTTGTTACGAATTAACTACGATTTTTTGAAATCGGGAGTTCGTGGCCAAAAATTTGAACGGCTCGAAACGTTTGCCACGAATTCCAGATCGATCAAGAATTGAAAGAACTGACTACGAATAAATACGAATCAGTTGAGAACTTCACGAACTGATTACGATTCAACTACGAATCCTACAATTTATCAATTCGTGGGGGTTCGTGGGATTCGTGGTCTGTGTGGAATAGGGGCATTACACGTTGTTGAGATATTCTTTTCTGCTTAACTTCTGCTTGATGAGTGCTTCTTTTTCCTACATTGCCATCTTTGATCATATCTAAGAGAAGTCCATGGCAATTGTAGTTGTTGTACTAGGTGAGAAGCCGTAGCCTGCATCTATAAAATACACTTGGATTTATGCCCGTCACGTCTGAGAAGTCTTCTTCCAGCACGAGTCGTCATCCCTAACAACTGTCGTCAAGCACTTCGTTCCTCCGCAACAGTACATCTTTACTCTCTACAGTATCCCCACCCTCCTGGCATTAGAAGAGCCCAGACCTTGCTGGATCATGAGCTTCCTACCAGTCGCTGTAAACATCTGGAACAGGCTTTACCCCGATATCATCGGGCAGCTTTCAGAGGAGGGGGCTCCGTGTTTTAAGGAGGCTGTGCATTTGTTGTTGATAGGCCATACTAGACCCCGGCTTCATGTATTAAAGTTCAGAGTAACTCAAGCTGCATGTTTATTTGGCTTTTTTTCTTTAAAGCCTAATAATGTTGCAGTGCGTGCTCTCAGTCTGTTGTTCTTTTCATGAGATTCTTTGATTGCTCACCGGCATTGTTTGTCATGTTTGACTAGAGCTGGCGGGATTGTATCAAGTTGAATGGTGCCTGACTTTTTTCAAACGCTTTTAAATTTACATTTATTATATTTAGTTCGTTGTTACACATCTGTGAATGGGTGCCAGCCAACTAGTCTGATTTCCTAACCTGATAATTCCCTGACATCCATAAATTGGTCTGTTTCGTATATTATAGCAGTGCCGGTTGATGTTGATGGACTTAGTATACATGGCTTAAAGTATACAACAGCAGTACTCCATGATGGTTCTAACCTATCAGAATTCCCGAGCAGTGCTTCAGGCCTCCCGGCCCAAATCTATTAACCAGTTCGCGCCGGAGGACGTATATGCACGCAATGTTTTCCTGAGATTCAAAGCGGATGATGCATAAACACGTCACGAGCAAGGCCGGAAATGTCTGTCGGCAGCGAGCAAGGCCGGAAATGTCTGTCCGCAGCGAGCAAGGCCGGAAATGTCTGTCCGCAGCGAGCAAGGCCGGAAATGTCTGTCCGCAGCGAGCAGACCAGAAAAGTCTGTCAGCAGCGAGCACACCGGAAATGCTTGGGTGTGCTTCCCGGTATCAAGGAAAGCACAAGATCAAGTTTCGTTAAAGAAAATCCCGCGCCTCGGCTCAGTGATGTTAAAATAATCCTGGCGCGAACTGGTTAATATAACATTTAGTCAAGCCAGGCCTGCAAAATAGAGGGGAAGGAAGGGAGGGGGGGGGGGGGGGGGGGGGGGTAGTGTTAAAGTCTGGAGTGACTCACAATTGATCAAAGAACTCCTTGAGTATGTCTGGGTACTCCTCTTCCTTGTAATGCTTGATGGCAAACGATGATTCATTCTCAGCTGCCTGCACTAACGCTGACAGCGCTGTAATACAATCACGTATTGTGTTATAAATCAGACTTTAAAAAGATCCCAACAACATAGGGCCTCGCACGCTACTACCAATATTATCGACGGACCTGGGTCCGACAGAGTTTTCGGGAACCCCTTTTGGGCCAGATGTAAAATTAAAAACCTGGCACCTTGAGGTTGAACCCCAAGGTAATTACTCTGGTTTTTATTAATAATAAAAGATACAGGTTGTGGGTTCGAGTCCGGCCTGGGACTATGGTGCGTGTGCCCTTGGGCAAGGCACTTTGTCACTCATTGCTTCTCTCCACCCAGGAGTAAATGGGTACCTGTGAGGGCACAGATGGTTATTGTGGTTGATTTAGCTGCTTTGCGCCGAAATGGCAGCATCGAGCTGTATACTCCCCAGAGAGCTGAGATGGTATTTGGAATGTTTCATGGGCCCAATGACCGGGGTAATAATAAATTGTAAAGCGCTTTTATACACCCACATTGTGGGAGTCTAAAGCGCCATATAAGAAACTAGCATATAAGAAACTAGCATTTTCGGCCTTGCTCGTAACGTTTTTATGCGTCATCCGTTTTGAATAATGGGAAAATTGTGCCTGTATACGTCCTATGACGCGAACTAGTTAATAAATGTTTGCACGCACAGTGGCTGTGTGGTTTTTGTGTGTCAGAGTTTCGCCATGTGATGAACTGCGCTCTGTCTGGCAGGGTTAGCATTAACCCTAACAGTGCTGAATCCATCAATTTCAATACAAATTTGTACACACCCTAGAGGATTAAAGGTAGAATACACCATTGTTAATTGCTTGAATTTTAATGAATAGGTGGATTCGGGGGATTGGTAATGATTATCATGAATGGGTGGATTTGGGGGGGTTGTATTTTGTAATAAATGTCGTTTAATTAACTGACCTGTCCGAAGTATCACAATAATGGATTCTAAGACAAACGGTGTTCATGTTTGTGGGCAGTTGTTCTTAATTAATGTGTTTTTGTTGTTGTTGTTTTTTTGCAATCGCCATCCAGCGATTGTACATTTATTTTTTATAAAATGTAATTTTTCGAAACAATTACACAATTTACAGGATATCTATAGTTTAGTGCAATCATTTTGCTGGATGCCTTTATTCATTATTTACTTTTAAACAAGTAAGATATTTCTTAATAATTTGGTAGTAATATTTTTCGATATCTGCAAATGGTGTATCCTACCTTTAAGGTTTTAATTAATACACAACCAAAAAAATCATTTCTGCCTGTTAACCAGTTCGCGCCGGGATTATTTATACATCGCCGAGCCGACGGGCGGGATTATTTTTAACGAAACTCGATCCGAAGCGTGTTCAGGCTTATAGTGCCGGGAAGCACACCCACGCATTTCCGGCCTTGCGCGCTGCTGACATACATTTCCGAACTTGAACTTGGCGTGTTTATGCGTCATCCGTTTTAAATTTGGGGGAATTATTGCGTTTATATACGTCATCCGGCGCGAACTTGTTAAATACACAGTTACACTTACATTTGCCAGAGTCTGGCCTGAAGAGACATAGAATCTTCTTTCCCATGCCGTTTGCTCTGCCCAGCTCATAACCTACACCCATGGACGGCTGTGTGACTTCTGCAACCACAACTACGATGAAGATATAAACATGGATCAATATAGCAACTTATTTGCTATATGGCAGTAATATTCCTTTTGTAGAATCCAGAAAATAACCAAACAAAATACTGTTGTAAAGCTTACTTGCTGTAAAGATAATAATAATTCTATAAACTCCCTGTAAAACTATTTCTTCTGGCATGCTGTCATTTTGAAGAGAATAAAAGAATGTCATTTCCAAAGATGCGTCTCAGAGACAGAAATGCGCACGTGTTCGAACCATACCGACATGCAAGGCGCATACGTTGGTGCAACTATCTATTGTTCAGTTTAGCTCGTGACACACGCGAGTATATAGCTGCAATCCGTTGGCTGAGGACGCGCACTGAATGCAGATTGTGGTCGCATTTCAAATTGTGACTAATTGTGAAATCTTAGAATATTGTTTTCTCGGATTATGCAGCATTCATCGAGCTAATTACTATCAGGTTGTTTGTCAAGCACCTTTCTTTATATTTTGAGCACTTTTGCTGCTTTGAATGATACAAATTCACAACTGACACACAGGATTATTTTCAACGAAACCCGATCCGAGGCGGGTTCAGGCCGATGGTACCGAGAAGCACACCCACACATATCCGGCCTTGCTCGCTGCTGACAGACATTTCCAGCCTTGCTCGCTGCTGACAGACATTTCCGGCCATGCTCGCTGCCGACAGACATTTCCGGCCTTGCTCGTGGCGTATTTATGCGTCATCCGACGCGAACTGATTATTTATTAAGCAGCAATAGTGCTCAAAATCTAAAGAAAGGTGCTTGAAAAACAACCCGATGAACTTTTTTCCTCTGTGAAAGTTGTTATTTCTCTGTGAAAGGTTTTTTTTCTGTGAATTTTTAATTTTTTTGGTGTGAATGTTGTTTTTTCTCTGCGAATGCTGTTTTTTCCTCTGTGAATGTTGTTTTTTTGTATGTGAATGTTTGTATTTTCCTATGTAAATGTTGTTTTTTCCTCTGAATGTTTTTTTCTCTCTGTGAATGTTTTTGTTTCTCTGTGAATGTTTTAATCCGGGAAAACAATATTCTAAGATTTTGATTTCAATTCAAAATTTGCCGGTGTGTTCTCATTCAGCCAAATGCAGCTACGCACACGTCACGCAATAATACACGTTTTAGTAAAGACTTTGAACGATCCACATGCTTACCATTGTGTTATGTTTTGGAACACTTAGCTTGTTCAGACAAGGGAGCCACTTGGAAACATCATGAGCATTCCCAAGTGAACGTTTTTAACCAGTCCACGGCAGGATTACTTTGACATTGACCGGGCCCAGGTGCGGAATTGTTTTTTAAGAACCCCAATCCGAGACGGGTTCAGGCCGGCATCTGCGGGTAGCACACCCTGATATTTCCGGCCTCGCTCGCTGCGAGCCAGTCACTGACATATATTTCCGGCCTTGCTCGTGTTTATTCGTCATCCGTTATGAATTCCGAAAAATAAATTGTGTGTATACACGGCAACGTGAACTGGTCAATGTTCCATTTGGAATACCATCTACAATGTACATGTTTTACAACTTGTAAATCTACCTATTGCTGATGAGAACAGCCTTGAATACTGTGTGTTCCTTAGTCTTTGCCAAACACTACAGTAATCAATAATATTGTGCATGTCGCGTATAATTTCATGCAGTGCGCCTGCAAACGACACGATTATAGACCAGCTCCCCTTCTCTTTACAGTCATATTTGCAAACTTGATTCCGCGGTTTATCTTTTTCCTTATTTCTCTGCAGGCTTTCCTTGAGCCAATTAGCAATCGCAGAACTGCGGTCGTCAACATACGCGTAACACGTACGACGCACTTGCACAAACTTCCTTTGTGAAGCAAAGCTAATTAGATATGCATCGCAGGCCCGTGCGACTGCTGATTGGATAGTTGACTTCGTAAAGAAGCTATGCATATTCGGATAGTCGATTTTGCATGACTCGGTCAAGCCCCATTTTTGCAAGTTTTCAAAGACGACTTTATGCACAATCAAATATCAAATACAGTCGTCTTGTGACCTGTCATCACAAAACGAGCGTAAAGTCTGCAAAATCAAAAATTGAGATATTGGTATTTCTAAATTCTGTGGAAACAGAGCTTTCCAATGGTATATAACACTTGGAGGTTTGATACTCAATTTTTTTATTTTTTTTATTTTTTAGTCTGGAGTCTTAAAGGTAGTATACACCATTTGCAGATATAAAAATATTTACTACCGAATTATTAAGAAATATCCTACTCATCTGAAAGTAAATGTTGCTTCTGGGCATCCAGCAAAATGATTGCGCTAGATATCCTGTAATTATTCCGAAAAATAGAATTTTATAATGAAAAATTCGTGATCGTCGGACGGCGATCGCGAAAAAAAAAAGATAACATAAGAATAACTGCTCGACGCCGGTTGAAAAAAAACGCTGTTTTTCGTGCTTTTCTCGTCATCCATGATTCTAAAACTTCGGACAGCTCAGTTAAACGATATTTACTATAAATACAACCCCCCAAATCTACTCATTCATGATAATTCAAGCAATGACCAATGGTGTATACTACCTTTAATACAGAGATTATGAGAAAACGGGCATTTCTTGCGAGAAATTGTGTGAAAGGCATAGAAAGGCATAGTCCAAATTGTCTCAAAAAATAATTTTGTTTTTATCTGATCGTCCTGAAAAATTGGGAATTGATTGTTGGGGATTTAGTCTCTAAAAAAACCATATAATCTCAAAATCGACCACCCCTACAAATTTTGACTTTGACTGGCCGTACTGGGAAATCACTCCGTGCGACTTTACGCTCATTTTGTGATGACAGGTCACATATGTGTTCCTCAGCAAACGCTTGTTACTATTTAAATCTGTTCCAGTTGGGAACACTGAACATTACACTGGGAATAAGTTGCATTTTGCTGTTTGTGCAGGAATTACCGGGTGTTCTCAAATAATAATGTCTTCTCACCAGAATGAGTCTTGACCTACCATCACTATCTTTCAGCCAATCAATATCCCTGTCATGAATTCCCTCATCGTCCAAGTTCTCTAGAAAAATAAAAATAATTCACAACAGATAACCAAATTTCTTAAAACTCGGTTTGAATTCCACTATTCAGTTTTAAATTTGGAAACCGAATATTTAAACCAACCTAATTTTGGTTTAAGCTTTTCATTTTGTTTGTGACACTGTCTAAAAAAATAAGTGCAACATCCTTCATCATGCTCCATGGTCTCTGTTATACCCAGCACGATATGTGGCAGAGGGGTACCCCCCTCTTATCCCTATACTTTATACGCACTCAACACTATTGTAACCTAACCCATCCCCCCTTGAAACCTTGAACACAATGGTCAACAAAAGAGGGGGGGGGGGGGGGGGTTTCTCTGCCACATATCGTGCTTCATATGGTCTCTGTGAAGTGGTTTCATTAGCCTGCCCGGCCCAATAACATTTTGAGAGTTTCCATCCATTTCCCCCCTCCCCCCAACATCGACGCTCTGGAGTGTTTTTGTAAAGACCCAGTGGTCACTGAATGCTACACACTGACTTTACCCAGTCATTGGGAGGACATTTTATGCAGTGCAGGGCCTGACTCATCACTTTCTGTTGGGAGAACTATTATTGTGAAAAATGTCAAAAGGAGTTTGGAGCTCCATGCTATCTATAACCAGATTTTAAAACTGTTTCTCCCACCATAAGTAACCCTCTTATGGTTTCACAGTAAACAAAGAAATCGGCAAGGCGGGACTTGAACCTGCGACCGGAATACCGGACCAGTGCTCTACCAACTGAGCTATCTTGCCCTACGTTGGCGGTCTCCCAAAATGTCAGTATCTCTGTTCGAGGGCGCTAGTCAGAAGTGATAAACACCAGAATGCGGTGGCCAGGAATAAATCATGCCCGATTTTAGGATACAACCTGGGAAGCGACATTGTGGAGATCACTCAGTAAGGATACAACTTTTTATCTTATATAAGAATTAAAATGTCGTATCCTTATTGAGTGATTTCCACAATGTCGCTTTCCATGTTGTATCGCAAAATCGGGTGTAATCCCAGGCTGACTAGACTCAGCACTTTGTTGGCAACATGCTTTTAGTGCCGAGTCAGTCAACCGTGTCAAAAGAACCAGACTACTGAAGAGATCAGTCTGGTCAAGAAGATGGACAAATAATGGACATGCGTCAGTCTAGTCTTGGTCTTCAAATTGAAACCATGTGCATGATGATGGGGCTAGATGCAAAATGTTGAAGAAAATTCTCCTTAATTAATTACAAAATTGATTTTAGACTTCAAACTTGGCTAGTGAAATACTGAGGACCTCTTATTTAGCCTCATGAAAAATTTGGACAATTTTATCAGCTAAACGGCGAGTTAAGTTGACCTGAAATTTGTTTGCATGTTTTTCAGAACTCCAGGGCCCTGTCTGCTATACATATATGTACCATTCTTTTCCAATTCCTCATCTCCAACGTGCTCCGTAAAGACTTTTCCATAGCCACTCAGCGTCTTGATGATCTTAGCATAGAGGCCCACGTCTTGGCGACCACCCCTGATGCTACCACAGAAATAGATATTTCGACCCATGGTCCTCGGTGCTTGGGAATGGGATGAAGTTCCTGGAACTGGAAGGAGAAAAACACAGTTCACCACATTTAAGTTGTTGAGATGTTTATCCAAATGACCACAATCTCGCACTTCATGAACTGTGTGTACAGTTTGAGACACTCACAGTACATATATGTACAGCCCTTCCGATTTGAAAATCACACAGGCGTGTTAAAAAAAGGCAAACCTGAATTTTTCTGGGCGTGTAAATTTTCAAGGCGTGTGATTCTGTGTTCCAACCTGAGACTAAACAATACTTGCCATTTTTTAAATAATATTTATCTTGGTTAGTTTACAGTAAAGCCATTTTCTCTTTAATTAATGACCTACTTTTTTTCACAAATTATGTAGTATAATTTATATGCTGTAAATATATGCCGAGGTGTGCGGTACAGTGGAATTCAGGCGTGAGATTATTACTATTAGCACTTTTCAGTAAGCTTTCAGGTATGCAATGGTATGCCTATGGTTGTTTCTTGCTGTTGCGGCTCATTTTTTTACATCCAAGTGTGTGAACCTATATATGTGATAAAAAGTAAATAGAAATGTTTAAATAGCAGGTAAAATCAGTATCAGTTATTTCACAAATGTTATAGATTTAACAAATCCAATTTATTTAATTAGGGCATTATTTCAGTCACTTGTGCCAAATAACAAAATACCCGAAAATTGCTATAGAACATGGTCGTCCATTTATTGCCTGCCAATCCCCTGCATGGCTAGTACATGTATGAGTCAAGTTGAGCGAGTCAAGTCCATAGAGCTATTATTAAATTACTAGAACGCTAACTTCTCATTCTCACACGCGTAGATACAGTACTTATTTGAAGCTGTTCTGCACGCATTTTGCATTCATGTGCGTGTTTATAGAGCAAAATGAAATTAGATGGATGGAATTTTGAAAGTGTTCTCTAAATGCAACGGCCAGTAAAACATATAACGCAAACAACTCAAGCGTGCCATGACGGTTAAAAATGTCCCAATAAAAAAACATCTGCAGCGGATACGCACCTGTGTTTGTGCTCTTTGTGCATAGAAAAAGTTTGGAGCATATCAGCTTCGGTAACACACCTCAAAAGGCTCAATACAAATGCAGATATGCAAATAAATGAAATAGCCATTCAAAATTGTTAGGTTTCCATAGGTTTGTGCACAAATGAAACGTGGTGCGCCCCATGCACTTTGTCCTCTAGCAATTTCGAGCCTATTAATTTAATACTATAATCAATAAACTCGACCTCATAAACCATGCAGGAAGGCTATCTCAGTATCTGGCAACTTTTGTGTAATTTGTGCATATTCATATCACACGTCTCAAGTAAATCATAGAGCAAGGAAATCTATGAGGCGTTTTCTCTAATTCCTGAATCAACTCGAATTACCGACTCATTGTGCACAGCCTGACCATATCTCTGGAGAAAAAATAAACCAGAAAAATCCTCCAGGTCTATGCCATGACATAATCTTGGAATTCGAAAAGGATGATTAGCCTCCCCTATTATTATTATTATTATGTACTTAATTCACTACTCTAGTACTTGGCTGCAATGGCAAACGGTTGCGTGCTGATGATGACATGCATGTGCACGACACCTACTGCAACTGTATCAGTAGTTACAGTACGAATGTACATGCCTTGTCATGGGCACAATTCGTAACTAAGTAATGACATAAAACAATTCGGTGTTTTTGGTTTATCTTTACGTTTTGGTTCAAGATTTTTTAACGATTGAAGTGCAACCACAACTTATTAACCCACCACACAACACGTGAAATAGCGCTGTACATTTTATAGGAGGCGGTTGAAACCAGCGCAGCTAGCATGTCATGAGCCGGGTACCAGGCGCTTGGCCACGCGCGGCCGGCCGCGCGCTAGCTAGCTCACCGGGAAATACAAAAAATAGTATGGCCGCCTTTGCAACTCGTAAAAAGGAGCAACGGATCTGCACTTGTAAAGTGCTTTTAAGAGGAAGAGTTGCTTCACACGTTCAGGCTAATATCGTTAAGGAGTTGTTAAAGCATCTCATGTTTCAGAGGAATCAGATACCAATGGCATATGAACAGATGAAATACGACTACGAACGAAGGCAATCCAGTTCTGCGGCGACTTGCTTTCACGTAAATACATGATGAACAATTAAACGGTCATCCTTGAGGCCGGCCGGAGGCGCGTGCGGCGCAGGCGGCGCGGATTTAGTACGAGTTTTTGGTCGGTGATTTTTTTTTTGATACTGATATAGGCGCATCACTGGGACTGATGGTGTTAGTACTTTAACTCACTTACTCCTGAAAAGTTGATGTATATCTCTCAGTTCGGTAAAGAATTTACGAAAGAATGTCGGTGCACATGCAACTAGCTAGACCTTGTTTTTCTTCATAAATTATTAAGGTCAATCAGTGCAAAACTGTTGAAAAGACAGGAATCTGAGAGTGGGACTGAGAATCGTTTCCTATTTTGTTAGCGCACTTATTAGACAATTTTCTTGACTCTCCATAAACCTTGTACACATCCGCTGAAGTAGCGTCAGGATATTACTACGTTCTTTCCAACACGTGAAATGATGATCTCTGGAATAATGAATAACTTAATGTTTGTGTATTTAGGCTCCCTATGTTTTGTTTTGATATATCGTTCGCAAATCAAATTGTTGTATTTTTTTCCCCAGGAAAATGGTAAACGTAAAGACAAACAGGAAATGTCTAGTTTAGCCTTGAAACGCTTAGGGCAGCTTATCACCACCGTGGAAGAACAGCTGGCAAACATCGACGCTGTCTTCAACCTTAGCTTCGTGCCCAGGGTGCTGATTCTGTTGGGTGCCACTGCGGTCAGCCCTAAGGAAGTCCACGAGATAGTGTTCAGTAACCAGGCCTCGGTGCACGATGGAAGCCTGGTAGATCTGCGTACCAAGCACTGCATACGAGCACTGATGAGGACCCTTATCGCCGATTCCTCCATCTGGGAGGCCAGGCAGCTGCCCCTGACCAACACCTTGCTGCTGGTCCGAGCCCACAGGGACAGCGGACTCGCGTGGTTCCGGCCCAAGATGAGCATGAACGGGGTGCCCAGACGGGGTCAGCTGTACCGCTACGAGATCCACTGCGGTCACGCTGAGGAAAGTCACGACTGCCCTGCCAACTGTAGCAAACTCCTCAACGGGAACGATGAGTGTCGTAACGATTGTATAGACGACCAAGAAAATGGCAAAACAGACGGCAGTCAAGCCACTTTGGAACCTGTCGCTGAGAATGATGATTATATTTGGTACCAAGCCCCTGTGCCTATCAAGGGAGTGCAACCATTTCAAGCCAAGACATCATCAGCAGGCAATATATGGGCTTGACAATTTGAGAATTCTCTCAAATTCGATTAATTTGTAACAAAGTGTGTGTGACCATTTTTTTATTTTCTGCAATCAGGTTTTTATAAAGTAAACTACAATGTATGTAATAGAAAGTAGTTTGTATTTGATAGATTTATTGAATCTACAAGTATACGCAAATCTACACCATCAGTGGTACATTAATTTTGTCAGATTAAACATTGTTTTTAAACTTTGTTCAGTTCCCCTTATAAGTAAGTTAATCCATTCAATTCACAGCCAGATTTATCTCCCATTTTTTACCCTAACGGTCTCAAATCCCTCAGTTTCAATATGATTTTTCACATAACCTAGGAAGTTAGGGTTAATCAGTTCGCACCGGATGACGTATATAAACGCAAAGTTTCCCCCCACATTCAAAACGGATGACGCATAAACACGCCACGAACAAGGCCTGAAATGTCTGTCAGCAGCGAGCAAGGCCGGAAATGATTGGGTTTGTTTCCCGACACTATCGGCCTGATCCCGCTTCGGATCGAGTTTCGTTAAAAATAATCTCGCCCCTCGGCTCGGTGATGTTAAAATAATCCCGGCGCGAACTGGTTAAGATGGTTCAGTTAACAGATGGTTCAGTTGGTTTACATGAAACAAAAGTATGATTGACTTTATTGGTTCATCAATGCAAACTTTTGTGGAATTCACGTTTTTCTTGTCAAACAAAATGCTATAAAATGCTAAACTTTACCTACATGGGTTTCTGGTCTGTTCTGTTCACCGGGGTGGTTAGATTTGTTTTAACCCTAACTCCCTACACAACAAAGGAAGTTGGAGGATTTTGAAGGAATTGTATTGTTCATTAACAATGGTGAGGGAGTTAGGGTTAATGTGCAAAATACTGCATTTGATGTGTATTGTATATGAACAAGATTGACTCGTGTGTGTCTGTTGCATTTGTAGCCGGAATTAATAATGAATTAGTATTTATATTGTATTTTGTAAAAATAAATAATAGAATTCCTGTTTATACATAATTTTGCCAGGAGCACATGTTAAAAGATTTATTTGACATTATTTCTATGAAATGACTCTTAAATGTATATCTTTGTGAACTGTGAGTTTGGATTAAGCTTAAAATACGGTACTGTATGCCTGGAAGTCGGCACTTGTAAAATATTCTTATGCCAAAACAATCAACTCAAGGAAAAAATGTATGCGTTTTTAGGGAATTTTATTTCTTGAGGCTGTCTTCTTTTTTTGAATAATTTAGTATTGGATTAGTCAAAACTGCACTTGACCAAATATATTCAAATATTTTAAACTCGACGTCGTTAAAGTTTCACATTCGCGGTGATGGATATTATGGGCTGCTGAAGTGTTTTTCAATAAGTGTTGTATAACTGTCAAGTCTCAAGAGACTTTGAATACCCAGCTAAAAGAAGGCGACCAATGAATACATGTAGGAGTCAATAACAAATGCAACTTTATATTTAAAATAACATCACAGTTGTGGGGGCACAAGGATATTTTTTTTCTTCAAAAATTCAAACTGGCAAAAAGTACATGGAAACTACATTTTGTAGTTATTTTCATTTGTACTTGCATAATGACAAATTAATATTTTTCGAGTGAATGTTATTTCTGCAAATATTAATGTAATGCAATTTTAAGAAATCTTTGCCAATAAGAGTTTTGTGATAGGATAAAAGTTTTGGTTGCACCATGTGTCAGGAAAATATCTTTTGTGATTTTGATACTGTGTTAAGTACATGTATCCAAAACATTCCTTTAAACTCTGTATTAACCCTAACCCTCCCAAATCCTCCAAATTCCTCATTGCAAAATGCAGGATTTTGCAGGATTGAGGTCACTTGGAGTTTGATGCATTGCAGGATTTTGCAGGATTGAGGTTACTTGGGGTTTTACCCCTGCAGGAATATGGAGGATTCAGGTTATCAGGCTGAATGTGACACACAAGGATTTTGCAGGATTGAGGTCACTTGGAGTTTGATGCATCGCAGGATTTTGCAGGATTGAGGTTACTTGGGTTTTTACTGACTGCAGCCAGGGCAAGACTGCAGGATTTTGCAGGATACAGGCTGTATGGTCACCAGTGACCAATATTGGAGGATTTTGCAGGATTCAGGTTACTTGGAGTTTTAACAATTTAGGAATTGGAGGATTTTGCAGGATTCAGGTTATGTGTAAGTAAAAATGGGTAGGGAGTTAGGGTTAATAATTAAGATAATTAAATATTTAATTACATTTTGTAGTAATAAAATCACTTTTATGCCTTTATACATTCCAAACTTCTTATTTTACCATTAGGGCACTGTTTAGTTATGCTCCATTAGTTTGTCTGGGCTGAATTTTGTTCACAGATTATGAATACACGTGTACACCACAAACTTGGAAATGAAATAAAGAAAACATTGTACAAATGTCACCTCTTCAAGTTCACACACAAACCACAGGATTACCAGAAGCGAGTTAAGATTTGAAGGTTTGCATGGCGAAAATATAGCAGTACTTAAGATAAGTAATTTGCGGTACGGTAACATCATGTGCATGATAATTCTCTTTAGTAAGTTGTGTGGTTCTGAACAAAAACACGTAGGAAACTCAATGTTTTAGACAGTATGCTCTGCCTGTCGTCGGGGGCCAATTTCATAGAGCTGCTAAGCGCAAAAATTTGCTTAGCATGACAATTTGTCCTTGGCAAAAACAAGGTTACAGACCAAATGTTTACCGGATCTTTATTGTTTTGGATTGATAATCAGCTGTTTTTTTGCTTAGCATGAAAAACATGTATAATTTTGGCTGGTAACCTGTTTTTAATAAGCAAGACTTTTTGTGCTAATCAAATTTTTTTGCTTAGAAGCTCTATGAAATTGGCCCCAGGTTGCAACATATTACCGCAAACTACTTATCTCACAGAATTGTATTCAAGTCCATGCGATTCCCAGGTCCAGTCACTTTCATAAAGCCAAGTCATAAGTAACTGGATGAACAAAGACAAAAGAATATTTTGGAACATATTCATTTAAAGGAGAGGGGGGGGGGGGGGGGGGGTCAACTTCTGTAATGGAATAAATACATGATCCCAATGTATCTTTACATCTAATTCTTTTAGGTGTGATTACAATAGTGTTTCTTTAAAACATTTTTATTTTCCAAAAGAGATGGGAAATTCAATGAAACTTGTACTTTAATTGTATGTATTTTGATGTATTATAATTGAATAATTTTAACAAATAAGACTGGTTGAAATACTCAGGAGTAAGAAAATGGAATAAATTATTTGCTTTCAGATGTTGATTGTGTATTTCAACTTTATTTTATTGCCATAATTACAAATTTCCAATGTTTCCTGCAATTTCAAGTTCCAAGAAAAATGCATATGGTGGACGGATCGAAACCAATGATACTTGATTAGGCCATGGAGGTAAACCACAGCCTCTGCGTAACGGATCCATGAGATTTAGGCATCCCTTGACCTTACGGAATACAACAAATGTTGGTTAGTTTTATATTTTAGCTTTATAAACTTTTAAATGTGTACCGTTTTTATTTGGTTTGGACACGGAGAGCCCCAAAATAAATATGGTTAAACGTCATTTAAAATTATAAAGTAAGCAGCCACATCTGAAATTAATCCAAGATTTCAAAGCTGTTTGCCATTTCGATCTTGTACTTGATGGTCCTTACTAAATCAGCGCGCGTAGTTAGCTAGTATGGTACAGTTGCAATGCCTGGCACCAGACTATCATCACATAAAAGCATAAAAGCCTTTACCCATCGTTTTGCATGGTTTTGTACACGGTAACTATTTTCCAAGTTAAATGTAATGACAAAGTACATTATTTTCCCTTGCTTTGGGATACAATAAAGTAACGTAAAGTAAATACATGGACGCTTTAGGTGGACTCGAATACGAGAAGAGTCATCTGGGAAATCAGTCATATTGAGTCCTGATAATGCAACACGTGCGTAACGTAATTGCAGCTAGCCCGTAAATCAGGTAATGTACACAAGTACGTCACGAATGCAACGTTGCAATCATCATGATGAGCAGTGCTAGTCCGAGCATGGAGCTCTCTTCATAGCTCCATGGTCCGAGCATGGAGGAATATTCCTCCATGGTCCGAGTAACTTGGACCCAAAAATCACCTTTTTCAACATTTGAACATGGTCTGGTGATATCACCAGACCATGTCCAAAATGACCTAATGTTGAAAAAGGTGATTTTTGGGTCCAACTCCAAGTTTAATATACTCGGACTAGATCTAGTCTAGAGCAGTGCATAATTTATAGTACTTAATACTGACACGCGAGGATTTCGTTCAGGGCGAACTAAAGGTATAAGGAGCCAACCATTAACATGAATCTATTGAGTGCATACTCTTTCTTTGGCAGCCCAGGACAGGGTAGACAAAGTTCTTCATTGCATTACGACTGACGTCCAGGGTATCAATTTTTTTCTCTCATATTTTTACCTGATGAAGGGAGCTGAAATTTCGTTTACATCTTTCTTGTGTCTGGAATTACAGATCGTCATGGGTTACAAAAAGCAAATGTGTCCTTGGGCTACATTTACAGAAAATCAATTGCAAATCCACGCTTTTCGACGTGAACATCATGTACAAACTTTCTACGCGCGTGTACCCGGCAGCCGCGCGGGCCTAAGACTGATGAGTCGGCCTTGCGCGTGCATGCGCACGGACGTAGAAAGTTCGTACATGATGTTCCTGTCGAAAAGCGTGGATTTGCAATTTATTTTCTGTAAATAATTAAGTAGCTAATAAAAGACACATTTGCTTTTTGTAACCCATGACGATCTGTAATTCCAGACACAAGAAAGACATAGGCGAGATTCCGGCTTTCTTCATCGGGTAAAAATATGAAAAAATGTTGTTGTAAAATTTTTCGCTATGGCAGGAGAATTTGATACCCTGGACTCCCTCGCGTTGTACACAACGGAGGAGTCCAACCAGGGCTAACTCTTTGCAGCATTACCAATATAATTACTTTGACAGTTCCTTAGGAAGTAGAACAGGTCAACTCGTACGCGAACCAACTCGTATGCGGGACAACTCGTACGCAGATTGGTCAACAGTCGTACGCGGGACAACTCGTTACGCCAGTCTACTCGTACGCGGGCCAACTCGTACGCAGATTAAAATTGTGGTTCACGGGTCTGGGTGGCATTGACCACGCACCTAAGACACACCCTCGGCACAGATGTGGACCACATCACAAAACTTAATTAGCATATAGGAACATTTGTTTTATTTTTCTTTAGTCCGTTAAAGTTCTGAAAAGGCGGCATCAAGTGACTCTATAATTCTTATTGGATCCTATAAGGCCAAATAAAATAAAAAACATGTTTAGCGTCATGCCTTTAAAAAAAAGAAAAAAAGAAGGCCCTTTTTTTCCAAAATGGCCGCCCGACACATTTTTCAAGAAAACCTGCCGGCCTATTTTTAAAGATGGTCTCCAACAGACGTACGTACTAATGGACTATTTCCACAGCATGCACACAGAGATGCTAAAGTCTAAAAATACAATCTTATTTGTGTTTTTTTCTCAAAAAGATTATTTAAAAAAAAAAATCTTAAAAAAAAAGAGAACAAAAAGAGGCGGCCTCAAAAAAAGGAAGCGACGGGGACGCTAAACATGATTTGGTTTTTTTATTTGGCCTAACTTACGTACATACTAAGTAGTCATGGATTTTTGAACTAGAAATTTTCTCATAAATTTCACCCATAGCTGATGCCAAGTAAATTTTCAATCAACTGATGATCAAGGACAGTTGTTATACCGGTAGGTGACTTGCATCGGGCTCGTTTTGTCAACACTGTTTTCTTTCTTTATTTATCAGTTTAGTCTTGAGCGGTTACATTTTCCACCCAGTCAAAAATACCCAATCTTACCCTATACTTCTAGTAGGGGTGTCATACACACCGTGCAGACCCACTAGACAACGAGTAACAACATGAGAATTTGCAGATCTCATGAAATGTATCATCTGAAAAAAAAAGACTTATATGAAAAATATGAGCAACATACATACTAGAAAAGATGATTTGAAATGCTTGAAAGATGTAAATAGAATAAATGAGATGGTTCAAAAAACACTTTTTAATTACTGTTGCTTAATACGTTTGTTGTCTAGGAAAAAGCGCAATCTGAAAAGTTTATCGGACCATAACTTGGCAACGCTTTGACCGATTTTGAAAGTTGAAAGAGATTTGCAATCTACTCACCAAGCCCTTCAAGAAATAGTCCCAAATAACTTCCTAAAAGCAATATTAAAATTTGTATTGTCCCCCCTACTTCTAGGACTGTGCGCTCATCAATTGCAATTTCTTGAACTTTCAGAGCCAGGCCTGTGTGACAGATGGGCTTGTATTTGTAGATTAACTGATGCAGCCCAAGGAGTGAAGAACTGGTTTGGTCATCATGAGCAAGGACGGCTTTATCTGTGAGGTGTGCCACCTGGATTACAGCACATGGACTCAGTATGAGGAGCACTTCTGGTCCATGATACACCACAAGCAGCTGGAGATGCATTATGGCAGGTACGTGTAGAGAAACAGGTGGGTAATTCCACGGTAACAGTGCGACACTTTGGAAGGGAATTTCACTTTTACTGCAAAGTGTGCTGAGTAAAATGTGCGAGCGGTGGTCAATATAAAGCCGTGTTCGTACTGGACTTTTTTGGGGGGAGGTTTTTACTGAGACAATAGTAAAATAAAAAATGGTCAAATGTTACCACTGTTCGCACTTGGACTTTCGACACATAATTTTTTTTACAGAGACCGCGGGAGAAGTAGCCGAGCTGTCATTATAATGACTCATGAAGGCGAATGTGATCACAATGCGATGTGCATGCATCAGCGCGCGCACGTAAACAATGCAAAGAGCGCATGCGCAGTGTCTTGTGTAGCATGAAATCGCACTAGGGGGCCGGATGTACGTTTTCCTAAGCCGCTTTTACCGACTCGCGCTGTTCACACTGGACTTATCGTCTAGGGAAAAGTTACCCGGGAAGTTTTCCCGGGCAGCAGTTGGCCGGTAAAAGTAACCACTAGACTCGGGGAAAACTAACTGAGAGTAAAACGTCCTAGGCTGTCCGCACTGGACTTAAAATGGGCAAAGTACCCATCGTCTCGGTAAGTTTTATCAAAAAAAGTCCAGTGCGAACAGGGCTTAAGCCACTGGAGTATTCCGCAGTATTTTATAACTGTCGAGAGCTTTTAACCTGCTGAATCGATGGGAGAAATGATCTACCATCAGTAAATGTTTGCCCGTGTTTCACATTGCAGCGGGAAGACTCATATCTGCTGCCTATGTAAGACTCAGAGCGACACGCTATCTGAGTACGCCAAGCATCTTATCAGCACAACACACAGAGAGGCAAGTGCTGCACGCAAGATCCAGAAACAACTAGAAGTGGCCGCCAAATCGTCAAATCAAAGGTAAAGTTAAAACTTGGGTCGTTTTCCAAACCCCAGCTTCGTCGTTGTCTTTGGCTTTGTTTATGCAGTTTGGCAACTTTGATGGAGCCACAGACGGAGCCTAATTAGGGTTTGGAAAACTGCCTTGATTTTTGTGAAGTTGTCCCATCCTTGACTCAAAACCCTCCTCAATCCTCCAAAATCTTAGTTTAGGCGGTTTTGGAGGATTTCGAAGCGTCAGTGGATTTTAGTTCAGCCATGCATAAAAGAACCCTGCCTTAACCAGTTCGTGCCAGGTTCTTTTATTCACCGGACCTAGGCGCGAGATTATTTTTCACGAGCATTAACCCGAGCGGGCCAATGTTGGAAGTCTGTTGGCAGCACACCCACACCCACACATGCCGGCTGTGAGCCGGTCGCTGACAGATATTTCCGGTCTCGCTCCAAGAGGGCACTGTAATACAACTTACGCAGTACATTACATGTACACGTGCAGTAAATGTATAGCATGTGGTAAATGAATGTCCATATAGCGCACCCTCACTCGAAGTCACAATGGTTTGGCCCGCCTTGTAGAATATACATGTAATCACGTGCCAGACGAATGCCGCTTGCCACCTGATCGACACAAGGTGCAATAAAATATTGGCCACATGTATCGTGCTCTACCGCGCCAATTGCTTGGCCGCATCCGATAAGTAAAATGGGGTTTGGGTGTAAGTCGGAACCTTCAGACCTTCCCGGATCCTCCATATAAAATGCTATAGCTTCAATGAAATCGATTAAATTGCATTCCAAGAATGCTAACTTAATATAGTCCGAGTTACTGGGCCCTAGTTAACATTTTGTTTACATTTAGACATGATCTGGCGCCAGCCAGATCATGTCTAAATGTTTAAAAAAACGATAACTAGGGCCAAGTAACTTGGACTAAATAAACTCAATAAAATAAACTATGCAGTTTAAAATTAATGAAAAATAAGAGATTAACAGTGAAATTACAAACATATTCTATTCACATTGGGTGTTTCATAATTGTTTTACATTTTTCATCGAAGGAATACATTTTGTATGCAGGATCCGGGAAGGTCCGACTAGGAACAGAAGGCTCAGATTTTACCAACTGCCATCAAAATGCATATTCAGTACTTGACTGTTATCACTAAAGATAGTTATCATAAATGCATATTCAGTATTTAGTCAAGAAGCCGGAAGGGCGCGGCTTGCACCTCCGCAGCTACATGTAGCTAGTTCAGGTACATATTATGTGAAGCAGTATTTTGTGTACACGTATCATGCCCTGTTACATGGAATAGTCAATACGTGGTTAGTGACGGGGGGTGAATTTGTCGGTAAATTTGACATATGGAAAATTATTTTGTAGTGCCTGATTGATCATTACTCAAGGTAAACTGTAACTGTTAAACCAATTTCACTTGAATTTCAAGGATTAGTCTAGCCAAAAGCAGCCTGAATAGTTTTCGCCTAACTATTCCAAGCCCATCAAACTCCAATTGCAGGTTTTGCTAGGTTTTGGCAGGTTTACTACCCAACATTAGCAACTTGTTGTTGGACTTTGTTTGACTCGGTACAAAAGGCCCGGAGAGACCCTGCTGAATTATGTGAGGCATGCACAGGCATTTATTCGTGGGTGAGCTTAGGCTGGTCACAGCTCAGTTTCCTGTAAGCTCAGTCAACTGTAAGTGTGGTGTGAACACCCTGTGTGTCCCTCACTCAAACACAGACCAACACACAGAACCAATGGCCAGTCATCACAGCCCTGAACCATGCATAGACCCAAGTCAATCAAACTTTAACAAGTTTGAGTTTGGCAGGTTTAGTACCGTTAGCCTCTGTACCAATAATTATTGAACCTGTGTGCAGTTGTTGAACTTTGTTTGGTATGCTTTATATTGCGAGAGCCTAGAGGGTTGGGGTTAATACAAGTAAGCGTTTCAACAATAATATTGCTAGCTGCAAGTGGTACATGTATACTCTAAAAGGTGATTAAAACTGTTTGATTTAAAACTTGTCTGTGTTTTACCTATAACAGCAGGAGCATTGAAAGACGGCAATCAAATCATAACAATGGACACTCCAGTCTTCACAACTCAACAGGTTGGTGTGTCATTTGAAAATGCGTGGAGTATACTATTAGCTGCTTAACCAGTTGGTACTAGGACTATTCTAACATTGACCGGCCCAGACGCGGGATGGTTTTGTACGAACCTTCGATCCAAATTCAGGCCGGCATCTGTGGGTAGCACACCCTAATATTTCCGATTGCTGACAGATTTTTCTAGCTTTGCTCTTTACGTGCTTATACATTGTTCGATTTAAAATCAAAAAAAGAAAACAGTGCGTGTTTGCACGGCATCCGACGCGAACCAACACAGTGCCCAACACTGTCACAAATAAGGGGTTGGGTTCCTAAACTTTACCTATCCATTAAGTGCCACAACCTGATACGGGAATCATTGAAAGTGATATAAGTTTTACCGTCACAAACTGTAGGGCAAAAATTTCTCCCCCCCAAAAAAAGACAATATCCGTTTCGAGCTGGCACAGTGCAAGTACATACAATGTATTTACAGCACAAGAGTTGTTAGAACAAACATAGTGAATAGTCAGTAATGTTAGTTTCCCCCCCGGTGTTAGCTTTTTTATTTAATGTTATCAAGAAGTTTGTTGTATGTTTTGTTTTTTAAATGAAAAGTTCTGCATTTTTAACCTGTTATTGATGGGTTTTTTTCAGTCCAGAATATTAGACGTATCACAGAACTAGGACAAAATACACACCGCCCAGGAACCCGGTGGTCACAACACAAACGACCAATGTTCAACAGAAATGTTCAACAGAATTTCCAACACCCCTCAGCCCCCCACTCGACCCCCCACTCGGCCCGACACCCGGCCCAACACCCGGCCCAACACCCGGCCCAACACCCGGCCCAACACCCGGCCCAACACCCGGCCCAACACCCGGCCCAACACCCGGCCCAACACCCGGCCCAACACCCGGCCCAACACCCGGCCCAACACCCGGCCCAACACCCGGCCCAACACCCGGCCCAACACCCGGCCCAACACCCGGCCCAACACCCGGCCCAACACCCGGCCCAACACCCGGCCCAACACCCGGCCCAACACCCGGCCCAACACCCGGCCCAACACCCGGCCCAACACCCGGCCCAACACCCGGCCCAACACCCGGCCCAACACCCGGCCCAACACCCGGCCCAACACCCGGCCCAACACCCGGCCCAACACCCGGCCCAACACCCGGCCCAACACCCGGCCCAACACCCGGCCCAACACCCGGCCCAACACCCGGCCCAACACCCGGCCCAACACCCGGCCCAACACCCGGCCCAACACCCGGCCCAACACCCGGCCCAACACCCGGCCCAACACCCGGCCCAACACCCGGCCCAACACCCGGCCCAACACCCGGCCCAACACCCGGCCCAACACCCGGCCCAACACCCGGCCCAACACCCGGCCCAACACCCGGCCCAACACCCGGCCCAACACCCGGCCCAACACCCGGCCCAACACCCGGCCCAACACCCGGCCCAACACTCGGCCCAACACTCGGCCCAACACTCGGCCCAACACTCGGCCCAACACTCGGCCCAACACTCGGCCCAACACTCGGCCCAATCCTCGGCCCAATCTTCGGCCCAACAGTTGAGTCATGCTAATGGCAGCAAGTGCAAGTTCTATGGAAACCCAACAAGGACTCTAGTGAGCAGCCAAGGAGGGCCCAAAGCTCCCCCAAGCAAGTCAGTGGGCGTGTTGAAAAATCAACCCGCATCAAGCAACTCGGCCTGTAACCAGAGTCAAACAGCCAAAAGCAAGGCCCAAGACTCAAAGTCAAATCTTAATACCGGAAGTAAAAGAGAACCACATGCTGCAACAGCATTCGTAAGCAGTAAGTCGGCGGCAGGGTCTAAACTGGCCAAGGTACCTGTCAAGCGTAGGGATTCTGGTGTTCGAAAAATAGATTCAAGTGCAGAATCCAGAGCATCAGGCTCTAAATCGGGCCAGGCACTAGATCGTCGTGAAGTTCATTCTGCAGCCAAAGAGCCTTCTCCAGAAATATTAGCCGCTTGTGACAGTGCAAAGACATTATGCTCCAAACCCGACCAATCCACTGGCACACATCAAACTGCTGCTCAAACACTTACGCTACCAGAGTCTCCTTTCTCAGTAAAAAAAGAATGGGAACGTTCAACTAGGTGCCCTAAACAAACTAGCAAGCCAGAGCAAGACCAGACATCAAGTCAAGACGAAGTTGAAAGATCCCCAAATGCCATGGCCGTGTCAGCATCAAACAAGTCGACAGAAGCTAGCAGTCAAACACAGGTGCTTCGTGTACAGAGATCCAATTCAGTGCCAAGTACTTCTACTGTCTTGAAATTGCCACCTGAGGTGACTAGGTTTAACCTCCCAAGAGTAAGCTCTGTTCCATGTGGTAAGGAGTCCGTTAAGGAACTGTCGAGTAGTGGTCCCAACACAGTTGACTTGCAGCCAGCATTGGATCATACAGATGGCGTGGATGAAGAACCCAGTGTCACCAGGGTCCAACTACCGCCCAGCCTACAGCGAGAACTGACCAAGCTGCTTGTCAAAAGCCAAGGGCCGAGACCACGTCCCAATCTGGCAGCTGCCCGCAGCCGTCTCCATGCTGGTGAACACCACCAGGCCCAGGTGGTGGAATCCCCTGACAGGATGGTGCAGCAGCTGCTGATGAAACTTCTAGACTTGCCCAAGTCCCGCGATCGCCAACTGCAGCAGATAGAGGAGCTCCAGCGATTGGTGCAGGCATCTAAGAAGGGCAGCGAGAGAGCCCGGTTTGGAACTCAGCAGCTTCCGGTAGTATCCCTGCAGGTCTTGGAATCTTTGCTGGAGAGTGGACATCTGAAGCCTCTGCTCTCAGAAGAGAATTTCACGAGAAGCATGTTGGCTAAACAGGAGCAGCCCTTACACTCGGCTTCACATGGACAGGTGAACTCTACAAAACGTCCGAGCAGTACTGCAACACTTCACCAGGAGCTATCTACCTCTTTATCAACAACAGGTCCCGCAGTTGTGGATTCCAAGGAAGCTGTTCAGGCACTGATACAATCTACCTTATCAAAGCAGGGTCATTCCACAGTCTCATCAGCATCGGGACATGATAAAGAAGTGAACTCTAAGGAGGATGTTAAGTCTGCCATCACCACTTCTGAGGCAGTGGCAGCTCCTTCTCCACAATCTACTACTTTTCCTGAACGAGAAGGGCAATCTTCATCTGCAGTGATGCGAGAGATTGTCAAACATGTCGAAACACAAGACAATCCAAATGGCTCAGAGCAGCCATCGGCTCAATTCACTCATGTGACTATCAAAACAGAGCCAAATACCGAAGGAAACGAAAACACGTATATGTGGGCACAAGATTTTGAACTTGAAAATTCCAAGGAAGCTATTTGGCCGCTGATACATTCTACCCCATCGGCATCGGAATATCACAAAGTAGATTCCAAAGAATCTTTAAAGTTGTTTATCTCTGCTTCGGACAATCCAGCAACTGTGCAAAATCAAGCAGAGCAAATTGCAGCTGAGGTGCAAGACCAAACAAATCTTCCTGAGCAACCTTCGACCACGACCCCGGACGTGACCATCAAAACTGAGCCAGACACTGATGTCAACAACATTACCAATGGAGTGACTTATGAAGGAATCCCCATGTCAACTGTAACTGGGCAGTTGAACACATCAGTTGTCCAACCAGTTTCATATGACTGTGCACCCAACTTGGGCCAAGTCGGTGACTTTCATATGGATATGAACAATTCCTTACTTGGGCAAGAGTTTCCAGTGCTGACGTTGCCCATAGATCAGGAAATCTCAACTACGGGCCAAGCAGGTACTACACTCAACATGATCACAATGCCAGATTACAGGGTGGTTGTGGTAAGTTTTAGGTCTTCTCTATTAATTAACCCTAACTTTCCTACCTCATGTTTACAACAAGTAACCTGAATCCTCAAGTATTCTCTGATTCCAAGTGTTAAAGCCCATGTAACATGAATCCTCTAAAATCATATAATATTTAATAATCCCTCCAATCCTTCCCAGCTTTATTGAGAATGCAAGTAGGTAACAAATCACCTGAATTCTCCAAACATTTCTTTTGTGAATTCGTTGAAACTACTCGGGTGAACACTGAGATCTTCTACCAAATATCTGGCTTTTTCCATTTTAAAAAGAGACGATGAAAACTGTCCCTGTTGCTATTTTAAACCTATCTGGCGTAATTTTATTATTTGTAAAAAATACTACAATTTGTCGAAAGCCACTTTGACGCATGATTTGAGGGCTTTCATGAAGAATAATTAGCTTGAATTTCTTCATTCTGCTTTGTCTTTGTTTTTTCTCAATAAACTGTCATTTTTCAATAGAGGCAGGAACATGAAAATTTAATGTCGGCAGCCAGTTTCAGCCTACGCTTAAAAACTTGATTGAGCAAGTCAAAGTTGGAATAATCAAATACTGAATTATTCGCAAATTTTGCAGCCCTACACTGAGACAACATTGACAAGGGAAGCCCCAGCACAGTGGACATCTCCTACGAAACAGACCGAGACGAGACACAAAGACCTGCCTTCAGACCTCCAAGGGGTCCTGCTGGAGCTGTCTCTCCAAGAGGAGCAGCTCCATGAGAAGATGTGCACGATGGACCGGCGCATGAAGACCACCAAGGAACTCATCCAGAAGAAACAACTGCAGTACAAGAAACTCAAGGAGCACAAAAATAAGGCGAGAGTCATTTCAGTGTGGTGTTCAGCTGCGGCAACAGTGTTATACAAAATAATAACATCTGGTACTTTAACCAGTTCGCGCCGGGATTATTTTCACATCACCGAGCCGAGAAGCAGGATTATTTTTAACGAAACTTGATTCTAGGCTTGTTCAAGCCGACCTTGCTCGCTGCCGACAGACAGTTCCGGCCTTGCTCGTGACGTGTTTATGCGTCATCTGTTTTGAATCTGGGGAAAACTTTGCGTGTATACGTCCTCCGGCGCGCACTGGTTACACAGATACTTATTTATACTCGTGGGTGGAGAGTGGCAATTGTAGTAAAGTGTCTCGCCCAAGAACAAAGACATCGTGTTTCTTAATCAGGGTTCGAACCCATGTACAATTGCACATGAGTCGAACACTAACTATTGGACCACAGCACAACAGTTTGATTCTCCTGTTTTGGCCTAATCTTGCTTGTGGAATAAATTGTTCATGTTTAACTTAGAGAAGCAGGAACATTTGTATAAAAAAAGAAACTACATGTAGTGAGGCGTATTTATATTTTATGCTCAACGGTAAATAGAACCTCCAATGAACGGTCGCGCTCTGACTAATCAGATAGAGCAATGATTTATTCAGGCATTGTATAAAACAATAAAGAATGTTTCCGCGTTCGTGCGGTGGAAAGAATAATTTCATTCAGTGGCAGATCGAATGTTCCCTTTTCGCCTTGTGGACGGTGAAATAGAACATTCCATCTGTCGCCTCAAGAAATTATTCTTACCATTATTCTTACCAAAGCTAGGCCCTTTTTGCTAGCAACCATCCTCAATCCTCCAAAATCCTCATTTTTTTAAAAACCTCATTTTTTTAAAACCCCATCTAGCCTCAATCCTCAAAAATCCTCCACACTTGAAACAACATCATGTGCCTCAATTCTCCAAAATTCTCATTTTTTTTAATCCTCCAAAACTGCAATGAGGATTCTGGGGATTGAAAAAAGTCAATCCTCTAAAATCCTCATTATGATTTTTTGAAAACCCCATTCAGCCTCATTCCTCCAAAATCCTCATTTTTTGAAAACCCCATTGTGCCTCAATCCTCAAAAATCCTCCACACTTGAAACATTGTGAAACAACATTGTGCCTCAATCCTCAAAAATCCTAATTTTTTTTAAAATCCCATACAGCCTCAATCCTCAAAAATCCTCCAAAACTGCCATGAGGATTTTTGAGGATTGAGGAGCGTTAGGGTTAATTGTATACTATACCCATCAATCTGTTGTGGATCCCATATGTCACAGGAAAGTTATACTGTACATCTGCTGTACCTTAAGCTTGAACCCACTGGCAGGATGAGGGCTCCTGTATAATCTGCACTTCTGCTTTTGATTTTAAACAGATCTCAATGGAGGTGTTAGGCATCAGATCAAGACGTCTACAACTTCTCCAAGTAACTAAACCTTGCTCTGCATCGTTTGCACCCACCTCGGCAATCACCAGCACTACCAATCAGACAGCACAAGAGCCTCTCGGAAACTTGCCAGCTTGGACTCCGAATGCCTGCATGCCTCAAGTTATCGGGACCCTGTCTCCATTTCAGGGAGATGCGGTGCCATTCATGGACTTTACCCCAACTGACTTATTCACCTGTCCTCTGTCCTCCGAGTTGGCCACAGGGTCGTTGCTGACATTGCCAAGCCTGAACTCTTTAGATTCAAGTCTCTCTGGCGTGCCAATAATGCAGCCAGGTCCGGGGATGTGGATGGAAGGATCAGCTATCCAACAAAAAAAGGTTGGAAAGACATCCAAAGCGAACAAGAGAAGGCTGGAACAAGGGACAGGTACAGCAGTTACCAAAAAGGCAAAGGCGACCAAAGCGTCAAAGACGCTTAATATTACAGGATCGAAAAGTGTCGGACTGAAGCCAACAACTCGGGCTGGGTCATCTTTGAGTGATTATACTCGGGAATCTCACATTGCTGTAGGCAGTGCTTCGACCTCGAATATTTCATCAGATGCAAACTTAGAAGTTGCCTCGGTGGAATCATCGCGAAATGTCTCAGAAGAACCCTCCTCCTACAAGAATTGGTTGAACAAAGGGAAGCTTCACAAGACTGACTCGCAGCATTGCAGCAAAGTAGCACAGATCAAATTGGAACAAGAAGAAACCGATTCTGAAAGCAGATCAAGGAGCAGTCTCAGAAGCCGCAGATCTTCCGGACTTTGTAGAAGCACGGAAGGAATGCCAACACAAAGCACCTCTGAGCCTGGAGATTATGACATCTTTGAGATATCGTCAGACAGCGAGGGTTCACAGCCACTGAATAAAAGTTTCTCAAAAACAAGGTGAGCAAGTGTTTGGTAAAATAGCCACTCAAAAAGACATGCAGCCAAATGGTGACCTATCACTTAAAGGTAGAATACACCATTGGTAAGTGCTTGAATTATTAGGAATGGGTACATTTAGGGGTTGTATTTATAGTAAATGTTGTTTAACTGACCTGTCAAAAATGTTTTACAATCATAGATGCCGAGAAAAAAAAGCATGGAAAACGGCGTTCATTTTAAACCTTCGGGCAGTTGTTCTTTGCATTCATGTTATGTTTTGCGATTGCCATCCAGCAACCGTGATTTTTTTTTTAAATTTAATTAAATTTTTTCGAACAAAGACAACATATTTGCTATTTTCATAAGAGTTGTAGATAAATCCTTTCAAGTCATTAAATCTCTAGGGTATGTGCACATTGTATTGAAATTAATGGATTCAGCACTTTTATGGTTACTAAGTCCTTAAACCATAACTCCCCGGTGTAATTTACTAGGAACCAGGCCCATCCTGGCAAATCCCAACACCACATGGCAAACTGTACACAAAAACGGTTGTACTCTGATCATGGAGCTACATTGTATGCTCATAAACCCAGTGTAAAAGACTATAAGTTTAGGGGACCAGTACCCATCCTAACAGATCCCAACAAAAACCTGGTGTTGGAGTTTGACTGGATGGGGATTGTTAGAGTTAACCCTAACCCTGCCAGATCCAGCACAGTGCATCTGTGGTGACTGCTTGACCTTGCTGGTCTCTGCACACAAGTCAATGTGACAAAGTATGCAATCTGTTGCGTCTGGCAGAGTTTTTCTAGCCAAAATACCCTGGCGGGTTAGGGTTAATTAGTTAAGGTCCCATCCCATTCCTAGCCAAAATACCCTGGCGGGTTAGGGTTAATTAGTTAAGGTCCCATCCCATTTCTAGCCAAAATACCCTGGCGGGTTAGGGTTAATTAGTTAAGGTCCCATCCCATTTCTAGCCAAAATACCCTGGCGGGTTAGGGTTAATTAGTTAAGGTCCCATCCCAATGAATTGTTGTTGCGGTGCTTGTACATCATGTACATGTACACGTGTAGTTTAGAAGATTTAATAAATTTACCACTTTTCAGCCTTGTCCTAGTTTCATTTTTGGTTTGATCCTCCCATCAGACAATCAGCTGCTTCTAACGCTAGAGCCACACTGGCCCCAACCCCACAGGAACCTGACGTGAAGGTCTGCCCCTTCACCCAGACATGGCCCCCTTGCGGTGTGTTTCCCAACCACGACGATGCCGTGCTGGCGATGCATCTCTGCGTAGCCAGGCAGAGACTGTACACTGTGGCTGCTGACTGTACCGTAAGGGTCTTCGATATCAATGTGAGCGACTTCTTTATCAGCTTTTTTTGATCGCGCGTGGGTTCATTTCGTTTGCGTTATCAACACCAGCACTGCAGTTTCTTTGCATGGTTTCTACAGTAAAATATGTTTATTTGAACCGCAAGGGTCTTTGATATCAATGTGAGCGACTTCTTTATCAGCTTTTTTTTGATCGCGCGTGGGTTCATTTCGTTTGCGTTATCAACACCAGCACTGCAGTTTCTTTGCATGGTTTCTACAGTAAAATATGTTTATTTGAACCGCAAGGGTCTTTGATATCAATGTGAGCGACTTCTTTATCAGCTTTTTTTTTATCGCGCGTGGGTTCATTTCGTTTGCGTTATCAACACCAGCACTGCAGTTTCTTTGCATGGTTTCTACAGTAAAATATGTTTACCGTAATTTCCTGCGGACAAGACGCGTCTTATCCGACTTTCTAGACCACAAAAACACGCCAAAGATACGCCTTATCTACAGGTGCCCGGTATCTGGTGTCGCTTGAGTTCAAAGTGACAGTCTTTGTGTGAAGAATTCTTTCAATGCCGCAATCTTACTCAATAATGCAATCTTACTCAATAATGCGGTCAACCAATTAGCTCAACTCTCCGGACATTGTGACCGTATTTTCATTCAAACAATGCCGCATGAGAGGCACATGTATTTGCTTCCATTGTATAAACTCTGCAGTCAGGAACATCTGGGGTTTGCGATTGTTGATACATTTTGTGTCAGCTCACTCAAAGGATTTAGTTCATTGAACTTTATTTCTTTTGGAAAAAGACGCACCATTGTAGGGTCGGAAACCGCAATCATGCACAGTGTTGGCTCAATGGATGAAGGTTGTTATCAATTTACTTTGGTCTTTTCTTCATGGCTCTACACATGTGACCAGCCCATGGGGTTACGGTTTAATTCATGCTTGGAATAGTGGGATCGTTCTAAGGCAACAAAATGACCCCTTTGTGGCGATGTACCTACACCGGGTGGCGCCTGGTGTTCTTCTGGGTGCGTTCAAGCATGCGTCTTATTCGGCGGTGCCCCTTATCTTCTGGCGTTTGACCTGTGCCTTAACCACCGAGCGCCTTATCCGCAGGATTTGAAAGTTTCGAGACAGTGGTATAACAAAACAATTGTTGACTGTTGTGATGTGGGATTAGACGTTTTGAACACCCTCTGGGATGCATATAGCACCCTTGACTTTGCCTTTGGTACTATGCGTTCCTCGGGTGTTCAAAACGTAATGTCCCACATCACAGCAGTTATCAATTATTAAAGGTCTGAAGTGGTAAGTGAATTCACTTGACTTGGTTCTTAGATTCCGGGCGTAAAAGCGAATTTCTTTTATTTCCCCTTCTCTTACAGGATTTTAGCTGCAAAAAAGTTCTGAGTGATCATACAAAGGAGGTGACCTGCCTTAAAATGTGGTCTACCCAGTATTTGTGTACGGGCTCCAGTGATCGCAGTGTTCGTGTGTATAACACACAGGTTTGTATTAAAACCAACTAACATTTGATGTGGCATATTCTCTGTGTTGTGTTTGTGTCAGAGCTAAACTTAACCCTTTCTGCCAGATGTACACATTCTTGCATTCTATACGTGCATGTACTTTGGAGAATTGTTTGTATTCGTGTAGTTAACCAGTTCGCGCCGGATGACGTATATAAACGCAAAGTTTTCCCCAAATGTTGGCTATTAACCAGTTCGCTGGGATTATTTTAACATCGCCGAGCCCACGGGCGGGATTATTTTTAACGAAACTCGATCCGAAGCGGGTTCAGGCTGATAGTGCCGGGAAGCACACCCACGCATTTCCGGCCTTGCTCGCTGCTGACATACATTTCCGAACTTGAACTTGGCGTGTTTATGCGTCATCCGTTTTGAATTTTGGAAAATTTTTGCGTTTATATACGTCATCCGGCGCGAACTGGTTAAATGTATCATTTTTCTCGCTTCTCTAACCAAAATGTTGAACCCCAAATTTGATTCTGGGTCTTCCCCTTAATTTGTCTACAGATAATTAACAGTAACTCAATTTGTGTTTCTCTAAGGCTCTTTTTAGAGAGAGCGAAATAAACTGTGGACGTTTGAAAGTCCACAGTTTGTAACTTCGTCCTGCATCATGTGGAGGTCCACAGTGTGTATTAAATGCGAGAACAATACAGTGTAAAAGGTGTAAAAGTCTATGGGGCTTGGCTGCATTATTAAAGCCATCAGCACCAGTGCAGAAAGAATTTAATTCACTCGTCCCTCGACTCCCCTCCCCCCCAACAAAAATAATAATAATATTAAATAAATACATAAATAATTTTTTTTTTTTTTTTATTTTTTTTTTTATTTTTTTTTATAAAAAAATAAATAAATAAATACATAAATATTTTTTTTTTTTTTTTTTTTTTTTTTTAAGAGTCATTGAATGTGTCAATCTTTAGGTTAGGTTTTAGGAGAATTGTCTCCATTTGGAAACGATTATGTACTTTCTTGGTGCTTTGTGAGTAACTTCTGTCCTTTTTTTTTTTTAGACATTGGAGCGTGAAATCTCTTTTTTCTGTGAGAATCGCGTGACGTGCTTGGCAGCACAGGTTCAGTGGTTGTATGCAGGCTTGGCCAACGGAACAGTCGACGTCATTGATATGCACGTGAGTTTTTCCCACTAGAGTTTAAATTGCTAAAAAGGTGAAAAAAACAGAAATGTTTCTGAAACATTAATAGATATATGTAAGATTTAAAGGTAGGATACACCATTTGCAGACTATATCAACATTTTTACTAGCGAATTATTAAGAAATATCTTACTTATTTGAAAGTAAATAAAGATTGTAGGCATTCAACAAAATGATAGATGTGCTAGATATTGTATAATTGCTCCGAAAAATTGAATTTTATTAAAAACTAAATTTGATCGCCCAACAACTGCCCATGGAAAACAAACGCCGTTTTTCTTGCTTTTCTCGGCATCCATGATTTTAAATCTTCGGACAGGTCAGTTTAACGATATTTACTATAAATTACAACCCACCAAATCTACCAATTCATGATAATTCAAGCATTTACCAATGGTGTATGGTAAGAGCGGCAAATTTTCAAAGGCCTGCAGCCAATTTCACGAAAAAGTGCGCAGCTTGCACCATTTTCAAAAGTGGTGTAAGGCTTACGCAACTAAAAAGTTGCGCAGTTGTGCCATTTCCTTACGGACTGTTTCACAAAACTTTAGAAACATTTGAAACGGCATTTACAAACAACCGTTTTTGTATATTTGTGTTCTTTCACAAAATCGTAGTTGAATTATCTTCGCCTGTTAATTCGAAAATAGTTTTGTCAGGCTTTCCGCGGAATCGTGCAACTACCTAAACAAAATTAAGTCGCAGGTAAAAAAAGCAATTCATTTTAACAAACACAAGGCTGTGAGTGTTATTTATCAAGCTTGATAAGTTGAGCAATAAAGGGCCCCACAACAATTACGATTAGTATGTAAAATATGCCATTTTATGGAAGAAATAGTATGGATGAAATGTAATAAAAGTGATTTCAGGAAAAACAATTGGCATTTTTCCATATCACATGTACAAAACTCGAAACTTCAAAAGCCTTTTTCTTTGTGCTGATTACATATTTGCCCACCCAATAGTTATAATTTCTGATCTACCCTGCACAACTCTTTAACGTTTCGAATTACAGAGATTGCGCATGGAGAAAAACCTTTCCTGCAAGCCAGATTGCAAGATAAACGCTATGATCCCAGTCGACCCGGTGCCCGTCAAGGGCAGGATCCGCAAGTGTGTCCTGATCGGCTACGAAGATTGGACCATTGGCGTGCACGACACGCTGAACGGGAAACTTCTACAGAGTCTGCACGGACACAATGGGCCCATTTTGTGCATGATGGTATGTGAAGTAACATAAAAACTGATTATGTCTGGAGCATTGAACTCGCTGTCTGCGGATAATTCTGCAGGTTGTAGGTTTTTTGTCTAGTCTGGGGTTGTGGTGCATGTGCCTCTGGGCAAGGCACTTTGTCATTCATTGCTTCTCCCCACCTAAGAGTATAAATGGGTACCTGTGATGGCAGAGATGATTATTGTAATTGATTAAAGGTTCTACGCAGACCTTTCGAGGAGAATTGCTGTTTATAAATTTAAAATGTGCCTTGGTGTGTAAGTAACAAGACCAGGTGTGATAAAATGGTATAAAATCACATTAATTGGGGTTAATCACCGTAAATGTAATTGGCCCCCTCATTAACACTGACAAATGGTGGCGCTGTTCGTGACGAACATTCGGCAACCCCCCAAAAGAGATACCATGCACGCGGTTACACACGCGGTTACGCACGCGGGTACGCACGCGGGTACGCACGCAGCAGATTTTGTTCAGACATGGCAAGTGAAGACGACAGTTCGGGGCCGGGGAGCGCATATTCCACAGAATCGGACGAAATATCTGCAGTATCATCAGGTCCTACATCTGAGGAAGATATTCCACTTGACAATTCCTTTGACAATAACTTGAGTCGACCATCGACTGAATGATTTTGCATGGATACGCGTGGCACATGATGCATGCATGCACGGGCACGCTGGTCGCGACGTCGAAGTCTTCCCAAACATACGTCACAATTATGCAAATTTTACATGTTAATAAGCTACCATTCTAGGGGCGGGGCCGGTCCCCAAAGCACTTTATTTTATTTTTTCTCATATTAATTACCAAAAAATAAAAATTGGCTGCATCGAGCTGTAATTCAACAGAGACCAACTGTGACTCATATGATTTTACTGCTCAATCCAACACAGTTCAACTCACCAAGTTCTTGGGTACCTGAATCTGTTAATATTATAGATCTTGTCACACCTCGTGTTTATTACTAGAAATACTACTGATTTAAAAGATTAAAATTTACACTACACTATGTAGATGAAACTTGAATGCAGTGAAAAATGGGTGGACAGAAATTAGGTGATCGCTAAAACCTTGTAGTTTGAGTTTCTTTATTTAAATTCCCCTATACATGTAGTTGTTTTACTATAAAGTTAAAGATTTTATTTTTTACAGGCTACACAACTTTATAACTTTCTCTGTCATAATTTCCGATGGTGTAATGCAGTCTTCATTAAAAATGCTAAATACAGTTACTTTGTTGTCACCTGTTTTCTCTTTGAAGATATTCAAGCAGTTGCTCTATAGTGGGTCCGCAGACAAAACCATCTTGGTTCACGATTTCAAGGTGGGTGTTTATGTTTTCCTGTTTTATTGTGTGTTTTGATCAAGCTGAAGTAGTAACTACATAATGGACCGATCCGGCCTGTCAATCACTACGCGCGCATTGACCAATAAGATTACGAGTTTTGTTCAGGCAACTTAGCAACGGTTGCTACAGGCGTGGTCCGCCATTAGCTCGGTCAAACTATATCACATGTGGTTAGAAAAGTGTACACAAACAAATGGCTTCGCGGTAAGAAGAGGCACCGTATTTGTCAATCAAAATACGGCTGTATGGAGTTTTAAAAATTGTCAAAGATATGCAAGAAATGGTCATGAAATATGTAAATAACACGCTGGTACTCGGATCACGACATCATTTTTTCCCGTTAAAATTAAATACCAAAACAAATATCGAAAATGAGAATTACTGTTGAACTCGTGTGACGTGAACGGCGGGAATGTCAAGAAGATAAACAAGGTCAAGGACAGTGCAGTCTAAGGTAGGATAGGGGCCAATGTAGAGTTAATAGTAATGCTCTACATGTATAACAGTCTATTAATTAGACTATAGTTTAATCCTGTTGTGACAAAATACACGATTTCAGTACCGGTACTTACCAAGCAACACTTACATGTACGCCGTCCATAACATGGACATGGCATGCATGCTTCATTTCTTCCAACTGCAACTTGACCATCTTTCATGTACTGTACATACCCTTCCTTGAAATAATGGTCATCCTTTAGTTCGCCCGCTAGCTTGCTGATACTGATAGTAATTTTGTCCCCGCCTAAAGTTTAAATCAATATTTTCGTTGTACATGTACGTGTTCTACGCCTAGCCTACACGATACGCCTATAGCCTACACGTACATGCATGTACGTACGTACACGTACATGTACATGTACGTACACGTTCACGTGTGTGCAACTTGACCGAGGTAATGGCGTCGCCATGCCGTTGCTAAGGTGGGCGGAGCTTATGGTTAAATCCGGATCGGTCCATTGTATGGCAACAAACGGAGATTGTAACATTTTTGCAATATTAACCTGAACAGTCCAGAATCCCCCAATTTCAATCGATTTTGCACACACCCAAGGGAGTTAGGGTTAACCATCCCAAATCTGCCAAAATTCATCTTCAAATTTGTTGGATTTTTGGCGAATAATGGCAAAAAAGGATCGGCTGATTTTGGAGGATGCATTGTGTCGTAAACCAACAGAATTGTCGCCTTATTGTGCAATCCAGAGTAAATTTTATTATTATTATTTTATTTACGCACATCGAGATAAGATATCTTATGCTTATTCGTTAACTCAAGTCAAGTTGCGTCCTACAGCTTTAGAGCTCGAGCGTCTTCTGTATAATTTTTGCCGCCTTCTGTAGCAATCCCACCTTCACAGTCATGCCGATCTCGTTGAGATGTTTATCCAGGGACCTGGGAATGGTACCCAGGTCCTCCCTACAACAACTGGAATGACCTTCACCTTGACCTTCCACAACTTGTGGAGTTTCCTCGCCAAATCCTGGTACTTCAACACCTCCTTTTCTTTCTTGCAACCCTGGTATCGCTGGGCACTTCCACATCTATAATGTGGCACATCTTGGCTTTCTTATCTAGGGCAACAACATCCGTATTCTGCCCTCATCTTGTGTCAAGTCTGTATAGTGCTCTGCTCCTCTTGGCATTCCTTTATCTGATTGGCCTTCAACCTGTGCAGCAGCCACTTTTCCTGTTGTCAGCTTCCGGAACACCACCATTACCCCGGAGACTCTCGACTGCATCATCTCTAGGGACATCACTGCCAGGTCTAACCTCGTCAATTAAAATACGGGTTCCATCCTCTACACTTTCTTGAAAATCTCCAACCTGAGCAATCACCCTCATGATTTTCTTAATTTCCACAGCTGTCGACCACTGATTTGTTTTTCTAATATTCCTGACCTGATCTGCCAGACGCTGTTCAGTAATTTCTAGAAGACCCCTTTCCTGCCACAAGTCGAGCGTTTGCCTCCGATATCCTCTAAAATTAGGCCTACTACACATGTACTATAGATAACACTATATTGCTACCCTATTTTCTTCCTTGCTCCACTTTTTCCTTGTTCCTGCCTTAATCCTAGATGGTTATTCCGAGCAGTGCAATTACGGTCTGGAGATTTCTGCCCAGGCGCACTATCCAGATCAGTCGATGGATCAGGATCATGTGATTAAGGTGTTGCTGCTGTTGCCGCTGCTGCTGCTGCTGTTGCTGTTGCTGTTGCTGCTGCTGCTGTTGCTGTTGCTGTTGCTGCTGCTGCTGCTGCTGCTGCTGCCGTTGCTGCTGCTGCTGCCTCTGCTGCTGCTGCCTCTGCTGCTGCTGCCTCTGCTGCTACTGCCTCTGCTGCTACTGCCTCTGCTGCCTCTGCTGCCTCTGCTGCTGCTGCCTCTGCTTCTACTGCCTCTGCTGCCTCTGCTGCTGCTGCCTCTGCTGCTGCTGCCTCTGCTGCTGCTGCCTCTGCTGCCTCTGCTGCCTCTGCTGCCTCTGCTGCCTCTGCTGCCTCTGCTGCCTCTGCTGCCTCTGCTGCCTCTGCTGCTGCTGCTACTTAAATTATTGTTTTGCTTATTCTTCACCAGGCTGGCCATACCGTTTGCACAATTGGAAGACACGGTGGTTCGGTGACCAGTTTGAGTGTGTATAAAGGCAGCCTTCTCAGTGTTAGCTTGGACGGGAACATACGCCACATGGGCCAACAAAAGGTAAAAAACATCACGGTAGAGGCAAATTTTATCTGGTACAGTTGAACACAGACGCTGCAATTCAGGACATTTGTGACTGCAAGGCTGCGCTGAATGCAACGTGCAATAATCGCTATGCATAGCCTACACTGTATTGTACGCGCCCTGCCCACGCACTGCCTCGTGAGAGACCACTGCTTTGTCAACACAGCCATCATTCTGTTTACTGCCGGGTTTTGTGGTTATGTTAATGAGAATGCGCTGCTTTCGATCCACGAGATCTGATTAGTCATTTTGACTGAATGGTCACGTTGAATAACATTTGCAAATTCCAAGTATCTGATTGGACATTCTTAAATGAAGCATGACGCAAACCAACAGTCTGTGATCTGTGATTGGCTGTTGAGAAACACACCGAAGCACGCTAGTGGTCTCTCACGAGCCTGTGCGTGGGCCAGGCGTGTGGGCTATGCATAGCGATAATCGCACGTTGCACACAACGCAGCTTTGCATTCAAGGCTACTTTTAAGCTGATTTCCTCATGTTTTTATTTGAAATATCATTTTTTTTTTTTTTTTCTGGCCTAGTCACAAGTAGTCTGGTGACCGGTGTGCAGTTATGTAGTTTGGGGACACCACACGTTTAGTCTGGTGCATCTTACATTGACTAATTGTATTGGTCTTTGTTCTTTCTTGTTCAATGATCAAGGATGGGTTCCAAAGAATAATTGCGTCATTTCCTCAGAAGATTCAGTGCATGGCTCATCATAACAAGACGGTGAGTGTCACGTTGTGGTAGTGTAACAGGATTCACCTTGTTCACCCTTGTATACTGTGGTCACTGTAGGCCACCGTAGATAGTGTAGGAATGATGAGATATGTTTACGGTAACAGTTATAGGATAGATTCACTTTCAATCAAGATGGCTGCTAATCGTTACGTCTTTAACCCTTTGGTGCACAAAGCGGTCGCTAGCGACCACCAAAAACACGTTCAATTTCGACTTTGATAAGTGGTCATAACTCAAAAACTACGGTACCCAGATATACCGCCCTCATTCGGTTGTTTAGAGCAATTGTTGAGCTTTCGTTTGATGTGATATTCAATAAGGGGCGCTATTGAAAAAAATCTAGAAAAATATGGTTGAACGTTTTTTGTGTTTTTTTGCGATGAAAAAGTGACTATTTGGCGAGTCGTTTTGGGCCTGATCAAGCACTGGAATTTCTTAAAAATATATCAGATGATGAGATTCAAGATGATTCTGATTTAGAAGACGAAATAAGTGATGAAAACAATGACATGGTGAACGATGGTTACGACACATACGTGAGTCCGGCGAGAACCTGCAGCCATGGATTCGGTCTTGCACACTGCTGATGATCTTCATGCTAATAATCAGGGTTTTTTGTTTTATAATCCGTTGCCATGGTTACTATGTGGATACAAACATATTTTTTTTTCATTTTTTCTTCTTCATATTCTGAAAGATTATCCCTTTGGTTACAAATAATTCCACAGGTTCATATCTGTATCTCAATCAGGTAAAGCACCCAGCACCATTTTTAAATGAATTGCACTATTTCTTTTATTTTACATTTAATACAATAAAATTTATCTGTGCACCAAAGGGTTAATTCAACCAATAAACCAATCAGTGTTTTCTATTATAAATATCCAGTTTGTCCTTGATTCCTGTCAGCATTTCAAACATTTATGACACTCGACGTGTTATAGTATTGTACATTTCTTGTAGTCATTTGAAAATAACTACACAAATGTTACAGTTCAGTACTTTATTGCTGTGTTGATGAGAAAACATCCTAAATTAATTGTTTCGTTCTGTAAAACCGAAAGATGATATATTTAGTTTGGGCATTTTACTGTACGAATATTTGAGAACGTTTGTGTCCAAATCCTGTGTGCTATAGACGAATCCAATCAAACATATGGTGGAGCGCGCACCTATGGACATTGTGGGGGGGCCTTCCTCAGAGTAAAGCCACGGTCTCATCTGACCCGCGTAGGCGTAGCGAGGGGTCCATGTAGAGATTTGTGGGTTGTACATGACCCTCCGCAGGTGGCCTGCGCACACTACGCAAGTAATTTCAAGCTACCTGACCCTCGCGTAGCCTTCATTTTCCTACGTGGAGAACAATTGGACATGCACAATTTTTGGTCTGCGGTGATTTGTCGCGACAAATGGGCAGTACGTGGGTAGTACTTGCGAATTTTCTTCGTTATTTGCAGGGTATATAAGCTAGAGAATAGGATTTGTGCATCAGTTTTCATGGCACCCACGTAGCACCCACGTAGCACCCACGTACTACCCACGTACTGCCCAACACCTCAAAAAAATGCATTTTCTACGATGACTGGATGCAGGTGATGTGACCACTTCCAGGTAGAAATTGCCCACGTAAAAAAAAATGGCCATGTATGAAAATTTACTGCCCTACGTGTGCGCTACGCCTACGCGGGTCGGATGAGACTGTGGCTTTACACAGGGCTGTCATGATGAATGAAAAAATGTCTTTGTTGGATTTGTCTATAGGTGCACTATAAAGGGTTCCTCCACACAAATTAATTTGCTTGCGTTTTTCCGTTCGCCACCCAACCCAGGAACCTGAAGTCAGTGTAATAATATTTGCTGTACAATACTCTCCCGAATCCATTCATTTCTGAAAATTACAGCAAAAGCAAATGATGTATATTTTCTTTAAAGGTTCTACGCAGACCTTTCGAGGAGAATTGCTGTTTAATAATTTAAAATGTGCCTTGGTGTGTAAGTAACAAGACCAGGGGTGATAAAATGGTATAAAATGACATTAATTGGGGTTAATCACCGTAAATGTAATTGGCCCCCTCATTAACATGTTCAAACACTGACAAATGGTGGCGCTGTTCATGACGAACATTCGGCAACCCCCCAAAAGAACATGTACATGTACATGCGAGATTGTATGCACGCGGGTATGCACGCAGCAGATTTTGTTCAGACATGGCGAGTGAAGACGACAGTTCGGGGCCGGGGAGCGCATATATCCGCAGTATCACCAGGTCCTACATCTGAAGAAGATATTCCACTTGACAATTCCTTTGACAATAACTTGAGTCGACCATCGACTGAATGATTTTGCATCGATACGCGTGGCACATGATGCATGCACGGGCACGCTGGTCGCGACGTCGCCCCGCGACGTCGAAGTCTTCCCGAACATACGTCACAATTATGCAAATTTTACATGTTAATAAGCTACCATTCTAGGGGCGGGGCCGGTCCCCCAAAGCACTTTATTATTTATTTTCTCATATTAATTACCCAAAAATAAAACTTTTATAAACTGAAAATCACTCAATTAGTTATAATCTTTCATTTAAACTAATAAAAACCACATTTCTGGGACCCTTTAAGTGCATTACAACGTATTAGAGAAAACATGTTTGTTCTATCCACTTGCAGTTGTATATGGGATGTTCTGATGGTACAGTACAAGCTATCTCTATGCAACCACCGGAACGGCCTGGAAAAGGCAAGAACAAAAACAAGTTCAAGCTGCGAGTCATGTGTAAGGTAGTCGAGTGTAAGACGCGGTTTCGTGCAATAACTATTTTCTCTTTTAACCAGTTCGCGCCGGATGACGTATATAAACGCAAAAATTTCCCCAAATTCAAAACGGATGACGAATAAACACGCCAAGTTCAAGTTCGGAAATGTATGTCAGCAGCGCGCAAGGCCGGAAATGCGTGGGTGTGCTACCCAGCACTATCGGCCTGAACACGCTTCGGATCGAGTTTCGTTAAAAATAATCCCGCCCGTCGGCTCGGCGATGTTAAAATAATCCCGGCGCGAACTGGTTAAAAGATGCAAAAAATATTGTAACTGTATGTTAAAGTGAAGTTTTTGAAGAAACAAAATTATAATTAAACTTGGAGGAAAGACACAATTCTTAGTCAGATTATACTTGGGTCAAAAATCATTAGAGGTCATTGTTCAAATATGCTTGAAATGTTTTTGTCTCTAAAATTTGATTTTAATGCAACTTGGATGGAGTGATTCTTGGGTTGGGGGTTTATCACAACTCTTTCGAAATAGGTTAAAGGTCATCTAGGTGTCCAATTGAGGTCATCTAATAATCTTTTGTCGTCATCTAGGGGTCATCTACAGGGAATTGGTGATCGACTGTGGAAAAAGGTGACACTCGCGATCCGCAGATCAATTGTATTTATTCTTCTGTCCCTTGTTTGTTTGTTTCCTCATGTTCTCAGTGGAAGGGCTGCACCAGTAAGAAAGGGGCCCATGGGAAGCTTTTTAACCACGTGCATCAGTACCACGTGCTGCCGGAGATTGGCAGAAAAAAGTGCAGGTGGGCAAATTGCAGGATCATGCTCACCGACTTCAAAAATGCTCAGGTATGCTCACCCTATGTAACCAGTGGCACTTGCTGAATTCAAATCCAGGCCCAAATTTGCATGGTGCGACTCTGAAATGCCTGTCCAAAGCGGCTGTTAAGTTTTCACCTTTATCTGATCCCGGACGTGCATCGTTCCTTGTGTATTTCCTCAATCCAATGTTAATGTTAGCATCGCACAGGAATTTGTCAAGTTCTTCATCTGACATCTTAACATAGAAATTATATTTTTTGAATAATTTAACTTAAATGAAGAAAATGAAGTTTGAGGCTGTTTATATTTATTTATAAGTTTGGTTGTTAAGATGTTTAGTTACTGCACACACTGCTTGTGCCCATTAGTGTTGCACAACTTATAAAGAGTTTTGAGGTATTTTGTTATGCATATACCTTCTGCGTTAAGGCTGAGTCAGAAGGCAGTGCCTGTCCAAAGCGGCTGTTAAGTTAACTCTTTTGTGACTGCTTTCACCTTTGGTTTTGTTGTTTTAAAGGGGTACTACCCATACAAATAATTTCTATAGAATTCTATAAACAATTCTATAGAATGTGTATATAACTTTTAAAAAACTTCTATAGAATTTTGGCCCATTTTTTTTGAATTTCTATACAACTCTTTAAGTTCTATATAAGTTCTGCAGAGTTCTATAGAACATAGATATATTCTATAGAAGATCTAGGAGGTCTCTATAGAAAGTACACTTTTCTATAGAGCGTTCTATAGATTTCTATATAATTGTTTTGTATGGGTATGTCCTGAAATCATGCTTTGGATGTGTTTACTTTATTTCAAACCTATGGTTGAAAGGAAACCAACCTAATGTCTCAGCGATCCTGAGAAAAGACGGAAAACCCCGGTTGTTTACATCGGTCACGACAGTGTACGCATACGTTTTTTTCTGTCGTTTTCATTCAATGTTCGATGCACGTTGTTTTTTCCATAAATTGCACGCTGCACAAATGTGGTTTCTTAAATGTGTGCAAAAGGCGAACACTTTCCGGCTGAATCATGACTACACCCGAACAGCTCGAGTTTTGGGCGTCACTTGGAATGGAACATTTTATCTGTCCCCGAGTGAAATGATTTTTTCCATCGCAAGATCGTGAAACATTTATTTTACATTTGTTTTATATAACACCTAACTGGATCCTTGTCATTTTATATTTTATGAAAAAAAATACTTAATGTGGTCGGTTATTTGATCCTAGACGTGTATTACATGTACCTTCTTTGTGTATTTCCTCAATCTAACGTTAGCATCGCACAGGAATTTGTCAAGTTATTTTTCTGACAGCGCTTCGGCAGCAGCTAGAGTTGTCCCACCAAAGACCTCATATGCCTCCCATTGGCTGACAGCATACTGAATTTGATTTTTGGTTTAAACAGTATCGGAACTTTCTACAAGCTTACTTAAATCATATTCCGTTATCAACAAAAAACCAGCATGCATGTTTGCGTATGTATTGACCACCAATCGTGGTCGTCAGACAAAAGAATTAGGTACGTCCACGATTGACAAGACGTCCACAATTTCAAATCGTGTACAAATCCTATGGAGATCACCCGAAAACGTTAGAGTACAAACAAAAGAAGGGAAGACGGTCGGACAATGCCCCGTCCACGATTGGCAGTGTTTACCAACCTACATGTTCTTGTAGTACATGTACGTGGCGGCGTACATGGCACTGCGCAGTACGATCATCGTGTATTGCTATACCTCCGGGATCGATAACGAGGCTCCCGTGCATTGAGACGAAACGAATGGAACAAAAATGCACAGTGAATGGAACCAAATTGCACGATGTATAACGCAATCATGCAATATAATATTTGTCAATGTAAGGGGCAAATGATTCAATGTCATGTGACTTAATTCCACCAATTAAATGACAAGGATCCGGTTAGGTGTTATATAATAGTGGTTATGCTCTCTCTTTTGTCATTTGACGCAGGTGAAGCAACACATTCACGACCACCTGATGGAATTATACGACAGCCTGCTGCCGAGCGCGGCTGAGAAGTTCAAGAGACAAGCACTGCTTTACCAGATGAAATTTGGAAAGAAGAAAGCCGTAAATGAGAAACTCATGAAGGAGACAGCCGTAAAGAAGAAAGCCGCGAAGAAGAGAGCCACAACGAAGAGAGCCACAAAGAAGGGAACCACAAAAAAGGGAGCCGCAAAAAAGGAAGCTGCAAAAAAAAGAGCCGCAAAGAAGGAAGCCGTAAAGAAGGAACCCGTAAAGAAGAAACTACTTCAGCAGATGAAGCCTCCCAAAAGCATGGCCAGTGGGACGAGATTGAAAGGCCAGTATCATTCACATTAACAGATGTTTTGTTTTGTTTGTTTTCTTGCTTAACTTCAGTTGGCGTTGTTGGCCTATTCAGAAAAATATAAAGGGCATCTGAATGAAAGATTGTGGATCTGTGATTTTGATTTCATTTTCTTTCATTTAATGAAGAAGACAAATAATGCTGAAAGGGACGACTATTATTACTGTGTGCATCATTTGTTTTATTAAAGAGAAAAGTATGCTAAATTGGACAGTTTTTTTGGAGGGGGGTTTTCAAGAGAAAAGTTAATTAAATTGGCCCGATTTATGAAAATAAGCCAGTTTAAAATTTCAACTGCGCGTGATGAGTCACAGGCCATGTGTGAAAATCGAACCCTCATCGAGGGTGCATAAACATTTGGTTGCATAATGCTTGTGCAACAAAAAGAAAAATGGGTGTTCGTGTAATATCGCAGAGACAAGTTGAGGTCGCAGGTCGAGGCAGACATTTTGTCCCAATGACATTTGACCCCAATGACATTTGACCCAAATGATATTTGACCCAAATGACATTTGACCCAAATGACATTTGACCCAAATGATATTTGACCCAATGACCTTTGACCCAATGACCTTTGACCCAATGACCTCTGACCTAAACTTTATTGAGATATTGAACTGGCTTATTGGATAAACAAGGCAAAGCATTGACGTAGAAATTATATTTTTAAAATAATTTTACTTAAATAAAGAAAATGAAGTTTGAGGCTGTTTATATTTATTTATTTTCATGCAACTTTCTCATTAAAGGTGGTATCTTATAAGTTTGGTTGTTAAGATGTTTAGTTACTGCAGACACTGCTTGTGCCCATTAGTGTTGCACAACTTATAAAGAGTTTTGAGGTATTTTTTATGGATTGACCTTTTGCGTTAAGGCTGAGTCAGAGGGCAGTGGATAGGCTTGAGTAAACACTTAAATGTTCAGTTTATTGTTGAAAAATGTGACCAGCTCCAGCCGGTCCTACTATTCACCGACAACACACCGACAACACGCTCAGCACCGACAACACACCCAAAACGCATTCTATATTGACAAACAAGTTATAGCACTGTAATATACACGATACAAAAGAGTGTCATTGTGCTTGAGGTAACATTTTTGTTGTAAAAATTGTGTTTTTTCACGCGAAAAAAAATCTCTAACTAGCACGATCGTTGGCCGCCATCTTGCCTTCGGGCGGAGCTGGCCTATACCATTTTATGTACGGGTGTGTAGATTTTGTTCTAAGTAATATGGGGAGACAACATTATTATCCTGGTAGGCCATGTCATATCAAAACTCGCCTTCCATTCCAACTAACTTTTATTCAGCATAAAACTGTACAGGGCGCCCTCTGTTGTGTATGACATGATAATTTCATTTTCTGCACACCCGTACATAAAATGGTATAGGCCAACTCCGCGCGAAGGCAAGATGCCGGCCAACGACCGTGCTGGTTAGAGATATTTTTTTCGCGTGAAAAAACCATAATTTTTACAAAAGAAATGTAACCTCAAGCACAATGACACTCTTTTGTATCGTGTATATTACAGTGCTATACCTTTCAATATAGAATACGTTTTGGATGTGTTGTCGGTGTGTTGTCGGTGCTGTGCGTGTTGTCGGTGTATGTGTTGTCGGTGAATAGTAGGACCCGCTCCAGCTAGCAAAACACAACACTTGGGGCGAATTTTCAATATTGAGGTTTTGGTATCACTGTCGTGTAGAAACAACAAACTTTCATTTGAGGTATTTTTGAAGGAATGTTATAGCACTCTAATGAATTTCAGGACAGGAAAGTTTTAACAAATCAAATTTAACCTTTTGTAAAAATGTTGTACCAACACAAACTCCTAAGCAACACTATCAGCTAAAGGGAGTTGGGTCTTGAAACGTCACACATTTTAGTCAGCGAACTTAATTAAATTACTAATTTTATTGAGTTTGAATACATTTTTTGTATTCAAGGTTTTAACCAGTTCGCACCGGGATTATTTTAACATCACCGAGCCGACGCGCAGGATTATTTTTAGCAAAACTTGATCCGAAGTGGGCTCAGGCCGATGGTACCGGGAAGCACACCCACGCATTTCCGGCCTTGCTCGCTGCGAACAGAAATTTTCGGCCTTGCTCGTGGCGTGTTTATGCGTCATCCGTTTTGAATCTAAAGAAAACTTTTTCATACTTTTTGAATCCCGGAAAAAGGCATTTTTTGTATAGAAATATGCATCTTTCAGAGCAGACATATCCATTTTTAAACTTTGTTCGTATTTTGGCAATCTCATTCCTGGGATCTTCGGAGTGTGCTGTTACGAGTAGTATGCAATCCGGGTACCAGATTAAAGAAAACCGAACCTCAAAAATCTAATCACAGAAATTGCTGTTCCGATTGCATTTGTTCAAAGGTCCACACAATAATATATACTACACATCATTGAGGCAAGATACAAGTGTGTACAGTCGGTTTTATAGCTTTAACCCTAACTCCCTACTGGGTCTGACGGGGTACTGGACCAAATCAGCCAAAATCCATCAGTCGATTTTTCTTTTTATACATGTGCTAATGGAACCACCACTGAAATGTTGGTTGATGTTGATGGACTTAGCCAGTTCGCGCCGGGATTATTTTAACATCGCCGAGCCCACGGGCGGGATTATTTTTAACGAAACTCGATCCGAAGCGGGTTCAGGCTATTAGTGCCGGGAAGCACACCCACGCATTTCCGGCCTTGCTCGCTGCTGACATACATTTCCGAACTTGAACTTGGCGTGTTTATGCGTCATCCGTTTTGAATTTGGGAAAATATTTGCGTTTATATACGTCATCCGGCGCGAACTGGTTAATACACATACCTTTTTTTCCATGGTCCAGTAGTGGTGTTATCATATTGTTATATGGCAACAACACTACTGGACCCTGGAAAAGAAATTGTCAATTGCACCAGCACTGCTTCAGAAGTTCAGGCCTCCTGGAGCAAGTTATCATTAATTTTGGGGAGGGATTTTGGCGGATTTGTGGTGGTTAGTGTTAAAGGTAGTATACACCATTGGTAATTGCTTGAATTATCATGAATGGGTAGATTTGGGGGGTTGTATTTCATAGTAAATGTCGTTTAACTGACTTTTCCGAAGTTTGACAATCATGAATGCCGAGAAAAACATGAAAAACAGCGTTTGTTTTCAACCGGGGTCGAGCCGTTATTCTTATGTTATCTTTGTTTTTTTTGCAAATAATTACAGGATATCTAGCGCAATCCTTTTGCTGAATGCCTAGAATCATTATTTACTTTCAGATGAGTAAGATATTTCTTAGTAATTCGGTAGTAAATTTTTTCGATATCTGCAAATGGTGTATCCTACCTTTAACCCTAACTACCCCAAACCCATCAAACTCCAACTGCAGCTTTTGCTAGGTTTTTGCAGGTTTGGTACAAAACCGTTACAACTTGTTGTTAGACTTTGTTTGACTCAGTACCAAAGGCCCAGGGAGACCCTGTTGAATTCTGTGAGGTTCAGGACAGAAAGGCATGAGACTTGTCAAAATGTTAGAAATTTGGAGAATGCACAGGCATTTATACCTGAGTGACCCACATGCTCTTGCACCTTGTATGTGTGTCCCCACTAAAACACATAATGCCACTGGCCAGTTATCACTGTACCAAGTAATAAAACTTCAACTGTTGGAGTTTGGCAGGTTTAGTACTGTTAGGGTCAGTACAGTTTACCAAAAATTACTGAACATGTGTGATGAGCTGTTGAAGTTTGTTAGGTTTGGTATGCTTCCTAGTGCGAGAGCCTAGGGGGTTAGGGAATAAGGTGTAAACTGCAACCTATAAGTGTCATATTGTTTCCCCATGTAGCCTTGTTTCATTCTGAAAAATCCCAACAAATGACTTTTTAAAACATTTCTCTTTGTTTTTTGTCTGAGAAGTTACTATGTAATTGGTAAAGTTGGTTACGGGTACTTGATTCCATAAGTCAGGAATTGGTTCCTGACATCAACGATCAGGTACACCCCGGTACCCGGTTCCGATGCACACCCGTACATGATCTTAGCAACAAACCAACAAACTGCCAGTGCATCAATTCTTTTCGTTATTTGCGTTATGGGGACAATCCATAGGGTTTGTGTGCTAAAGGGAAACTTCTCTAATCTCAAACTCAGAACACTCTAAAATTCAAAAATGTTCAACATCACCCTGTCTTCTACATTTTCTTTCACTATACCCTAACCCAATTTTACTACCTTTACTGAAGACCCAACGCGCTATGGGGACTCGAAAATGTCCCCACTACTCGGTCTGGGTTTTTTTCCAAACAAAAGAACCTGTCCCCACAACTAGGTTGAGGCTAGAACGCACCAATCAAGGACCTTCTATTGTCCCTCTTTTGTTTGTACTAACTTTTTCAGAAGACCTCCCATAGGTTTTGTACACGAATTGGAATCAGGGACCTTGTCGAAACAGAGGACTCTAGTGTCCTCTAGTATTGTTATACGGTCCCTATTTCATTCAAAAGTAAACTCGCGCCACTTATTTGTGGTTTGTTTTGGAACAGTATCAGTATGCACCACATATTTGACATTTGTTTTCTTCTTCGGACCCCTGAAAGTCGACAGACAAATCCTAACACGAATTATATAGACAATGTGCCCTCTGTTTACATCTGTATTCAAATGTGTCCGGCAGTATGCGCACGCATCATGTTTTACATAAATTTGGTCAAGAGATGAGATCAGAGGTCACATAATTCCAAGGCGATCTGACCTGCGACGTCACTCTTTATAAAGCAAATTTTATGTAAAACACGATGTGTGCGCATCACTGCCGGGCACATTTGAATACAGATGTTAAATACGTGACGTCAGAGGGCACATCGTCTATATAATGGCCAAAAGGAAGAAAAAGACACTGCAGACCATTGTCAACTATGTTGAGGAAATGATTTCCAAAACTTTGCTTCTTGGGTGTTGCCCTGCTGCTTTCACACCATGTGACAGTGCACATTAATGAATGACATGAAGGGGTTAAAAAATCCAAAAGGGAATGGGAGGCATTAACGAATTTTGAGAACTTTGTACTGACTGATTCATATGGAAATGTGCCTCTCCTTCAATTTTTGTTTCGTTTTAAAATTACACAAAATACTAATAATGTTAAATGTTCAGGGTGAAAATATTGGAAATTCATAAATTGTAAACCCTGCAGACATTAATTGTGCATATTGGAAATTAATTGCAATATGAAAAATATACATTTACATCTGCACTATAACATTAGTATAAGCTTTAAAGTATTTAATACACAAATAAACCACAAGGGAATTGACTAAGTAATTGTAATATTTATATAATATCGTTTGGCCCCCCCCCCCCTCCCTCCACATGTACACACAGTCATGTATTGACCGGCAATCGTGGACGGGGCATTGTCCGACCGTCTTACCTCTTTTGTTTGTTTCCCCTCCCCCTCCCCTCTCCCTCTCCCTCCCCCCTCTCCCCCCCCCCCCTCTCCCTCCCCCCCTCCCCCTCCCCCTCCCCCTCCCCCTCCCCCCTCCCTCTCCCCCCCCCCTCCTTCGAAAATAAGGGCATTCTACTAGATGTTCTACTGACTCTCTCCTCCAGAACTCGCAATACGCACGAGAAGCCCATCAGGCTCATTAGGCAAGTACGGGGTGTCCCACAACAAATGCTCTTTAAATAAATAACTATTTAGCATTTGCTATGGATGTTTGTATGAACCTCAAGATAACTAAATTAGAATTCAAATGACGTTTGTTTTACCCTGTTTGCTTTAAATTTGCCAATTCAAATATTATGTTTGATAAACCACCAGCACTGTGCCAAACGAATGCTAAGCGCCAAACGATAAAAGCATTTTACACACGGTTGATTGTGTATAGAAAATATAATTATGCCATTTTCTTTTAAACCTCTTTTTAATTACCTGAACCTATTCAATCTCAAGATCAATTATAAGCTATTACATAAATACAAGCTTAATTCAGCTATTACATGTACATAAAACAATTCCACATCTCTCTGATCTCCTTCGAAGTCCATGTTTTGTATATCTTCGGATTAGACCGATAATCAAGCGGGGAAAGTGGCACAACATCGATAAAGACAATTATTTCTTTTTATTTTTATCAAATTTTATTTAGTATTTTATTGACGAAACCAAACAGATGAAAATAATCTGAAAGCCAAATTTGTAAAGTCTTTTCGAGTGTGTAGGTTTTGAAATCAATTTTCATAACTTTATGACTCGAAAGATCCGCTCCACAAATCTGCCCGCTCCAAAACTATTGATTTTCGTCCCGAACAGTCTGTACCAATCACCGCTCCCCATGTTCCCCTCCTCCATGTTCCCCTCATCTCTGGTTCTCAGTAGTCATTTTCGGAGAAGCGGTAATTATCGGAGGAGCTCTCCTCTCCTTCCTGCAGTCCCTCACCCCTTTCCCGCAGTCCCTCTCGGCTTTCCCGGAGTCCCTCACCTCTCTCCCGCAGTCCCTCTCCCCTTTCCCGTAGTCCCTCCCCTCTTTCCCGCAGTCCCTCCTGGATGTTTGCCTTGAGCTTGCCCATCTCCTTCTTCAAGAAGTCCGTCTCGTCCACTTCCCGCTCGTCCAGTTTCTTGACCACCACCAAATCTGTGAACATGACTCGGGCCATCATCAGCATGGCGTGGGCGCGCTCGTACAGGCCCGCCTGGTATAAGGATGCACAGAAAACAAGAACGGCTGTTTTAACCAAGAACATTATTGTTGTCTGTATGAAGCAGAATCAGTAATCACTTGTTTAACCTTTCCTGTAATTTTGATGAAAAATTACAGTTAAACTAGCTGCCTAATGAACTAAGTAATCCTTCGAGTTATTTTTATAGATTTGGAAATGAGAATGAAACATTTAAAACTGTAATTTTTCATCAAAATTACAGGAAAGGTTTTACAATTACAGGAACAAGTGTGGCTAATATGCTGTATGATCTACAAGGGTTTGAAAAAGTATTGTTATATTTACGGTTTATTTCGAAAAATTCTTTAAATAAATTGACAAAAAACTTTTTAAAAAATGCATCACCTTTTGCAGCATGTATTAAATATTTGTCGTCTTTTAGTGAATGTGGACTGAATCCGCGCGGAGAGAACCGGCCGATCATAAAGGGGTTGCATTGACGTCACGCGCGCTACGCGTACGCGCTAATCGCACGTACAACCATGCGGAGCGGTGAGGTCAAACAAAGTGTGTTTGACCTCACCGCTCCGCCCGGTTGTACGTGCGATTAGCGCGTACGCGTAGCGCGTGTGACATCAAATGCATTAACTTTATACGAGGCTACCTTGAGCCAGGTAAAAGCGCGCGAAAGTTGGACGTTAATTGGAAGTTGAACCACGACGTTTTGAAAGTTGAACCACGACGTTTTGAAAGTTGAACCACGACGTTTTGAAAGTTGAACCACGACGTTTTGAAAGTTGAACCACGACGTTTTGAAAGTTGAACCACGACGTTGTCTGTCCGTTTTAGAACATCATAACATTCAAAACGTCGTGGTTCAACTTTCAAAACGTCGTATGTGCTGACATCGCGGCAGAAATGTGCACATAAATCTGCATATAAATCTGCTGTACGTGAGTGCGACATATAGCTGCGCATAATTAAATGTGCAATGAAAATGTACATGTAGTGCCCATCCGTGCGACATCGCACAAATTTGCGTACTAAGAAATCTGCGCAGAACTTGAAATCTAAAATAAAAATATGCGACTTTTCAAAAATCTGCCCAGAAAATATTCATTATCACATAAATCTGTGCAGAAATAAGGGAATAAATGTGTGTTCGAGAGGTTTTAATCACTCTGTTTAATACCGATTGGAGTCTGGGTGCTGATAATTACCCGAGCCGAAGGCGAGGGTAATTATCAGCACCCAGACTCCAAGAGGTATTAAACAGAGTGATTAATACCGACCGAATACACATTTATAAGGTTGTTTCACGTTCCAATTGCGCATGCTCAGTAGAGCGCCCTCTGTAGGCCTACTACATGTTGTAGAGGGGATCACCCATATAAACACGCTATCATCCGGGTAAGTTGCGTACCCCTTTTTGCGCTGAATCCAAGATGGCCGCGGAACGTGAAACAACCTTATTCCCATTCATAAATACCTTTTTTGTAAAATTCAGCCCAAAAAGCCCCGAAAATCCCGGAAAATTGTCGCAAGTAAATTTCGGTTCGCCCTTCTGTCTGTGTCAAATGACATGTTTCCGCCTCTGTCGCTCTCTACACAATACATGCAATAAAGCGTATACTGTGAACCAGACTATTACTGCCATTGTCAACCTCGTTCCCAAGGTGTCGAGCTGTACGCGCTCAACACTACCCGCTCTTATTATTGGAGACGAGGTACGGTTCAGGATTGGAAATAAAGTGAGCCCTGGGGACGGAATGGTGATTCCAGCTATGTTTAAACACTTCCAGCCATGTCTTTATCGTCCGTTTAATACCGGCCACGTGACGGGCTCTCGACCAACAGGAATGGCCTAAACTGTCCCAGGTATTTATGAATCTACAAAAAAATCTTCCACATCTCAGATATATGCTTAGATATATGCTTAGATATATACGATAATGATGTTTGTCATCGTTCAAATTCGCGCAGAATGCGCGAAATCGCAGAATCTCAGAATCTCGAATTAAAAAAGCATCCGAGTTTACAAAAAGCATCCGAATTACGAATTCATCCGAATTACGAATTCATCCGAATTACGAATTCATCCGAATTAAAAAATCATCCGAGTTTAGAAAAAGCATCCGAATTACGAATTCATCCGAATTAAAAAAGCATCCGAGTTTGCAAAAAGCATCCGAATTAGGAATAAAAACACGTCCGATCTTGTTGACACTGATTCTGCTTCATATGTCTGGCCATCACTATTTCTGCACATTATGGACCGTCCGTCTGTACGTGTTATGGCCGAGTGGTTGAGAGCACGCGGACTCAAGCTCTGGTGTTTCTGATCAGCAGAGTCGGAGTGTGGGTTCAAGTCCCGGTCTTGACACGTGTGTCCTTAAGCAAGGCGTCGTATGGGACGTAAAGCTGTAGGTTCCGTGTGTTGTGTAATGCACATAAAATAACCCAGTAACACTTATCGCAAAGAGAAGTGGTTTGCCCCGTTGTTCCTGGCAGTGGCTGTAAAGTGCGCCGCAGCACCTTGTTAAAAAACTCTTACAAAAGTTCTACATAAGGGGTCTTAACTTCTATAACATGTCTTTGAAAATCACAAAGCGCCTTAAGTACCAGTCTTGGTAGATACGTGCGCTACATAAGAACTATTATTATGTGTAATTTTGGTTTCGAACAATTTATAAGTGGGCACAGTTTTGTTAACGTGCATATAAGCAACAGAATCCGTTTCACGAGACCATAACAAAATGTTTTCAAAATACCTAGTATAGCTATGTCGAAGCTACACTCTCAAAACATGTATACAAATTTGGTTGGTTATAAATAGTTGGTTAACATTTTTACCAACAATGTGTAATTTGTTTCAAAGCTGACCAATGTTGGGTAAATTTTACCCAACGTTGAACAAAATCTTTAACCAGTTTTTTTCTTCACCAACTGTTGTGTTGTTCACCTGGTAACCAACGTTGGTGAAATTTGGTTGAATTTAATCAACGTTAGGTAAAATGACAGTTGGTTAAAAAATCGGTTAAAGAATTTTGCCCAACGTTGGGTTTACACATTGTTGGTTAACATTTTTACCAACTTTTTTTAACCAACAAATTTGTAATACATGTTTTGAGGGTTTGATTTATAAACCCGACTCAATATTTGAAGAAATTAGTTTGGGGATTCAAACGAAAGATATGCATAACGAGCAGATGATAGCGTGTTCCTCAAAGGCAAGTTTTTGGAAGTTGAACACCATATGCAAGCACCAGCCTGGTGAAGTTTGTCTTATACTTGTGTACGCGGCCTTTATATTATTTATTGGATTCTAATTAATTGCTAGGGCTTAATTTGAATTTGGTTTTAAAAGTCATGTATATCCCTTTAATTTGTTTACCCAAGGTCTGCAAAATGGAACAAATTTTGGGGTGGGGATTTTTTAAGAAAAAACAAGTAGCGAATTTTACAATTACGGTACTGTGACTTTTTGAGCCAAGACTTTAGACCCCCTGCGTTGTAATATAGGTTTTCCCGGTAAATGTTGGCAAATAAGCGTCCATTTTAATCACTGCGTTCTTCGGTTTCTCGCGAATTGGAATGCTGCTCCAAATCATGTCATTCAGTTTTGTTTTCAGAGTACGCAAAAATCTCATGCGTCATGCGATTTAAACAAAGTAACCATCGAAATTAACAAATATTGCACTCAAACAGCATTTGTTTTTGCAAACAAATTTAAATGTCAAACGAATTTGAATGTCTCTAAACTAAACTAAACTAAACTGAACGCCCTGAAAGTGAATAATGACCATAATAATTGGCACCAACGGACCAACATCGCTTGAATATGTATTGAACACTAATTTAAAATGCTTCTCTTACAAACTTGATCGAGGAAAACCACAATCGTTGATAACTTACATCGGTGTAATCGCGGACTTTCCTAACTTGTCGTCTGATGTTCTGCATCTGTTCGAAGACCCCCCACGTCCCGTAACTGGTGTGCAACTGCTTGGTGCTGCTGTAGAAGTCTTGAAGACGCGTGGCGTCTTCTTCCTTATCCTCCCACATTGTCATCTCGGGCTCCACGCGGTACAACCGCAGGCAGAACTCCGGATCTACACGGTTCACGAGAAGCGTTTTGCGGAACGAGGATGGCAGCGGCTTGCGGACGCGCGGCAATAGAATAGCGTCCCGCTTCAGAACAATCTGGCTGCTCTTAGTTCTATCTGCCTGGCTGAGCTCTGAGAAGCTGTAAACCACGTCGAAGTCTCTCAGCTCATTTAAGGTCCCCACCCAGAGGTAGAACCCCCACCGGCAGCACCGCTCTAGGATCATGTATGCCAGGCGGGCCATGTCCGAACGGGGCCCCCGCTCGTCCGGCTCGTACCCAGCGCTGCTTTTTCGGATCGCCAGCGCAGAGACTGGAACCAACTTCAGTCGCCTCGTGGCCAACACGACATCTACTTTAGGGTGCACCGTCGTCTCGTTTCGGAGATACTTTAGCTTCGGGTGCTCGTATTCCAGGATGACCTGCTCCAAGTCCTTCTCATGACTGGAGAGGATGTACGTGCAGGTGTCGTACAGTCGACCCTGGAGGAACTTGGGGTCCTTTAGAAGCTCCTTCTTACCCAGGCGGACGTCTTGGAGGATGATGCCATGCAAGGCCAGACAGGCGTCCTTAAAGAGTTGCTCGCTGTACTGGTAGCTGTCGCTAATGTTGGGATGGTCTTTGATCTTTTCGGTTTCCGTCGTCATCCTCGCCGCGGCTGCCATGTTAAAATGGGTTGTTCTTGTATATTTGCTGCTAAAGCTGTAATTTGCTTATCTAGTGAAAACAAATGCACATTATGGGATTTATTATTGTTGTATCTGGTATATTTGTAAAGATGTAGTGGGAAAAAAGTAATGTAAGGTATTCGCGAGTCGGCCATATTAAATTGAAAGTGAGGTACAACCTTAATTTTTTGAGAACTTGTGGATAGAAAGCAATGACCTAAATTAAATTACAAATTAATACCAGTCTTCGCTGGTGAACAATTTGTAATTTGTGTTTTAAGCCACTCAAAAAAGAAAGATTGAAAGTGGGGCTAGAATGCAAAAATTGTCTGGCACCATCCTATTCAACAGTTTACAATCTATACAATACATTTAGGGAACACGGCCAAAATGGCTTCCTCGTAAACAAGGTTTATTAATAGACAACCGGTTTAATTTGACATTGTCAGACGCGATTTTGTAGATATTGTGTTCTAGTACAATTTGACACATTTGAGCTTCCAATTTATACCAATAAAAAAAATGTCCGCTTCAAAATGTCCACTTCATTACTGCTAACACAGTAATCTACCGTTGTCAAGGTATAATCGTCATGGACAAATTAATAATTGCCGACTGGATCGTGGGTTATTTTTGACTAAAAACGATACAGAATTCGCCGCCAATTAACCAACCTTGAGCGATTTATTTGTGTCTCCTCTATTTTGTCGCCATGACAACAGCGCGCGACGCCGAAATACTGTTTTTTGGGGGTCGATTATTGCGGGTCAGCGGACGTTCAGTGCCTATTATTCGCCTGAAATAATCAAACATTTATACCGAAGAACTATTAGCGACACAAGCTAAGGGTTTTTCTACCAATCACCCCGGTGTCACATGCGGAAAGTCGTTAAATAATCATGATGCATTTCGTTCAACCGTTCAATCATAAATTATGTGTCCATTAAAATTATCGTCCAGTATCAAACTGTTCCTTTTTTGATACATTCTCTTGAAAAGGCTGGATTGCTCAAACTCCACACATATCTTCAGAATAATGCTTTGTACGGTATATTCCGATCTGATTAACGTGGGGGTCATAGCACTGAAACTGCACTCTTACGAGTGCACAATGATGTTATTTGTGCCCTTGATAAACAGTGTGATGTCATTTTAATTATGCTAGATTTATCTGCCGCTTTTGACACGGTTGATCATGATGATATCCTAATTTGAAAAGATTGAAAATTCGTTTTGGGATTGGGGGGAAGGTTTACGATTGATTGACCTATTTCTAGTATGAGAACTCAAAGGGTATCAATTGAGTCAATGTTGTCAAAGCGGCAGGTTCGTCAGTTTGGGGTTCCACATGATTCCGTACTTGGACCGGTTTTATTCTCCTTGTATATGGATCCGCTCGAGGACATTATCACCCGCCATTAAAGGGATCGTACACGTTTGGTAATTGGAACCCATTGTTTGTTTCAATCCTATATAGTTTTAGATATATACCATAAAACTAACCTGTACAAATTTCATTTCAAGAGGTGGTAGCGATTTCGAGATATTGCCGAAAATCTGGAGCGGTTATGTCCACGCAGGAAGAATAATCTGCATTGGAATACACAGTCTGAGAAACGTCACTGCAGTAACGCTTCTCAGATTCAATCTTTTTCCATTGGCTTCCGGTTACGGTGCGGGTTGATTTTAAGATCTTTTGTATTATTTAAAAACCTATCCGCCACAGTACCTCACTGAGTTAACATCAGTTCATGTTTCCAACATTCTCATAACAGTTGTGATGGGGTTAAAGGTAGGATACACCATTTGCAGATATCGAAAATATTTACAACCGAATTATTAAGAAATATCTTACTCATCTAAAAGTAAATAATGATTCTAGGCATCCATCAAAATGATTGCGCTAGATATCCTGTAATTATTCTAAAAAATAGAATTTTATAAATAAAAGAAAAGACACAAATAACATAAGAATAACTGCTCGAAGCCGGTTGAAAACAAACGCTGTTTTTCGTGCTTTTTTTCGGCATCCATGATTGTAAAACTTTCGGACAGGTCAGTTAAACGATATTTACTATAAAATACAATCCCCCTAAACCCATTATTAATAATTCAAGCAATTCCCAATGGTGTATACTACCTTTAAGCTCGACAATCCTAAGGTTCGTCCAAAGCCCAGCAAGGCATAATTATGGTGATCTTGCCTTTGCCATACATGCACCTACTATGTGAAACAGACTTCCTGCTTTAAAATTTACGAAATATTAACGAAGTGGGATTTTGTTTAATCGCAGCTTAAGACGTTTCTTTTTAAAAGGCATTATCTTTAACTATACTACTTTTTAACTAATTGGTTTACTTTTTATGCATTTTTTTTTATTTTGTAAAGCGTTTTGAGATTTTTTATGTAAAACACTATAAAGAAGTCTCATGTCTTGCTCTTACAAAAATATGGTTAAAAAAGGCGTCGATAAAATGCATACAAACAAAAGGACTGCAGCAATGACTACAAATTTGCAATACTGATGATGCTATTCACCGAAATTGTTTTCTCCCTCTATATTGAAAATGTATAACACCGGTAAGGCTTGTCAGTGGGGTACGGGTGCACCCGTGCAAACTTCTTCCCCCTCGACTATGACGACGTTAATGATTATTTACGGACCTTTTGGGGAAAACTTAGGCCGCATCCCAAACTCTTATTACTACTACGTGGGGAAATGCTGACAATTAATATCCGTAGCCGTAGCTCTATAGAAGCCCGTTTCGGACACGGCCCCAGAGACTTGTATAATTAGGATCTGAAATTCAGCTATTTATTTTAACCAGTTCGTGTCGGATGCCGTGTATACACGCACAGTTTTTTGCCGGAATTTAAAATGGATGACAGATAAACAAGTGCACGCAACGAGCAAGGCCGGACATAATTATGTTATAGCGATCGGTTCGCAGCGATTGAAGCCGGGAATATCACTTGTTTGTGTGCTACCCACAGATCCCGACCTGAATCTGTCTCGGGTCGAGGTTTCAATCTCGCGCCTGGGCCCGATCAATGTCAAAATAATTATCCCGGCACGAACTGGTATAATGCTTGGCACTTACCGACGGCAGTATATCACCATGAAGAAGACTCACACTTCACTTGCGATGGAAAACATATACACGTATTCCCGAGACACCGTCAATGTTGCTATTCCACCAACCATTCATCGAATAAAATGTTGGTTGCTGATCCAAACAAAAAGGCCAAATGTTGTCTGAAACTAAGATTTCTTTCGCCAAAAACAAGAAGGTGATTTTTTTTTTCTAGAACTGGGATGGAACTTTAAACGGTTACCTACAGCGCTCCATAATGAATTACCGGAGGATAAATGGAGAGTGAGTGAAAAGATGCATCGATTTATATTATAATGCAACAGCTGAGGCAGAACAAAAATGACAAAGTCTCTTGCGTTGGGTCAGCGATGAAATGCTATTTATGAGCGACATACCACGAAGCTACTGCCTATAATGTAATAAGTATACACACCTGTACCGCTGGGTCGATCGATTGTTCGTCGCCAGCAACGAAGTTAATTATTCACGACAGGAACAACCATGCATGATGATTACACCGAGCGTGGCAGGTAGATTTAATTGGAACAAGAGCGGTTCCACTGAGGCGGAGTTTTTCTTTTCTTTTCCTCATTCCACATTTCAAGTTATTGTAAAACTTAATTGGATTGCATTGCTTCAGTTTTTCATTTTGAAAATAATGTTTATTAGTCAGGTTCGTAATGTACATATTGAAAGTTTCGTTCACTTTTTTGTAGATTTGCTAAACTATACATTTTTGGAAACGTTAGGATATACTCAACATGAAAACCAATGTTTACATTTGTTTTTAGGTCCTTTAAAAAAAATGGTTCTTTAATGTGACGTGACACATGAAAAGTCATTGGGTGTCACATTAAAGGTTTATTTTTTTCCAATGCCCTATATCTCTTGAAATATAAGTCCGATTGGGTTCAAACTTGGTATGCAGGTATGGCAGGATGTGTTATAGATATAAATTGAAGTGACATCATGATGACGTCATCGTGTGATTTTTCTATGATTTTGTTTCATTTTTGGACCTTTAAGCCATATCTCATCAACAGAACATTATCAATTCAAAATTCTTTTTGTAATGTTTATTGGGTCTTAGACATATGCACACAATTGTGAAAAATATGTGACATTATCATGACGTCATCAAAATGGTATTAAAAAAATCCAAGATGGCCGCCATAAAAAACCTAAGAGCAAATGTAAACATTGGTTTTCATGTTAAGTATATCCTAACGTTTTCAAAAATGTATAGTTTAGCAAATCTACAAAACAATTGAACGAAAATACATAAGAAACCTGACTATATAGCGCGTAAACGTTTTCCTCCCTCGGCAAAAATTAACATTTACGATCTGCTGTGCTCCGTGGTCAATTATGGGTCGTATAAATTAATGAACGGCTGCCAGAGGCGCCTTTATGTCGACTCGATCGCATGTAACCGCGCCCTTCGCAATTCAGCATCCCAGCTGCGAGTAAAGATAATTAGCCTCCCCAATTATTATTATTATTAGTGCGACGCTTAGGCACAAGGGGTAATTATGGAAAAGCGGATCCAATAAAATTTAACTTGTTGGCTGTAAAGTATTCATTTGTTAACCAAATACTACAAAGTGTGAGGGGAAACCAACAAAATGTGCGTGTACGTACGGCGTAAATCCAAATGGTTGCCCGTGAGGGTAACCGGTCACTTCGACGCCTTGTAAACTCGACACCGACCAAATCGAGACCTTGATTGTCAACTCGACACCGACCAACTCGACATCGAAACCTTGCAAACTCGACACACACTCAACAACTCATCACTTGCACAAAAACCAACTCGACACCTGACCAAGTCGGCACCTAACCAACTCGGCACCTCCGATAAAGTGATAATATTGGGAGACCTTTTTGGCATTTTCATCGGGAAATTTTGTTCAATTTAGTTTGATACCTGACAACGTTTGTTTTATTGTTATTGTCTGGTTTTAGTTTGCTAACGTTAGTTTTTGTAAAAGAAACGCAAAAACTGATCCGTGTTTCTTCTCAAAAACAATTGTAACGTTTACGGAGCAGCGATTAACGTATATTGCAATCTGTACTACTTTCTACCAGTCGCCTGCGAAGAATCAGTGGAAAGCAGAATCTTGATATCCTCAGGAATCATCCAGTGTGATCTATGACTCAATAATAACACTCTGTCAACAGACTGGATAGTTGAAGATAGATTTTCCCGCAGCCGTGGTGGGAGTGGTAGGTGGTGGGAGTGGTAGGTGGTGGGAGTGGTAGGTGGTGGGAGTGGTAGGTGGTGGGAGTGGTAGGTGGTGGGAGTGGTAGGTGGTGGGAGTGGTAGGTGGTGGGAGTGGTAGGTGGTGGGAGTGCTGGTGGGAGTGGGAGTGCTGGTGGGAGTGGGAGTGGTGGTGGTACCGATAGTGATGACTGAGCGTATTTCTATTGTATTTGTATTTGATTGGTTAATTTAAATGGCTAATAATCCACAAATAAGCCAGTTTCGTATTCCAACTGCGCATGCGCACAACAATATTTAATTTAAATGGCTATTAATATTTAAATGATTTGATTGGAAATAAAGAACATTTAAAACCGTAAGTTCTATAATAATTAGTAATGATAATAATAATAATAAGATTGGGAATAGTAAAAACAATTGTTGTAAATATTTACACTGAATCCCATACTCTGCAACCAGTTCATTGTATATGCGATTTGTTAATACAAACAAATAATAATAATAAATAAAAAAAATAGAATAAAATAAACCCCATAAATAATGTATTATTTATGTAAGATCAATTTCTTGTCTGTAATAACTTAATGTGCATCAAGCAAGCACGTACCAATAACTTCTGTATTTCGTGTGATGCCCGTTTAACGGGCTCCGACCAATCAAAAGGCCGCATTTGGCCCCACGTGACCCTCATTAACATAAAATGAGGAACGGGAATCTACCATTTATCTTGGGGTGGTACGAGTGTGAGGGGCTTGCGTAAATGCAAATACAATAAAAGAACGTATGTATGGTTTGTTTTTATTTGATGTTTATAATTGGTAAGTATACAGTACAGGGTATGGTATGTAATAGAACTAACGAACGAAAGAACGGGATATTGTGTTTTGTATTTTATATGCACAAGTTGCATGTATTGTATACCAATATAGTACGGGGGAGGTGTTTAAATAAATAATATGGAATAGATCATATCATAATAATTCAAAAATACAATAAGAGATACAGTACAAATACATACAATACGTGTACAGAAATTCAGTACCGAGGATGACATAACTACGCAAAATCATACAGTCAGAATGGTACAGCCCTACTTTCGAGTTATTCCGTTGAGTGCTATGCACATTTTTGTTTTATCTACGCTTGTTAAAATTGGGTTTAGAGATATCCACTTTAGAACACTCAAGATCATCTTTAACCAAGTTGTAGTGCTCTTTAGCACTGATTTTCATCATACCTCTGTAGGCCCCCTATACGTTATAATTTATCTCCGTACAAAGCTTTTACCCCAGTGGTGACAATAATAGAATTTGACTGCAGTAATAACATTCACGTTGAGATTTTGAAGGTTGATCCCCGAACGGCAAGAAACGGATACATATATTTATAGGGATCGTATACGTTTGGTAATTGGGACCCATTGTTTGTTTCAATCCTATACAGTTATAGATATATACCATAAAACTAACCTGTAAACAAATCATTTCAAAAGGATTTTGAAAAACATATCAGATTTTGACCGTTTTGTGCCAGTTTAAAGAAAGTTTTGTTTATATCGTGGGTTAATTAACATAGCCGTTAAAACTACATGTATATTAAACTTGGAGTCCACTCCGTCCCGTGGCAAGCAATATATGCACAATTCTTGTACAACGTCTTGTACATTTAAAAAAAAACACACACTATTTTGTGTTTTAAGAAAATACAATAAACACAAAAAGTACACATTCAATTCTTTCTGTTCAAATGATTTTATTTTAAAGAAACTCTTCTAAAAATCTACAGCATAAATAAACGTATAACAGGTACAAATTACTTTACATAACCAATTAAGAACACACTTTATAATATATAGCAGAGAAAACAAAACCCACTAATTAAAAAGAATCCTTATACAATAATTCGGTAAATCCCCAAAAGGTACAAGTTTTGTTGTCAATTGGATAATTGAGGATATTATACATACTATTGATATTAATAAGTTTGGCTCACCTAAATGTGTTTCTACAATCCACTGCTTAGTTAAAATTCTGGATGATGTCTGCAAGGGTATTTTATTTATTTATTTGTTTATTACATTTCTTTACCAAAGGTGTCCCCAAACAGTTTTAAACTGGTTTTTATAGGGGCCCTGCACACATCTGTAATTAAAATAACAGTACATAATAACAACAACATTAAACACAAAATTACAAACATAACATTTACAGACGTACAGCGATATTTACAAGAGTCCAAAACATTGATACTAATTCTGATTTATGAGATGGGCGAAAACCCGCCTAAAAAAAGAAGAGAAGGGGAAATTCTCATCTGGCTCCACATTATAGTGGCAACCAAGTTATAACTCCACAGATCAGCGCAATTGGCATAATATCTAACAGATGACATGTCGTATTGATAAGGCCAGGTACTCTTCAGTTTTGATAGCATTTGTCTAAAGCTTTCGATAGGGTAAGCCATACCATTTGTCGTGTAAAAATGTAATAATCTTGGAGTCAGACCTAGTATCATTACGTTGCTGATCTGGGGCCAATTTCATAGAGCTGCTAAGCACAAACATTTGCTTTGCACGACAATTTGTCTTCAGCAAAAACAAGGTTACAGACCAAATTTTCACGTAATCTTTATTGTTCTTGTTTTTTTGCTTAGCATGGCTCGTAACCTGTTTTTAACGAGAAAGACTTTTTAGTGCTAAACAAATTTGTGTGCTTAGCAGCTCTATGAAATTGGCCCAAGATCTCATGTCGAACATTCTTAGACACTGAACAAATCTGTGCCATGCGATATGCAGCAGCAACTTGATCGACTTAGTGATTGGTCGTTTATTTATATTTATTGTATCTTTAAAAAGGGTAGTCCTTTTCAGTTAACAAACTGCTTTCCAAAGAAGCCCTCTAATTATATGAATTACTGATCATTATACCATTTCATAAATAAATTATTTTAAACAATTTGAAATATTAGGGTCTATTTAAATATTGATAGATTAAGAAACGCATATAATTAAAATGGATACAAACATATAGAGTTCAAACCGGTTGAAGGATTTAAAAAGAATTTTTGCACTTTTAATACAAAAGATGTACAAAGTACAGATACAGATACATGCTTGGGTCTAATCATGCCACCATACAGCAGATATAGCCACATAGTACATGTACATGTAAGTCAAACTCAGAAAGTGCCACATTAACCAAAAACCTCCAAGACCAAAGCATGTAATCAATTTAAAAAAAAAATCATGACCCTTAACCCAAACAGATGTCAGCTGCCATGGTATCTTGTTTTCGAAGAGTTTCTGTTGTCACACCTACTTTTCATGTTTGTAAATCTGATATTAATCAGACAGATGTCAAGTTGTTATGTGTCGATTTACAAAAGGACATGAAATGGGATTTACAGTTCAAGAATATTTGTAAAACATTTAATCAACAAATGTTCATTTTAAGACAACTGAGACGGTGTATTCCCACATCAGATCTCTTAACTGTGTACGTCTGCCCTGCTTTAGTATTGCTCCAAGACCGAGTTGTTCATTTGTTCCGGGCGTGCCATCCGTCTCTACAGTTCATCAATCATCATCAATCATCATTACTCTGAAAATGGGCTTATTGAGGGCGCCCGTGATTATCACGAAATTTGTTTGTCAGCTCGGTCTTGACGCAAAAGTCACGTGAACCCGTAACATTTCGAGGACATTCCAAGCATGGCTCAAATAGCTACTCGCCCCCGCATGCACGCTGAGTCGTTTTCATTCAATGTAGTGCATACACGTTGTGTGTTTCCTATAAAAATTGCGCATACGGCGCCAATGCACCATGTTTTTTTTACACGTCCGCAAAGGGCGAACACTTTCCGGCTGCCATAGAATCAGGACTACTCTCACAGTACATAGGAAGAAGTGACCCCAAATAACTCGAGTTTCAGGGGTTGTTTAAATTCAACACTATCAACAATCAACAATATCATTAATATCATCAATATCATCAATATCAACAATATCATTAATATCAACAACATCAACAACATCAACAATATCATTAACATCATTAACATCATTAATATCATGAATATCATGAATATCATAAATATCATAAATATCATTAATATCATTATTATCAAATTATTATTATTATTATTATTATTATAAATATTATTAATAATATTTTAAATAATTATTATTACTATATAATAACCCATGCCAGAGACTGGGACAACTGAGCAACTTTGTACACACGTATGATTATTAGGCAAATGAAATAAAACCGAGAACCGAAACGAGTGTATAATTATTATGAGTTGATTAAATACTACTTAGTGCCGCTCGTAACGTTGATAAGCCACATGCTGTTTGCCTTAAATGTGGCTACTTTGGCGTCGTGTCCACGCACCTTAAATCCCACATTATGCATTATAATAGCGTCGTTGTTTTCCCTCCTCCAGTCTGGTTCCCAGAAAACGTTAGCATGCGGGAAATGCTTTACGGGCAGAGGCCTGACCTCAACGCGCACCGGTTGGTCCTTGTGCAGTAGGTCATTCAGGATATCCTGGTCGGATCCCTTGTGCTTCGGATCCGCCAAGATTTTCGCCCATTTTTCGACGAACATGATTGTCTTGTTTGTTGGCTTAAAGTAGCCCAGCCCAGCGCAGTGGCCGGACATGGTTTGCAGTCTGGTTGGGTAAGGGGAGCGCTCGTCTACGAAGGACATGTCAAAATCCCCTTGGAAATACGAGAAAGGGTCCTGGAACCAAAAGGTATCCACGTCAGTAAAGAACACCTCAAATCCCTGCTGCAGCAGCGACAGGATGTACTTGTGGCGTCTGTTCACGAGGCGGTTATATTCGCGGGTGAAGACCAAGAGTTTTTTTGATGATGCTTCTCCCACGGGAGATTTCAGTACCGTTATCGCCGGGTCGCCCCTGGTGGCTTTGAGCAGAGCCCAGTAGGCGTTCTTCTCTTCTGCCATGATGGTGGTGTTCAGGCAGACTCCGGTCGTTTTAATGCTTGCTAACAGGTTAAGGGCCATGTCCATAAAGGCGGTGTTGGTACTGAGCAGCAGCACAACACCAGGCCTCCTCTCAGTATCGTTCAAGGTGCAGCCAGAAATCTTCCCTCGGAATTCAAGAGTTGTGTTTGTCGGCAATATCTTGAATATCTCTACTTTCATGTTGGTACCTTGACTTCTGTCATAGTGAAGCGTCGTGATGTGGTCTGAAGATTAGCGACCCGCAAATCAAACCCCCACAAACAAGAACAAAGGAAAAACTATTGAACAAAGTTGTAGAGAGTAACTTTGAAGCACAATCACTGAGTAAAACTGTTATAACCAGGTTTCCCCGGCTATTTTATTGAAAATAACAAATTGTAACTTGGAAAATTGAAATTTGTCAGCACACGCATGAACTGATTATTCATATTTAAAATTCCTTCCCCAAACTTTTGCTTACCCCCCCCCCCCGCCCTCCCCTGAAAAAAAAGAGGAAAAAAAAGAAAAAAGGAAAAGCAATACAAAAAAATTGTTTTGTCAATTCCCGTCAATATTAGTTGATTTTATATTGATTTTCTAACATTAAATCTAGAAAACCTTGGGTGCTTGTAATCTAATACTTGATGACGTCATCGTGACATCATTAAAAAAAAACTCGAGAAATAAAATCAATCTCAGAATAAAAGGCCCCCCAAATATGAACTAGCTTTGAAAGGGCGACAGGGGGCGCTCTCAGTGTTAGTTTCTAGTGGCTTTGGCGACCCTGGAGAGACATCGCAAATCGTGAATATTGACGTCAATATTTGTGAAAAAATGCCCCCAATGTTAGGTCGTGCATGTTCGCATTTCTAGAATGCTAATGCTAGCTTCGTGCACACTGTGCATTAACGTTCATAGGAACTCGGATGATGTCCGATTAGGGATTTCCTATCGCTTTTGCTAACTAAATACTGTATTTATTACTCTCAAACTTACTGACTTTGTGAATTTGAATGAGTTAAAAAAACTCGGGAAAAGCTATAGCAGAGATTCGTGTTTGTTGCTATATAAACTGAGCACGATGTACCATAAGCGATTAACTTACATATCAACATGAACACGCCACAGAATTGTAGGATAACCACAAACACTACTGAAGAACGTAGGCAGCCCATGTTTCCTCCGGCAAAAACTTCCTGCAAAACAAAACTGTTTTATTAAACACGCAAACCATCTTTTCCACATTAATAGCAACCGTTTATCCATTAAGGTGTACATTATAGGATTTCAAAGTATTCACCTTTAATAATATAAAGGGAGTATACAACATTAACCTTTTGCTGTAATTTTCGGAAACTTTTGACATCACATGATTCCTCAAACTCTGAAATCTACTGTTTCAAATTGAAACTGAATCTGAATTTTTATTTGCTTTACCCTTTTTTTGGTCAAAAATGGCAGATTTCTGGGTCACAATGACCTGAAAAAATGTCACTTTTCACTCGAAAAAAGTGCACTTTGATCCGGAAATAGGAGAGTAAAATGTAGGTTTCCCTGTCTATTTTAAAACATTTTCCATTGAAAATCACCAGCTCTCACATTTAATTCCCTCAGAGAAAAAAATAATCCCACGCTTTGGCCAATTTTTTTGGTCATGTATCACTCAATTTTGACGTTTGACGAAGAATCGTCATTACAGATCAAATTCATTCGAGCCGTTGCCAAAAGGCAGCATTCAGAGATAGAATTCGTCTTTATTTCAATCAATTTTAAACTTATGTTTTTTAAACCATTTGTATCGGATGTGTGCTTGTCCCAGCAGTTTTTAGAGTGTCGTTATAATATGTAGAATCTTTCGTTTGCAAGACAAGTTAATTGGTCAACAAATAAATAAAGGTTTTCGAGGTCAATTCCGGCAAATGAACAACTATATTTTTAGCGGGTCATTCGGTTTCGCGCGAATTTGAATGCTGCCATGAATCATCATTTAAATTAGTTTTTTTCTGAGTACGCAAAAATAATCTTGCGTCATGCGATTTAAAAAACAACACTAACCATCCAAATAAAAAACAAATGCACTCAAACATCATTCATAATTGTAAACGAATTTAAATTTCACACGAATTGGAATGTCTTTAACCCCTTGCACTCAGCCCCGCACTACATCTGACTTAAATGTCCCTTAAAAGCTCCTGGGGGTCCAAATATTATATAGCCCTATTTGTCAGCTTTCCAATGATACATAATTACATAGGATTTGTACACTGTAAATAATATTTGTATATACAAACTAGCAACACGTACAAAAGCTTCGAAAACAGGCCTGAGTTTTAAGGGCTAAACGAATTACCGAACGCCACCGAAAGTGAAAAGGTTTAATAGTGCAGTGGCCAAACCTGAAAAACGGCTGTATTTTAGGAGATATCCCTACCGGAGATATAACAAGCTGGGAATGGTCTCATTTTAACCGTCTGTATCTCTAGTTTTTGAAAGCAACATTAACAGAAGCAGAATCTGCAAATGTACTTATCTTGGTCTGTTTACATAATTATCCCCAATATCCTCGATCAGCAGTTGTTCATACACGAGTTGTTCCATCCATACATCCTGTTCCAGGATGTGTATGTACATACACACACATCCAGGATGTGCGTTTGTTTTTGATTGAAATAGGGGACGTATGACAAAGGGAACAATGGGGTCCCCTATTCCGCAAAGGTCCCCGATTCAGACTCGTGTGCAAATCCTATGGCGATCATCCGAAAACGTTAGAGTACAAACAAAAGAGGGAAGACGGTCGGACAATGCCCCGTCCCCTATTGACGGCATTTACCCACTTGTATGCGTGTGTCTGTACTACAACACGTTTGTTTATGGTGTAAATCGAGGAGTTTCCTTTGTTCCTCTCGAAAATTTCCTTTGTTTGTACTACTTTTTCAGACGGCTCTCATTGGTTTTGTACACGAATCTCAATCGAGGTCGTCCTCGATTCTAACCCTAACCCCTATTCACCTTCGTGTTGCCAGTCATGTGTCCTCCATTTACACCATAAACAAACGCACACACACATGTGTGTATCCTTGTGGAGACATCGCTTAGTTCTCATGTACAAAATAGTTAGAAATTCCACCACAATTATTTTCCTGGGTTGAAACTTCGATCCAATATACCCTATTATACCTCAACCCAAACAATCACCCTAACCCACACCCTAAACCTATTTTTTTAGTAATTTTGAGTCGATCCATATAATCTATTTCGTTAAAATCCGTGTGGATACCTTTACACCTAGACGTATTCATTCCCATTGCCCCTATTGACGGAACTAAGTCAGCCAAGGGGGCGTCATATTTTTTTTAAATACATAAGGTAAATAATTTTCTAGAGGCTCTAGAGATAATATCAGCAACATGAATGTCCCATTTGAGATCACTCTGAATCGTGACTCCCAACAGTTTCATATGATTAACCTTGTTTAGGGATATGTCATTAAGAGTAAACATGGGGTTAGGTTAGGTGTTATGCAAAGTAGGCACGTACATGCGCATTAGTGAAAACAAAACGACAAGTTCTGATGGACGTACAAAGCTGTGAAAACTAAGGTACAATGCTGCAGCCTACAGCGTTTCACAAGGAAGAAAATGGGACAGAAAAGCTGCTCCTGCGAAGCAGAATGAGGCGGTGATTTGAATCCCCGTTTTCGAAGATTGCGGTAGCCGCGAAACAGCTTATTGGCGATATACAATACATGTATTACCACAACTCACTCATCCATACAAAACAGACGGATATTAGTCCTTACAACAGGTTAGATATGAATGAAAATATTGGCCAGCTCGGCTAAATAATAAGAATTTTGAATTTCTTACCGTTAAAAATGAGTCTTATGTGTGGTATAAACGTCGTGGGAAGTAAAACGATGCTTTCGTCGTTATGATTTCGCCAGTAAAAAAACAGTATGCGCCGGCACCAAAGGGACTTGCTGATAGTACGGTGGCTTTTAACGCGTAATGTTTGGGTTCAAGGTCCAGTTATTAAAGGTAGTATACACCATTTGCAGATATCGAAAATATTTACTACTGAATTATTAAGAAATTCCTTACTCAATTGAAAGTAAATAATGATTCTAGGCATTCAGCAAAATGATTACGCTAGATATCCTGTAATTATTCAAAAAAAAATGAATTTTATAAAGAAAAATTCGCTCTCGCCGGACGGCGAGAGCGAAATAACAAAGATAACATAGGAATAACTGCTCGACCCCGGTTGAAAACAAACGCTGTTTTTCGTGCTTTTCTCGGCATCCATGATTGTAAAACTTCGTTAGTTAAACGACATTTACCATGAAATACAACCCCCCAAATCTACCCATTCATGATAATTAAAGCAATTACCAATGGTGTATACTACCTTTAATGGTATTCTATATGTGCCAACAATTTAACCAACAAATTGGGCGTTATATTTTTTTTAGCATCCAAGTTTTTTTCTTAGTGTAGATTATATTAAATGTTTTTAAAAACAATTTTTTTTTTTTTTTGGGGGGGGTCTTTTAAAAAATAATCTTTTTTCCTTTTTTTTTTTCGGCGTCGCAGAATTATTTTTGGGGGCGACGCATTTTTTTTTCGGCGTCGATTTTTTTTACAGAACCCATAGAATACGGAGCCCCTAGAGGGACATTAAAAATAATAGATAGAAATCAATGGCTACTGATTACATTGGCTAGAGCGTAGAAGCAAAATTTAGAGTAAACAGTAAGTAATCATATTGAATTGTTTAGACAGACATTTAGTAATTAGGCCGTACCAGTGTAAAATTTTGCAGAAAGGAATATGTCAGACTGATACTAAGTATTCTGGATCCGGAGGGAAACCTTCACAGGAGAAAGCGAAGGTTGCTACGTCGCTCCTACTACGCCAAGGGTCCAAACTTCATCTGGCACAGTTACAACAAACTGAAACGGTACGGCATCTGCATCAACGGATGTGTTGACGGCTTGTCTAGAGGGATTATTTAGATAAAGCATCTTCAGATCCACAACTGATTAGTGGATACTACAAGGAAGCCGTGGAATCTGTTGGTTTTGTACCCACAGTTCGTCCGTGGCAACCACGTCACAGATAATAGCTATGTGACAGATATCTAGACATTTCTACGTATGGATGATCGTGGTCAAGATTTTGACAATAGCTATATGACAGGGCCCGGTATCGCCAACCAGCGGATTGAATACATGTACATGTAGTCATATCATTTTTGCGAAGAGAATGCACCGACTGTTGGATCCGTCTCTTAAAAAAAAAAGAGTCGACAATGGTCATTTTACTGGTGACTTTTTTATGTGAACTTAATAAGCCATTTGCGCGTGACCCCGAGTTAAATTTGAATAAGATCTGGTACACTGACTTGCGCACACAGCTTGGCACCGTTGAACTTTGAATTCTCCAGACCAAAGACACTGTTGCTATATCACGTGACTCGGGGCAAGCCTTACGCTAGCAACCCCCAGCTCCGGAATGGTTTGGTGTCTTTGTGCCATTCTCACCCACTGTGAACAATGTATTGGTGCTGAACGTCCTTTATGTAACTATGCAAGAGGTTGCCCCGAATCATGTGATATGGCAACAGTGTCTTTGGTCTGGAGAATTTAAAGTTCAACGGTGCATGCAAAGTTGTGTGAGCAAGTCAGTGTACCAGATGTTATTCAAATTCAACTCGGTCACGCGCAAATGGCTTATTCAGTTCGGTTTCATGAGTATTATTCAGGTAATCAAATGTGCACATGCGCTTATGCAGCCCCCTAAAAACGAAATTCCCTAAATTCCGCCTCTACCTCTAGCCAATGTAATCAGCAGACAATGATTTTCATCAATCTTGGTTTTAATGTCCCTTTAGGGGCTCCGTACTTTAGAGGCTTAGTTAAGAAAGAAATCCAAAAAAAAAATGAAAAAAAAAAATGCAACGCCTAAAAATAAAATTGCCCCCCCCAAAAAAAAACCCAAAAAAAAAAAAAAAACAACCCAAATCGACTCACAAAAAAATAAAAAAAAATAAAAAAAATTAATTAACATTAAAAAATTTAATTTGACGCTAAAAAAATACACAACGCCTGAATTATTTTTTGAAATCGTTGGCAAATAAGAACACCATAAGTTATAGACATAGAGTGCAACTCGTTTTGGGTCACATTAAAGGTAGTATACACCATTGGTAATTGCTTGAATTATCATGAATGGGCAGATTTGGGGTGTTGTATTTTATAGTAAATATCGTTTAACTGACCTTTCCGAAGTTTAACAATCATGGATGCCGAGAAAAACACGAACAACAGCGTTTGTTTTCAACCGGCGTCGAGAAGTTATTCCTATGTTATCTTTGTTTTTTCGCGATCGCCGTCCGACAATCGCGAATTTTATTCTATTTTTCGGAATTATTACAGGGTATCTAGCGCAATCATTTTGCTGAATGCCTAGAATCATTATTTACTTTCAAATGAGTAAGATATTTCTTAATAATTCGGTAGTAAATATTTTCGATATCTGCAAATGGTGTATACTACCTTTAAGACATTCCTTTTTCAGTTTTTGTTTTAACCCTCGAGTTCTAGGCCAACAAACCTGCTTTAAAAGCAAAACAAATTGTGCTCACAAATCATAATTTAGCCCCATTTTTCATCCATAATAAAATCAGGTTTATATTATCAAATGGAACATGTCTGGGTTCTAGTTATAAAGAGTGAAACACGTTTGTCAGCCAGTCCGCAGTGCACGCGAAACTGCTTTCTTTTCTTTGCAACGTATTCATAAATTCCCGTGCGTGACCTCGCTTTGCATATTTAATGAGCTGGAATAGCCTGTGGAATGTGTGAAAATACTCGGCTTTTTGGGCATGTATGATCACTTTGTTGATATAAAAATCACAGATGAAGAGTATATCTTTCAAACTTTTGAAGTTTGAATAAGATTTTGTATCGATTAAAATGAGAAATTTTGGGACGAATTTTGGTTCAAAAAAGAAAATAATCGCGATAGAAAATACGTTAAAATCTCTCTTTTTTGTGTGTGCCCACAGCCCACATTTTCACTAGACAAACAGGTTACTTCATATTCTACATGAAAATGTACCTTTATACTCACAATTTTGTCTAGCTGGGTCAGGGCGCAAGGTTTTCGCCACAAACTACCGGCAGACTGAAACGGTACAACCGCCATCCTTGCACATGGATTTCTAGGCTTGTGAGGCAGCTCCTGTGAATATTCAAGTCCATTTTTGTTCCCCATTACACTTTTTCCCTATTCCCACCATGGCATAGGCCGGGGTCGCCATAGAATTGGTGGTTTGTTTTGCCATTTATCATAAAGAGTACGTCACCCTCGTGACTGATCTTTGCACTCGAGCAAGAGCCACGTAGCAGCGTGTCATTTTCTAACCTTTATTTTTGTTATAATTTTGTTTGGCAATCGAGCAAATAATGGTAGCCGACAGCCCCTCTTAAAAGAGCGACCATCTCCCATCCTTCTCATATTACTTGTAATACCTTAGTTTGTCTGAAACTATTAGTCTTTAATAATCAATGTCTTCCTCGTTATCTTCCTGTTCGTCTTGCTGGAACAGTCCGTTAAATTTTGCAGTGTGTTTAAGCATTACCCTGCTCAGGGCTTTGTTCATTTCCACGCCTTTGTTTACTTTTTCTTCTACATCTTCCACAATATCTTGATGCGTGTCATTATCTTTTAGATGTAGGTAACTTGACAACAAATCCTCGTAGTTGTTGAAAAAGATTCGCTTGACTGCCCAGAGAGTCTTCCTGCTGGCTTTTTCCGAGGCTTGATCTTCATCCATACCCCGGTCGACGTACTTTTCGTATTTGTTATTCAACATCTCCGTTGTGGATTCGTTGGCTTCTGTCAACCAGTCTTTATAGGCGGCATTGTCTTCCAACTCATTACTAGACTCGTTTTCATCAGATGGTTCGTCATCATATTCTACCTCCGTTTCAGATTCCGAACCATCTTCTTCGGCATCTTCGTTTTTGTCCTGCGAAGATTCAGTTTCACTGTTTTCTGTTTCCAAAACTTTAAATCTACGCTTTTTAAAATCAGGCTCGGCATTATCCATGTCAGAACTTTCCGCAAGATCATCGTCAACTTCAAATGTTTTAAATGCCCCTTCAGCGTGTACATTTTCTGCATGCCTCCGTAGGTTATATCTCCGTCCAAATCTTCTATCACACTGGTGACAAGCATGGGGTTTAACTGCAGTAATAACATCCATGTCGAGTCTTTGAAGGTTAATCTCCGAATGGCAAGAAACGGAGGAAATCGTTTAATGTATAACTACCCATTTTGCCAATTCCTTACTCATTCGTTGCTCTTTTTACTCATTTGCTACTCTTTTTACTCATTTTACTCTTTGTTTACTCATTCGTTGCTCTTTTTACTAATTTACTGTCCTTTATACTCATTCGCTGCTCTTGTTGCTCTTCGTTCACTCATCTGTTGCTCTTTTTACTCTTTGTTTACTCATTCGTGCTCTTTTCCTCTCTGTTTCCTCTATTTGTGTTCTTTTTACTCTCTGTTTACTCTCTTTGTACTAATTTCTTGCTGTTTGCGCTCTTTTTACTCATTTGTTACTCACTGTTCCCACTGTGTACAAGTATACAGGTTTTTCCCTATTTCCACCATGGCATAGGTTGGGGTCGCCATAGAATTGGTGGTTTGTTTTGCCATTTATCATAAAGAGTACGTCACCCTCGTGACTGATCTTTGCACTCGAGCAAGAGCCACGTAGCAGCGTGTCGTTTTCTAACCTTTATTTTTGTTATAATTTTGTTTGGCACTCGAGCAAATAATGGTAGCCGACAGCCCCTCTTAAAAGAGCGACCATCTCCCATCCTTCTCATATTACTTGTAATACCTTAGTTTGTCTGAAACTATTAGTCTTTAATAATCAATGTCTTCCTCGTTATCTTCCTGTTCGTCTTGCTGGAACAGTCCGTTAAATTTTGCAGTGTGTTTAAGCATTACCCTGCTCAGGGCTTTGTTCATTTCCACGCCTTTGTTTACTCTTTCTTCTACATCTTCCACAATATCTTGATGCGTGTCATTATCTTTTAGATGTAGGTAACTTGACAACAAATCCTCGTAGTTGTTGAAAAAGATTCGCTTGACTGCCCAGAGAGTCTTCCTGCTGGCTTTTTCCGAGGCTTGATCTTCATCCATACCCCGGTCGACGTACTTTTCGTATTTGTTATTCAACATCTCCGTTGTGGATTCGTTGGCTTCTGTCAACCAGTCTTTATAGGCGGCATTGTCTTCCAACTCATTACTAGACTCGTTTTCATCAGATGGTTCGTCATCATATTCTACCTCCGTTTCAGATTCCGAACCATCTTCTTCGGCATCTTCGTTTTTGTCCTGCGAAGATTCAGTTTCACTGTTTTCTGTTTCCAAAACTTTAAATCTACGCTTTTTAAAATCAGGCTCGGCATTATCCATGTCAGAACTTTCCGCAAGATCATCGTCAACTTCAAATGTTTTAAATGCCCCTTCAGCGTGTACATTTTCTGCATGCCTCCGTAGGTTATATCTCCGTCCAAATCTTCTATCACACTGGTGACAAGCATGGGGTTTAACTGCAGTAATAACATCCATGTCGAGTCTTTGAAGGTTAATCTCCGAATGGCAAGAAACGGAGGAAATCGTTTAATGTATAACTACCCATTTTGCCAATTCCTTACTCATTCGTTGCTCTTTTTACTCATTTGCTGCTCTTTTTACTCATTTTACTCTTTGTTTACTCATTTGTTGCTCTTTTTACTAATTTACTGTCCTTTATACTCATTCGCTGCTCTTGTTGCTCTTCGTTCACTCATCTGTTGCTCTTTTTACTCTTTGTTTACTCATTCGTGCTCTTTTCCTCTCTGTTTCCTCTATTTGTGTTCTTTTTATACTCTCTGTTTACTCTCTTTGTACTAATTTCTTGCTGTTTGCGCTCTTTTTACTCATTTGTTACTCACTGTTCTCACTGTGTACAAGTATACAGGTTGGGGGGGGGGGGGGGGGGGGTGGGGGGGGGGGGGGGGGGGACGGTCAGTACATGTAGAGTTAGCCTAAACAAAAGGAGGTGGGACGTATGAGTACAAGCTTTGTACGGAGATAAATTATAACGTATAGGGGGCCTACAGAGATATGATGAAAATCAGTGCTAAAGAGCACTACAACTTGGTTAAAGATGATCTTGAGTGTTCTAAAGTGGATAACTCTAAACCCAATTTTAACAAGCGTAGATAAATAAAAAAATGTGCATAGCACTCAACGGAATAACTCGGAAGTAGGGCTGTACCATTCTGACTGTATGATATTGCGTAGTTATGTCATCCTCGGTACTGAATTTCTGTACACGTATTGTATGTATTTGTACTGTATCTCTTATTGTATTTTTGAATTATTATGATATGATTTATTCCATATTATTTATTTAAACACCTCCCCCGTACTATATTGGTATACAATACATGCAACTTGTGCATATAAAATACAAAACACAATATCCCGTTCTTTCGTTCGTTAGTTCTATTACATACCATACCCTGTACTGTATACTTACCAATTATAAACATCAAATAAAAACAAACCATACATACGTTCTTTTATTGTATTTGCATTTACGCGAGCCCCTCACACTCGTACCACCCCCAAGATAAATGGTAGATTCCCGTTCCTCATTTTATGTTAATGAGGGTCACGTGGGGCCAAATGCGGCCTTCTGATTGGTCGGAGCCCGTTAAACGGGCATCACACGAAACACAGAAGTTATTGGTACGTGCTTGCTTGATGCACATTAAGTTATTACAGACAATAAATTGATCTTACATAAATAATACATTATTTATGGGGTTTATTTTATTCTATTTATTATTATTATTTGTTTGTATTAACAAATCGCATATACAATGAACTGGTTGCAGAGTATGGGGTTCAGTGTAAATATTCACAACAATTGTTTTTACTATTCCCAATCTTATTATTATTATTATCATTACTAATTATTATAGAACTTACGGTTTTAAATGTTCTTTATTTCCAATCAAATCATTTAAATATTAATAGCCATTTAAATTAAATATTGTTGTGCGCATGCGCAGTTGGAATACGAAACTGGCTTATTTGTGGATTATTAGCCATTTAAATTAACCAATCAAATACAAATACAATAGAAATACGCTCAGTCATCACTATCGGTACCACCACCACTCCCACTCCCACAAACACTCCCACCACCTACCACTCCCACCACCTACCACTCCCACCACCTACCACTCCCACCACCTACCACTCCCACCACCTACCACTCCCACCACCTACCACTCCCACCACCTACCACTCCCACCACCTACCACTCCCACCACCTACCACTCCCACCACCTACCACACCACCTATCCATACTTCTCGTAGGTTACGCACCCCCCCCTCAAATTACTAAAAGGTCAAAATTTGCCGGGGTAAATAATGGTATTTTGTATACCCAGCACGATATGTGACAGTGGGGTACCCCCCCTCTTATCCCTATACTTTATACGCACTCAACACTATTGTAACCTAACCCATCCCCCCTTGAAACCTAAAAGTAATTCCTGAGATTCCGGAACACAATGGTCAACACAAAAGAGGGGGAGGGGGGGGGGGGGGGGGGGGGGGGGGAGGGGGTTCTCTGCCACATATCGTGCATCATATGGTATTTTGATGTAGAAAAACGGTACCGTACCACAAAAATAAGAAAATGACATTGGCATCCATACTTATCGTAGGTTATGTACCGTGTATAGATGATGTGCCTCTGTTCACTTCTGTATTCAACATGTGCCCGTCAATATGCGCACGCATCATGTTTTACATAAATTTGGTTAATAGATGACATCAAAGGTCGCATAATTCAAAGGCGTCTGACCTGCGACGTCAGTATTTAAGCAAATTTTATGTAAAACACGATGGGTGCGCATCACTGCCGGGCACATTTGAATACAGATGTAAACACGTGACGTCAGAGGGCACATCGTCTATACAGTCGGCGGCTTCAAGAGTGTTCTTGGGGAACACCAATTGAGTTACTTTCTTTTATATGACAGTTTTACATTTCTACAGACGAGTTGTATTTTCAGAAGACATCGTCCCACGTACGCCAAGTGATTATTATTTACATAGACGACGTATCATTTGAAAAGACTCACAATCCTTTAGGTAAGTCTTTTACTTTACATGTGTATAGACGACGTATCATTTGAAAAGACTTACAATCTTTTAGGTACGTGTGTATAGACGACGTATCATTTGAAAAGACTTACAATCTTTTAGGTACGTCTTTTAGTCAAGTAGCTTAATGTTATATTAAGGGATTACTGTTACCAGGCGGATAAAAGCACCAAGTTCGGCATGAAGATCCCTTAGGGCCTATAGTAAGTAATGTTAGCTTAATATAGTAATTAATGTTAGCCTAAACATTATCCCAATTTGCATAAACTGTAAATACCTGGGCCCAATTCCATAAAAGCATTTTAACTTAGTATATTACTAGGTTTTAGCAAGATTCCAAATGTCTAGTTGGTTGCTTGCTAGCAATCAACTAAATCGCATTCCATAACACCATTCTATGAAATATTCTTACTATTTGCTTGCTTGCAGCTTGCTAGAGTGGCGTGGGGGTTTGCATAATCGCCAAAGTACATGGTCAGTTTGAGTTAACAATAGGGAAAGAGGTCAAATCAGGTCATGCTGTGGGTTGTATTGTCAATGCATTCCTCTGTACCCTATTTAGGGTGTGTATATTTGTATCGGCCTAGTAGGGTTCTTGCGTTTTAGACCGTCAATAACCGTCGTACGCAAGCCTAGCCAATCAGCACTTGCGAGTGTTAATGAGGTCAGCGGTGCTTACGTTTCATCCAATGAACTGTCGGCACTGTACCTTAGCTTGTTGTTATTCGTAATAAGGCCTGGCGTACGATATACATGATTATTCTAATTATTAGTATATACACGCCCTCCTCCCGCTGGCAACTGACACTCCAGGGGCCAATTTCATAGCTGCTAAGCACAACAATTTGCTTAGCATGACAATTTGTCCCTGGTAAAAACAAGGTTACAGACCAAATTTTTACGTGATCTTTATTGTTTTGGATTGATAATCAGCTGTTTTTTGGCTTAGCATGAAAAACCCGTAGAATTTTGGCCGGTAACTTGTTTTTAATGAGCAAGACGTTTTTGTGCTAAGCAAATTGTTGTGCTTAGCAGCTCTATGAAATTGGGCCCTGATGTGTACAATGGCGCTTACAATGACGCCCGGCCCGCTTCTATTGTTAAAAGGTTCAATGGGATACGTACATGTACCGTATATGGCGGGAATTTCAATGGGGTATTTTCAACATGCGGGTTGTAATTGAGAGGATCAAACCACTTTAAATGCAGGGAACACACAGGCCTGGTAATCACTTACACAAAGTATAGGGTATATAAACCAGCTTCCAGAGGGGGGTGTTTGTCCCTAATGAATATTAGTGCCGTCCACGCAAAAAAAACTTTTTTTTTTTATTACCGTCAGAGGTACCAAAACGCGGATGCCTTAAACTGGTGTATTCCATTTCCACCCCAGAGATAGAAAAGGGGTATATTAACTCTCACATCAGAACCCATAAACGTGCACCGTGACCCACCCCCAAACATAACGTAAAATGGGGCAACTTTGTCATGCTGGGTAACTTTGGCCACTACATGCAAAAAACAATCTTTTGTTGATGATTTTACTTGTATTTTTGGACATGGTTTTTATTATTTATGTAAATGATCAAAAAAAGAGTTGAAAAATAACATCCAACTGGATTTTATGTGATATTTTAGAAATGTTTGTCCCCAAACGATCTGACCAAAGTTACCCTAACCCTGAATTTCGTTTAATGAGTATAAAACGTACAATACGCTTCCGGAAACTTATTTAACTCATTGTGTGTAACGAGGGCAATCGTCAATTTTAGCTTTTCAGAAAATTCTGGTGTGTTTTAGGAATCAAATCGATTTTTATTTGTAATTTTTTTTTGTGCAAACGGATTTTATTTACGGTCAAAAAATGTTTGTTGGCTCAAACTCAACTCTATTGTAAAACATAACACGGAAAATATAACACTATTGTTTAATATGCAAAAATATATTCTAAATTGTCTGAAAATATTGACCAAGGTTTCCCATTTTATGGTACAATGTCCACCAAACTGATACTGCGTAAGCAACGAGCAGTCGTTCGTGTTCCCTGCAATTGAAATGGTTTGATCCTGACAACCTGCATGTTGAAAATACAATTGAAATTCCCGCCCCGTACGTATCCTATTGTACCTAGCCTTGTAACAATAGAAGCAGGGATCAGTTCTTGCAAACGCCCTTGTCCAGGTACATATCTGGCGTGTCGGTCACGCGACAAGCGGGGGGAGGGTGTGTCTACTTATGATTATAATAATCATGTAGATCGTGTGCCAGACCTTATTATGAATAACAATAAGCTACGGTACAGTCCCAATAGTTCATTGGATGGAACGCAAGCCCCGCTGATCTCACGAACACTCGCATGTGCTGATTGGCTAGTCTTGCGTACAACGGTAATTTACGGTCTAAAACGCACGAACTCTAGTCACACTCTACGCATAAGGATGTCAATACAAATTCAAAAAAGATAAAAGATTGAAAGTGACTTAAAATGGTGCTAAGGATAGCAAGCAACTAGGAACCTTGATAAGCGTATAATGGTTTTATGGAATAGATTTAGCAAGGAACTAGAGATAGAAAGGAAGTTGGCATCCAACTAGGCTTAGAATGCTTTTATGGAATTGGCTCCTGTTGTGTAACATATTTGTTAACATATTGGGGTATTTTTGTAAAGATTTTATTTGTTGAAAAGTATATTTGGTGAATCTACTTACATATTTTTACTTCAATAACATTTTTTGAAATGACTGACAAATTATGAGAACATAGTAACAATACACAATGGCTTATTATATCCTAAAGTTGCGCGCATTTACCTTGTCTCCATACAATGTATATCATCAAGTAGTCTTGCCAAACTTCAGTCTTGATGAGCTTTAACATCACCAAGTATTAAAACCTTAGGGGAAATTATATGAACAATGATAACATTTTGATACTTAGCCCAGCAAACAAAAACAGGCAAAAATTAGATGTCTGTAAATTGGGCTAAAAGGTCGGCGAAGGGTTGCCTAACGTGGGAGACTTAAACATGTTTAAAGAAATCCCCCAAATAAGAGTATTATTGCTTATAATTATGTCAACGTCAAAATGTTTTCTTACATATAATTTTAGTGATTTTCTTGAACTTTGACCACTTGTTTGCCTAATTTACGGACACCTAATTGTTTTCAATTTTTGTTTGCTGGTCTAAATATTACAATGTTATCATTGCTCTTAAGATTTTCCATAAGGTTTTATTATGGTAACTGTGCCAGTATGCAACTTGATGATATCCGGAGACAAGGTAAATGCGCGTAACAATTAAGGGTTTGATTTTTAGCCATTTCAATCGTTACTATGTTCTCATAGTTATTCAGTCACTTATATGCTTTACCAAATGTTATTGAAGTAGGGAACTGTAAGTAAAATCACCAAAATAAACTTGGGAACAAATAGGAACAAATATATTACACGACTGGTATTAAAGATTTATGTAAGTTTTATGGCATATTTCCACTAAAAATCCAGCTTGGTAACCATCATTTTCGGATTCAGCACCCCAAAATAGCTATGTTACAAACTTCTACTCCAAAAATGCTTCTTCTTGCCCTAAATGAGCCCCTTTAAAAAAAATATCGCCTAGACTATAATAGTTCTTATTGCCGGACAACAATTGAAGTGCACAATGTAATAGAAGACAGTGTGTTGTTAATCTCCGTTGTTGCAAACCCACGAGTGAAAAGGAATAGGCTAGCGCTGCATGCATGACTAGCGTCTTAATTGTTTCTAGCCATGTGCCTATATTGGTCACGGTCGCTAGGCTATGTGTATAGTACCCAACTTATCCGCTTTGTCGTACAACATGTGCAAGTCCGTGCATATAACGGCGCCCGTTTTATACTATACAGCTTGAAGGAAAACAGCATAAACAAAAAATCCAGTGATATGTACTAGTGCTGACAAGAATAAAATTACAAACAATAGATATTGTGTGGATCTTATCTTTTGATGTATTTCATTATTATGTATTTCATTACAAGCTCGCCTTGCATGAAATCCTATTACAATTCCCCTTTAAACAAAACACTGGGCTGATTGACCCCCCCCCCCCCCCCAAATAGATACAAAATATTGCAGATTGAAATTTAATATAAGCCATTTTATTTATCAATCATTTATCTAATAACACACTTAAATGGATCAATCTGGGCACCCAAAGAGAGTGATTTACATTTAAACGGTGGTAAATAGTTCATATTTGTCAACAGCAACTTTTTCCTGTCATGTACATGTACATGTACATGCTTCATGAGGCGAGTTGGCTTGAGTCAATACAATTATTAGGTGAACAAAAGTACGGGGCGAACTGGCTTTGGGGCGAATTTGTTATGAAAACAAGGCGAGAAAAACCAACTCGCCCCATGTTATTTTCGCCCCATCAAATTTTTAACGTGAAATAACTCTCCGAAGTGCCACTTTTGCAAAAATGAACACCCCAAATGTTGTTAGGTATGCCCTCAAGATCAATTTGTGGAAGTTTTATTATGTACCAAGTTGGGGATCACGAAAATGTCTTTCTGAAAGGATTTTGTGACTTCGTCCCATGGTCTATGACGGCCGTCCACAGAAATCGAAACAGCTTACAAATCAGGACGGGAGAGTACGCGCGAAGACCGTCGCGTTCGGTTGACTCTCCGTCTTGTATGTTGTATGTTCTACCGTCCCGAATCGAAAGGTCGCTAGTAATAGTATCTTTGTTTGTCATGCCGCGGTGCTAGTCAGAAGCCATAAACACCAGGGCCCAATTCCATAAAAGCATTCTAACTTAGTATATTACTAGGTTTTAGCAAGATTCCACATGCCTAGTTGGTTGCTTGCTAGCAATCAACTAGACTTGGTGCCAAGTCGGTAATAGCGGTCCTCTCGGTACACGGGGGAGGTTGCGGTTGCCTCGTTCCCAATGTGCAGAGTTCGAAGTTAAATTACCGACTGATCTCTACAAACTGGATAGGTCGATCGTACATTGACGGGATAGCGAGCCGTGAAGTCACCGGCGGCCATGTTGCGATATTCAATACAATGCAGTGATCGCACGTGCGCGCACTGAAATTGTCTAATTTATTTTATTATAAAACTGGCACTTGTTAGTGTCTGGATATAAAATTAAATCCAAACATTTAAGAATTTCCTTGATCCAAAAAAACCTCGTTTTTAATTTTCCTATGGTTTGTGCATAAGGTTATGATGTTGGAAATGTTAAAACAAAATGTTGGTCCCATATCTTTTCCCGAAAATATGGCTTTTTAATATTCAAACTTGGCGTGTACATCTCATTCTTGGGTGTTATTATGTTTAACTTAATTTTCCTAACCAAACTGGATCGTTTTTGCGACGTTAACGTCGTTTCCTGTGATATTAAATGAGTTTTCTCGGTCGTGCGCTATACAAACGTGTGTACGCCTGCAATGTTTTGAATATCCCAATATGGCCGCCAATGGCTTCACGTGCAGAGCCGCTCGACCTATCCAGTTTGTAGAGATCAGTGCTTGGACTATTCGTTTTCAGTTTTGTACACAACCTATGACAATCGCTAGCGAATTCTATGCGAGCACTCTGATTGGTTCAGATTCCAGAGGGGATAAAAACGTATGAGCAGCTTTATACAGCATGTATTCTACGCTGCTTCGCGTATTGTACTGGTACACGGTACCACTGATCTCTACAGACTGGATAGGTCGAGCGAACATTGATAGGATAGCGAGCCGTGAGTGTTGCCTTCGTATCGTGCATGCGTACCTAGCTTAGACCGTCGAGAGTGACACGTACAGTGGCACTGGTGGCAGCAGTATGGCAAGCCAAAGGGGAAACAATTAATTATATAAAAACATATATATATATAAAATAAAGACATATATATATAAACATATATACACATAATGTATATATATATATGTATTACATAAACATACATTAATATATATAATATCTTACAAAATATCAAAGTTCCAAAAATCTTTAAAAGTAACAAAATATAATTGTTCAAAAATATATTTTAACTGTTATTGTTAACTTAGGAAAAATATTTAACATATAACAAATATATATGATATGTACACAAATATATATTGTGTTTTAAAATATATAAAGTTTACAAATATAAAGTGTTGGCCAAATTACGGCACAAGATGGCGCTCTGCTGAACCCGCCGAACATGTCGATTCAGCAGATCTCATAATATAGAGCGCGGCGGTACGGTGCATGCTGCGCGCGCGCGCGCGTGTCCATGTAGGCCTACGTACCTATCGTACGGTCGTATCCTAGACATGGAGGTTTTTTGTTCTCCATGTCTACGGTCGTATAAACTCGTAAGAATGGCGGACCCAAACAGTCCTGTTCTTCAACAATTGCAAGACAGTGTTTCGACGCTGTCTTCTCTAGGCCTATGGTGTTCTAAAACGGACAGGCAGACAACGTTGTTCAACTTTCCAAATGTCGTATACTTTCAAAACGTCGTACTTCAACTTTCAATTAATTGAATCACCAAGAACATCGCGAATAAGCCCAAACGAGTGCGAGTGCACTAATTACTGTTTGGCCGCTGAAGTCTTTACCAAAATTGCGAGAGAAAAGTGTGCATAGAAGCATGATCTCGTAGATCATGAAATACAAATATGAGATTTTAACTTTGTTTTAAAGGGGCAGATATATTCGCAGCCGAAAAACGCATTACAATAATGCATTGAAAAAGGGATTTATTTAACGGGCTAATTAGGCACTAATTAGTGTTCGGCTGAAGCCTATACCAACATTAAGTTTTTCCAGTAGCATTATTTTGGAGATTATAAAATAAAAGTATGAGTTTTTGATAACATGTGAGGTATATTTTGTTTTAAATGTTGCATTCTCTTTTCCCCATCTATAAAAATAACTTGAAGTAGGATTACTTCCAGTAGGCAGCTAATTTAACTGTAATTTTTTCATCAAAATTACAGGAAAGGTTAAAAAAAGTGTGGCTTATGTTGTATGATTTGAAATGGTTTGTAAAAGTATTGTTATTTACCGTTTATTTTGAAAATGTCTTTGAATAAAATGACATAAACCTTTGCATCACCTTTTGCAGCATGTATTATATATTTTTCGGCTTTTTGTGAATGAATATGCTTGGCTGAATCCGCGACCAGAAATCCGGCCGAATACGCGGCTACCTTGAGCCAGCTAAAAGCGCGCGAAAGTTGAACCACGACGTTAATTAAAAGTTGAAGTACTACGACGTTTTGAAAGTTGAACCACGACGTTTTGAAGTTGAACCACGACGTTTTGATAGTTGAACCACGACGTTTTGAAAGTTGATCCACAACGTTTGAAAGTTGAAGTACGACGATTTGAAAGTTGAACCATGACGTTGTCTGTGCGTTTTAGAACACCATGCTATGTGTTTGGGTCCGCCATTCTTACAAGTTTATACGACGAAAGCAGCCGGCGCACATGCAGCTAGCTAACTAACAGTACATGTACACACGCGCGCGCAGCATGCACCGTCGCGTATCGCTCTATACAGTACTCTTGCTGCGTTCCAATCGCGTCGTGTTTATCGTGTTCACCGTGAATTTCTCTTTGTTCACGATCGAGTGGGTTTTATTCCAAACGCTACCCACCAAGACACAGTCGAGCCAGTCATGTGGTAAGGATATTCTTTATCGCGCAAGACTTGAACTGGTACTTGAACCAACACGCATGCGCGAGTATTTTATTCGTTTATGAAGTCGTAAACATGGAGAACAAATTCCGTCCACCTCGAGTTCACCACAAAATTCCACCTCCAGTTCACCACTGGTGAACACGAGTTACCATGCGATTAGAACGCCATTATACGACTCGTGAACTCGGGAACACAATAAACACGACGCGATTGAAACGCAGCAATAGATTTGGGCCCAATTTCTTGGCTCTGCTAACCACATAATTCCGCGCTTACGGTCACCATTTTCCGCTAACCGCGCTAGCAGAAAAAAATTGAGCTAACCCTGTAAGCACAGAATCCTTAGTTACGGGATGTACGCATGCTCAGAGACCACTCCTCGCTAACGCGTGAAATACGTTTACCGTAAGCACCGAATGTTCTGCTATAGTAAGCAGAGATTGTTCGCTAACGGTAAGCAGAGCCAAGAAATTGGGCCCTTGACCCAAGGGCCCATGCAGATTCGACATGTTTGGCGTGTTCAGCAGAGCGCCATCTTGTGCCGTAATTTGGCCAACACTTTATATTTGTAAACTTTATATATTTTAAAACACAATATATATTTGTGTACATGTACATACTTATGTTTATCATATATATTTGTTATATGTTAAATATTTTTCTTAAGTTAACAATAACAGTTAAAATATATTTTTGAACAATTATATTTTGTTACTTTTAACGATTTTTGGAACTTTGATATTTTGTAAGATATTATATATATTAATGTATGTTTATGTATTACATATTATATTATATATATATATATTACATACAAATTATATATTTCTTTATATATGTTTTATTTATAAAATATATATATAATAATGTTTATATATGTTTTTATTTTATATATATATATGTTTTTATATAATTATGTTATTTTATTTATAATACACATTATATTATATATATTACATACAAATTATATATATATATTTCTTTATATATGTTTTATATATACATTATATGTGTAATAATGTTTATGCTTACCTTTTCGCGGATGGGATGACCGTTTGCAGTATGTTTACGACATTGGGATGACCACCGACGTTAGGATGACCGTTTGGTGGTCGTCCTACCACCCAAGTACTCGATAAAATTTCATTTTTTAAAATGTTATTGAGTATGTCGATAGATTTCGGTACATTACCCTATAGATTTTTAATTTTGTGGCAAAAGCTTCAGGTAAAAACGGGTTAGGTTACAAATAAAAAAGTAAATTTTACCGTACGTTTCTATGGACCGGTCATCCTATCCCCGGATTGGTCGTTATTATTATATATATGTTTTTATTTTATATATATATATGTTTTTATATAATTAATTGTTTCCCCTTTGGCTTGCCATACAGCAGCGATGGTGGGTAAAATTGCATTAAAATCCTTTGTAAATAATTTATTTTATTTTATAAACTTGCAGACTGTACGATCAGTGATCTATCAGTGTAAAAAATGTCAGGACTACAGTTTGAAGTGAGATTTAGGAGAACATTGCTCTAGACGAAAACGTTATTTTCGTTTCCCGGCAGTGGGATTTTTCCATAATATTACTGTCAGTGTTGTGTCAGTAGATTTATCGAATCGGTTGATCTAGGGTACCCTTTACATAAAATTTAATTCCACAATACAGGTATTTTCAGACCAATTTTGTACACATTCCACGAAGACGTCCCGTTGACTTGCACGTCAAACAGTTCATGGTGGTAATTTGTGTACACAACATAATTGTGTCATGACGTGCATAATGTAATGTTCTGTAGAATTATCCCAATATCGCAATGGTCACAGTTTTTTCTCTCTCACGATTCTGGAAGTGTAGAGCCACCTATATTACAATGCATGGTGTAGTAGGCCAATGCTTACATGGTGGAAGGATGTAGTAGACTCATATATTTCCAATACTTCAGAACAATTTCACCCACAAATCTCTCTTAAAAACGTAGTCCTGACATTTTTTTACAGTTACAGTGCGCAAATAATATCACTATCTAAAGAAATGACTATGGCAAATAAATTTAGAATTTTGTGTTTCTAAAATAGCGTCATGTTGCAACATTCTTTACTTGGCGTTTAATTTTACCTGTATATTTTTTTTCTTTGTACACTACAGCTAATTGGTTTACCCAAGTCCACTTCTTGCTACTATTGACTAAGATGTCAGGCTGTACAGCTTATTAATATGGCTGCACAAGTCACAGGACGAACTGCTCCCATATGACAGAGGGAGCAGATAAGCTATCTCTGTGTTCCACATTTCTTAGATGTGCTGATAAAAACATTGCAGAACTCTGCATCTTGGCATTTCATGTTTCAAAAATATAATAAAACAGTCGCAAACAGTCACAACATTATCTTGGTAACATGAAAGTAAACATAATATTCTTTAAGATTTATGTGTTTAATACAAACTGACAAATCTGGTTAAAATTGTATTGTTAATATTCAAAGCAAATTTTACAGATGTTAAAATGACATGGATTTACCCTGTCAGTGTAGTGTCAGTGTTCTCCACAGTTAATTTTAGCAGGGTAGCCCGCCCTGTGTAAATGTTACGCTGTTCTGTCATATTTGTATGCCGCCCTGTTGAAATGTTATGCCGCCTTGTCAAATTTTGCTTTTCAATTTCAGTTTTATTTTGCTTTCTTACAAAACAAAAATTGTGGTGTACAAATCTTTAATATCGTGTTCATATCGCACAAATATATAGAAACACTAACAATTTGAGGTTAAAGCCGTACAGGGTGTCCTATCAAAATTTGGCCTGTGAAGAACGCTGCCAAATGTATCTTAACATAGTATGAAAAGTTATTATTCGCAAGTTTTTATTTTGGATTTAAAGTAAATAAAAACAAATAAAAGCAAGCAAAATTGAATCCATTGTGTGACTTGTATGTTATTATTTACACGTGTGATTAGTATTTTTAATTGTGATTTATTTAAAGTTTCTCAAGTTCATAGTTTAAGTCATAGAGCTGAATCTTTATTATACAGCTCTATGGTTTAAGCTCGAACCACATAATTTATTTTTTCTGTCCACTTGTCCAGCAAGAATTGTTGGGACCCTGGTTAAACATTAGGTTGATTCCAAATCTGGACACTGTCCCCACTAACAAACCAATTAATGTGCCAAATACATTTTCCTATAACACAGACATTTCCCCTTTTAAATGTTATCATAAAACTTGCACATTTATTGTCTGGATATAAAATTAAATCAACATTTTCAAAAATGTTCTTAATCAAAAAGATCTCGTTTTTCTATGGTTTGTGCATAAGATTATGATGTGGAATTCTTTCCCCCCAAAAAAACTGTTTTTTAGAACATCTTGTAAATACGTGCACTGCATTGCATCGTCTCGCACGAATGTCTCGTATCTTTTTTCCGAAAATAGGTCTACCTAACATTCAAACTTGGCGTATACATGTCATTCTTGGGTGTTTTTATGTTTAACTTAAGTTTCCTGATCAAACTGGATTGTTTTTGTGATATTAACTTCGTTTCCTGTGATATTAAATTCGTTTTCTCGGTCGTGCGCTATACGAACATGTGTACGCCTGCAGTGTTTTTAAACCACCTTTACAGATCTCGTACAACACATGCGGTTAAAAGAGGTGTTTAGCTACTATTCATTTTCTACGTAGATCATTCTCATTACTTCAAGGGTTCGTACTTTGTATTGTATTGTGTAACATTACAAAAGTAATAATAGAGCATACACAACTCAAATAAACCAAGTGTATCACAATGATATATTTTATTGCAACACGCAATTGACCTAGCTGAGTGTGTTGGTCGTTAAACATCACGAGATCTAGAAACATGTTCCTAAAGTATTGAGAAGAACTCCCGAATATAACGGAATGGATGAGTCTACATTTGCATAGCAGTGCGCCATTGGATCTCACCCATAGAGCTATATTAAATTACTAGAGCGCTGACTGGATGTACAAAGTGATGCGAGCTGGGCGCATCCATGTTTGTGCACAAACCTATGGAAACCTCAACATTTTGTACGGCTTTTGTACGGCTATTTGCATACCTGCGTTTGTATTCTATACAACGCGTTACCAAAGCCGATACGCCCAAAACCGAAACGCATGATCAGCAAATGAGCGCAAACATCGCAAATGCGCGTGCGTATTCGCGCGCTGCAGTTGATTTTGCCGTGACTTGTTTAACTGACATGACGCGCGTAAAGTTGTTTGCGTCTGTTCTACTTGCACGCGCGTTGCATTTAGAGTACACTTTCAAAATTAAATCCATCTATTTTTATTATGTTCTACAACACGCACATGAATTCAAAATGTCGGCGCGCAGGACGGCTTCAAAGAATGAGGAGTTAGCGCTCTAGTAATTTAATATAGCTCTATGATCTCACCGCAGAAATACATTGCATATGTATTGCGCTGCACGCATATATGAATAACGGTGCGAGAACGTATTGATCAAGTCGTTAGATCTGTCGCAACTCGGCACGTTACTAGTCTTAAACCAGCCGTGCCGATGAATTTCGACTGAAATACACGGATAAAACCCGACTATCTAACGACTTGTCATCAAGTCTAGCAATCAACTAAATTGCATTCCATAACACCATTCTGTGAAACATTCTTACTAGTTGCTATTGTCAATGCATTCTAGAATACCCTAGTTAGGGCATGTACATTTGTATCGGCCTAAGCACATGTTTCAGAAATGGCTAATTCAGAGTGTTTTAAATCAAAAAAGAGGAAAGAAGCCTTATAATTACTCGACTCAGGAAAATCTGTCCTTGACTCTGCGCATAAGGATGTCAATACAAACTTCCAAAAGATAAAAGATTGAAAGTGACTTAGAATGGTGCTAAGGATTTAGACATACCCCAAACCTATTCTAATTTTAGCAAGCAACTAGGAACCTTGCTAAGCGTATAATGGTTTTATGGAATATATTTAGCACGTAACTAGAGATAGAAAGGAAGTTAGCAACCAACTAGGCTTAGAATGCTTTTATGGAATTGGCCCCTGAATGCCGTGTGGCCAGTAGTCTTGGTTCCAAGCGGCGTGGCCACTCATCAAAATTTGACAATCCCAAGATGATGGCAGTAACATTTTAAAGAATTCCCAATATGTCATAAGATAGCACGGATGATGCTATAACGGACAAGGGAACCCGCAAAAAGGCCCAATTTTGTGAATAAATGTACAGTACAGTAAAACACCCATATAACAAGGTCCTTGGAACTTTACAAATTATCTTGTTATAACAGGTACCTTGTATTATCAGTTAAGAAAGAAAAGAAGACTCCGAGACCTATTTTTGTCCTCGTTACCTTCTTATTCCTCCATGTTATAAGCATCATGTTGTATTAACAGTGCTCTTATAAACAGGGTTAATTCGACGTACTAATAAAAATGATCTAAATGTACAGTACTACAAAAATAATGTATCGATTGAATGAGTACATGTATAATGTATTACACTTGAGGAGCCACGCGCGCAAAGTAGGCTGTCCCAGTCAGTCCGCAGCGCACTGAAAAGCCGTTCCTTTTATGTGCGATTTATGCATGGCACTTTGTGCGTGACCTCGTTTTTGAATACTTAATGAGCTGGCGACAACGCCTGGAATTTGGTCCGAAACATCCGTTTTATTCACTGGCTGTCAATATTATGTATATTTTGTTTTGGATAAGGAAACATTTTGTTATATTATCAAATCAGATTGGGAATTATATGACATTTAGAGGGTGAAATTTAAAACGTAAAAAAAGCTCCCGAACCAACAAATTGACCTTTAAAAAAAGACGAATTTTGTCTGTCTTCTGGCAGCGGCCACAACCCAATTTCACACTGATGTTACAGATAATTTCATATTCTATCACAAAACTGTAAATTTGGGGTTGATTTTAACTTAGTCCAGTCAGGGCGCAGAAAATTATAACGTTCTCAATAAATTAACAAACGGAACATCCCGCCATGACAGTCCATAGTCTTCCTGCGCCCTCATTGGTCGAAAATGACGTCATTGAAAAAGGCTTCGTGGTAACGTGTAGTTCATGCACATTTCAATACGCAGTTTTTTGTGTATTTTTTTAATTGTAAGCTCAAGCGAAAAGGATTCTGCTAATCAGTATTTTGTTTAATCTTTTTAACAGTGGACTGATTAAAAAATAATAATATTGCCTGCGTAATACAATGTATACAGCCAAATATACACCCCAAAAAAAAGCAACAAATGAAGTCGTTGTTTAAAATTTATATCTGTATTGTGAGGTTGGTTTATAAAAGAAACTGCACTTTTTATTTGAAACTTGCATGTTATTGCTTACATTAATATACCCTGTTGATGTTATACGACTTGAATACAATTGTTAAATACCCTGAAATTGTAAAAACTTATTTTACTTACCTCATCAATTACATGTACATGTACATAAATACAGATTGAAGAAATGACCAAAATTAGGGTTGATGAGATAATAAATGTTTAGCAATTAGGCAAAACATTAACAAAAATATGGCCAACATTCAAATTAAAATAATGACAACATAGTGATAATTACCATCATCTTTGGCATAATGTTCAATGTGCAAACCATTTAAATTTATTATAAAAGTAAATGAAGTTTGTTTTATCTTTGCTTGATGTTTTTGGCATAGTTTCTTTGGCATTAAATTATTGTAAATATTAAATTACAATGTATACCCGCTTCCAATATTGCAAAAACAAATGATTTTAAATAAGACATGAATTTAGTAATATAGATGTTAATGCACATAAATTATATCACTGAATAGAAATAATACAATCTGCATTCATTATGCTGTTTGTGTCAAATTTACATTGTAGCTCAAAACTTTGTTGGCCTAAGTCGTTATTATACATGAAAGAAAAATCAATTCGTATGCATGACATGAAGGCAGAAACCTAACTTTATCATATAAATAAAGCCAAACAAAACAAAAACAATAATTATGTTTCTGTTGGCTACTGTGCAATCACCATCTAGTGCATATCCAGCACATGTACACATTATGCTTGTGTGCATAATGAAATACGTACGTTCTGATGTAAAGCCGAAAGACATGGCCGAAAAAGTTGAAATCGCGCGCACGAAAATCGTCGCAAAATACATGAACAAAATGTCGCCACAGGCTAAATTGTATATCAAACGAAAGATCATTGCTTCCTTTATCGATGTGTAGTGATCATTTTTGGCAATATTTGTTAGTCCAGTCAGGGCGCAGAAACTAAACACATGACAAAAAAATTCTTAAAATTATATTCTAACTTCGAGTGAACAAAATTCTGCCAAAAACACACTGAATCTCATCATATTTTATATCATTCGATTCAGAAAATCGTTCGCTTTCCACTTACCACGCCATCTTGGAGAATCACTGCTTCGTTTGCAACGTGTAGCTCGTGAAAACAAAGCGGTCGAACTCTCGCAATTACTCGCGTAAATCTCGTGCCCGATTTGCGACGCCGGCCCTGCAAATAAAGTTCGGGATATGACCTCATTAACGCGTGCGCTGCGGACTGACCATCTGTCTCATTTGGGCCTTTATATACATGTCCATGTACATTGTGTTTACACTATATTGCCTAACGGAATAATACACGTATAGCATGATTTGTGATGTTTGATGGGCTGTCTTTCCCTTGGGACGCTATGCGTTTGGCCTAAATTATAAATTACACAGACTTGCAATATCTTGCAATTGTGTTGGCCCAACACTGCTGCGAAAACAGACCTGCCTTCATTTCGAAAGGCCGAATAAAAAATAGAAACTTTAGCTGTTGGTATCATGAAATTCGCTTAACTTTGGCTCTTGCATGAGTAATAATCGTTAGATACGTTGTGAAAGTGATCTGGATATTAATCTTTTTACAAGGCTGTTTAAATTAAATTACAATTCATAGTGATCAGTTTTCCAGACACAAAGTTCGTATCTCTCAAAGGGTGCGACTTTGTGGTTTAAATGGCGTATTGGCGTTTTCTAGCAGGCACTTCCTTTGTACATTGACGAGGCCGTTATAGTCAAGTTCGGTGGTCAAACCCGCCATACATGGCGTTCCTAGTATACTATTTCCCATAGTTTTCGAAACCGTGGTTTAACACTGACACCTGACACTGACAATATCCCTGACCCTGGATAATACGTTTGGTGGCCACCCCTACTTGTCCCTGAATGTCTTAAGTATAATAATGTGTTTGAAGCCGTGCTATATGTATAGGTCCGTCCAGGGGCCGGTTGCACCAACGGTCTTAAGTGCTGTACTAAAGTTACGAACGAAAATTGGTTGCACCATCGATGTCTTACAACATGTACTAACTTCCTTGCCGTACGCATTCTATCTTACGTGTGATGTAAGACAACTTATGTGCAATCGAAAGAAATTACGACACAACTGTTGCACCATCACAACTTACGCATTAGTAAGACATGGATTTACGACAATAAATTACGTCTAGTGGGGAGGTGACTTAAATAGTTAAGGTAGCCACACGCGGCAATTTGTTCGGGTCGTTTAGTGTTATTTATAATTTTGTTAATAAAAATATTGAAAACAATACTTGAAAAAAAATGGAATAAGAAAATTGCACCTTTTATTCAAAACTTCATCATAGACTTTAGACTAAAAAGCATCACATTAGACGAGTTTTCGTTAAACCCCATGCGTTTGGCCTACATTTTTAACTACACAGACTTGCAATATCTTGAAATCGTGTTGGCCCAACACTGCTGCGAAAACGAACCTAAGTACGCACCTACCTGCCTTCATTTCGAAAGGCCGAATAAAATAGAAACTTTAGTTTTTGGTATCATGAACTTCGCTTAACTTTTGCTCTTGCATGAGTAAACATCGTTAGATATACGTTGTGAAAATGATCTGGATAATCTTTTTACAAGGCTGTGGACATTAAATTACAATTCATGGTGAGCAGTTTCCAGGCACGAGAAATCGATAAGCCTATTAGTTGGATGGTATGTTAAATAGCTCTGTGGGAAAAGTTGGCAGCTTTAGGTCCCAGACCGAAAGTATACTCTTACCGTCGCAGGCAGGTCGACTTACCAAGCGCCAAACTCCGACATGTGAGGTTTCGTGCTCCCCAGCTCATACCTAAAACGGACAGAGGAAACCAAATTTCACTGGACGACGACAAACAGTGTAAATTGGTAGTAAGCAAAACAGCTCGCTGCCTCTTGAAAGAGGTGGAACAAAAAATACATGTATAACTACCTAAAAACAAAAATCAAATATTAAAAAACCAGCAAGGAAAAAAAGGCTGCAAGACAATCGAATTAACGGTTACCCTTCACACCTCAGTATACGTCTGTCCCGCTGCCGTAGTTCCTTTTGGGTTTTGAGTGGCACCGGTGAAGTCTTGATATTTCCAGGGGACAGACGCCTTTTATCTTAAGGGGCAACGGCCCCACACAAGGCTTCTAAGTAGCCCCCCCCCCCCGCAAACACAAGGCTTCTAAGTAGCCCCCCCCCCCAAAAAAAAAAAAGAAAAAAAAAAAGGAGAAGGAACATTACACAAAATATTATTATTGGAAATAGTCACATGTGACCCGCGACACATCAAGTTTTACTCAAACTATTTCAGTCAACATTATAGCAGGGATAATTATGTGAATGAAGCAAAATGAGTAAGTTTGCAGATTCTGCTTTTAATTTTGCAGATACATGTATCTGTATAAGTAAAACAACAACTTTCTGTAAACTTTAATAATTGTTGCTGATTGTAAATCTCTCAGGTTACTTAATCTATAGGTTACAAACAGTTCAAAATTCAGCCGCTCTTCCTATACCACATACTAAGAAGTATTAGCACATTACCCCCGTTCTCTAAAGTCTTCATTGGATTTCTGTAGCACAGTGTATTGAGTTCAAGATTCTTGTTTTGTCTTATAAAATCTTGCAAAAACAAGCGCCGGAACAGTTCGAGAAAGTTCTATAGCAACTCGCTCTTCCACTGAAACACGCTTAGTTCAACCTCGTTATAATCTAGAACACTATGGCAGACGTGCATTTTATGTATCAGCACCTCGTGTATGGAATTTTATTCGAAATGTACCTTCTCTTTTATCTTTCAAATCAGCACTAAAAACGTAGTATTTTCGACAGGTTTTTAAGTAATATTCCAGTGATTGTAATTTTTAATGTATTTTCTAAATGAATCTTGTCATGTATTTTAGTGATTTTTAAATAAATACATTTTAAAATAACATTTCAACAAATTAAATAACAAAAATAACAAATTTGCATAATGCGGGGCGCGCGTGGCGTGTATATCTGGACGGATAACGACAGACGGATAACGACGAACTCGCCTTGACCTAGGCTAACCACGACGTTGCCTGTCCGTTTTAGAACACCATAAAAAGCACGTAAATGCCATGAGTGCACTGACCCCATTGGTTAAATCTCTCAACGACCTGGGATTAACTTCCTATAATATGTAAGCACAAAAATGTGCTTAGCACAAAACAAGTTTACCTCAGTAAAAAATAAGGTACCAGCCCAAACTTCATTTTTCATGCTAATCAAAAACCAGCTGAATACCAGTCGCAAACAATAAGCATCAACTGGACATTTGGTTTGTAACCCTGTTTTTGGTAAGGACGAATGTTCATGCAATATAATTTGTCTTGAATGACATATTTAATACCTACACTTTTAGATTTCATTCAAAAGAAACGTAGATTTTAATGACTAAAGTGGGAAAACGACCGTTTTGTGTGCATCGTTCTGTTGTACTACAACAGAGCCGGCTATTTCAAAGCCTGTTTACTCAGTTGTGTAACTTATCTCCAAGGAAGTAATCAATATGTGGATACGTTATATCTCCAAAATGAGAGGGGCTAATGAGCTCTATATTATAATTTATACCAAATGAAAGCTTACACTGTGGGCTTTCTAACCACGTATTATATAAATTGATGTCTATAATTTGGTGGCAGTCATTTGGCTAGAGGGTGCTTGCTGTGTGAACCTTTTTTCTTCGAGTTTGTGACATCAAGCGAAGAATGTTTCGCCGAGTAGCTGCTGTCGTCTTGGTGCTGGGACTTGTGGGGCTCCAGACCACCAACGCCAGACAAGAGGTGCGTTGGTTTATTGCCCCAACCTCGTAATAGTTTCAGTGTTGAACATCGGGTGGGGGGGGGGGGGGGGGGGGGGGGGGGGGGGGGTGGGGGTTATAGGGTGTTATGGGTGAGTTAGTCTTGCATACGCACTGTGGACCTCCGAACAATATAGGTCCACACGATGCGGGAAGAGGTTACGGTTTGTGGACTTGCACACGTCCAAAATCCGTTTTTCAGTTTCCGAAAAAGAGCGCTAGAGGAAAAACGGGTTAGGGTTATATATAGACAAGATAGAAGGGACAGCTGAGAGGCCCATAATCCAAATTTGAGGGTAAATTTGTTTTGGGGAAGCGAGAAAAATGAGTATTTAGTCAAAGTTTGTTAACTACACGAAGACAAAGGAATGTCCACAGCACGTATGTAAGGTAAAGCTAGGTGTGTGTCTGTGTGTTTAGGGGGTTGCATCCTGTAAAATAGATTATCAAAATGAATTGATAATTTTCTGGCATTGTATTAGTTATTTTAGCGTTCGAATGAGACATCCCACGAAAACAAATCGGCCAACGGCGATTAAATTCGGGAGGTCCCAGTATGCACAACCGAACTGGAGCGCGCAATTGGCGTAATGATAACAATCATTTTTAACCAATATTGTAACGCACTGCCAATGCAAACAAATAATTACAAAATTAGGGTTTGGTTTACCTAAGTGCCTTGAAAGAGACAACAAGAACCGCCACACAAGATAGTTTCAAGTACTTTAAAGTAATTTAAATAGATACTAGTGTCAAAATAGATAAGTGTTAAAGTGTTTAACCCCGGGGGAAAAAACGTTTACTATCCACGGATGACGAGTTAACCCGTCAAGCATGGCGGTTTGACTAAGCGGAAGACGTGTGTGCACAAGTTTCCTTGATTGTTGCGGTTGACATGTTTACCCGTCAGACGTTATTAGCACACGTCGCGGTGGACATCTATACACGCCTGACGAAGCTAGCATACCCACAGTGGTCAAACGTGCTTCGTTGATACAGTGAACGTGTATATACGCAATATAGTGGTATCACGCTTTAGTGATTAGGCCTATTCAACGCCTTAGTTCCATTGTCTCCATTGAATTCATACAACCAAGGATTATCAGCTGCGCCTAGTAATTTCTTGAGATTCATATTTGTTCACTATTTTTTCTTAGTCTCCTTTTAAATTCTTGGAAGGGTGCTTTTAAGCTGAGCTTGCAAATATTTAGGTTTTACCGCGAATACTTCTCCGGCCCTGTGTGTTGTTTCACGGCTGACGTCTACACACGCGTCATAGTTTATGACGGGTAGCAGGTGACTTCATACAGCGCTCTGGCTGCAAAGAGAAAACAAAATACCCTAGGCGACCACATGTCGGCAAAAACATGTAAATAACGGTGCTAAACTAGAAGTGTTTGCATGTTGTAGTAGTTGCATTATCAAAACAGGAATATTTTACTTGTTATTTTAATATGTTACATTACAATGTTCACTTCTATCTGTTTGGATCCGTTTACATCATTATAACAGCGACCATTTGTCTAACTTGAACCGAACGATACACGAAGGCCATATTTCTATCATTCAAAAAGTTAGTCAAAAGGTTTGTTTTTCTTGTCCATGAATTTTCAGGAGGAGGAGTTAGAATTCATGATGGATCGTGTCCTGATGAAAGTAAACGAAGAGAAGAAATCAGAAGGTACTACATGCATATAAAAGATTGAAGACAGAGGGACCTCCCCCCTCCCCCGTCCCCCCTTTTCCCCTCCCCATCCCTCTCCACATCCCCTCCCCCTCCCCTCCCCTCCCCTCCCCTCCCCTCCCCCTCCCCTCCCCTTTTCCTCCCCTCACCTCCCCTCCACTTTCCCCTCCCCCCGTCAAATTTGACGTCGATATTCGCGTCAAATTTCACGACTTTTTTAAAAAGTCATCGCGACAAAATTTACGACTTGCCCCTAAAGTCGCGAATATTGACGTAAATATTAACGTCAAATTTCACGACCGGACATAAATGTTGAGGCGATTTTTTCCCCAGCAAGCTATGGTTTGGCTAGTCTTGCTTCAAGACCGAGTATTCCATTTGTTCCCGGGCGCTCCGTCCGTCTTGTCTATTAATATTATTATTATATATTTCTGGTATAATGAAACCAAGGATCACTCAACAGCGCCCTAAGGCACTGTAGCTTGCAAGCCTGAAGAAACCTGTACAGAGAAGACAATGAGAAAGAGGTACAGTTTTATAGGTGGGAGGAAAACCCCAGAAGTCTGCCAGGGACTGAAAACCCCATCCACATAATTATAGGTTTCTGAACTGATCTCTCGTGACAATCGAGGGCGCCCTCAACAAGCCCGTTTTCGGAGTATTGTTGACATAATGCATCCAATAAAAGCTAGACACGACATGTATATCTTTTATCGTTGTAGTAATTGTTCTGAAAATAGGCCGCGTCACAGAACACACACGCGTATTGCGAACGTGCGCCCTCCATAGATATAGAATTAAAATAACTAGATCGGCCGCGCGTACATACGCGCCATTGCCTGTGTAGAACAGATTTGGTTCGCCATGGACGCGGTAAAATGTCACGTGCTGACGGCAACGCGCAGAATAAAAATAATTATATTTTAATTCTATATCTATGGCGCCCTCCCCGCGCACGCCACGCCCGCGATGAGCGTTTCGCGTAATTGAACATTCCATAATATGCGGATACATTTTCAGAACAGTTTTAAAAACGGATGTCATGTCTAGGTTTTTTCCATAGAGCTATATTAAATTACTAGAGCGCTGACTGGATGTACAAAGTGATGCGAGCTGGGCGCATCCATGTTTGTGCACAAACCTATGGAAACCTCAACATTTTGTACGGCTTTTGTACGGCTATTTGCATACCTGCGTTTGTATTCTATACAATGCGTTACCATAGCCAATACGCCCAAAACCGAAACGCATGATCAGCAAATGAGCGCAAACATCGCAAATGCGCGTGCGTATTCGGGCGCTGCAGTTGATTTTGCCGTGACTTTTTTTAACTGACATGACGCGCGTAAAGTTGTTTGCGTCTGTTCTACTTGCACGCGCGTTGCATTTAGAGTACACTTTCAAAATTAAATCCATCTATTTTTTTTTATGCTCTACAACACGCACATGAATTCAAAATGTCTGCGTACAGAATGGATTCAAAGGAAGTCCGCGCGTAAAAATGAAGAGTTAGCGCTCTAGTAATTTAATATAGCTCTATGTTTTTTTCAGATGTCTGTGAATGATGATTAAACAATGTTTAAAGGCTAAGAGGGACGGGGCGCCCTGGAAATTTATGAAAAACTCGGTCTTGGAGCAAGACTAGCCAAAGCCTAGCTTATGTCCGGTCGTGAAATTTGACGTCAAATTTGACGTAAATATTCGCTACTTTGGGGGAAAGTCGCAAAATTTGACGTCAATATTGACGTAAATATTTACGGCTTTGGGGGAAAGTCGGAAATTTTGTCGCGAATATTGACGTCAATATTCGCGACTTTAGGGAAAAGTCGTGAAATTTGAAGCGAATATCGACGTCAAATTTGAGGTCAATATATTTGCGACCTTTGGGAAAGTCGTAAAATTTGACGTCAATATTGACATCAATATTTGCGACTTTGGGTAAGGTCGCGAAATTTGTCGCAAATATTGACGTCAATATTCACGATCTGCGTGTCCCTTCACGGCCAACATAGTATTGGGACCCTTGGTCTGTATGAGTGGCTTGTGCGTAAAGTACTCGCCTCTGTGCGTAAAGCGCCCGCCTCTCACCAATGTGGCACGGGTTCGATTCCCGCCCAGGACCACAATGTGAGTAGAGTTGTGCGTTGGTTCTTTCCTGTGCTGTGAGGGTTTTTCTTTGGGGCCTCCAGTTTTCCGACGTCTGGAAAACACTTTCGATCTCGGCTTGTGCTCCGTAGTCGTATACGAGTCGATGTGGCCAGAAGCACCTTTACGTGCCAAGGGCTCGACCACGGTGTAGCGGCCTATACGTCAATACATACAGCATCCTAGCTGCGAGTAAGGATGATTAGCCTCACAAATTATTATTATTATAATATACATATAACCAAGAAACAAGCAAATTCTACACCCTGATAACTTCATTTTAATTAAAACTTTAAATTCAATGTTATTTCTCTGCACTTTAAATAATAATGTTCATAACATATTACCCATGGTTGTTTACTTGTGAAGGAGCCACTCACTACAAAACATTTCGAAAAATGAGTAAGTTTTTATTTACGAAGAGGTTGTCTACATTTGTCAGTATTGTTGTTTCCAAAATTAGAAGTTTGTGACCATAAGTTTAATAAACCCCAAATGAATTTGTAAAATGTTATGATTTGTTTGTTAATTGAGACTTTAATTGTTTAATTCTATTTTGCAATGTGTTTCAAACAATCAGTTTCCAGCCCATTCAGTATCGTTGGTAAGCCAAGTTCACATAGCTCATCCAATCAAGACGGAAAATTTCCGGCAAGTAACGCAGTGGACGGCAGCAGCTCATCACACATATTGTCCTGTTCACACACATGTAAGATATATATATATTAACATAATCAATCACAAACTAGGATAGGTTATAGTTCACCATATTTTATTCCGACAAATCTGTTTCGTGGATACCTCCACTCGTCAGGGAATATTATTGTAATGGCGTTCTCGAAACGTTCTACATGTGCATCAAGTTAGGGGGGCGCGCGAACGCAATAACGCGCGCTGGGATTGCGGGCGTATGTGGGCAACTTGACGCGGGCGTGGGAAAATTATGGCCGCGCCCGAACTACCCGGCCGCGGCTTGACATCGCACACGAGTCCATGGGAAGTGGCTGCAGTCACTACCATAGACCCGCGTGTAACTTGAAGCCGCAGCCAAACAATTCGGACACGGCCTAACGTTACACTCTGGGCGCCCCCCTAACTTGATGCACAGGTAGAACGTTTCGAGAACGCCATTACAATAATATTCCCTGACGAGTGGAGGTATCCACGAAACAGATTTTTCGGAATAAAATATGGTGAACTATAACCTATCCTAGTTTGTGATTGATTTTGTATCGCTCCTTTTGTAAAGTAGAGCACTCTCCGAAGTTGAATCGGTTTACAAACACGTATATATTAACATATATATATTAACAAATGTTAGTAGTCGGAAGAGTTGGGAGACTGGTCGCTACCAATGGGACTGGGAAACATCTGTCCAGGGGTGGCGCTATATTAGGGTCCCCCCCCCCACCCACCCTCCATTGAAGCTACGGTTTTTGCTCCTGAATACTTACTTACTAATTAACGTTCATGTGAGTTTTGAAATCATTAAAATCAGGTCCAAACATATCTCGAGGTTTTCAATTAAGTTGGGGTGTTCATTTTGTCCCGGACGCAAGTTTATATTCTGAAAAAACGGAATAGTCGTGTATGGTATTGCGCATGAGTGAAATATGTCACGTGGTATAAATATGATCTTAAACGATATTGTTCGGTCTTGGTTGAATCTCGTTTAGTTTCCTATACTCTTTATTTGTATTACTTTTGTTGTTACTTTAGATCCCGATCTTGAGAGTCCATGGTGGAGAGTTGATCTTGGAGGTGACCACTGCATCAGCAAAGTTAAAATTCTAAACCGTGGAGACTGCTGCAGTAAGTATATACGGGAGCCCTTGCAGACATAAAACAAGATTAGTTATACAATCATTAGGTAATATTGCACGAAAATCACCGATTGATAGTTTGAATTTCCCGTTGCAGGTGATCGTTTGGCAGGTGCTGTTGTCCGCGTTGGTAGCCACTACACTGTAACCAACAACCCAACTTGTGGATCGCCTGTCACCGCTGCCCAAGCCCAACCACTCGGTGGCACCATCGAGTTTGATTGCTTATCGACGTTGACGGCGCGCTACATCAGTGTGCATATCCCTGGTAGAGCCACCTTGCAACTATGTGAAGTCACTGTGGAGGAATTGCCGCTTGCTCAATGCGTGGGTAAGTTTGAAGAGCCAGACTGGAGGTTTTCTTTGGACTTCTCTTTGCAAAAATAAAAACACAACATTTTCAAAAACATGTGCCAACAAAATAATGTCAACATAAAACAAAATGGATTAAGGTCAGGGTTGGTACATTGATTTTGTAAATGTTGACTTTTTCCAGCGGGTTGGCCTTTTTTTCACCATGTTAACATGTTTTGACAATGTTGGCACATGTTTTTGAAAATGTCATGTTTTATATAATGTTGAACGGTAAATGTTATTGTTGTGGTGATTTTGTAATATTGACAATTGCCGTGCATAAGTGAATAAATTCCGCTTTGGCGTGCCATAGTACGAGGCTCCTTGCTGCACTAAAAGAAAACAACACAAGAAAAATTCCACAAAAAAACGTGATTATCGTTGATCATCGTTTGAATCCCGTTTAAAAGTTTCAGCATCTTGTTTTTACGATTGGCAAGGTATAGTAATCGTCTTTTGTATATACATGTATAACCTACATTTTTTAAAGTCGCATTCCAACTTTCATAAAATGTCTCGACGCAGCTTCCATTGGGTATAACATCGTTGGCAAGCCAACTTCGCAAAGCACATCATATCATAGCGGAAAATTTCCAGCGAGTAAAGCAGTGGACGGCAGCGGCTCATCACACATACTGTCCTGTTCACACACATGTAAGATATATATATTTTTTCATGTAAATGTTTCATGTAAATGGGGAGTATTTTAAACGGAGATAGGCCATTCGTTTTTCGCCTAAATAAAAGGTATACCATATACAATTGCACATAAACGTTCAACAGCCCTACATGTTTATTTTGTTTACCTTTTATTGGTTAGATTGTCGCGTTTGCTTATAATTATGCCAAATGTGTTTATATTTTTTAAAGACAACTTTTGTGACCGGCCCCAAAAAACATGAACGTCAATTTGACATGTGGACATTCTGTCCAACCCCGTTCAATATAATGAATGAATTTAATATGCACCAAGTTTGACTGTTTCAAGTAGATTTTACTATACTGTTTTACAATCATGAATGTTGAGAAAAGCAAGAAGATCTGCGTTCGTTTTCAACCGGCGTCAGGCAGTAGATCTTATGTTGTTCTTGGGTTTTTGTTCGCGATCGCCGTCTGGCGATCGTGATTTGTTGTTTGTTATACAATTACACAATAACTAGCGCAATCATTTTGCTGGATGCGAACAATCATTATTTACTTTCAAATAAGTAAGATATTTTATAATAATTCGGTGGTAAAATGTTTCGATATCTGCTAATGGTTGTGTCCTATCTTTTTAAGATCGAAATATTATTTGATTCATTCTCAAGGACTGTCACTTTCACCTTTTTTGAAAATGAGAATCTCAACCAAAGATTCGAGGTAAATCTATTTTCCCAAATTGAATTTTGAAATAACCTCCTATCAACCCCTAATTTATAGATTCCCGCACTGTAAACCCCTGGTGGAGAGTCGATTTTAAAGAAGAACAATGTGTTACCAAGGTAACCATCCTAAACCGTGGAGACTGCTGCAGTAAGTATATTAGAACGTTCATAGATCGAATAACTGACTCGCTTTTTTAAAGAAATTTAAAAAAAAGACGCATGCTTATCCCGTTGTTTTAAAAGGGAATACAATGTTGGCTTTTATGAAACAAGTACGGTACGTTAACAACCTTCCGGAGAATAGCCTTGAATGCAAGACTGTGCTGTATCTGCTACGTGTACATTGTGATCAGTGTGGGCTGCAGAAGGAAACCACGCTCTTATTAGCAGCAATCGTACACCGACAAAACACATTTATTCTTATTACAAAAATAATAGCTTTCGGTCAAAGTCAATATAAGTCAAATTTAAGATTTTCAACGATTTGGGTCAACAAATTTTTATTTCGTGTGTTGTGGAGAACACATCTAGCTATAACAATTACGGGTAGTGCTAGTCTTTGCCAAAGATGACTGTATTCATTTGTTATTTTTGATTGTGCCCGTAGCTATTCTTTCCACGAAGTTGCGCGCGCCCGCCACTATATAACGACAAGATTATACTAGACCACAGCTTCATAACTCACTCAGTCGTCTTTGCAAACTCCACCCAGCGGTTAATTTTGTTTCCCTTATTTCTCCAAGGACTTTCCTAGGAAGCCAATCAGTTTTCGCATAACCGCGGTTATCAACACGTACAACGCGCACGTACGAAATTATGTTGTGAGGAGTGCTAATTAGAGTACCGTATGCAAGGCAGGCCAGCACTACCAGCACTAGTTTGCTGCGTGAAGACGCTTTCCCTTTTCGAAAGGTCGAATTTGCCTGAAAAGATCACGCCTCATTTAAGGGAGTTTGCAAAGATGACTGTTCAAGTTGGAGAGTTGTGCTAATCTTGTCGTTAGCGGGCGTACTGTATGAACATAATACGCGACGTGTAAAATCAAATACAGTCGTCTTTGGCTAAGACTAGGGTAGTGCTAAAATCTCTATATTTGGAGCTGGTGCGTGTTTCCTTGGTGTGACGCCTGAAAGAGTATTGTTATGCCTATGATTAATGTTATTTAAAGGTTACCGACTGCAGGGTGCTCAGGTTCGTGCAGGGCTAAGCCAGACCGTCGCACAGAACGCGGCATGTGGGGCACCAGTTACCAGAAGTCAAGCCCAACCACTTGGAGGGACCGTCGACATTGAGTGTGGAAAACCGTTGAGGGCGCGCTACGTGAGCGTCGATATTCCGGGCATTGCAACTCTTCAACTCTGCGAGGTTAAGGTTGACGTGCTGGCCTCTGGAATGTGTTAAGTGTCTTCTTGACTGATACCTCCCTGTGAATCAAGAACAAATCAGACGACGCCTAAATTAGAAGACCGATTGGTATTCGTATTCTCTATAATTTTGGTAAATAGCTTTTTATGATTAGTCTTTTCACAAATTTCAAACTTTATATCTTAATGTTATCTTCGATAAGCGTCATACATAGTTACACATGAAGCACTTGCCGCCCCCCCCTCCCTTCCCGGCCTTTTGAAAAAGCGAAAACTAAAACTTAACACAAAACAAACAAGAAAGAAAGAAAGTCCTAAAAACAGAAGTGGGGCAAAATAAATAACCAAGGGATCCCCGTTTGGGTCAAAACAACATTGCTAATGTAGCTAGAATCGTGAATTTTGGTGTGATCCCTGGCCACATGGCGACTACACTGACTAGTGTACTCTAACAGAGATATTTCCCAACACAGGGCTGGATAGCTCAGTTGGTAGAGCGCCGAAACGGCAATCCCGAGGTTGTTGGTTCAAGCCCCGCTCCAGTTAATTTCTTTGTTCAATTTTCAAAAAGAGTATTAACTGCACCAGTAGTCAGTTTCCCTTGTGGTTTATTCTGAGAGTGTTAAGATAAGAACAATCGGCATCTCAAAACCACGACTATTACCCTCCCGCTTTTAACCATAAATTATGAAAACAACGTAACTCGGATGTTGTTCATTTTGAAGAGCGCCCCCAATTAAACAAAATGTAACGTCATGTTTTAGGTCTAACCGTTTGATTACTAAACGCTTTTCTAATACACGTGTAATTCGCAATTAAGGGTTGAAGAGAAATGAAAATACAAAAGGTTTGGTAGGGATGTCATAATAACATTAACTTTATTTCTTAAGATTTATTTATTTTTTAATTTTTTTTGTTAACTTTGTTTTGGTTTGTAGTGGTGTAAGTTGTGCATGATTAAACATTATTTGAATGGTTTATTGCTAATTCTACTCGTTTCGTTTAAGAAATTAAAATATTCTACCAGCATGCAAATTTCTTTGGTCTGTGATCTCTTTGTTCTCCGAGATGATATCCAAATAAAAATTTTAAAAGCTGATGATCGATTTAAACATACTGATATACTACATATTCGGAATAGAATGCACGCCTGTAGAATGTAAACGTAAAGAGGCTGGCGTTTTCTGAAATATCTCAATTGGGAGGCAACATAGCTCACAGTCGCACGCCTATAGAATGTAAACGTTAAGAGAGTTGCGTCTTCTGAAATATCTCAATTGGGAGGCAACAGAGCTCACAGTCGTACGCCTATAGAATGTAAACGTTAAGAGAGTGGCGTCTTCTGAAATATCTCAATTGGGAGGCAACAGAGTGCTTGTTTCCTTTTGCGATCGAGGATCGAAAAACAAAAGAAAACAAAGGGAACAAAAGATCCTTGAAGGACGGTTTCTTTGTCTTCTATCGCCAAGATAAGCGCAAAGCAATGGGGTTAGGTTTCAGTAAAGGAATAAAGAAAAACACAATAGGGAATCATCGGTCGTAATGGCAATTCACGAACTATAGCTAACAGTCGAGTCGCACGTCGGAAGAGGTGTACATTTTATAGTACATAACGTTTAACTGACCTGTCCGAAGTTTTATAATCATGGACGCTATAAGAAAAGCAAGAAAACGGCGTTCGTTTTCAACTGGCGTTGGGCAGTAGTTCTAATAATAATAAATAATAATAATAATGAGATTTGTAAAGCGCACATATCCACCCTGCAGGGTGCTCAAGGCGCTGTAGACAACAACAAGTAAAGTAAGTAAGTAAGTAAATTAATCCTTGAAAATTTGTGACATCAAGTAAGTCTTAAGAAGCGATTTGAACCTAGTTGTACAATGGCATGATCTGAGTTCAAGTGGCAATGAATTCCAAAGTCGAGGAGCTGCAACAGAAAAAGATTTGGCGCCCCATGTTCGTTTAGCAATTGGTTCCTTGAGAAGTTGCTGGTTACTTGATCTAAGAGTTCTTGCTGGAGACTATTCATGTAGTAGTTCCTTAATGTAGTAGGGAGCCTTGTTGTTTAGAGCTTTGTGGACCAGAAGCATGAGTTTGAAAACAATCCTTTGGGAGACAGGAAGCCAGTGTAGTTCCTTCAAAATGGGGGTTATGTGACAGTTCCTCCTAGATAAGGTGATGATGCGGGCAGCAGTATTCTGAAGACGTTGAAGACGGTATATTTGATTCTGAGGGAGTCCGTAGAGTAGTGAATTGCCGTTGTCTAGTCGTGAAGTCACAAATGCATGGATAATGTGCTCGGTAGCACTTCTATTCAAATACTTGCGAATACGACCAATGTTTCTAATTTGGAATGATGCCAAACGGACAGTGTTAGCAACGTGAGATTTAAATGTCATTGCGGAATCAAATATAACCCCCAAGTTCCGGGCCTGCAACGATGGGGCTATCTGTGCATCACCGATTGTCATAAATGGCACAGGCACCTTTTTTAATTGTTGGCGTGATCCAAACAAGAGAAACTCCGTTTTTTCCTCATTCAGTTTTAGAAAGTTGTTTTTCATCCAGCATCGGATCTCAGAGATGCATTGCTCCAGTCTTGCAATCAAAGAATCGGCAGGCTCCTGTAAAGACTTGAAGGATATGTAGAGTTGAGTATCGTCAGCATAGACATGGTAGTTCAGATGATGTTTCAAGATGATATCACGAATTGGCAAGGTGTAAAGAGTAAACCACTGTGGGCCTAGCACAGACCCTTGTGGTACAGAGTACTCTAAAACAACAGGATCTGATATTGCATTGCCAATGCTGACATGCTGCAGGTTCTATTTGAGAGATAGGACCTGCACCATTCAAGAGCCGTGTCGTGTATACCGAGATAGTTTTGAAGTCGAGATAAGAGGATGCCATGATCAACGGTATCGAATGCTGCACTCAAATCGAGCATAACCAGCGCAGTGATATCGCCATTATCCATCGAAGACAGGATATCATTACTGACCCTAACAAGCGCAACTTCCGTCCCGTGGAATGGCTTGTATGCAGACTGGAAAACGTCCGAAAGCTCATGGTCTTGAATGTGGTCAGAGATGCGGGATGAGACAATACGCTCGATGGTTTTTCCCAGGTACTTCAGGTTTGAGACGGGTCTGTAGTTTTTCAGAATCTCCTTGTCCAGGCTGGACTTCTTTAGAAGTGGCCGAATGTAGGAAACCTTTAGGTTGTCCGGAAAGCAACCAGAATCCAACGATTTGTTCACCACTTCAGTAATAAAAGGAGCAAACACATCAATGTGTTGCTTTATCATCATAGTTGGAATAGGGTCAAGTTCGCAAGATTTTGACGGCGAGTTCATGATGACACGCTTAATTTCGTTAACATCTGTAGGCTCAAAATAAGACAGTCTGCACTTGGGATCTGCATGTGGCTCTACTAGTGGCTCTACTAGTGGGACGGGGTTGGACACCGGCATCAATGAGGATCGGATGTTCGTAATCTTGGTGACAAAATAATCTGAAAATGCATTTGCAAGGTCCTGGTCAGAAGTTGAGGACGGAAGGACTGGGGACGTAGACTTGTGTAATAGCTTGTCGATAACCCTGAACAGCTTTTTCTAGTTCTTAAGGTGTTCTTGGGTGTTTTTCGCAATCATTTATTTTTTAGGAACAATTATAGGATATCTATAGTGCAATTAATTTGCTGAATGCCTACAATCAATATTTATTTTCAAATAAGTAAGATATTTCATAATAATTTGGTAGTACTATTTTTGGATATCTGGAAATGGTGTATCGTACCTTTTAAACCAGTTTTAATTAGCCTTTTTTAGTTATGGCTGACACAAGGGTTCAATAGAGAGACTTCTTAGTTTTTTATTGATTTTTCTGAAACATTTATAAACGGGACATTACGTACTGGAAGCGTTTTGTTATACCTAACACATCCCTAGATACATAACAAGTATTCCTGAGATGTTGGTAACACAATGAGTAACACAATAACTCGTAATCGGTTCTCTAAGTCTGCACTCGTCTATCCTCCATTGATGGAATTCATTGGACTTTAGCTGACGAAGTGAAACACATCAAACAATAAAATTAAACACATTGCAAGTCAGATATCAAATGAATATATGGAAGAGAAACATTTACACGGCGGCTATCTTCGTTCCTGCAATGAATAAAAATACTCTATACACTCGGTCAAAGCTTATGACCCCGATGACGAAAGTTGCCCTGTTAGGATTGAAATTGTGAGCTACGCTGGATCTATAGGTCCAGATGAAGCAAACGGCTATGACTACTTAAATGTTGATTCATTTGAGTCGATAAGAAACGTTGTACAACGAAAGCTGCACTGGATTACGAGGTAGGCCTAAACGTCACTCCATTTGTTAGCAAGTAAATGACGTGTTTACCATTATCTCATTATTTTTGCATGCAGCTGTCCCGAAAGTGGCATATTTAGGAAAGTTTTGCTTCCAGGATTGCAAGATAAGATGCTGGTCTGTAAGAATAAGGAAACAACAGTTTTGGTATTTTTTGTACGGGGGAGCAGTGTTGCCAGAAACTTCATGCTTTATTTATTTTTAAATGTATATTTTCAGATTTTATATATGGAAAATAATGCTCTTAAATGACTTTCTACATGCTGAACAATGATGCTGACTGACAAAATACCAGGACAAAATATAGTAAAGCAGCTTACAAGTATAAAAACATAATTCTAAATTGTATAAACATGCATCGCAAAGACAGTGTTGCCAGAAAAGTAGCATTAAAAGACCGAAACTAGTAAAAAAACACCTCAATTTACATAGTTGTGTGACAAAGTTGGCAGTGACATTGTTAGTATTGACACAATTGGCAATGATGCAGTTGGTAATAACATAGTTGGTGATGACATAATTGGCGGTGACAGAATTGGCAATGACATAATTGGCAGCAACAAATGTTGAACAAGTCTTTCAAAAAGGCTTTAGCCATACATATACAATGACCTTTAAGTTCAATAGTGCATCTGTTCATATGCAATTTATACACTAGATTGTGCATAACAAGTATACATTGCATGATAACATGGACATGCTGGAAAAGCATCGCATTTTATGACTCGCAGGAAGATGCAACAATGCCAAAACATCATTGAAGTTTCATTCACAGATAAAGTGTTTAAAATAAATGGCCTCATTTTCCCCATAAAACAGCTCAAAACACTGTATGTAAAGTTTACCCCCGTGTTGTGGACATTTGTTACTTGCCTTGGCACAGAGTAGAGTATGCACAAAGTCTATACATAAAGATACTTCCATATCCGAAAAAGTACATAGAGATAATTTCCATATCAGTATCTCAGATAGTACATATAAAGTGCATGATTTGAACAGTGGATCATTTTGATTTCAGAGTATCGTCTCTATATAAGATCACACAGCAGACTTCTATAAAGTTGTAGGTACATGTATCAGACCTTAGTTACACTTTTTCAGAATTCTCCAACATTAAAAAGTATTATGAATATTTTGAGATAAAATACAACTGTTCTCCTTGCTAGAAAGTCCAATATGTTGCCTGTTCCTAGCAGTTGAACTTGATCTATAATGTAAAGCAGTAAAGCTACATGATTAATACCACTTATAAGTTCTTGTAGTAGTAGCAAGTTATTACCAGTCAGCATGTGTTGAGAACAATGAGGAGTGGTCACTATAGCCCAAGGCCTGTATAGTGGGGATCTAATGTAAACAGATGTCTGGGCCAGGAGATATAATGTAAACATAATACTCTCTGAGTCAGTGGTCAGCTTCTTTGAGCAGACGGTCAATTCATTGAGCAATTGTATTTAGTTCAAAGAACATAAACTACTACATTTAAACCCTCTATAGGTGCCGTGTGTAAGGAATGCTAAACAATGTAAACAATAAGATATGACATTAATTTTGTAAAACAAATGCCAAAAGAAAAAATTAATTTTTTAAAACATGTATGTTTCATTCCTGAAATTTTAATGCTTCACTATACACGCTTGATATAATGCCAACTTTTTGATGGAATATAGGGCTATAATGTGGATTACATTAGATGTAACAACCAAACTAGGCTCAAAGACGGGTTACAGGCAACAGTGTTGCAACTTTGTTTTATTTTGTATCCATGTATACTGTTATATTTTTAAATACTGTAGTCCAGGTCCAAAAGAAAATGTTTGACATAAAAAGTCACTTACCAATTCCATGTTTCTTAACTATTATAGGCCTATATATCAAGGTTCACATTTAAAAATCATGTTTTTGGCAACACTGACTGCCTTTAATGCCATTTAAGTATTTTTTCTCTTCATATCAACATTCATTATATGTATTCTATCATAAATATGACCAATTTGTTATATAATTTGGCAATTAGGGCTTTCTTTGTATAATTTGTGGCCATTCATTGCGGGTTTTTTTCCAGCCAAAGTGCTAACTTTCCGGCAACACTGTTTTCGCGTAATTGAAATACCAAAACATTTTATTCCATGTTTATGTAGGTTGGTATCTTATCTACCAACTATGAAAGTGGCATTATCTACAAAGTCCCACTTTCGGCTTTATGGCCCAATTCAATACCCTATTTTTTGCTATGAGAAAATATGATGACAACACCCCTATTTAAAATAATGGTTTGACCCAAAGTGGAACGCACACATTACATTTTAAAATCTTTTTCTGAAAGAGTAAACATGGTTGTGCAATATGTGTAAAAGACAAACTTTCACTTTTCCCCCTCTGGATGTACCAGTGCTCCTAATTTACCTATATTTCATTATTAGTGTAAAAACTTGAAAAATTCGTTGGAAATCTCATTTTGGCCGTTACCATGGCAACAAACATCTAATATCATTTGTTTTCCTATTTTTGTAATTCATGTACCCATATCTACTCATACATGGAGTATTGCCAAAATCAATTTTTTGAAGTCTGCCACCTTTTTAAAAATATCTTTGATTTTTACAGCAACCCAGTCTTAAATGGTTCGGACAGTCCCAAAAGCAGTTTCAGTGGGGATGATGGCCCACAAGCGGATTCTGGTACAGGACCTGCCGTTTGTCCTCCTCCATATGAAGCCTCAAGTGCCGAGTCACAGAGAGCATCAACCGAGGCTACTGAGACCTGTCACATAACAGTCATGGAGACCAGCAATGAAGGTGGGCACAGGAAATGGGACAAGAAACACTTCTGTGAAGTACCTCAATCTAAGTTGCCCCGTCATTCCCAGTCATGTCACAAAGAAGAGAGCGAAGTTGTAGAGATTGCGTCTGAGACCAACCCAAGTGCCCGTAAGATACTTCTGTGGAAAATCAGCAATGTTGGTAATCATAGGCACAATTGCCAAGTCCTTTGGGAAGGCCGGGTGCACTTATTGTAGGATATAGGCCTAATCATAAGGTAGCCCCACATGCATACGGACCGTGCATATATTGTTATGGCTATTATGTGCGAAGTGATCTCGGGCGTCACCAGTGCCCACTGAAACCTGCGCTCCCTGCACACTCGCATGGTAGCAGTACCATGACTCCTCTGCGTAGACGTGTTGCTCACAAGAGTGATTTGTTAAAGCCTCCATCTGTCGGTGTGTCTTTCCAGTTGAACCAGGTTCTTATTCCGATGAAGAGAGATGAGGTGACTCTGCTGGCCAGGAATGACACTTTGATTGTGGAAGTAGCCAAGCGGGAATACGTGAAACTCGGGCACGATGTAGATCAACATGGCTACATCCGAAACAAGATACGGGAATTGGGTCGTCTTGTCATACAACTCCGCATGCAGTCGTGAACCACATAACGACCGAGGATCGATATTGTGTTTTCCTTTCTTCCTTTACTTAACCCAATCCCCATTGCTTAGCGCTTGCACCGTCGATCGAGGACAGAATTCGGACAAGCAAACCGTCGATCGAAGATCCTTTATTCCCTTTGTTCTCTTTTGTGTTTCGATCCTCGATCGTAATGCAAGACAAGAACAAGAATACACACCAGGCAAATGCATCACTTGAATTATTTGTGCACCCCCACTACGTGAATGATATCATCAAGGCTGTTCATGATGTAGCTGGCTTCAATGAAGACAAGCAGTTGTATGATGTTCCGTCTCTAGCTTTAAAGATTGGACATTCCATCAAGAAGTGTGCACTCATACTTAAAGGAAATGCTCTAGAGTCTGGCCAAAAGCAAAAAGCGCAACACGCTGAAGAATTTCTGCAGTTGTGCGAACTGACCTGGCGAGACCGTGTATCCACCGATGCACACAGAACACTGTACCAAGAAAAGCGCAACAAACCTAAAATGCTGCCGACAAATGCTGATGTTGTGAAAATGTCCATGAAGCTGGCAACAGGGAAGTGGAACTTGTCCAGGATGCTCGGGGCGAACAAATCGGACCAGCTTGAATGAAGTCGCACTGTGCCACCTTATTATGTTCAACCGCAGAAGGCAGGGGGAGGCATCAAAGATGAAACTAGAAGACTTTCAGAAGCACACAACAGCAAGTGTCAACGGGGAATGCCTGCTGATGACTGATCTTGAACGGCATCTGTGCAAGATGTTCAGAGTTGTCAAAATAGTTGGCAAGAGGGGTCGAACTGTTCCTGTGCTTCTCAGCAATGAGGCGTGGTTGAGTGCTCTGATTGCAAAGAGAAATGAAGCTGGAGTCGCCCACGACAACACAAGTATGCATGATGTTCTTGGAGGTACAGCGGCCGATTTCACCAATTGTTAGGATCAATCTTAGGAAGAGTAACTCCTCCTAACTTGCAATAGATCCAATGCAAGTTAGGATGAGTTAGTCTTCCTAAGATTGATCTTAGTCTTTCGTGAAATCGTCCCCAGGTCATATAAGAGGATGTGACTGTATAAGAGCGTACGCAGACATGGCGGGCCTTGACAATGCTGCCAGCATCCGGTCTACAAAACTTCGTAAGCATGTGGCAACCGCTTCGCAAATTCTTGCCTTGAAGGAACATCAACTTAAAACACTTGCACACTTCATGGGTCATGATTTGCGTTGCCAGATGCCAGATACTGTGCAGAGGGTCACCAAACTTTCTCGGCTTTTTCTCAGCTTGAAGAGGGGCAACTTGCCTTCCCAGCAAGGCAAATCCCTGGATGAACTGCATGTCACTGGTGGTAAGGACACAGTCGTTTTAAATTATTTACTCAACAGCAAAAGAAAGACATTAATGATTGCTTTTGTTGAAAAATACTTGATCAGTAATTACTATTTACTAATACATCTTCAACAGCGAAAGAAATGCAAGAAATAACATTTTGTTATCAGTTCAAAATATATGATAACAAATGGTATATGTGTTTTTGTGCATTTCTTTTGCTATTGCTCCTGCATTACAGAACAAGAAAGAGAAAGAAAGAAAAATAGACAGAAAGAAACAGACCACAGAAAATTGACAAGAGTTGAGTCCACTTTTCTGATTTTACATGCAGGACAACAAACCCACTTGACTTTACAATTCTAGAAATGCATAATTAGATAGTATTACTATTACCACCACCTTGGTTGTCTTCCCCCCCCCCTCCCCCCCCCCCATCTTTGCTTTCCTCCGCTCCAGCAGAGATTGACCAACTGTCAGGTATGTGTGCATTAATCTAACAAAAACTGCTCTTTGTGACTTGCAGAAGTGACGAGGACAGCGATGACAGCAGTGACGATTCCTGTGATGTGCCCAGTGAAAACAGTAAGTTTAGGCTTTTATGTGTCTGTATTTTAAGTCGGGCTGTCTTTAAAAAAAAATTGTCTGTCTGTCCATTTGTTTGTTCATCTGTCTTTCTGGCTATCGGGCTGTCTGAAGTAAAAGTGCATAAATATCTGTGTCTTATATCGACTTGGTTTCCTATGTGACATTAGGTTCTCGACAGGCTCCTATCAGTGTTCCATCTGGAAGTCTGGCATCTCTGAACAACTCGAGACGAGTGAAACGTCGTCCCTGGACTGCCGAGGAGAAGGGAGACGTTACGAAGGGTTTGCAGAAATTCTTTCTGCTGAAGAAGATTCCTGGCAAACGAGACATCGAAACGTCCTGTCTTGTGGCACTGCAGACACGAACCTGGAGGAACATCAAAGACTTTTGTCGGAACAAAATGAAGCTTCATCAAAGCTAATCAGGGTGTTTCGTCAGTTCACATACATGTACGGATGCGTCAGAGTACTATTTCGAATTTGCAATCGCAATGATGACTTTAGAATGCACATCAATATGAAACCCAATGGACAGCCACCATTTTAGTGTCGTGTCCTCACTAAAGCCCCTTTCACACTAGACGATTTCCCCGGCAATTCCCCGGGAAATTGCCGGGGAATTTCGGTCGGTCTGTTCACACTGTTCAGAAATCCCCGGGAAACTGCTTTTCCCCGGGAAATATTTACCCCTGCTCGGGAGTAGGGTTTAAGGAGAAATCCCCGGGGTTTAACGTTTTTCCCGGGGAAAAGCAACTAGTGTGAACGTCGCAGGGTTTGAACTTACCCCACCTTGTAACCCCACGGGTAATCTCGAAAGGTCACAGGGTCACAAATAGCGCGCCAAATAATTCGCGCGGTGACTTAGTATTGTAATGCAGTACCTTTCAAACTTTTCGTAAATATATTTACAGTTAAGTACAAAAAACAAATAATAACGTTTGAAAATTATACAAATAATTTAATTTTAAAGAGTATGAGCAAAATGAATGGTTTTAATATTTAATAAAAGAAGTGTCGTGAACAAGTCTGTGTTTAGCTTCCTTCTCGTGTACGTGTATTTATAATGTCCCGTGTGGTTAGGTACCAGTCTTCTATTTTTTTATCCGCATTAGCCTCTGTCATGAAATGACGAAAATCAACCGAAGAGGGCGTTTTGCGGAAATTTGTCAATATGGCTTCCGAGCTCTCTCGTAAGACTAACGTAATTAGCTATACCATGGAGGAAGGACAACAGATAGTTAGTGAATTGCAGGGAAATACTTAATAACAAATGGCCAATCATAAAACTAGATTTGTTATCTGCACTTGAAAAGATCCGCCGTGTATTTATGCTCCTTAGAAAACCGGTTAGGCCCATATTTTAACATTTTTTTTTCTTCAGTGGCACTCAACTCAACTCAATTCATACAAGCAATATTCTTTTTGCATTTTAATTTTTGTTTGACATCAAATGTAAATTTTGGGCTTTACACACGAGCACTTTGTTAACATAATTACTATATGGACGTTAAACCACAACATTCCTGATTCTGCAATGTTAATTTAAAAACCAACCAGTTTTAAATACTGTCACATTAAAGGTAGACGTCTGTGAAATCTATTATCTTTCACCCTTTTATTGACTGAAACCTCACATGGGTCATAAATGACATTTACTATTAAAAGAAGTTCGTAAATATTAAACTTGGATTTTCCAAGAATTGCGCCACGACTTATTAGGGAACACTCGGTCGATTGTGTGCCAAATTTCTGGACGCCACCGTCACTGGGTTTTTTTCGGACTAGTTTACACCTAAATTGATAACAGAATGTAAATAGCAAGCATTAATAACATTAACATGGTAAAGGTACAATGAATGTGCAGTTTGTCAACAAAGAAGTTTGGCAACATTGCATGAGGAAAGTCGGCCCAACATTAACTGTTATAAACAATGTAAACGTCGAAGTACAGCTATAGCTAGGCTACGCACGTACGTATAGCGCAGCACACTTTCACCAACTGACCATTTTTTCAGTCACTGTTTCTTTCTCTTTCGTAATTTTACGATTTTGGATGACATTCAGCCTTATTCCTACGGTTTATTCTTCCGAAATAGCCACAGCCTTTAGAGTTCCGTCGTAAGCTATAAAGTTCTGACATCGACGACGCACGTAGTTGCTGTTGTAAATGCCGCCATTTTGACAATTTTCCGCGCGTTGACCTCTAGAAAGGTCATGACAGAGGCTAATGATGCGTGGCCCAGCGTGTATTATCGTCGACCCATGCCACGCGCCCTCAGTTTACACATTTCCCGGGGTTTGATGGCCAGTGTGAAACGACCGTGCATATATTCCCGGGAAATAGTGTCCCCGGGAGTTACCAAATGGGTCTAGTGTGAACGGTTGCTGGGGTGTTGGTGGGGTAAAAAATCCCCGGGAATTTCCCGGGGATTTATTTCCCGGGGATTGGCTCTGCAGTGTGAAAAGGGCTTTAGATAGGTGTAATTCACACACACTCAAAGTGTCCTTCAATGGATAGAATGACAAGTATGCCCTCAGTGTGGTAGTGTCTACATGTAGGGGTGCGTTTAGTTGCTCTGGTACCACATAACGACCGAGGGGCGAGACACAAAGGAGAACAAAGGAAACAAAAGCCCCTCGGTCGGCGGTATGAATGGAAAAATTCGGTCCTCGATCGACGGTGCAAGCGCAAAGCAATGGGGATTGGGTATAGTAAAGGAATAAAGGAAAACACAATATCGAGCCTCGATCGTTATTTGGTTCACGACTGAATGCGTGTACGTGTGTAAGCTTATAGGCTAGCACTGCATGCATGACTTTTTATCGGAATGCATTTAAAATGCATTGTTGACAATTGATCATTTGTGTGTTAAATTTAAATAATATCTGGTACACGACTTTTTTCACACAGCTTTGCACACTTTAATTTTGAATTCTCCAGACCAAAGACACTGTCGCTACATCACGTGATTCTGGGCAAGCCTTACGCTAGCAACCCCCAGCTCTGGAATGGTCTGGTGTCTTTGTGCCATTCTCAACAATTGTAAACAATGTATTGATGCTGAGCGTCTATTACGTAACTATGCAAGAGCTTGCCCCGAATCACGTGATATAGCAACAATGTCTTTGGTCTGGAGAATTTAAAGGTAAACTGCGCCAAGCTGCTTGAACAAGTCAGTGTACCAGATATTATTTACATTTTACACGAACATTTTCAATTGTAGTGGCATGATTTTATATTTAAAATGATATGGTGCCCCTGAAGGGACTACGCAGATCGTGAAAATTGACGACAATATTCACGACAAATTTGACGACTTGCCTCAAAGTCGTGAATATTGACGTGAATATTGACGTGAATATTGACGTCAAATGTCACGACCGGTCACAAATTTTGACGCGAATTGTTTTCGCGAATATAGGTTCTGGTGCGCATTTCTAGAATGCTAAAGCTATGCTTCGTGCATATACTGTACATTAACGTTCTTAAAACTTAAAATGTATACAAATGTACAAATATATACATTTATAATTTAAGCTTGTGATATTAAAGACAAAAACAAAAGCGTAAAAAGTAATTAAATAGAATAGTCTGTGTAGCCATTCTACACTTAATTCACGCATGCTGTCGCTAGCGATTTGTTTTCTTCCGTAGGTGGGTGAGTCAAAATCCACGAATTAATCAGTATTGCCTGATCACTGTACAACACTTAGGTTCTAAGTCTCTTTTCCCCCTTAAATAAGAAAATACTACAAAGATATCAATTTGACTAGGAAAAACGAGGTGACATACAGCAGGATTAGAACCAGTATCTTTGATCCATAGCTCATCCCACTTTCCACTACACTACGTATAGCATGTCGTTTTTTAAAGTGATTTAATGTAACTAGTTAAACAAATTACATTAATGCTGTGACGTCATGTTTTATTCCGATGAATAAAATAACTTCTCATCGAAACTATTGAATAATTCATGAATTTTGACTCACCCACCTACGGAAAAAAAATCGCTCCCCGCGCACGCCACGTCAACCGCGATGAGATTTTCGCCTACTTGCATAAATGCATACGCGGATCAATTGTTAACAGTTTTAAACACGTATGTCATGTCTAGGTTGTATTTAGATGTCTTCGTGTAGACCACACCATGACTGACCTTTTAATAGGTCGTCTTGTCCAACTCATTCCGAGCAGATTTGTGTCGCATTTGCATGCGCATGTGGCGTTGCCCGCATAATTACGTGACGTAACAGAAACTTAAACAATGAGTCAGCAATTATGCATGTTACGACACGCGATTATTTACGCAAAGTCACACGCGCATGCAAATGCGACACAATTCTGCTCGGAATTATCCGAGCGATTAGTAGCCTAGGAAGACTGTGCTGTATCTGTAATATGGTGGCCCTGGAGGGCCGGACTACGCAGATCGTGAATATTGACGTCAAATTTCACGACCGGTCATAAAATTTAAAGCGATTTTTTTCCCCAGCAAGCTAGGTTCTGGTTGTCGGGTCATGTGCACACGCGCAAAATGATTGGGCATCCGCACGTGCGCAAACCGCGACCGCATGTACATGTAGTACGTACTGGTAGTACTTAATGCACGATGAACGTTGGGGGATGTTGTTGATTTTAATCGTTCCTCGCTGTGTGCATAGACTTTATAACAAGTCGTTATTTTAGTAATATTTATGATCGCCGCAGAATACACGTTGAGTGAGGTGTATGTTGTATTCCCGTAACGATGTTATCCGTACTGAGCGATCCACCTGGGCTCAAAGTTGCATGGACGTTCGCAACCAAAGAGCTTGTATGTCCCCCATAATAATTGGCTTTACGTGACCAGCGTTCTCTGTTGGCACGAGCTGCTATTGTTTGAAATGTGAACAGCGCCATCTCCATTTAGGCAGCGCTGCGTGGTTTATTATTGGTTTCAAACTGATCAAAAGGACGCGCGCGTGCGAAAGGCAGGATCGAAACACAAAAGAGAACAAAGGGAACAAAAGATACTTGAAGGACGGTTTCTCTGTCCTCGATCGCTCCGGTAAGCGCTAGGCAATGGGGTTAGGTTACATTACAGGAATAAAGGAAAACACAGTAAGGGATCATCGGTCGTTATGCAATTCACGAACTATAGTGCATCATGCTGTATGTTGCCCTAATTTATGTTTGTTTCGTGTACACAGTCATTATGTCTCTGAAGAAGATCTTGTTAAGATTAAGAAATATTAAGCCCTCTTAACTTATTTGATTTTTTAATATTCACCAAAAAAACCAACTCACCTCCTGAAAAGTGATGCTTTCCTATACATGCACGAGTGCAGCCATTTTACAAATAACATCCCTCCATTTTTTTCTGGCAAATAGGACCCACTTTTCAAGCGTTATTGTATTAAGTATGCCCTCAGATGGAAACACTAAAACCAGGGAGTTGATCCTCGTTTCGTGCTAATGAGCTTGCATACAAATTATCATTCTAATTAGTGTAGTGCACCCGGCCCTTATGCCGGCAGTTGGGGTGTTTTTTTATTCGACTTTTGTTTCAATAATGGCAGTTGTTAATAAATTATTTCCGTGTCTTTTTATTATAGTTGTTTCGTCTAATATACTGAAACACCTCTTGTTTTCGCTTATTTTTAGCTTTTCTGAATTCAACTGATAGTTATTCGGGAAGAGCATTTAAAAGTAGAATATAAACATCTACACAAAATTAATATCTTCTAAAAAGTGGGCGTTTTTGTGTTTTGTTATTATGAAAACGACAGGAAGAACGTAGGCGTACTCCGTTTTGTCCGTGTAACCAAACGTTTTTGTGTTTGTCTTTTCTTGGGGACGGTAAGACATTAGGTTGGTTTCCTTTCAACCAGGGGCCAATTTCATAGAGCTGCTAAGCACAACAATTTGTCTTGCTCTTTAAAAACAGGTTACCAGCCAAAATTCTACGGGTTTTTTCATGCTAAGCCAAAAACCAGCTAATTATCAATCGAACAAAATTAAGATCACGTGAAAATTTTGTCTGTAACCTTGTTTTTGCCAAGGACAACATTTCGTGCTAAGCAAATGTTTGTGCTTAGCAGCTCTATGAAATTGGCCCCTGATGTTTAAAATAGGTCTACTAAGTAAACAATCTAATTACATTTTCGGGGATTTCAGGACTTAGTATCCCATTTGAGCCATTCTCCCTTTTTAGCTTTATATTGTCTTCTTTGTATATAACTAACTCAGCGAGCACACACTCCAACCTGAGCCTTCCACCAGTTTCAGCCTGTTTTTTAAATAAACATTTATAGTGCCCGAGAACTGGTGTCATTGCGTGTTTCTTCCGTGTGTGATGATCTTTTTGCCATCTGCCATACTATTCTCACCAACACTGCTCTGCCCTCCAATTAACTATACATGTACAGTAACCTGACCTGGGAACGGTATACGTATATCAACCAAGTAAGCAAACAATCGGTGTTACTTTACCTTTACGAATGAAATACGAGAAATTTATATCGACACCATAGAGCTATATGAAATTATGTTCTACAACACGCACATGAATTTAAAATGTCTGCGTACGGGATGGATTCAAAGTATCTCTGAGCGTAAAAACAAGGAGTTAGCGCTATAGCAGCGCCGCACTCAAGGCTTACTTTATGTTCAACCTCGTTTCAAGCTTTTCATTATTTTATTTTTTCTTTTCTTTTTAAGGGAGGGGTTGTACTATTCCCCTACCAACCTTGTCTCCAGGGGTACGAGGTTCACTTAAAGGCCCTGAACATTTTTAGATTCCAGGTGCTCTGTGGTGCAACTTTGTGGTACACTTCGCTAAACAGCCAGGGAGGGGAGGGGTGGGAAAATTCAGCTAGTTTAATCACCTCTTCATACAACCCGAAAACTGAATTTAACAATGTCGTACTTGATATTTTCTTTAGTATCTCTATCTGTGACATTAACTGTAAATATGGTATCATTTGGTAACTTTGTTTTCCCTTAAAAATATAAAATGAAAGGAAAACAGCTGAAATTTGAACAACTAATTAACTAAAATTAACAATTCTTAATTTGTAACAATTAACATTTCAAAGTTTCATAGTCTGTGATGAGCATTCACCTGAGCAAGTTTTATTGCGGTCTTCCCCCCCCCCCGCATTTCAATGTTGGAGTGATGGTGCACACACCGCCAACTCAACATTGAGTTGGAGGGGGGGGGGGGGGGGGGGGGTCTGGGTGGCCTTTATTTGAACTTTTAACTGCATCCATAGTGTACCCATTTTGTATGTTTGTGCAATTACTTTCACAGTCCGGATTTTCTTCATTTTGAATAATTGAGTATTGAAATGTTCTCACTCCTAAATTAGTGTTTCTTCAGCTGATTTACACTTCTTGGTAGTTGTCAAGTCATATTAAGGGCAAAAAAGTGGGAGGGGGACATATGGAATTATTTCCACCCCTTCCAAAAAAACTTCTCACACGCCAATATTGTTGTTTTAATTAATCTAATAATCATTGCTTTGGGGGTACTGTCAATCCATTATGATTCAACATTACTTCAAAGAAGAGTGGCCTTTCATTACTTTGACTTGCGAGGGCGCTATACACTAAAACTTGGCAAAAAGTGCTTGGTCACTAAACTGGTCATATCATGTACATTACTGTGGCAACTCATGGAGCAATAAACTAGTTTATTGCTCCATGGGTAACCTAAGCATAGGGCGTTTACCAAACGGGGCTTGAGGCTTGAGGCTTGGGGCTAGGCTCGGGCTTGGCTTGGGCTTGGCTAGGCTCGGGCTTCATCACAAAGCAAAATGGCGGCCAAAACGATTCGTACGGTCAGGCTTCGGGAGGCTTCGGCTGGCATATGGCTTCGGTTATCGATACTCGGCTCGGCGCGCGTCGCGAACTGAAAAAAAAACCTTGATTTTTCTCGCTGGTGATATGAAATTTGGTCTGACAAAGTTTATTCTTCGAAGGTTTTCAAAATATACAATGAATTTTAGTAGGTATTTTTAGGAAATACGGTAGAGGGGTGGGGGTGGGGGGGGGGGGGGGGGGGGGGGGGGGGGGGGTTGAAGTAGATGCTGAGTTGAGTGCTTCTAGATTTTGTCTACTTCGAGGGTCACGTCTGAAGCACCAATTAATAACAAACCCCTGTGATAAGAATTCTCAGTTAACACAGTATTGCATTTTACTGGTGCAAGATTTTGTGCATTAATTAATACCACAATAATTAATTCCAGCAGTCAGTATCAATGCTGTTTTATTCAATAAATACAATTTCAATTACATATTAATGTGTGAAGACAAAGGTTATTTGAGCATGACATGGTAATGAAATAATGTTTCTTTTTAAAGGAATACTTCATTATGAGGTAACTTATTAGCATATCTTCCCAATTAGTTTTGTTTATCGTGAAGTTTAGGAAAGGCGTTCCAATAAAGTGCATTTTTACTGTACATACATGTAGTGTTACAAATAAGAACATACGTTGTTCATTTTTAGAATCTTCAAAGTCATCATGGTTTCTTCATTGGTCCAAAGTGTGACGCAAGATATTCATTATTTAATGCAAGTAGTGCATTTACATTTCACAATAAACAATATTTTCATCTTTAAAATGACAAGGGACAGGAAATTTAGCAATGTGAAAAACACCAGTCCAAACCAGTAAATATATATTGTTTTACTTTCGAACGGAGTTCTATACATGTAAAGTATAATAAGATAAAAACATAAACACAAATGTATGCCAATTATGCAAACATGAGTCCAAAATTACCACATAGAAATAAAAGAAAGGAGCATGTTGTCAACTGTTTAAATATACATTTTACCATTCAAGTAGTATTTGCAATGACTGTCGTTTCCAGCCCGTTTGCTATACTCCTTAAACAAGAGGACATTAGGCGAGATGCTTTTTCAGAGGTGGAGAAAAAGAATGCCCCTTTATATACACTGTAATGTATAATTGTTGAGAGTGTAGAATTCAAGTTAACAAACATCTTGGGGTGATCATGTGCCCCCCCCCCCCCCAAACATTTATGTTGTCTGCCCTAAGATATTCCTTGTAGTATATTTGTGTATTAAAATATTCCTGTTAACTTGCATTTTTAAACTCAATCTACATGTATTAAAATAGGCTATGAAAAATAAAGCAATGTGACAACCTTGCAAGTAATATTGTGGTGCTTTTTAAAATAAATATGATCTATCTTTGAGTTGAGATTTCCAAAGATTTGGGAGATTCAGAGTTGCTGGAGACTGATGGCATAACCATTGCTTGTGTCATTTCTCCCTTGAGCAAACAGTGGTACCATTGTAGCATGTCTCTCCATTATATGTAGCCTCATACAGCTGCCAGCCAGAAGGACTTCAGTGGTGCCTAGTTTAGGACTCTTGATTTCTGAAAAGAATATACAAGTGAAATGTTTAAATGATCAAAAAGTAATATAAAAGAAATGAATACAATGGCTGCTTGTTAGCAGTCTAGTTTTCAATCTTGCTGCAACAAAACGTAATCATCAGTGCTCTATTTTCAAAGATTTTCCATTCACAATGCTCTCATACAAGGGAAATATATACATGTACATATTTAAATATTTAAATATCATTGTTTTTTTTTGTTTCTTTGGGGGGAGGGGGGGGGGGGGGTGTAAAAAATATGTAATATTATTTTTAATATGTTAATTAAAAAATGCCACAATGACTGGAATTTTTACCCTGCTGAGGTATCTGCCAGATTGTACAGGTGGGTTTATATTTGTGAATTTGTTTCTTCTCACGGAAAGCAGTGTACAGAGCTGACATACAGTGAGCACATCGCTAAAGTAAAGGGCAGAGCCCGTTATCTAATTTGCTTTATTCTGATGCAAAATTACATTAACTAGTGATAATTGTTACAGGTCATACCTGTGGTCATGTCATGGTGCATAGCCCTGTCTGTCACCAACATTCTGAAGTGCTGGCCGTATTCACTCCAAAGTCCAATTTCCACGTTTCTTAAAGAGAGAAAGTTAACTTAAGTTAAGTTCAGTTAACACAAACTAATCAAAAATTGACACAACAGTTTATTTAAAGACCATGGTCCTAGTCTGGATGGCAATCGTGTACATGTACTATAGTTTCACTCCCATTTTTTACAAGTTCTATTCCAAAATTGCTTTTGTGTTTGAAAGCCAATTAAAAAGTGACTTTTCCAGCTTCAAGCAGTCATTGTTCTTCAGATTTGAACCCATTATTTTTTTATTTTTGATAAGTGGTTTTGAAGAAAATGTGACTCAGTGTCTTACCCTTTTTGCACAGTCATGTTTATTGCAATCTTGTGTTTTTGTGTCATGCCGGTTGTCGGTTTTTCCCCAAACCATAGGCCCAACCCTCTTTCCACGAAGTTTTGCTTGCTGGTACATGTAAATACTTGCATGATTCCAAATCATGATATTTCCTACTTGTATCATCGTCAAATTCATCCTCATAAAATTGCCTTTTTTGTTTGTACTAAATTGTAGTCTTATTCCTACGTTTAACCGTACACTCACGCAGTGGACTTCCCTGTTCCCAGCATAGCGTACGACAGCGGAATCAAACACACCGACAAAAACGCCGAGTTGTGGCCCAAAATATTGGCAAAATTAACATGGCAAGTCACTTACATTGTACACTGGAATTTCGCTTTGCCTGGCTCAGCTCCTGTGGCTAAAGGGTTGTTCAATTGACGTCAAAATCCTTCAATGTCAGCACAAAAGAGAAAATAAATGCCGCACACAGTGTTTTTCAAGATGGCGATTCGCTGAAAGTTTTTACACCGTGACGTCATCAAGCCCGGCGTTAGCCAGCTTTCGCGAGGCTTGGTGGGGCTTCGGAATACAGCCTGAAATCTAGCCCCGGGCTTACTTCGCGTAGCCTAGCCCGTCGTTTGGTATGAGGCTTCAAAATGGCGCCGCAAAAATCTAGCCTAAGCCTAGCCTCTAGCCTCCGTTTCGTAAAGGCCCATAGTGACAAAATATGCCTTGGTACTGAAAGGGTTAAAAGATAGAGGGCGCACTTCAAAGGGTTAACGGCAAAAATCGACAATAACTTCGATCCGCAACACCGTATCCGTCTCAACAATCGAGGTGTCAAATCTCGGCCAAATAACATGCAAGCCGACATTACTGTGGTTTCTCAAACAAACATTTAGAAATTTAATTATTGTCTGATACTTCATCTTTCCAATTACGAATTACATTTTTAAATGTCGGCTATGATGCTCTTGTTTCCTTTTGCGACCGAGGATCGAAACACAAAAGAGAACAAAGGGAACAAAAGATACTCAAAGGACGGTTTCTTTGTCCTCGATCGCTCCGGTAAGCGCTAGGCAATGGGGTTAGGTTACAGTACAGGAATAAAGGAAAACACAATAGGGGATCATCGGTCGTTATGCAATTCACGAACTATAGCGCATCATGCTGTATGTTGCCCTATTTTATGTTTGTTTCGTGTACACAGTCATTATGTCTCTGAAGAAGATCTTGTTAAGATCGAAATATTAGGCCCTCTTAACTTATTTGATTTTTTAATATTCCCAAAAAAACAAACTCACCTCCTGAAAAGTGATGCTTTCCTATACATGCACGAGTGCAGCCATTTTACAAATAACATCCCTCCATTTGTTTCTGGCAAATAGGACCCATTTTCAAGCGTTATTGTATTAAGTATGCTCTCAGATGGAAACACTAAAACCAGGGAGTTGATCCTCGTTTCGTGCTAATGAGCTTGCATACAAATTATCATTCCATTTAGTGTAGTGCACCCGGCCCTTATGCCGGCAGTTGGGGTTCCTTTTTTTATTCGACTTTTTTTTAAATAATGGCAGTTGTTAATAAATTATTTCCGTGTTACTTTTTTGTTATAGTTGTTTCGTCTAATATACTGAAACACCTCTTGTTTTCGCTTATTTTTTGCTTTTCTGAATTCAACTGATAGTTATTCGGAAAGAGCATTTAAAAGTAGACTATAAACATCTACACAAAATTAATATCTTCTAAAAAGTGGGCGTTTTTGTGTTTTGTTATTATGAAAACGACAGGAAGAACGTAGGCGTACTCCGTTTTGTCCGTGTAACCAAACGTTTTTGTGTTTGTCTTTTCTTGGGGACGGTAAGACATTAGGTTGGTTTCCTTTCAACCAGGGGCCAATTTCATAGAGCTGCTAAGCACAACAATTTGTCTTGCTCTTTAAAAACAGGTTACCAGCCAAAATTCTACGGGTTTTTTCATGCTAAGCCAAAAACCAGCTAATTATCAATCGAACAAAATTAAGATCACGTGAAAATTTTGTCTGTAACCTTGTTTTTGCCAAGGACAACATTTCGTGCTAAGCAAATGTTTGTGCTTAGCAGCTCTATGAAATTGGCCCCTGATGTTTAAAATAGGTCTACTAAGTAAACAATCTAATTACATTTTCGGGGATTTCAGGACTTAGTATCCCATTTGAGCCATTCTCTCTTTTTAGCTTTATATTGTCTTCTTTGTATATAACTAACTCAGCGAGCACACACTCCAACCTGAGCCTTCCACCAGTTTCAGCCTGTTTTTTAAATAAACATTTATAGTGCCCGAGAACTGGTGTCATTGCGTGTTTCTTCCGTGTGTGATGATCTTTTTGCCATCTGCCATACTATTCTCACCAACACTGCTCTGCCCTCCAATTAACTATACATGTACAGTAACCTGACCTGGGAACGGTATACGTATATCAACCAAGTAAGCAAACAATCGGTGTTACTTTACCTTTACGAATGAAATACGAGAAATTTATATCGACACCATAGAGCTATATGAAATTATGTTCTACAACACGCACATGAATTTAAAATGTCTGCGTACGGGATGGATTCAAAGTATCTCTGAGCGTAAAAACAAGGAGTTAGCGCTATAGCAGCGCCGCACTCAAGGCTTACTTTATGTTCAACCTCGTTTCAAGCTTTTCGTTATTTTATTTTTTCTTTTCTTTTTAAGGGAGGGGTTGTACTATTCCCCTACCAACCTTGTCTCCAGGGGTACGAGGTTCACTTAAAGGCCCTGAACATTTTTAGATTCCAGGTGCTCTGTGGTGCAACTTTGTGGTACACTTCGCTAAACAGCCAGGGAGGGGAGGGGTGGGAAAATTCAGCTAGTTTAATCACCTCTTCATACAACCCGAAAACTGAATTTAACAATGTCGTACTTGATATTTTCTTTAGTATCTCTATCTGTGACATTAACTGTAAATATGGTATCATTTGGTAACTTTGTTTTCCCTTAAAAATATAAAATGAAAGGAAAACAGCTGAAATTTGAACAACTAATTAACTAAAATTAACAATTCTTAATTTGTAACAATACGTCACCGTTTTCACGAAGAGGCAAATTGAGCCTTTCACGGTCTGAACAAACTTTCGAGAAAATCGCTTGTAAAGTTCGTCTTTTTTTCGTTTGGCAGTTTCAAACATAAATATCCATAGAATATACAAGATTGAGGTATCATGGGAAAGAAGAGATTCCAATCTTCTTGAATATAGCAAACGTTAAGAAAAATAGGTGATTAGTTTTGCAGAATTAATCAATTAATAGAATTGCCTCTTCGTGAAAACGAAAAAACGATACATTAGCAAAATTGCCCGTGGCTGTGAGAGTCAGAATGTATACATTTCCCCATTGCGCCCCTAATTCGCCTCTTCGTGAAAACGCTAAAAGGCATTACGCGCCCAATTCGCCCAATTCGCCTCTTCGTGAAAACGCAAAAGGGCACTTGAGGACCAATTCGCCCCTTCATAAACACGTTAAAGTCAACGCTATTTCGAATTTGCCTCTTCGTGAAAACGCAAAAGGGCATTTGCGGACCAATTCGCCCATTCGTTAATTAGGTTAATTAGGATTTTAATGATTTTTGGGATGTATAACTTCACCAGGTTGTAGAAATATCATTATTTAATCGTTTTCACACAAAAAAATAATTTCGATAAATAGACGATTTTTCATGAAATTCGCCTCTTCGTGAAAACGGTGACGAATTAACATTTCAAAGTTTCATAGTCTGTGATGAGCATTCACCTGAGCAAGTTTTATTGCGGTCTTCCCCCCCCCCCCCGCATTTCAATGTTGGAGTGATGGTGCACACACCGCCAACTCAACATTGAGTTGGAGGGGGGGGGGGGGGGGGGGGGGGTCTGGGTGGCCTTTATTTGAACTTTTAACTGCATCCATAGTGTACCCATTTTGTATGTTTGTGCAATTACTTTCACAGTCCGGATTTTCTTCATTTTGAATAATTGAGTATTGAAATGTTCTCACTCCTAAATTAGTGTTTCTTCAGCTGATTTACACTTCTTGGTAGTTGTCAAGTCATATTAAGGGCAAAAAAGTGGGAGGGGGACATATGGAATTATTTCCACCCCTTCCAAAAAAACTTCTCACACGCCAATATTGTTGTTTTAATTAATCTAATAATCATTGCTTTGGGGGTACTGTCAATCCATTATGATTCAACATTACTTCAAAGAAGAGTGGCCTTTCATTACTTTGACTTGCGAGGGCGCTATACACTAAAACTTGGCAAAAAGTGCTTGGTCACTAAACTGGTCATATCATGTACATTACTGTGGCAACTCATGGAGCAATAAACTAGTTTATTGCTCCATGGGTAACCTAAGCATAGTGACAAAATATGCCTTGGTACTGAAAGGGTTAAAAGATAGAGGGCGCACTTCAAAGGGTTAACGGCAAAAATCGACAATAACTTCGATCCGCAACACCGTATCCGTCTCAACAATCGAGGTGTCAAATCTCGGCCAAATAACATGCAAGCCGACATTACTGTGGTTTCTCAAACAAACATTTAGAAATTTAATTATTGTCTGATACTTCATCTTTCCAATTACGAATTACATTTTTAAATGTCGGCTATGATGCTCTTGTTTCCTTTTGCGACTGAGGATCGAAACACAAAAGAGAACAAAGGGAACAAAAGATACTCAAAGGACGGTTTCTTTGTCCTCGATCGCTCCGGTAAGCGCTAGGCAATGGGGTTAGGTTACAGTACAGGAATAAAGGAAAACACAATAGGGGATCATCGGTCGTTATGCAATTCACGAACTATAGCGCATCATGCTGTATGTTGCCCTATTTTATGTTTGTTTCGTGTACACAGTCATTATGTCTCTGAAGAAGATCTTGTTAAGATCGAAATATTAGGCCCTCTTAACTTATTTGATTTTTTAATATTCCCAAAAAAACAAACTCACCTCCTGAAAAGTGATGCTTTCCTATACATGCACGAGTGCAGCCATTTTACAAATAACATCCCTCCATTTGTTTCTGGCAAATAGGACCCATTTTCAAGCGTTATTGTATTAAGTATGCTCTCAGATGGAAACACTAAAACCAGGGAGTTGATCCTCGTTTCGTGCTAATGAGCTTGCATACAAATTATCATTCCATTTAGTGTAGTGCACCCGGCCCTTATGCCGGCAGTTGGGGTTCCTTTTTTTATTCGACTTTTTTTTAAATAATGGCAGTTGTTAATAAATTATTTCCGTGTTACTTTTTTGTTATAGTTGTTTCGTCTAATATACTGAAACACCTCTTGTTTTCGCTTATTTTTTGCTTTTCTGAATTCAACTGATAGTTATTCGGAAAGAGCATTTAAAAGTAGACTATAAACATCTACACAAAATTAATATCTTCTAAAAAGTGGGCGTTTTTGTGTTTTGTTATTATGAAAACGACAGGAAGAACGTAGGCGTACTCCGTTTTGTCCGTGTAACCAAACGTTTTTGTGTTTGTCTTTTCTTGGGGACGGTAAGACATTAGGTTGGTTTCCTTTCAACCAGGGGCCAATTTCATAGAGCTGCTAAGCACAACAATTTGTCTTGCTCTTTAAAAACAGGTTACCAGCCAAAATTCTACGGGTTTTTTCATGCTAAGCCAAAAACCAGCTAATTATCAATCGAACAAAATTAAGATCACGTGAAAATTTTGTCTGTAACCTTGTTTTTGCCAAGGACATCATTTTGTGCTAAGCAAATGTTTGTGCTTAGCAGCTCTATGAAATTGGCCCCTGATGTTTAAAATAGGTCTACTAAGTAAACAATCTAATTACATTTTCGGGGATTTCAGGACTTAGTATCCCATTTGAGCCATTCTCCCTTTTTAGCTTTATATTGTCTTCTTTGTATATAACTAACTCAGCGAGCACACACTCCAACCTGAGCCTTCCACCAGTTTCAGCCTGTTTTTTAAATAAACATTTATAGTGCCCGAGAACTGGTGTCATTGCGTGTTTCTTCCGTGTGTGATGATCTTTTTGCCATCTGCCATACTATTCTCACCAACACTGCTCTGCCCTCCAATTAACTATACATGTACAGTAACCTGACCTGGGAACGGTATACGTATATCAACCAAGTAAGCAAACAATCGGTGTTACTTTACCTTTACGAATGAAATACGAGAAATTTATATCGACACCATAGAGCTATATGAAATTATGTTCTACAACACGCACATGAATTTAAAATGTCTGCGTACGGGATGGATTCAAAGTACATGTATCTCTGAGCGTAAAAACAAGGAGTTAGCGCTATAGCAGCGCCGCACTCAAGGCTTACTTTATGTTCAACCTCGTTTCAAGCTTTTCATTATTTTATGTTTTATTTTCTTTTTAAGGGAGGGGTTGTACTATTCCCCTACCAACCTTGTCTCCAGGGGTCCGAGGTTCACTTAAAGGCCCTGAAAATTTTTAGATTCCAGGTGCGCTGTGGTGCAACTTTGTGGTACACTTCGCTAAACAGCCAGGGAGGGGAGGGGTGGGAAAATTCAGCTAGTTTAATCACCTCTTCATACAACCCGAAAACTGAATTTAACAATGTCGTACTTGATATTTTCTTTAGTATCTCTATCTGTGACATTAACTGTAAATATGGTATCATTTGGTAACTTTGTTTTCCCTCAAAAATATAAAATGAAAGGAAAACAGCTGAAATTTGAACAACTAATTAACTAAAATTAACAATTCTTAATTTGTAACAATTAACATTTCAAAGTTTCATAGTCTGTGATGAGCATTCACCTGAGCAAGTTTTATTGCGGTCTTACCCCCCCCCCCCCCCCCATTTCAATGTTGGAGTGATGGTGCACACACCGCCAACTCAACATTGAGTTGGAGGGGGGGGGGGGGGGTCTGGGTGGCCTTTATTTGAACTTTTAACTGCATCCATAGTGTACCCATTTTGTATGTTTGTGCAATTACTTTCACAGTCCGGATTTTCTTCATTTTGAATAATTGAGTATTGAAATGTTCTCACTCCTAAATTAGTGTTTCTTCAGCTGATTTACACTTCTTGGTAGTTGTCAAGTCATATTAAGGGCAAAAAAGTGGGAGGGGGACATATGGAATTATTTCCACCCCTTCCAAAAAAACTTCTCACACGCCAATATTGTTGTTTTAATTAATCTAATAATCATTGCTTTGGGGGTACTGTCAATCCATTATGATTCAACATTACTTCAAAGAAGAGTGGCCTTTCATTACTTTGACTTGCGAGGGCGCTATACACTAAAACTTGGCAAAAAGTGCTTGGTCACTAAACTGGTCATATCATGTACATTACTGTGGCAACTCATGGAGCAATAAACTAGTTTATTGCTCCATGGGTAACCTAAGCATAGTGACAAAATATGCCTTGGTACTGAAAGGGTTAAAAGATAGAGGGCGCACTTCAAAGGGTTAACGGCAAAAATCGACAATAACTTCGATCCGCAACACCGTATCCGTCTCAACAATCGAGGTGTCAAATCTCGGCCAAATAACATGCAAGCCGACATTACTGTGGTTTCTCAAACAAACATTTAGAAATTTAATTATTGTCTGATACTTCATCTTTCCATTTACGAATTACATTTTTAAATGTCGGCTATGATGCTCTTGTTTCCTTTTGCGACCGAGGATCGAAACACAAAAGAGAACAAAGGGAACAAAATATACTCGAAGGACGGTTTCTTTGTCCTCGATCGCTCCGGTAAGCGCTAGGCAATGGGGTTAGGTTACAGTACAGGAATAAAGGAAAACACAATAGGGGATCATCGGTCGTTATGCAATTCACGAACTATAGCGCATCATGCTGTATGTTGCCCTATTTTATGTTTGTTTCGTGTACACAGTCATTATGTCTCTGAAGAAGATCTTGTTAAGATCGAAATATTAGGCCCTCTTAACTTATTTGATTTTTTAATATTCACAAAAAAACAAACTCACCTCCTGAAAAGTGATGCTTTCCTATACATGCACGAGTGCAGCCATTTTACAAATAACATCCCTCCATTTGTTTCTGGCAAATAGGACCCATTTTCAAGCGTTATTGTATTAAGTATGCTCTCAGATGGAAACACTAAAACCAGGGAGTTGATCCTCGTTTCGTGCTAATGAGCTTGCATACAAATTATCATTCCATTTAGTGTAGTGCACCCGGCCCCTATGCCGGCAGTTGGGGTGCTTTTTGTATTCAACTTTTTTTTCAATAATGGCAGTTGTTAATAAATTATTTCAGTGTTACTTTTTATTATAGTTGTTTCGTCTAATATACTGAAACACCTCTTGTTTTCGCTTATTTTTTGCTTTTCTGAATTCAACTGATAGTTATTCGGGAAGAGCATTTAAAAGTAGAATATAAACATCTACACAAAATTAATATCTTCTAAAAAGTGGGCGTTTTTGTGTTTTGTTATTATGAAAACGACAGGAATAACGTATGCGTATACTCCGTTTTGTCCGTGTAACCAAAGTTTTTGTGTTTGTCTTTTCTTGGGGACGGTAAGACATTAGGTTGGTTTCCTTTCAACCAGGGGCCAATTTCATAGAGCTGCTAAGCACAACAATTTGTCTTGCTCCTTAAAAACAGGTTACCAGCCAAAATTCTACGGGTTTTTCATGCTAAGCCAAAAACCAGCTGATTATCAATCGAAAAAAATTAAGATCACGTGAAAATTTTGTCTGTAACCTTGTTTTTGCCAAGGACAACATTTCGTGCTAAGCAAATGTTTGTGCTTAGCAGCTCTATGAAATTGGCCCCTGATGTTTAAAATAGGTCTACTAAGTAAACAATCTAATTACATTTTCGGGGATTTCAGGACTTAGTATCCCATTTGAGCCATTCTCCCTTTTTAGCTTTATATTGTCTTCTTTGTATATAACTAACTCAGCGAGCACACACTCCAACCTGAGCCTTCCACCAGTTTCAGCCTGTTTTTTAAATAAACATTTATAGTGCCCGAGAACTTGTGTCATTGCGTGTTTCTTCCGTGTGTGATGATCTTTTTGCCATCTGCCATACTATTCTCACCAACACTGCTCTGCCCTCCACTTAACTATACATGTACAGTAACCTGACCTGGGAACGGTATACGTATATCAACCAAGTAAGCAAACAATCGGTGTTACATTACCTTTACGAATGAAATACGAGAAATTTATATCGACACCATAGAGCTATATGAAATTATGTTCTACAACACGCACATGAATTTAAAATGTCTGCGTACGGGATGGATTCAAAGTATCTCTGAGCGTAAAAACAAGGAGTTAGCGCTATAGCAGCGCCGCACTCAAGGCTTACTTTATGTTCAACCTCGTTTCAAGCTTTTCATTATTTTATGTTTTATTTTCTTTTTAAGGGAGGGGTTGTACTATTCCCCTACCAACCTTGTCTCCAGGGGTCCGAGGTTTACTTAAAGGCCCTGAAAATTTTTAGATTCCAGGTGCGCTGTGGTGCAACTTTGTGGTACACTTCGCTAAACAGCCAGGGAGGGGAGGGGTGGGAAAATTCAGCTAGTTTAATCACCTCTTCATACAACCCGAAAACTGAATTTAACAATGTCGTACTTGATATTTTCTTTAGTATCTCTATCTGTGACATTAACTGTAAATATGGTATCATTTGGTAACTTTGTTTTCCCTCAAAAATATAAAATGAAAGGAAAACAGCTGAAATTTGAACAACTAATTAACTAAAATTAACAATTCTTAATTTGTAACAATTAACATTTCAAAGTTTCATAGTCTGTGATGAGCATTCACCTGAGCAAGTTTTATTGCGGTCTTCCCCGCACCCCCCCCCCCCCCCCCCACCATTTCAATGTTGGAGTGATGGTGCACACACAGCCAACTCGACATTGAGTTGGAGGGGGGGGGGGGGGGTGGGGGGGTCTGGGTGGCTTTCATTTGAACTTTTAACTGCATCCATAGTGTACCCATTTTGTATATTTGTGCAATTACTTTCACAGTCCGGATTTTCTTCATTTTGAATAAAACCTGAGTATTGAAATGTTCTCACTCCTAAATTAGTGTTTCTTAAGCTGATTTACACTTCTTGGTAGTTGTCAAGTCATATTAAGGGAAAAAAAGTGGGAGGGGGACATATGGAATTATTTCCACCCCTTCCAAAAAAACTTCTCAAACGCCAATATTGTTGTTTTAATTAATCTAATAATCATTGCTTTGGGGGTACTGTCAATCCATTATGATTCAACATTACTTCAAAGAAGAGTGGCCTTTCATTACTTTGACTTGCGAGGGCGCTATACACTAAAACTTGGCAAAAAGTGCTTGGTCACTAAACTGGTCATATCATGTACATTACTGTGGCAACCCATGGAGCAATAAACTAGTTTATTGCTCCATGGTCAACCTAAGCATAGTGACAAAATATGCCTTGGTACTGAAAGGGTTACAAGATAGAGGGCGCACTTCAAAGGGTTAACGGCAAAAATCGACAATAACTTCGATCCGCAACACCGTATCCGTCTCAACAATCGAGGTGTCAAATCTCGGCCAAATAACATGCAAGCCGACATTACTGTGGTTTCTCAAACAAACATTTAGAAATTTAATTATTGTCTGATACTTCATCTTTCCATTTACGAATTACATTTTTAAATGTCGGCTATGATGCTCTTGTTTCCTTTTGCGACCGAGGATCGAAACACAAAAGAGAACAAAGGGAACAAAAGATACTCGAAGGACGGTTTCGTTGTCCTCGATCGCTCCGGTAAGCGCTAGGCAATGGGGTTAGGTTACAGTACAGGAATAAAGGAAAACACAATAGGGGATCATCGGTCGTTATGCAATTCACGAACTATAGCGCATCATGCTGTATGTTGCCCTATTTTATGTTTGTTTCGTGTACACAGTCATTATGTCTCTGAAGAAGATCTTGTTAAGATCGAAATATTAGGCCCTCTTAACTTATTTGATTTTTTAATATTCCCAAAAAAACAAACTCACCTCCTGAAAAGTGATGCTTTCCTATACATGCACGAGTGCAGCCATTTTACAAATAACATCCCTCCATTTGTTTCTGGCAAATAGGACCCATTTTCAAGCGTTATTGTATTAAGTATGCTCTCAAATGGAAACACTAAAACCAGGGAGTTGATCCTCGTTTCGTGCTAATGAGCTTGCATACAAATTATCATTCCATTTAGTGTAGTGCACCCGGCCCTTATGCCGGCAGTTGGGGTTCCTTTTTTTATTCGACTTTTTTTAAAATAATGGCAGTTGTTAATAAATTATTTCCGTGTTACTTTTTTGTTATAGTTGTTTCGTCTAATATACTGAAACACCTCTTGTTTTCGCTTATTTTTTGCTTTTCTGAATTCAACTGATAGTTATTCGGAAAGAGCATTTAAAAGTAGACTATAAACATCTACACAAAATTAATATCTTCTAAAAAGTGGGCGTTTTTGTGTTTTGTTATTATGAAAACGACAGGAAGAACGTATGCGTACTTCGTTTTGTCCGTGTAACCAAACGTTTTTGTGTTTGTCTTTTCTTGGAGACGGTAAGACATTTGGTTGGTTTTCTTTCAACCAGGGGCCAATTTCATAGAGTTGCTAAGCACAAAAATTTGTCTTGCTCATTAAAAACAGGTTACCAGCCAATATTCTACGGGTTTTTCATGCTAAGCCAAAAACCAGCTGATTATCAATCGAAAAAAATTAAGATCACGTGAAAATTTGGTCTGTAACCTTGTTTTTGCCAAGGACAACATTTCGTGCTTAGCAAATTTTTGTGCTTAGCAGCTCTATGAAATTGGTCCCTGATGTTTAAAATAGGTCTACTAAGTAAACAATCTAATTACATTTTCGGGGATTTCAGAACTTAGTATCTCATTTGAGCCATTCTCCCTTTTTAGCTTTAAATTGTCTTCTTTGTATATAACTAACTCAGCGAGCACACACTCCAACCTGAGCCTTCCACCAGTTTCAGCCTGTTTTTTAAATAAACATTTATAGTGCCCGAGAACTTGTGTCATTGCGTGTTTCTTCCGTGTGTGATGATCTTTTTGCCATCTGCCATACTATTCTCACTAGCACTGCTCTGCCCTCCAATTAACTATACATGTACAGTAACCTGACCTGGGAACGGTATACGTATATCAACCAAGTAAGCAAACAATCGGTGTTACTTTACGTTTACGAATGAAATACGAGAAATTTATATCGACACCATAGAGCTATATGAAATTATGTTCTACAACACGCACATGAATTCAAAATGTCTGCGTACGGGATGGATTCAAAGTATCTCTGAGCGTACAAACAAGGAGTTAGCGCTATAGCAGCACCGCTCTCAAGGCTTACTTTATGTTCAACCTCGTTTCAAGCTTTTCGTTATTTTATTTTTTCTTTTCTTTTTGGGGGAGGGGTTGTACTATTCCCCTACCAAACTTGTCTCCAGGGGTCCGAGGTTCACTTAAAGGCCCTGAACAATTTTGGATTCCAGGTGCTCTGTGGTGCAACTTTGTGGTACACTTTGCTAAACAGCCAGGGAGGGGAGGGGTGGGGAAATTTAGCTAGTTTAATCACCTCTTCATACAACCCGAAAACTGAATTTAACAATGTCGTACTTGATAATTTCATTAATATATCTCTATTGGTGGCATTAACTGTAAATATGGTATCATTGGGTAACTTTGTTCCCTTAAAAATATAAAATGAAAGGGAAACAGCTGAAATTTGAACAACTAATTAACTAAAATTAACAATTCTTAATTTGTAACAATTAACATTTCAAAATCTTCATAAATCTTCAATCTTCTAAAGGTAAGCTGGACTCAAACCTTCAGCTTTAGAAAAACTCTTTCCAATTTCAGCATTTTTAAGACATCGCGAACACAGTTTTAGCGCTATTTCGCCGGACTAGGGCAGAGCGGATAAACGCTTTCGCACTCACCCATGATCGAGGTCGATACACTAATAACCCGTGTAGCGGTTTGTGTTTGTTTTTTCAAGGCACAAACCAAGCTTACCCCTCAGTCTAGCTCTGTAGTTATAATAATTACCAGGGTAAGTTTGGCGAAGAAAAAGAATTAATAGGAAACCAACCAGATAGTGATTTAGGTTCGCTTTTTTGGCAATCCTTCAGGGATGTTATCAGTCTCGTCCTGTACTCTATGTATTGTATTTTGTTACTTATACATGTACATTGTATTTTGTCATGTTCTTGTTCACCTGAGAAATAATAAATGAAATGAAATGAAATAATAAATAAACATAGGTGGATTCTAACCACAGATCTTTCGATTCCTAAAATAGTCAATTCGCTAGTACGTATATTTATAAATGTTACTGGCGACAAACGTCGTTCAGTTACAATTCTTTAATTATTAGCTGATGAGTACCATTGTTCTTTCCCATAAATAAACACAACGCACAGCCAATGCTGGGGAAAAATCGCGAACAGCTACACGGGGTATTGTCTAGACGGAGGGAAATAGGTACCTCCATATTGAGTTTATGTACCGTAAAGCTTACCTCTTTCTTCAATGACATCCAAACGATATGAAAAATGATGTGAATTCTGGCTTATTATCATTGACGTTTCATCATCCTGAACATCAACCATTTGATATTAGCTTGGGGCCACCCTGATTTTTGCCCCTAATTCAAAATGGCCGCCAAAATCCAAAATGGCCGGTAAAATAACATACTGCTTACGTTTAATATCAACGGTTTTTTTAGTGATTTTGTCATCTTGAATGTACACCCATTGAATTTAGTTCCCGAGCAACCCAGAATTTGGCCTCAAATCCAAGATGGCCGCCAAAATCTAAAATGGCTGCCAAAATTACCCTAATCAGGTTTATACTGCTTCTTGTTTTTTCTGTCAGAGTTTTTTTAGTGATTCCGTCATTCTAAGCCCAAGGCCTTTAAGATTAGTCTGGGGAATACCCAGGATTTATCGTCTAATCCAAGATGGCTTTCAAAATGGCTGTCAAATTGGCTGTCAAAATGGATGCCAAAATGGCTGCCAAAATGTCTAGTGAAAATAACACTAGAATGTAAGGGTGGGTTTTTTCCGACACAACTGTTTTTTCTCCAAAGTACATAAGGAGTCCAACTGCTTAACATCAGCACCAACCAGCCTACTTGCAGATTTGATAATCCGATTCAGCTTTCTGATATTTCCGGAAGACAGCCCACTATACCACACAACACTACAGAATGACAAAACCGATTGTATAACAGATACAAAATATCACTTTGAACGTTTAACTTTATAAAGCGTTGATTACACTTAGCACTGACTTTCTTAGTATTACATTTCCAATTCGATTTATTATCAATATAGACGCCTAGATATTTTTGCTCAGAAACAACATCAACGTTAACATTTACAATACCTAGTAACTCGTGATCGGCTTTTCTTCCTGACTTCCTTTCATTTACAGTAAAAAAAAGATGATGACTCTATACATTTAAAATCATTAGATGATTAGAATACAATGTAAATAAAGTGGGTGATTAAGCGCATTCCTGAGGGAAACCAGTATTGCACGCATTAACGCCAAATAACATGTTACCACAACGAACCCTTTGCTGTCAATCTGTCAACAAAATTCATGATCCATAAATTTAGGAGAGGATTTACTTCCAAACCCTGTAATTTCTCCATCAGCACATGGGCCTGCAGTATAGTATTAAAAGCTGATGACAAATCTAAAAACAGAACTCTGGCATAAGATGCTGCATTCTCAAGATGAACATTGATTTTGGGCAATAAGGTAACGACAGCATCCTCCACACTTTGTTCTCTATAAGCAAACTGGTTTGGGAATTTTCGGTACAGGAATAACAATGAAAGATTTTCAAATCTTTGGAACTACCTGAATATTCAATGACATCTGAAATAAAGAATGAAACACTACACTCAGTTCCTTATAATAATAATAATAATTAACCATTTTTATATAGCGCATAACACATAGTGATTAAACATGTCCCTATGCGCTGAAGAGAAATAAAAAAACAAAAAACAAAAAACAAAAGTTGTACTAGGTTTCAAACAAAAATGCATGTTAACAGCTCTATCAAATAAGGTGGCGCAAAATTATAAAAACATTCGTATGCCAACAACAAAATTTTGAATGAAATGCGAGAGTGAATGGGTAACCAATGTAATTCTCTTAGGAGAAGAGACACAGATTCGTGTTTTTTAATGCGATAAATAAGACGAGCTGAAGAGTTCTGCACAACCTGCAGCTTTTGCACTTGAGGAGCCGGAATCCCAGAAAAGAAGCTATTACAGAAATCGAGGTGACACATCACAAATGCGTGAATTAAGCGTTCAGTAATATGTTTATCTATCAGATTGCGAATTTTTTCAATTTATAACACATGTCTTAGGGTTGTTCTAAATTTATTATCTTACGACAATCATGTAGGACATGTTTGGTGCAACCGGCCCCAGATGAATATTTTGTACAATTTTTTTGGCTCAGCCGCGAGACTCCGCATAGAAAAAAGCGACGCACGCTCAGTCGCTGGGCGTGGTCCCAAGGTATTGTTGGCTGGGGGATAGTAATATTCACACTCCATAATGCGCTGTATAGGTTTGATGTTATACATCTGTCTCATTTGGGCCTTTATATACATGTACATGTACATTGTGTTTACACTATTGCCTAACGGAATAATACACGTATAGCATGATTTGTGATGTTTGATGGGCTGTCTTTTCCTTGGGACGTTATGCGTTTGGCCTAAATTATAAATTACACAGACTTGCAATATCTTGCAATCGTGTTGGCCCAACACTGCTGCGAAAACGAACCTAAGTACGCACCTACCTGCCTTCATTTCGAAGGGCCGAATAAAATAGAAACTTTAGTTTTTGGTATCATGAACTTCGCTTAACTTTTGCTCTTGCATGAGTAGACATCGTTAGATATACGTTGTGAAATTGATATGAATATTACTCTTTTTACAAGGCTGTTGAAATTAAATTACAATTCATAGTAAGCAGTTTCCAGGCACGAGAAATCGATAAACCCATTAGTTGGATGGTATGTTAAATAGCTCTGTTGGAAAAGTTGGCAGCTTTAGGTCCCAGACCAAAAGTATATTCTTACCGTCGCCAAATTTTGCTAAACTAAGTGTTGCACATAGCGCAGATGCATTTGCATGAACATACGGTTTTCGATTAAGGGCTTAAGAATACCCAGGCAGGTCGACTTACAAAGCGCCAAACTCCGACATGTGAGGTTTCGAGCCCCCAGCTCATACAATGAACCTATACCTAAAACGGACAGAGGAAACCAAATTTCACCGGACGACGACAAACACCGTGAATTGGTAGTAAGCAAAACAGCTCGCTGCCTCGCGAAAGAGGTGGAACAAAAATACACGTATAACTACCTAAAAACAAAAATCTAATATTGAAAAACCAGCAAGGAAAAAAAGGCTGCAAGAAAACAAAATTAACGGTTACCCAAAAACAACAACCACCACACCTCAGTACGGGGTTACGTCTGTCCCGCTGCCGAAGTTCCTTTTGGGTTTTGAGTGGCAACGTTGAAGTCTTGATCTTTCCAGGGGACAGACGCCTTTAATCTTAAGGGGGCAACGGCCCCACACAAGGCTTCTAAGTAACCCCCCCCAAGAAAAAAGAAGAAGAAGGAACATTATACAACATATTATTATTAGAAATAGTCACATGTGACCCGCGAAACATCAAGTTCTACTCAAACTATTACAGTCAACATTATAGCAGGGATGTGAATAATATACCAAAATGAGTAAGTTTGCAGATTCTGCTTTTAATTTTGCAGATACATGTATCTGTATAAGTAAAACAACAACTTTCTGTAAACTTTAATAATTGTTGCTGATTGTAAATCTCTCAGGTTACTTAATCCATAGGTTACAAACAGTTCAAAATTCAGCCGCTCTTTCTATATACCCCATACTAAGAAGTATTAGCACATTACCCCTGTTCTCCAAAGTCTTCACTGGATTCCTGTAGCACAGCGTATTGAGTTAAAGATCCTTATTTTGTCTTATAAAATCTTGCAAAAACAAGCGCCGGAATATTTGTATGATTTGTTAACAGTTCGAGAAAGTTCTATAGCCACTCGCTCTTCCATTGAAACACGCTTAGTTCAACCTCGTTATAATCTAGAACACTATGGCAGACGTGCATTTTATGTATCAGCACCTCGTGTATGGAATTGACTTCTTTATTTTATTCGAAATGTAACTTCTCTTTTATCTTTCAAATCAGCACTAAAAACGTAGTATTTTCGACAGGTTTTTAAGTAATATTCCAGTGATTGAAATTTTTAATGTATTTTCTTAATGAATCTTGTCATATATTTTAGTGATTTTTAAATAAATACATTTTAAAATAACATTTCAACAAATTAAATAACAAAAATAACAAATTTGTAAAGCGCATTGAGATTATTATATAATGCAACGCGCTATAAAATAATAAAACATTATTATTATTATTATTATAGAAAACTAATGGACATCCCATATTTAGCATTTTACGGTTTGTCTGTATTTTGCTCAAACAAATTGGTCTGTTATTCGTTTTTATGATAACAAAGGAAATCTGCGATGTGTAATGTCCCTTCAGGGCCACCATGGTTTAGAAAGAGTTGAAGTACTTCGTTTTAAAAGTTGAACCACGACGTTTTGAAAGTTAAAACACGACGATTTGAAAGAATTGAATTACGACGTTTTAAAAGTTAAACCACGACGTTGCCTGTCCGTTTTAGAACACCATAAAAAGCACGTAAATGCCATGAGTGCACTGACCCCATTGGTTAAATATCTTAACGACCTGGGATTAATTTCCTAAAATATGTAAGCACAAAAATGTGCTTAGCACAAAACAAGTTTTCCTCAGTAAAAAAATAAGGTACCAGCCCAAACTTCATGTACTTTTCAGGCTAATCAAAAACCAGCTGAATACCAGTCGCAAACAATAAGCATCAACTGAACATTTGGTTTGTAACCCTGTTTTTGGTAAGGACGAATGTTCATGCTAGACACGGAATATAATTTGTCTTGAATGACATATTTAATACCTACACTTTTAGATTTCATTCAAAAGAAACGTATATTTTAATGACTAAAGTGGGAAAACGACCGTTTTGTGTGCAATGTTCTGTTGTACTACAACAGAGCCGGCTATTTCAAAGCCTGTTTTCTCAGTTGTGTAACTTATCTCCAATGAAGTAATCAATATGTGGATACGTTATATCTCCAAAATGAGAGGGGCTAATGAGCTCTATATTATAATTTATACCAAATGAAAGCTTACACTGTGGGCTTTCTAACCACGTATTATATAAATTGATGTTTATAATTTGGTGGCAGTCATTTGGCTAGAGGGAGCTTGTGTGAACCTTTTTTCTTCGAGTTTGTGACATCAAGTGAAGAATGTTTCGCCGAGTAGCTGCTGTCGTCTTGGTGCTGGGACTTGTGGGGCTCCAGACCACCAACGCCAGACAAGAGGTACGTTGGTTTATTGCCCCAACCACGTAATAGTTTCAGTGTTGAACATCGGGGGGTGGGGGGGGGGGGGGTGTTATAGGGTGTTATGGGTGAGTTAGTCTTGCATACGCACTGTGGACCTCCGAACAATATAGGTCCACACGATGCGGGAAGAGGTTATGGTTTGTGGACTTGCACACGTCCACAATCCGTTTTTCAGTTTCCGAAAAAGAGCGCTAGAGGAAAAACGTGTTAGGGTTATATATAGAAAAGATAGAAGGGACAGCTGAGAGGCCCATAATCCAAATTTGAGGGTAAATTTGTTTTGGGGAAGCGATAAAAATGAGTATTTATAGTCAAAGTTTTTTAACTATACACGAAGACAAAGGAAAGTCCACAGTACGTATGTAAGGTAAAGCGGGGTGTGGTGCGAAATACCGTACCCTCTGGAGACATGAACACAATGTGTACAATGGAGACAAAACGTTTCCGGAGGGTAAATTTCTATAGATGAATAGGTCTCCATTGGAAATTTCACGAATTAGATTTTTGGATTTTACTTAAATTACTCAAAAACTAGGATTAGGATGTGGGTTAGGGTTAGTGTTTGGGTTAGGGTATAATATAGGGTATATTGGGTCGAAATTTCAACCCAGGAAAAAAATTATGGTTAAAATGGGAGCATTTTGAAAAACGTGCTCGACTTTCTAACCATTTTGTACACGAGAACAAAGCCATGTCTCCACAGTGATACAAAAATGCGAATACATGTGTCTGTGTGTTTAGGGGGTTGCATCCTGTAAAATAGATTATCAAAATGAATTGATAATTTTCTGGCATTGTATTAGTTATTTTAGCGTTCGAATGAGACATCCCACGAAAACAAATCGGCCAACGGCGATTAAGTTCGGGAGGTCCCAGTATGCACAACCGAACAGGAGCGCGCAATTGGCGCAATGATAACAATCATATTTAACCAATATTGTAACGCACTGCCAATGCAAACAAATAAATACAAAATTAGGGTTGGGTTTACCTAAGTGCCTTGAAAGAGACAACAAGAACCGCCACACAAGATAGTTTCAAGTACTTTAAAGTAATTTAAATAGATACTAGTGTCAAAATAGATAAGTGTTAAAGTGTTTAACCCCGGGGGAAAAAACGTTTACTATCCACGGATGACGAGTTTACCCGTCAAGCATGGCGGTTTGATTCAGCGGAAGACGTGTGTGCACAAGTTTCCTTGATTGTTGCGGTTGACATGTTTACCCGTCAGACGTTATTAGCACACGTCGCGGTGGACATCTATACACGCCTGACGAAGCTAGCATACCCGCAGTGGTCAAAAGTGCTTAGTTGACGCAGTGAACGTGTATGTACGCTATATAGTGGCATCACGCTTTAGTGATTAGGCCTATTCAACGCCTTAGTTCTATTGTCCCCATTGAATTCATACAACCAAGTATTATCAGCTGCGCCTAGTAATTTCTTGAGATTCACATTTGTTCACTATTTTTTCTTAGTCTCCTTTTAAATTCTTGGAAGGGTGCTTTTAAGCTGAGCTTGCAAATATTTAGGTTTTACCGCGAATACTTCTCCGGCCCTGTGTGTTGTTTCACGGCTGACGTCTACACACGCGTCATAGTTTATGACGGGTAGCAGGTGACTTCATACAGCGCTCTGGCTGCAAAGAGAAAACAAAATACCCTAGGCGACCACATGTCGGCAAAAACATGTAAATAACGGTGCTAAACTAGAAGTGTTTGCATGTTGTAGTAGTTGCATTATCAAAACAGGAATATTTTACTGAATACAAAAATACAATTTTTTCGATGATAACATAATCCCGCGCCTGGTTCCGGTTAATTGAAAATAAACCAGGCGCGAACTGGTAAAACTAATTAATAAATATAGCCACCTGTCTATTGGGATAGGATGTGGACCTATCGATTGCTAGCGGCTGAATGGGAGTTACATTACAATGTTCACTTCTATCTGTTTGGATCCGTTTACATCATTATAACAGCGACCATCTGTCTAACCTGAACCGAACGATACACGAAGGCCACATTTCTATCATTCAAAAAGTTAGTCAAAAGGTTTGTTTTTCTTGTCTATGAATTTTCAGGAGGAGGAGTTAGAATTCATGATGGATCGTGTCCTGATGGAAGTAAACGAAGAGAAGAAATCAGAAGGTACAACATGCATATGAAGGATTGAAGACAGAGGGACCTCCCCCTCCGCCGTCCCCCCTTTTCCCCTCCCCATCCCTCTCCACATCCCCCTCCGCCTCCTCTCCGCCTCCTCTCCCCCTCCCCCTCCCCTCCTCCCCTCCCCTTTTCCTCCCCTCACCTCCCCTCCCCTTCCCCCTCCCCCCGTCAAATTTGACGTCGATATTCGCGTCAAATTTCACGACTTTTTCAAAAAGTCGCGAATATTGAAGCCAATATTCGCGACAAAATTTACGACTTGCCCCTAAAGTCGCGAATATTGACGTAAATATTGACGTCAAATTTCACGACCGGACATAAATGTTGAGGCGATTTGTTTCCCAGCAAGCTATGGTTTGGCTAGTCTTGCTTCAAGACCGAGTTTTCCATTTGTTCCGGGGCGCTCCGTCCGTCTTGTCTATTAATATTATTATTATATATTTCTGGTATAATGAAACCAAGGATCACTCAACAGCGCCCAAGGCACTGTAGCTCGCAAGCCTGAAGAAACCTGTACAGAGAAGACAATGAGAAAGAGGTACAGTTTTAGAGGTGGGAGGAAAACCCCAGAAGTCTGCCAGGGACTGAAAACCCCATCCACATAATTATAGGTTTCTGAACTGATCTCTCGTGACAATCGAGGGCGCCCTCAACAAGCCCGTTTTCGGAGTATTGTTGACATAATGCATCCAATAAAAGCTAGACACGACATGTATATCTTTTATCGTTGTAGTAATTGTTCTGAAAATAGGCCGCGTCACAGAACACACACGCGTATTGCGAACGTGCGCCCTCCCCGCGCACGCCACGCCCGCGATGAGCGTTTCGCGTAATTGAACATTCCATAATATGCGGATAAATTTTCAGAACAGTTTTAAAAACAGATGTCATGTCTAGGTTTTTTCCATAGAGCTATATTAAATTACTAGAGCGCTGACTGGATGTACAAAGTGATGCGAGCTGGGCGCATCCATGTTTGTGCACAAACCTATGGAAACCTCAACATTTTGTACGGCTTTTGTACGGCTATTTGCATACCTGCGTTTGTATTCTATACAATGCGTTACCATAGCCGATACGCCCAAAACCGAAACGCATGATCAGCAAATGAGCGCAAACATCGCAAATGCGCGTGCGTATTCGGGCGCTGCAGTTGATTTTGCCGTGACTTTTTTTAAAGTTGTTTGCGTCTGTTCTACTTGCACGCGCGTTGCATTTAGAGTACACTTTCAAAATTAAATCCATCTATTTTTATTATGCTCTACAACACGCACATGAATTCAAAATGTCTGCGTACAGAATGGATTCAAAGGAAGTCCGCGCGTAAAAATGAAGAGTTAGCGCTCTAGTAATTTAATATAGCTCTATGGTTTTTTCAGATGTCTGTGAATGATGATTGACGAACTGCATAGAGGGACGGGGCGCCCTGGACATTTATGAAAAACTCGGTCTTGGAGCAAGACTAGCCAAAGCCTAGCTTATGTCCGGTCGTGAAATTTGACGTCAAATTTGACGTAAATATTCGCTTCTTTGGGGGAAAGTCGCAAAATTTGACGTCAATATTGACGTAAATATTTACGGCTTTGGGAGAAAGTCGGAAATTTTGTCGCGAATATTGACGTCAATATTCGCGACTTTAGGGAAAAGTCGTGAAATTTGAAGCGAATATCGACGTCAAATTTGAGGTCAATATATTTGCGACCTTTGGGAAAGTCGTAAAATTTGACGTCAATATTGACATCAATATTTGCGACCTTGGGTAAAGTCGCGAAATTTGTCGCAAATTTGTCGCAAATATTCACGATCTGCGTGTCCCTTCACGGCCAACATAGTATCGGGACCCTTGATCTGTATGAGTGGCTTGTGCGTAAAGTGCTCGCCTCTGTGCGTAAAGCGCCCGCCTCTCACCAATGTGGCACGGGTTCGATTCCCGCCCAGGACCACAATGTGAGTAGAGTTGTGTGTTGGTTCTTTTCTGTGCCACGAGGGTTTTTCTATGGGGTCTCCAGTTTTCCGACGTCTGGAAAACACTTTCGATCTCGGCTTGTGCTCCGTAGTCGTATACGAGTCGATGTGGCCAGAAGCACCTTTACATGCCAAGGGCTCGACCACGGTGTAGCCGCGTACGTCAATCCTAGCTGCGAGTAAGGATGATTAGCCTCACACATTATTATTATTATAATATACATATAACCAGGAAACAAGCAAATTCTACACCCTAATAACTTTATTTTAATTAAAACTTTAAATTCAATTTTATTTCTCTGCACTTTAATTAATAATGTTCCTAACATATTACCCATGGTTGTTTACTTGTGAAGGAGCCACTCACTACAAAACATTTCTAAAAATGAGTAAGTTTGTATTTACGAAGAGGTTGTCTAAATTTGTCAGTATTGTTGTTTCCAAAATTAGAAGTTTGTGACCATAAGTTTAATAAACCCCAAATGAATTTGTAAAATGTTATGATTTGTTTGTTAATCGAGACTTTAATTGTTTGATTCTATTTTGCAATGTGTTTCAAACAATCAGTTTCCAGCCCATTCAGTATCGTTGGTAAGCCAACTTCACAGAGCTCATCCCATGCTAGCGGAAAGTTTCCGGCAAGTAACGCAGTGGACGGCAGCAGCTCATCACACATACTGTCCTGTTCACACACATGTAAGACATATATATTAACATATATATATTAACAAATGTTAGTAGTCGGAAGAGTTGGGAGACAGGTCGCTACCAATGGAACTGGGAAACATCTGTCTAGGGGTGGAGCTATATTGGTCCCCCCCCCCCACCCACCCTCCATTGAAGCTACGGTTTTTGCTCCTGAATACTTACTTACTAATTAACGTTCATGTGAGTTTTGAAATCATTAAAATCAGGTCCAAACATATCTCGAGTTTTTCAGGAGTTGGGGTGTTCATTTTGTCCCGGACGCAAGTTTATATTCTGAAAAAAGGAATAGTCGTGTATGGTATTGCGCATGAGTGAAATATGTCACGTGGTATAAATATGATCTTAAACAATATTGTTCGGTCTTGGTTGAATCTCGTTTAGTTTCCTATACTCTTTATTTGTATTACTTTTGTTGTTACTTTAGATCCCGATCTTGAGAGTCCATGGTGGAGAGTTGATCTTGGAGGTGACCACTGCATCAGCAAAGTTAAAATTCTGAACCGTGGAGACTGCTGCAGTAAGTATATACGGGAGCCCTTGCAGACATAAAACAAGATTAGTTATAAAATCATTAGATAATATTGCACGAAAATCACCGATTGATAGTTTGAATTTCCCATTGCAGGTGATCGTTTGGCAGGTGCTGTTGTCCGCGTTGGTAGCCACTACACTGTAACCAACAACCCAACTTGTGGATCGCCTGTCACCGCTGCCCAAGCCCAACCACTCGGTGGCACCATCGAGTTTGATTGCTCACCGGCGTTGACGGCGCGCTACATCAGTGTGCATATCCCTGGTAGGGCCACCTTGCAACTATGTGAAGTCACCGTGGAGCAATGCGCGGGTAAGTTTGAAGAGCCAGAGACTGGAGGTTTTTGTTTCTTTGCACTTCTCTTCGCAAAAGTAAGGATGCATGCGATGAGTATGGCACGCCAAAGCGGATTTTTTAACCCTGCAATATTTTCAAAAACATGTGCCAACAAAATGTCAACATAAAACAAAATGGGTTCAGGTCAGGGTTGGTACATTGATTTTGTAAATGTTGACTTTTTCCACGATGTTAACATTCTTTGACATTGTTGGCACATGTTCTTGAAAATGCCATGTTTTATTGAATGTTGAACGGTAAATCAAAGTTACTGTTGTGGTGATTTTGTAATATTGACAATTGCCGTGCAGATGTGAATAAATTCGGCTTTGGAGTGCCATAGTACGAGGCTAAAAACTTTCCTTCCTGCACTGAAAAAAAACCCACAAGAAATCTACAAAAACAGTGATTATCGTTAATCAACGTTTGAATCCCGTTTAAAAGTTTCAGCATCTTGTGTTTACGATTGGCAAAGTATGGTAATCGTGTTTTGTATATAAAGCCTACATTTATTTTAAGTCGCATTCCTTTTTTCATAAAATCTCTCGGCGCAGGTTCCATTGGGTATAACATCGTTGGTAAGCCTACTTTACAAAGCTCATCCCATTCTAGCGGAAAATTTCCAGCGAGTAACGCAGTGGACGGCAGCGGCTCATCACAAATAGCGTCCTGTTCACACACATGTAAGACAATTAACAATTAACAAATGTTAGTAGTCATAGGAGTTAGGAGACTGGTCGCTACCAATGGGACTGGGAAACATCTGTCTAGGGATGGCGCTATTTTGGGGTTTACCCCCACCCTTTATTGAAGCTACGGTTTTTGCTCCTGAATAATTACTTACAAATTAACGTTCATATGAGTTTTGAAATCATTAAAACCAGGTCCAAACATATCTCGATTTTTACAGTTGGGGTGTTTATTTTGTCCCGGACGCAAGTTTATCTTCTGAAAAAGTATGGTCGTGTACCTTATTGCGCATGAGTGAAATATGTCACGTTGTATAAATATGATCTTAGATGATATTGTTCGGTCTTGGTTGAATCTCGTTTAGTTTTCTATACTATTTATTTGTATTACTTTTGTTGTTACTTTAAGATGCCAATACTTTGAATCCGTGGTGGAGAGTTGATCTTGGAGGTGACCACTGCATCAGCAAAGTCCGAATTCTGAACCGTGGAGACTGCTGCAGTAAGAATACGGGAGCCCATGCATACATGAAACAAGATTAGTTATAAAATCGTTAGGTAATATTGCACCAAAATCACCAACTGATTGTTTGATTTTCCCTTTGCAGGCGATCGTTTGGCAGGTGCTGTTGTCCGCGCTGGTAAAAGCGACATTGCAACCAGCAACCCAACTTGTGGATCGCCTGTCACCGCTGCCCAAGCCCAACCACTCGGTGGCACCATCGAGTTTGATTGCTCACCGGCGTTGACGGCGCGCTACATTAGTGTGAATATCCCTGGTACGGCCACCTTACAACTATGTGAAGTCACCGTGGAGGAATTGCCGCTTGCTCAATGCGTGGGTAAGTTTGAAGAGCCAGACTGGAGGTTTTCTTTGGACTTCTCTTTGCAAAAAATAAAAACACAATCTACTGAGGATGTATGCGGTGAGTATGGCACGCCAAAGCGGACTTGTTTTTAACCCTGCAACATTTTTCAAAAACATGTGCCAACAAAATAATGTCAACATAAAATAAAATGGGTTAAAGGGTACTAGAAATACAAAACTTTAATATGGCGAGAAAAACGTTTTAATAATGCTGAATACTTAACAACTGCAAAAACCTCATATTTGTTTCTATTCGTTCATTAATCGTGACCCTAAAATAAAAACCAATATGCGCCGTGCCCCGCCCATAAAAGATGACGTCACGGTAAGAATAGATCGTGGCTGTACCAGGCTAAGCCTAGCCTTGAATACACGGCTATGCTGTATCCGCAACGTGGGATCATCGTTTGCCACAACACTAAACGTGTACATAGCCCGCAATGCATTATTATACATACTCAGCTGGTTTTCACCATGTTAACATGTTTTGACATTGTTGGCACATGTTATTGAAAATGTCATGTTTTATTTAATGTTGAACGGTAAATGTTATTGTTGTGGTGATTTTGTAATATTGACAATTGGCATGCAGAAGTGAATAAATTCCGCTTTGGCGTGCCATAGTACGAGGCTCCTTGCTGCACTAAACGAAAACAACACAAGAAAAAATCCACTAAAAAACGTGATTATCATTGATCATCGTTTGAATCCCGTTTAAAAGTTTTAGCATCTTGTTTTTTACGATTGGCAAGGTATAGTAATCGTCTTTTGTATATATAACCTACATTTTTTAAAGTCGCATTCCAACTTTCATAAAATGTCTCGACGCAGCTTCCATTGGGTATAACATCGTTGGCAAGCCAACTTCACAAAGCACATCCCATGCTAGCGGAAAATATCCAGCGAGTAACGCAGTGGACGGCAGCGGCTCATCACACATACTGTCCTGTTCACACACATGTAAGATATATATATTTTTTTATGTAAATGTTTCATGTAAATGGGAAGTATTTTCAACGGAGATAGGCCCTTCGTTTTTCGCCTAAATAAAAGGTATACCATATACAATTGCACATAAACGTTCAACAGCCCTACATGTTCATTTTGTTTACCTTTTATTGGTTGGATTGTCGCGTTTGCTTATAATTATGCCAAATGTGTTTATAGTTTTTAACCAGTTCGCGCCGGATGACGTATATAGACGCAAACATTTCCCCAAATTCAAAACTGATGACGCATAAACACGCCAAGTTCAAGTTCGTAAATGTATGTCAGCAGCGAGCAAGGTCGGAAATGCGTGGGTGTGCTTCCCGGCACTATCAGCCTGAACCCGCTTCGGATCGAGTTTCGTTAAAAACAATCCCGCCCGTGGGCTCAGCGATGTTAAAATAATCCCGGCGCGAACTGGTTAAAGACAACTGTTGTGACCGGCCCCCCAAAACATGAACGTCAATTTGACATGTGGACATTCTGTCCAACCCCGTTCAATATAATGAATGAATTTAATATGCACCAAGTTTGACTGTTTCAAGTAGATTTTACTACTGTTTTACAATCATGAATGTTGAGAAAAGCAAGAAAATCTGCGTTCGTTTTCAACCGGCGTCAGGCAGTAGATCTTATGTTGTTCTTGGGTTTTTGTTCGCGATCGCCGTCTGGCGATCGTGATTTGTTGTTTGTTATACAATTACACAATAACTAGCGCAATCATTTTGCTGGATGCGAACAATCATTATTTACTTTCAAATAAGTAAGATATTTTCTAATAATTCGGTGGTAAAATGTTTCGATATCTGCAAATGGTTGTATCCTATCTTTTTAAGATCGAAATATTATTTGATTCATTCTCAAGGACTGCCACTTTCACCTTTTCTGAAAATGAGAATCTCAACCAAAGATTCGAGGTAAATCTATTTTCCCAAATTGAATTTTGAAATAACCTCCTATCAACCCCTAATTTATAGATTCCCGCACTGTAAACCCCTGGTGGAGAGTCGATTTTAAAGAAGAACAATGTGTTACCAAGGTAACCATCCTAAACCGTGGAGACTGTTGCAGTAAGTATATAAGAATGTTCATAGATCAAATAACTGGCTCGCTTTTTATAATAAATTTTACAAAAAGACGCATGCTTACCCCGTTGGTTTAAAAGGGAATATAATGTGTTTTGTTGGCTTTTATAAAACGAATTTGCCTGAAAAGATCGCCCCTTATTTAAGGGAGTTTGCAAAGACGACTGTTTAAGTTGGAGTTTTGCTAATCTTGTCGTTAGCGGGCGTACTGTATGAACATAATACGCGACGTGTAAAATCAAATACAGTCGTCTTTGGCTAATAAGACTATACTAGGGTAGTGCTAAAATCTCTTTTTGGAGATTGGTGCGTGTTTCCTCGGTGTGACGCCTGAAAGAGTATATTGTTATGCCTATGATTAATGTTATTTAAAGGTGACCGACTGAAGGGTGCTCATGTTCGTGCAGGGCTAAGCCAGACCGTCGAGCAGAACACGGCATGTGGGGCACCAGTTACCAACAGTCAAGCCCAACCACTTGGAGGAACCGTCGACATTGAGTGTGGAAAACCGTTGAGGGCGCGCTACGTGAGCGTCGATATTCCGGGCATTGCAACTCTTCAACTCTGCGAGGTTAAGGTTGACGTGCTGGCCTTTGGAATGTGTTAAGTGTCTTCTTGACTGATACCTCCCTGTGAATCAAGAACAAATCAGACGACGCCTAAATTAGAAGACCGATTGGTATTCGTATTCTCTATAATTTTGGTAAATAGCTTTTTATGATTAGTCTTTTCACAAATTTCAAACTTTATATCTTAATGTTATCTTCGATAAGCGTCATACATAGTTACACATGAAGCACTTGCCGCCCCCCCCCCCCCCCCTTCCCGGCCTTTTGAAAAAGCAAAAACTAAAACTTAACACAAAACAAACAAGAAAGAAAGACTGAGTCCTAAAAACAGAAGTGGGGCAAAATAAATAACCAAGGGATCCCCGTTTGGGTCAAAACAACATTGCTAATGTAGCTAGAATCGTGAATTTTGGTGTGATCCCTGGCCACATGGCGACTACACTGACTAGTGTACTCTAACAGAGATATTTACCAACACAGGGCTGGATAGCTCAGTTGGTAGAGCACCGAAACAGCAATCCTGAGGTTGCTGGTTCAAACCCCGCTCCAGTTAATTTCTTTGTTCAATTTTCAAAAAGAGTATTAACTGCACCAATAGTCAGTGTCCCTTGTGGTTTATTCTAAGAGTGTTAAGATAAGAACAATCGGCATCTCAAAACCACGACTATTACCCTCCCGCTTTTAACCATAAATTATGAAAACAACGTAACTCGGATGTTGTCCATTTTGAAGAGCGCCCCCAATTAAACAAAGTGTAACGTCATGTTTTAGGTCTAACCGTTAGGTTACTAAACGCTTTTCTAATACATATGTAATTCGCAATTAAGGGTTGAAGAGAAATGAAAATACAAAAGGTTTGGTAGGGATGTCATAATAACATTAACTTTATTTCTTAAGATTTATTTTTTTTTAAATTTTTTTTGTTAACTTTGTTTTGGTTTGTAGTGGTGTAAGTTGTGCATGATTAAAAATTATTTGAATGGTTTATTGCTAATTCTACTCGTTTCGTTAAAAAAATTAAAATATTCTACCAGCATGCAAATTTCTTTGGTCTGTGATCTCTTTGTTCTCCGAGATGATATCCAAATAATTTTTTTTAAAGCTGATGATCGATTTAAACATACTGATATACTACATATTCGGAATAGAATGCACGCCTGTAGAATGTAAACGTAAAGAGGCTGGCGTTTTCTGAAATATCTCAATTGGGAGGCAACATAGCCCACAGTCGCACGCCTATAGAATGTAAACGTTAAGAGAGTTGCGTCTTCTGAAATATCTCAATTGCGAGGCAACAGAGCTCACAGTCGCTCGCCTATAGAATGTAAATGTTAAGAGAGTGGCGTCTTCTGAAATATCTCAATTGGGAGGCAACAGAGCTCACAGTCGCACGCCTATAGAATGTAAACGTTAAGAGAGTGGCGTCTTCTGAAATATCTCAATTGGGAGGCAACAAAGCTCACAGTCGCACGCCTATAGAATGTAAACGTTAAGAGAGTTGCGTCTTCTGAAATATCTCAATTGAGAGGCAACAGAGCTCACAGTCGCTCGCCTATAGAATGTAAATGTTAAGAGAGTGGCGTCTTCTGAAATATCTCAATTGGGAGGCAACAGAGCTCACAGTCGCACGCCTATATAATGTAAACGTTAAGAGAGTGGCGTCTTCTGAAATATCTCAATTGGGAGGCAACAGAGCTCACAGTCGCACGCCTATAGAATGTAAACGTTAAGAGAGTGGCGTCTTCTGAAATATCTCAATTGGGAGGCAACAGAGCTCACAGTCGCACGCCTATAGAATGTAAACGTTAAGAGAGTTGCGTCTTCTGAAATATCTCAATTGCGAGGCAACAGAGCTCACAGTCGCTCGCCTATAGAATGTAAACGTTAAGAGAGTTGCGTCTTCTGAAATATCTCAATTGGGAGGCAACAAAGCTCACAGTCGCTCGCCTATAGAATGTAAATGTTAAGAGAGTGGCGTCTTCTGAAATATCTCAATTGGGAGGCAACAGAGCTCACAGTCGCACGCCTATATAATGTAAACGTTAAGAGAGTGGCGTCTTCTGAAATATCTCAATTGGGAGGCAACAGAGCTCACAGTCGCACGCCTATATAATGTAAACGTTAAGAGAGTGGCGTCTTCTGAAATATCTCAATTGGGAGGCAACAGAGCCCACAGTCGCACGCCTATAGAATGTAAACGTTAAGAAAGTTGCGTCTTCTGAAATATCTCAATTGGGAGGCAACAGAGCTCACAGTCGCACGCCTATAGAATGTAAACGTTAAGAGAGTTGCGTCTTCTGAAATATCTTAATTGGGAGGCAACAGAGCTTACAGTCGCACGTCTATAGAATGTAAACGTTAAGAGAGTTGCGTCTTCTGAAATATCTTAATTGGGAGGCAACAGAGCTTACAGTCGCACGTCTATAGAATTTAAACGTTAAGAGAGTGGCGTCTTCTGAAATAACTCAATTGCGAGGCAACAGAGCTTACAGTCGCACGTCTATAGAATGTAAACGTTAAGAGAGTTGCGTCTTCTGAAATATCTTAATTGGGAGGCAACAGAGCTTACAGTCGCACGTCTATAGAATGTAAACGTTAAGAGAGTGGCGTCTTCTGAAATATCTCAATTGGGAGGCAACAGAGCTCACAGTCGCTCGCCTATAGAATGTAAATGTTAAGAGAGTGGCGTCTTCTGAAATATCTCAATTGGGAGGCAACAGATCTCACAGTCGCACGCCTATAGAATGTAAACGTTAAGAGAGTGGCGTCTTCTGAAATATCTCAATTGGGAGGCAACAGAGCTCACAGTCGCTCGCCTATAGAATGTAAACGTTAAGAGAGTTGCGTCTTCTGAAATATCTCAATTGGGAGGCAACAGAGCTCACAGTCGCACGCCTATAGAATGTAAACGTTAAGAGAGTTGCGTCTTCTGAAATATCTCAATTGGGAGGCAACAGAGCTCACAGTCGCACGCCTATAGAATGTAAACGTTAAGAGAGTGGCGTCTTCTGAAATATCTCAATTGGAAGGCAACAGAGTGCTTGTTTCCTTTTGCGATCGAGGATCGAAAAACAAAGGAAAACAAAGGGAACAAAAGATCCTTGAAGGACGGTTTCTTTGTCTTCTATCGCCAAGATAAGCGCAAAGCAATGGGGTTAGGTTTCAGTAAAGGAATAAAAGAAAACACAATAGGGAATCCTCGGTCGTAATGGCAATTCACGAACTGTAGCTAACAGTCGAGTCGCACGTCGGAAGAGGTGTACATTTTATAGTACATAACGTTTAACTGACCTGTCCGAAGTTTTATAATCATGGACGCTATAAGAAAAGCAAGAAAACGGCGTTCGTTTTCAACTGGCGTGGGAACAATTATAGGATATCTATAGTGCAATTATTTTGCTGAATGCCTACAATCAATATTTATTTTCAAATAAGTAAGATATTTCATAATAATTTGGTAGTACTATTTTTTGGATATCTGGAAATGGTGTATCGTACCTTTTAAACCAGTTTTAATTAGCCTTTTTTAGTTATGGCTGACACAAGGGTTCAATAGAGAGACTTCTTAGTTTTTTATAAATTTTTCTGAAACATTTATAAACGGGACATTACGTCCTGGAAGCGTTTTGTTATACCTAACACATCCCTAGATACATAACAAGTATTCCTGAGATGTTGGTAACACAATGAGTAACACAATAACTTGTAATCGGTTCTCTAAGTCTGCACTCGTCTATCCTCCATTAATGGAATTCATTGGACTTTAGCTGACGAAGTGAAACACATCAAACAATAAAATTAAACACATTGCAAGTCAGATATCAAATGAATATATGGAAGAGAAACATTTACACGGCGGCTATCTTCGTTCCTGCAATGAATAAAAATACTCTATACACTCGGTCAAAGCTTATGACCCCGATGACGAAAGTTGCCCTGTTAGGATTGAAATTGTGAGCTACGCTGGATCTATAGGTCCAGATGAAGCAAACGGCTATGACTACTTAAATGTTGATTCATTTGAGTCGATAAGAAACGTTGTACAACGAAAGTTGCACTGATCACGAGGTAGGCCTAAACGTCACTCCATTTGTTAGCAAGTAAATGACGTGTTTACCATTATCACATTATTTTTGCATGCAGCTGTCCCGAAAGTGGCATATTTAGGAAAGTTTTGCTTCCAGGATTGCAAGATAAGATGCTGATCTGTAAGAATAAGGAAACAAAAGTTTTGGTATTTTTTGTACGGGGGAGCAGTGTTGCCAGAAACTTCATGCTTTATTTATTTTTAAATGTATATTTTCAGATTTTATATATGGAAAATAATGCTCTTAAATGACTTTCTACATGCTGAACAATGATGCTGACTGACAAAATACCAGGACAAAATATAGTAAAGCAGCTTACAAGTATAACAACATAATTCTAAATTGTATAAACATGCATCGCAAAGACAGTGTTGCCAGAAAAGTAGCATTAAAAGACCGAAACTAGTAAAAAAACACCTCAATTTACATAGTTGTGTGACAAAGTTGGCAGTGACATTGTTAGTATTGACACAATTGGCAATGATGCAGTTGGTAATAACATAGTTGGTGATGACATAATTGGCGGTGACAGAATTGGCAATGACATAATTGGCAGCAACAAATGTTGAACAAGTCTTTCAAAAAGGCTTTAGCCATACATATACAATGACCTTTAAGTTCAATAGTGCATCTGTTCATATGCAATTTATACACTAGATTGTGCATAACAAGTATACATTGAATGATAACATTTGGACATGCTGGAAAAACATCGCATTTTATGACTCGCAGGAAGATGCAACAATGCCAAAACATCATTGAAGTTTCATTCACAGATAAAGTGTTTAAAATAAATGGCCTCATTTTCCCCATAAAACAGCTCAAAACACTGTATGTAAAGTTTACCCCCGTGTTGTGGACATCTGTTACTTGCCTTGGCACAGAGTAGAGTATGCACAAAGTCTATACATAAAGATACTTCCATATCCGAAAAAGTACATAGAGATAATTTCCATATCAGTATCTCAGATAGTACATATAAAGTGCATGATTTGAACAGTGGATCATTTTGATTTCAGAGTATCGTCTCTATATAAGATCACACAGCAGACTTCTATAAAGTTGTAGGTACATGTACATGTATCAGACCTTAGTTACACTTTTTCAGAATTCTCCAACATTAAAAAGTATTATGAATATTTTGAGATAAAATACAACTGTTCTCCTTGCTAGAAAGTCCAATATGTTGCCTGTTCCTAGCAGTTGAACTTGATCTATAATGTAAAGCAGTAAAGCTACATGATTAATACCACTTATAAGTTCTTGTAGTAGTAGCAAGTTATTACCAGTCAGCATGTGTTGAGAACAATGAGGAGTGGTCACTATAGCCCAAGGCCTGTATAGTGGTGATCTAATGTAAACAGATGTCTGGGCCAGGAGATATAATGTAAACATAATACTCTCTGAGTCAGTGGTCAGCTTCTTTGAGCAGACGGTCAATTCATTGAGCAATTGTATTTAGTTCAAAGAACATAAACTACTACATTTAAACCCTCTATAGGTGCCGTGTGTAAAAAATGCTAAACAATGTAAACAATAAGATATGACATTAATTTTGTAAAAAAAATGCCAAAAGAAAAAATTAATTTTTAAAAACATGTATGTTTCATTCCTGAAATTTCAATGCTTCACTATACACGCTTGATATAATGCCAACTTTTTGATGGAATATAGGGCTATAATGTGGATTACATTAGATGTTACAACCAAACTAGGCTCAAAGACGGGTTACAGGCAACAGTGTTGCAACTTTGTTTTATTTTGTATCCATGTATACTGTTATATTTTTAAATACTGTAGTCCAGGTCCAAAAGAAAATGTTTGACATAAAAAGTCACTTACCAATTCCATGTTTCTTAACTATTATAGGCCTATATATCAATGTTCACATTTAAAAATCATGTTTCTGGCAACACTGACTGCCTTTAATGCCATTTAAGTATTTTTTCTCTTCATATCAACATTCATTATATGTATTCTATCATAAATATGACCAATTTGTTATATAATTTGGCAATTAGGGCTTTCTTTGTATAATTTGTGGCCATTCATTGCGGGTTTTTTTCCAGCCAAAGTGCTAACTTTCCGGCAACACTGTTTTCGCGTAATTGAAATACCAAAACATTTTATTCCATGTTTATGTAGGTTGGTATCTTATCTACCAACTATGAAAGTGGCATTATCTACAAAGTTCCACTTTCGGCTTTATGGCCCAATTCAATACCCCATTTTTTGCTATGAAAAAATATGATGACAACACCCCTATTTAAAATAATGGTTTGACCCAAAGTGGAACGCACACATTACATTTTAAAATCTTTTTCTGAAAGAGTAAACATGGTTGTGCAATATGTGTAAAAGACAAACTTTCACTTTTCCCCCTCTGGATGTACCAGTGCTCCTAATTTACCTATATTTCATTATTAGTGTAAAAACTTGAAAAATTCGTTGGAAATCTCATTTTGGCCGTTACCATGGCAACAAACATCTAATATCATTTGTTTTCCTATTTTTGGAATTCATGTACCCATACCTACTCATACATGGAGTAGTGCCAAAATCAATTTTTTGAAGTCTGCCACCTTTTTAAAAATATCTTTGATTTTTACAGCAACCCAGTCTTAAATGGTTCGGACAGTCCACAAAGCAGTTTCAGTGGGGATGATGGCCCACAAGCGGATTCTGGTACAGGACCTGCCGTTTGTCCTCCTCCATATGAAGCCTCAAGTGCCGAGTCACAGAGAACATCAACCGAGGCTACTGAGACCTGTCACATAACAGTCATGGAGACCAGCAATGAAGGTGGGCACAGGAAATGGGACAAGAAACACTTCTGCTTTTACTGTGAAGTACCTCAATCTAAGTTGCCCCGTCATCCCCAGTCATGTCACAAAGAAGAGAGCGAAGTTGTAGAGATTGCGTCTGAGACCAACCCAAGTGCCCGTAAGATACTTCTGTGGAAAATCCGCAATGTTGGTAATCATAGGCACAATTGCCAAGTCCTTTGGGAAGGCCGGGTGCACTTATTGTAGGATATAGGCCTAATCATAAGGTAGCCCCACATGCATACGGACCGTGCATATATTGTTATGGCTATTATGTGCGAAGTGATCTCGGGCGTCACCAGTGCCCACTGAAACCTGCGCTCCCTGCACACTCGCATGGTAGCAGTACCATGACTCCTCTGCGTAGACGTGTTGCTCACAAGAGTGATTTGTTAAAGCCTCCATCTGTCGGTGTGTCTTTCCAGTTGAACCAGGTTCTTATTCCGATGAAGAGAGATGAGGTGACTCTGCTGGCCAGGAATGACACTTTGATTGTGGAAGTAGCCAAGCGGGAATACGTGAAACTCGGGCACGATGTAGATCAACATGGCTACATCCGAAACAAGATACGGGAATTAAAGATTGGACATTCCATCAAGAAGTGTGCACTCATACTTAAAGGAAATGCTCCAGAGTCTGGCCAAAAGCAAAAAACGCAATACGCTGAAGAATTTCTGCAGTTGTGCGAACTGACCTGGCGAGACCGTGTATCCACCAATGCACACAGAACACTGTACCAAGAAAAGCGCAACAAACCTAAAATTCTGCCGACAAATGCTGATGTTGTGAAAATGTCCATGAAGCTGGCAACAGGGAAGTGGAACTTGTCCAGGATGCTCGGGGCGAACAAATCGGACCAGCTTGAAAGAGATTGAATGAAGTCGCACTGTGCCACCTTATTATGTTTAACCGCAGAAGGCATGGGGAGGCATCAAAGATGAAACTAGAAGACTTTCAGAAGCACACAACAGCTAGTGTCAACGGGGAATGCCTGCTGATGACTGATCTTAAACGGCATCTGTGCAAGATGTTCAGAGTTGTCAAAATAGTTGGCAAGAGGGGTCGAACTGTTCCTGTGCTTCTCAGCAATGAGGCGTGGTTGAGTGCTCTGATTGCAAAGAGAAATGAAGCTGGAATCGCCCACGACAACACAAGTATGCATGATGTTCTTGGAGGTACAGCGGCCGATTTCACCAATTGTTAGGATCAATCTTAGGAAGAGTAACTCCTCCTAACTTGCAATAGATCCAATGCAAGTTAGGATGAGTTAGTCTTCCTAAGATTGATCTTAGTCTTTCGTGAAATCGTCCCCAGGTCATATAAGAGGATGTGACTGTATAAGAGCGTACGCAGACATGGCGGGCCTTGACAATGCTGCCAGCATCCGGTCTACAAAACTTCGTAAGCATGTGGCAACCGCTTCGCAAATTCTTGCCTTGAAGGAACATCAACTTAAAACACTTGCACACTTCATGGGTCATGATTTGCGTTGCCAGATGCCAGATACTGTGCAGAGGGTCACCAAACTTTCTCGGCTTTTTCTCAGATTGAAGAGGGGCAACTTGCCTTCCCAGCAAGGCAAATCCCTGGATGAACTGCATGTCACTGGTGGTAAGGACACAGTCGTTTTAAATTATTTACTCAACAGCAAAAGAAAGACATTAATGATTGCTTTTGTTGAAAAATACTTGATCAGTAATTACTATTTACTAATACATCTTCAACAGCGAAAGAAATGCAAGAAATAACATTTTGTTATCAGTTCAAAATATATGATAACAAATGGTATATGTGTTTTTGTGCATTTCTTTTGCTATTGCTCCTGCATTACAGAACAAGAAAGAGAAAGAAAGAAAAATAGACAGAAAGAAACAGACCACAGAAAATTGACAAGAGTTGAGTCCACTTTTCTGATTTTACATGCAGGACAACAAACCCACTTGACTTTACAATTCTAGAAATGCATAATTAGATAGTATTACTATTACCACCACCTTAGTTGTCTCCCCCCCCTCCCCCCCCCCCTCCCCCCCCCCCCATCTTTGCTTCCCTCCGCTCCAGCAGAGATTGACCAACTGTCAGGTATGTGTGCATTAATCTAACAAAAAATGCTCTTGGTGACTTGCAGAAGTGACGAGGACAGCGATGACAGCAGTGACGATTCCTGTGATGTGCCCAGTGAAAACAGTAAGTTTAGGCTTTTATGTGTCTGTATTTTAAGTCGGGCTGTCTTTAAAAAAAAAATGTCTGTCTGTCCATTTGTTTGTTCATCTGTCTTTCTGGCTATCGGGCTGTCTGAAGTAAAAGTAAAAATATCTGTGTCTTATATCGACTTGGTTTCCTATGTGACATTAGGTTCTCGACAGGCTCCTATCAGTGTTCCATCTGGAAGTCTGGCATCTCTGAACAACTCGAGAAAAGTGAAACGTCGTCCCTGGACTGCCGAGAAGAAAGGAGACGTTACGAAGGGTTTGCAGAAATTCTTTCTGCTGAAGAAGATTCCTGGCAAACGAGACATCGAAACGTCCTGTCCTGTGGCACTGCAGACACGAACCTGGAGGAACATCAAAGACTTTTGTCGGAACAAAATGAAGCTTCATCAAAGCTAAGCAGGGTGTTTCGTCAGTTCACATACATGTACGGATGCGTCAGAGTACTTGAATATTTCAAATTTGCAATCGCAATGATGACTTTAGAATGCACATCAATATGAAACCCAATGGACAGCCACCATTTTAGTGTCGTGTCCTCACTAAAGCCCCTTTCACACTAGACGATTTCCCCGGCAATTCCCCGGGAAATTGTCGGGGAATTTCGGTCGGTCTGTTCACACTGTTCAGAAATCCCCGGGAAACTGCTTTTCCCCGGGAAATATTTACCCCTGCTCGGGAGTAGGGTTTAAGGAGAAATCCCCGGGGTTTAACGTTTTCCCCGGGGAAAAGCAACTAGTGTGAACGTCGCAGGGTTTGAACTTACCCCACCTTGTAACCCCACGGGTAATCTCGAAAGGTCACAGGGTCACAAATAGCGCGCCAAATAATTCGCGCGGTGACTTAGTATTGTAATGCAGTACCTATCAAACTTTTCGTAAATATATTTACAGTTAAGTACAAAAAACAAATAATAACGTTTGAAAATTATACAAATAATTTAATTTTAAAGAGTATGAGCAAAATGAATGGTTTTAATATTTAATAAAAGAAGTGTCGTGAACAAGTCTGTGTTTAGCTTCCTTCTCGTGTACGTGTATTTATAATGTCCCGTGTGGTTAGGTACCAGTCTTATATTTTTTATCCGCATTAGCCACTGACCTCTACACCTGGACGGACCATTGTCCATACTCTGCTGTGCTAACACTTGAAGTCGGCGCGAACTGGAAGTGCAACATGGCGGACCCGAGACGTCACTGCTGTGAGCCAATGAAATGTCCAGGTGTGGAGATCAGCGGATTTATTCTGTACATTTTGTATTTTTAAACATTACGTAATACGTATCGTACCAACACCTGGACATTTCATTGGCTCACAGAGTCACGTCGTGGGTCCGCCATGTTGCACTTCTCCGCATGCCGACTTCAAAATGAAACAATGATGATCTGTCCATGTATAGAGGTCAGTGGCATTAGCCTCTGTCATGAAATGACAAAAATCAACCGAAGAGGGCGTTTTGCGGAAATTTGTTAATATGGCTTCCGAGCTCTCGCGTAAGACTAACGTAATTAGCTTTACCATGGAGGAAGGACAACAGATAGTTAGTGAATTGCGGGGAAATACTTAATAAAAAATGGCCAATCATAAAACTAGATTTGTTTTCTGCACTTGAAAAGACCCGCCGTGTATTTATGCTCCTTAGAAAACCGGTTAGGCCCATTTTTTAACATTTTTTTTTCTTCAGTGGCACTCAACTCAACTCAATTCATACAAGCAATATTCTTTTTGCATTTTAATTCTTTTTTGACATCAAATGTAAATTTTGGGCTTTACACACGAGCACTTTGTTAACATAATTACTATATGGACGTTAATTTTAACACCACAACATTCCTGATCCTGCAATGTTAATTTTAAAACCAACCAGTTTTAAATACTGTCACATTAAAGGTAGACGTCTGTGAAATCTATTATCTTTCACCCTTTTATTGACTGAAACCTCACATGGGTCATAAATGACATTTACTATTAAAAAAAGTTCGTAAATATTAAACTTGGATTTTCCAAGAATTGCGCCACGACTTATTAGGGAACACTCGGTCGATTGTGTGCCAAATTTCTGGACGCCACCGTCACTGGGTTTTTTCGGACTAGTTTACACCTAAATTGATAACAGAATGTAAATAGCAAGCATTAATAACATTAACATGGTAAAGGTACAATGAATGTGCAGTTTGTCAACAAAGAAGTTTGGCAACATTGCATGAGGAAAGTCGGCCCAATATTAACTGTTATAAACAATGTAAACGTCGAAGTACAGCTATATCTAGGCTACGCACGTACGTATAGCGCAGCACACTTTCACCAACTGACCATTTTTTCAGTCACTGTTTCTTTCTCTTTCGTAATTTTACGATTTTGGATGACATTCAGCCTTATTCCTACGGTTTATTCTTCCGAAATAGCCACAGCCTTTAGAGTTCCGTCGTAAGCTATAAAGTTCTGACATCGACGACGCACGTAGTTGCTGTTGTAAATGCCGCCATTTTGACAATTTTCCGCGCGTTGACCTTTTAGAAAGGTCATGACAGAGGCTAATGATGCGTGGCCCAGCGTGTATTATCGTCGACCCATGCCACGCGCCCTCAGTTTACACATTTCCCGGGGTTTGATGGCCAGTGTGAAACGACCGTGCATATATTCCCGGGAAATAGTGTCCCCGGGAGTTACCAAATGGGTCTAGTGTGAACGGTTGCTGGGGTGTTGGTGGGGTAAAAAATCCCCGGGAATTTCCCGGGGATTTATTTCCCGGGGATTGGCTCTGCAGTGTGAAAAGGGCTTTAGATAGGTGTAATTCACACACACTCAAAGTGTCCTTCAATGGATAGAATGACAAGTATGCCCTCAGTGTGGTAGTGTCTACATGTAGGGGTGCGTTTAGTTGCTCTGGTACCACATAACGACCGAGGGGCGAGACACAAAGGAGAACAAAGGAAACAAAAGCCCCTCGGTCGGCGGTATAAATGGAAAAATTCGGTCCTCGATCGACGGTGCAAGCGCAAAGCAATGGGGATTGGGTATAGTAAAAGAATAAAGGAAAACACAATATCGAGCCTCGATCGTTATGTGGTTCACGACTGAATGCGTGTACGTGTGTAAGCTTATAGGCTAGCACTGCATGCATGACTTTTTATCGGAATGCATTTAAAATGCATTGTTGACAATTGATCATTTGTGTGTTAAATTTAAATAATATCTGGTACACGACTTTTTTCATACAGCTTTGCACACTTTAATTTTGAATTCTCCAGACCAAAGACACTGTCGCTACATCACGTGATTCTGGGCAAGCCTTACGCTAGCAACCCCCAGCTCTGGAATGGTCTGGTGTCTTTGTGCCATTCTCAACAATTGTAAACAATGTATTGATGCTGAGCGTCTATTACGTAACTATGCAAGAGCTTGCCCCGAATCACGTGATATAGCAACAATGTCTTTGGTCTGGAGAATTTAAAGGTAAACTGCGCCAAGCTGCGTGAACAAGTCAGTGTACCAGATATTATTTACATTTTACACGAACATTTTCAATTGTAGTGGCATGATTTTATATTTAAAATGATATGGTGCCCCTGAAGGGACTACGCAGATCGTGAAAATTGACGACAATATTCACGACAAATTTGACGACTTGCCTCAAAGTCGTGAATATTGACGTGAATATTGACGTGAATATTGACGTCAAATGTCACGACCGGTCACAAATTTTGACGCGAATTGTTTTCGCGAATATAGGTTCTGGTGCGCATTTCTAGAATGCTAAAGCTATGCTTCGTGCATATACTGTACATTAACGTTCTTAAAACTTAAAATGTATACAAATGTACAAATATATACATTTATAATTTAAGCTTGTGATATTAAAGACAAAAACAAAAGCGTAAAAAGTAATTAAATAGAATAGTCTGTGTAGCCATTCTACACTTAATTCACGCATGCTGTCGCTAGCGATTTGTTTTCTTCCGTAGGTGGGTGAGTCAAAATCCACGAATTAATCAGTATTGCCTGATCACTGTACAACACTTAGGTTCTAAATCTCTTTTCCCCCTTAAATAAGAAAATACTACAAAGATATCAATTTGACTAGGAAAAACGAGGTGACATACAGCAGGATTAGAACCAGTATCTTTGATCCATAGCTCATCCCACTTTCCACTACACTACGTATAGCATGTCGTTTTTTAAAGTGATTTAATGTAACTAGTTAAACAAATTACATTAATGCTGTGACGTCATGTTTTATTCCGATGAATAAAATAACTTCTCATCGAAACTATTGGATAATTCATGAATTTTGACTCACCCACCTACGGAAAAAAAATCGCTCCCCGCGCACGCCACGTCAACCGCGATGAGATTTTCGCCTACTTGCATAAATGCATACGCGGATCAATTGTTAACAGTTTTAAACACGTATGTCATGTCTAGGTTGTATTGAGATGTCTTCGTGTAGACCACACCATGACTGACCTTTTAATAGGTCGTCTTGTCCAACTCATTCCGAGCAGATTTGTGTCGCATTTGCATGCGCATGTGGCGTTGCCCGCATAATTACGTGACGTAACAGAAACTTAAACAATGAGTCAGCAATTATGCATGTTACGACACGCGATTATTTACGCAAAGTCACACGCGCATGCAAATGCGACACAATTCTGCTCGGAATTATCCGAGCGATTAGTAGCCTAGGAAGACTGTGCTGTATCTGTAATATGGTGGCCCTGGAGGGCCGGACTACGCAGATCGTGAATATTGACGTCAAATTTCACGACCGGTCATAAAATTTAAAGCGATTTTTTCCCCAGCAAGCTAGGTTCTGGTTGTCGGGTCATGTGCACACGCGCAAAATGATTGGGCATCCGCACGTGCGCAAACCGCGACCGCATGTACATGTAGTACGTACTGGTAGTACTTAATGCACGATGAACGTTGGGGGATGTTGTTGATTTTAATCGTTCCTCGCTGTGTGCATAGACTTTATAACAAGTCGTTATTTTAGTAATATTTATGATCGCCGCAGAATACACGTTGAGTGAGGTGTATGTTGTATTCCCGTAACGATGTTATCAGTACTGAGCGATCCACCTGGGCTCAAAGTTGCATGGACGTTCGCAACCAAAGAGCTTGTATGTCCCCCATAATAATTGGCTTTACGTGACCAGCGTTCTCTGTTGGCACGAGCTGCTATTGTTTGAAATGTGAACAGCGCCATCTCCATTTAGGCAGCGCTGCGTGGTTTATTATTGGTTTCAAACTGATCAAAAGGACGCGCGCGTGCGAAAGGCAGGATCGAAACACAAAAGAGAACAAAGGGAACAAAAGATACTCGAAGGACGGTTTCTCTGTCCTCGATCGCTCCGGTAAGCGCTAGGCAATGGGGTTAGGTTACAGTACAGGAATAAAGGAAAACACAGTAGGGGATCATCGGTCGTTATGCAATTCACGAACTATAGTGCATCATGCTGTATGTTGCCCTAATTTATGTTTGTTTCGTGTACACAGTCATTATGTCTCTGAAGAAGATCTTGTTAAGATTAAGAAATATTAAGCCCTCTTAACTTATTTGATTTTTTAATATTCACAAAAAAACCCAACTCACCTCCTGAAAAGTGATGCTTTCCTATACATGCACGAGTGCAGCCATTTTACAAATAACATCCCTCCATTTTTTTCTGGCAAATAGGACCCACTTTTCAAGCGTTATTGTATTAAGTATGCCCTCAGATGGAAACACTAAAACCAGGGAGTTGATCCTCGTTTCGTGCTAATGAGCTTGCATACAAATTATCATTCCAATTAGTGTAGTGCACCCGGCCCTTATGCCGGCAGTTGGGGTGTTTTTTTATTCGCCTTTTTTTTCAATAATGGCAGTTGTTAATAAATTATTTCCGTGTCTTTTTATTATAGTTGTTTCGTCTAATATACTGAAACACCTCTTGTTTTCGCTTATTTTTAGCTTTTCTGAATTCAACTGATAGTTATTCGGGAAGAGCATTTAAAAGTAGAATATAAACATCTACACAAAATTAATATCTTCTAAAAAGTGGGCGTTTTTGTGTTTTGTTATTATGAAAACGACAGGAAGAACGTAGGCGTACTCCGTTTTGTCCGTGTAACCAAACGTTTTTGTGTTTGTCTTTTCTTGGGGACGGTAAGACATTAGGTTGGTTTCCTTTCAACCAGGGGCCAATTTCATAGAGCTGCTAAGCACAACAATTTGTCTTGCTCTTTAAAAACAGGTTACCAGCCAAAATTCTACGGGTTTTTCATGCTAAGCCAAAAACCAGCTAATTATCAATCGAAAAAAATTAAGATCACGTGAAAATTTTGTCTGTAACCTTGTTTTTGCCAAGGACAACATTTCGTGCTAAGCAAATGTTTGTGCTTAGCAGCTCTATGAAATTGGCCCCTGATGTTTAAAATAGGTCTACTAAGTAAACAATCTAATTACATTTTCGGGGATTTCAGGACTTAGTATCCCATTTGAGCCATTCTCCCTTTTTAGCTTTATATTGTCTTCTTTGTATATAACTAACTCAGCGAGCACACACTCCAACCTGAGCCTTCCACCAGTTTCAGCCTGTTTTTTAAATAAACATTTATAGTGCCCGAGAACTGGTGTCATTGCGTGTTTCTTCCGTGTGTGATGATCTTTTTGCCATCTGCCATACTATTCTCACCAACACTGCTCTGCCCTCCAATTAACTATACATGTACAGTAACCTGACCTGGGAACGGTATACGTATATCAACCAAGTAAGCAAACAATCGGTGTTACATTACCTTTACGAATGAAATACGAGAAATTTATATCGACACCATAGAGCTATATGAAATTATGTTCTACAACACGCACATGAATTTAAAATGTCTGCGTACGGGATGGATTCAAAGTATCTCTGAGCGTAAAAGCAAGGAGTTAGCGCTATAGCAGCGCCGCACTCAAGGCTTACTTTATGTTCAACCTCGTTTCAAGCTTTTCATTATTTTATTTTTTCTTTTCTTTTTAAGGGAGGGGTTGTACTATTCCCCTACCAACCTTGTCTCCAGGGGTACGAGGTTCACTTAAAGGCCCTGAACATTTTTAGATTCCAGGTGCTCTGTGGTGCAACTTTGTGGTACACTTCGCTAAACAGCCAGGGAGGGGAGGGGTGGGAAAATTCAGCTAGTTTAATCACCTCTTCATACAACCCGAAAACTGAATTTAACAATGTCGTACTTGATATTTTCTTTAGTATCTCTATCTGTGACATTAACTGTAAATATGGTATCATTTGGTAACTTTGTTTTCCCTTAAAAATGTAAAATGAAAGGAAAACAGCTGAAATTTGAACAACTAATTAACTAAAATTAACAATTCTTAATTTGTAACAATTAACATTTCAAAGTTTCATAGTCTGTGATGAGCATTCACCTGAGCAAGTTTTATTGCGGTCTTCCCCACACCCCCCCCCCCCCCCATTTCAATGTTGGAGTGATGGTGCACACACCGCCAACTTAACATTGAGTTGGAGGGGGGGGGGGGGGGGGGGGGGTCTGGGTGGCCTTTATTTGAACTTTTAACTGCATCCATAGTGTACCCATTTTGTATGTTTGTGCAATTACTTTCACAGTCCGGATTTTCTTCATTTTCAATAATTGAGTATTGAAATGTTCTCACTCCTAAATTAGTGTTTCTTCAGCTGATTTACACTTCTTGGTAGTTGTCAAGTCATATTAAGGGAAAAAAAGTGGGAGGGGGACATATGGAATTATTTCCACCCCTTTCAAAAAAACTTCTCACACGCCAATATTGTTGTTTTAATTAATCTAATAATCATTGCTTTGGGGGTACTGTCAATCCATTATGATTCAACATTACTTCAAAGAAGAGTGGCCTTTCATTACTTTGACTTGCGAGGGCGCTATACACTAAAACTTGGCAAAAAGTGCTTGGTCACTAAACTGGTCATATCATGTACATTACTGTGGCAACCCATGGAGCAATAAACTAGTTTATTGCTTCATGGGTAACCTAAGCATAGTGACAAAATATGCCTTGGTACTGAAAGGGTTAAAAGATAGAGGGCGCACTTCAAAGGGTTAACGGCAAAAATCGACAATAACTTCGATCCGCAACACCGTATCCGTCTCAACAATCGAGGTGTCAAATCTCGGCCAAATAACATGCAAGCCGACATTACTGTGGTTTCTCAAACAAACATTTAGAAATTTAATTATTGTCTGATACTTCATCTTTCCAATTACGAATTACATTTTTAAATGTCGGCTATGATGCTCTTGTTTCCTTTTGCGACCAAGGATCGAAACACAAAAGAGAACAAAGGGAACAAAAGATACTCAAAGGACGGTTTCTTTGTCCTCGATCGCTCCGGTAAGCGCTAGGCTATGGGGTTAGGTTACAGTACAGGAATAAAGGAAAACACAATAGGGGATCATCGGTCGTTATGCAATTCACGAACTATAGCGCATCATGCTGTATGTTGCCCTATTTTATGTTTGTTTCGTGTACACAGTCATTATGTCTCTGAAGAAGATCTTGTTAAGATCGAAATATTAGGCCCTCTTAACTTATTTGATTTTTTAATATTCACAAAGAAACAAACTCACCTCCTGAAAAGTGATGCTTTCCTATACATGCACGAGTGCAGCCATTTTACAAATAACATCCCTCCATTTGTTTCTGGCAAATAGGACCCATTTTCAAGCGTTATTGTATTAAGTATGCTCTCAGATGGAAACACTAAAACCAGGGAGTTGATCCTCGTTTCGTGCTAATGAGCTTGCATACAAATTATCATTCCATTTAGTGTAGTGCACCCGGCCCTTATGCCGGCAGTTGGGGTGCTTTTTTTATTCGACTTCTTTTTCAATTATGGCAGTTGTTAATAAATTATTTCCGTGTTACTTTTTATTATAGTTGTTTCGTCTAATATACTGAAACACCTCTTGTTTTCGCTTATTTTTTGCTTTTCTGAATTCAACTGATAGTTATTCGGGAAGAGCATTTAAAAGTAAAATATAAACATCTACACAAAATTAATATCTTCTAAAAAGTGGGCGTTTTTGTGTTTTGTTATTATGAAAACGACAGGAAGAACGTATGCGTACTCCGTTTTGTCCGTGTAACCAAACGTTTTTGTGTTTGTCTTTTCTTGGGGACGGTAAGACATTAGGTTGGTTTCCTTTCAACCAGGGGCCAATTTCATAGAGCTGCTAAGCACAACAATTTGTCTTGCTCTTTAAAAACAGGTTACCAGCCAAAATTCTACGGGTTTTTCATGCTAAGCCAAAAACCAGCTGATTATCAATCGAAAAAAATTAAGATCACGTGAAAATTTTGTCTGTAACCTTGTTTTTACCAAGGACAACATTTCGTGCTAAGCAAATGTTTGTGCTTAGCAGCTCTATGAAATTGGCCCCTGATGTTTAAAATAGGTCTACTAAGTAAACAATCTAATTACATTTTCGGGGATTTCAGGACTTAGTATCCCATTTGAGCCATTCTCCCTTTTTAGCTTTATATTGTCTTCTTTGTATATAACTAACTCAGCGAGCACACACTCCAACCTGAGCCTTCCACCAGTTTCAGCCTGTTTTTTAAATAAACATTTATAGTGCCCGAGAACTGGTGTCATTGCGTGTTTCTTCCGTGTGTGATGATCTTTTTGCCATCTGCCATACTATTCTCACCAACACTGCTCTGCCCTCCACTTAACTATACATGTACAGTAACCTGACCTGGGAACGGTATACGTATATCAACCAAGTAAGCAAACAATCGGTGTTACATTACCTTTACGAATGAAATACGAGAAATTTATATCGACACCATAGAGCTATATGAAATTATGTTCTACAACACGCACATGAATTTAAAATGTCTGCGTACGGGATGGATTCAAAGTATCTCTGAGCGTAAAAACAAGGAGTTAGCGCTATAGCAGCGCCGCACTCAAGGCTTACTTTATGTTCAACCTCGTTTCAAGCTTTTCATTATTTTATGTTTTATTTTCTTTTTAAGGGAGGGGTTGTACTATTCCCCTACCAACCTTGTCTCCAGGGGTCCGAGGTTCACTTAAAGGCCCTGACAATTTTTAGATTCCAGGTGCGCTGTGGTGCAACTTTGTGGTACACTTTGCTAAACAGCCAGGGAGGGGAGGGGTGGGAAAATTCAGCTAGTTTAATCACCTCTTCATACAACCCGAAAACTGAATTTAACAATGTCGTACTTGATATTTTCTTTAGTATCTCTATCTGTGACATTAACTGTAAATATGGTATCATTTGGTAACTTTGTTTTCCCTCAAAAATATAAAATGAAAGGAAAACAGCTGAAATTTGAACAACTAATTAACTAAAATTAACAATTCTTAATTTGTAACAATTAACATTTCAAAGTTTCATAGTCTGTGATGAGCATTCACCTGAGCAAGTTTTATTGCGGTCTTCCCCACACCCCCCCCCCCCCCCCACCATTTCAATGTTGGAGTGATGGTGCACACACAGCCAACTCGACATTGAGTTGGAGGGGGGGGGGGGGGGGGTCTGGGTGGCCTTCATTTGAACTTTTAACTGCATCCATAGTGTACCCATTTTGTATGTTTGTGCAATTACTTTCACAGTCCGGATTTTCTTCATTTTGAATAAAACCTGAGTATTGAAATGGTCTCACTCCTAAATTAGTGTTTCTTAAGCTGATTTACACTTCTTGGTAGTTGTCAAGTCATATTAAGGGAACAAAAGTGGGAGGAGGACATATGGAATTATTTCCACCCCTTCCAAAAAAACTTCTCACACGCCAATATTGTTGTTTTAATTAATCTAATAATCATTGCTTTGGGGGTACTGTCAATCCATTATGATTCAACATTACTTCAAAGAAGAGTGGCCTTTCATTACTTTGACTTGCGAGGGCGCTATACACTAAAACTTGGCAAAAAGTGCTTGGTCACTAAACTGGTCATATCATGTACATTACTGTGGCAACCCATGGAGCAATAAACTAGTTTATTGCTCCATGGTCAACCTAAGCATAGTGACAAAATATGCCTTGGTACTGAAAGGGATACAAGATAGAGGGCGCACTTCAAAGGGTTAACGGCAAAAATCGACAATAACTTCGATCCGCAACACCGTATCCGTCTCAACAATCGAGGTGTCAAATCTCGGCCAAATAACATGCAAGCCGACATTACTGTGGTTTCTCAAACAAACATTTAGAAATTTAATTATTGTCTGATACTTCATCTTTCCATTTACGAATTACATTTTTAAATGTCGGCTATGATGCTCTTGTTTCCTTTTGCGACCGAGGATCGAAACACAAAAGAAAACAAAGGGAACAAAAGATACTCGAAGGACGGTTTCTTTGTCCTCGATCGCTCCGGTAAGCGCTAGGCAATGGGGTTAGGTTACAGTACAGGAATAAAGGAAAACACAATAGGGGATCATCGGTCGTTATGCAATTCACGAACTATAGCGCATCATGCTGTATGTTGCCCTATTTTATGTTTGTTTCGTGTACACAGTCATTATGTCTATGAAGAAGATCTTGTTAAGATCGAAATATTAGGCCCTCTTAACTTATTTGATTTTTTAATATTCACAAAAAAACAAACTCACCTCCTGAAAAGTGATGCTTTCCTATACATGCACGAGTGCAGCCATTTTACAAATAACATCCCTCCATTTGTTTCTGGCAAATAGGACCCATTTTCAAGCGTTATTGTATTAAGTATGCTCTCAGATGGAAACACTAAAACCAGGGAGTTGATCCTCGTTTCGTGCTAATGAGCTTGCATACAAATTATCATTCCATTTAGTGTAGTGCACCCGGCCCTTATGCCGGCAGTTGGGGTTCCTTTTTTTATTCGACTTTTTTTTAAATAATGGCAGTTGTTAATAAATTATTTCCGTGTTACTTTTTATTATAGTTGTTTCGTCTAATATACTGAAACACCTCTTGTTTTCGCTTATTTTTTGCTTTTCTGAATTCAACTGATAGTTATTCGGGAAGAGCATTTAAAAGTAGACTATATAAACATCTACACAAAATTAATATCTTCTAAAAAGTGGGCGTTTTTGTGTTTTGTTATTATGAAAACGACAGGAAGAACGTATGCGTACTTCGTTTTGTCCGTGTAACCAAACGTTTTTGTGTTTGTCTTTTCTTGGGGACGGTAAGACATTTGGTTGGTTTTCTTTCAACCAGGGGCCAATTTCATAGAGCTGCTAAGCACAAAAATTTGTCTTGCTCATTAAAAACAGGTTACCAGCCAATATTCTACGGGTTTTTCATGCTAAGCCAAAAACCAGCTGATTATCAATCGAAAAAAATTAAGATCACGTGAAAATTTGGTCTGTAACCTTGTTTTTGCCAAGGACAAAATTTCGTGCTTAGCAAATTTGTGTGCTTAGCAGCTCTATGAAATTGGCCCCTGATGTTTAAAAAAGGTCTACTAAGTAAACAATCTAATTACATTTTTGGGGATTTCAGGACTTAGTATCCCATTTGAGCCATTCTCCCTTTTTAGCTTTAAATTGTCTTCTTTGTATATAACTAACTCAGCGAGCACACACTCCAACCTGAGCCTTCCACCAGTTTCAGCCTGTTTTTTAAATAAACATTTATAGTGCCCGAGAACTTGTGTCATTGCGTGTTTCTTCCGTGTGTGATGATCTTTTTGCCATCTGCCATACTATTCTCACTAACACTGCTCTGCCCTCCAATTAACTATACATGTACAGTAACCTGACCTGGGAACGGTATACGTATATCAACCAAGTAAGCAAACAATCGGTGTTACTTTACGTTTACGAATGAAATACGAGAAATGTATATCGACACCATAGAGCTATATGAAATTATGTTCTACAACACGCACATGAATTCAAAATGTCTGCGTACGGGATGGATTCAAAGTATCTCTGAGCGTAAAAACAAGGAGTTAGCGCTATAGCAGCACCGCTCTCAAGGCTTACTTTATGTTCAACCTCGTTTCAAGCTTTTCGTTATTTTATTTTTTCTTTTCTTTTTGGGGGAGGGGTTGTACTATTCTCCTACCAAACTTGTCTCCAGGGGTCCGAGGTTCACTTAAAGGCCCTGAACAATTTTGGATTCCAGGTGCTCTGTGGTGCAACTTTGTGGTACACTTTGCTAAACAGCCAGGGAGGGGAGGGGTGGGGAAATTTAGCTAGTTTAATCACCTCTTCATACAACCCGAAAACTGAATTTAACAATGTCGTACTTGATATTTTCATTAATATATCTCTATTGGTGGCATTAACTTAAATATGGTATCATTGGGTAACTTTGTTCCCTTAAAAATATAAAATGAAAGGGAAACAGCTGAAATTTGAACAACTAATTAACTAAAATTAACAATTCTTAATTTGTAACAATTAACATTTCAAAATCTTCATAAATCTTCAATCTTCTAAAGGTAAGCTGGACTCAAACCTTCAGCTTTAGAAAAACTCTTTCCAATTTCAGCATTTTTAAGACATCGCGAACACAGTTTTAGCGCTATTTCGCCGGACTAGGGCAGAGCGGATAAACGCTTTCGCCCTCACCCATGATCGAGGTCGATACACTAATAACCCGTGTAGCGGTTTGTGTTTGTTTTTTCAAGGCACAAACCAAGCTTACCCCTCAGTCTAGCTCTGTAGTTATAATAATTACCAGGGTAAGTTTGGCGAAGAAAAAAAATTAATAGGAAACCAACCAGATAGTGATTTAGGTTCGCTTTTTTGGCAATCCTTCAGGGATGTTATCAGTCTCGTCCTGTACTCTATGTATTGTATTTTGTTACTTATACATGTACATTGTATTTTGTCATGTTCTTGTTCACCTGAGAAATAATAAATGAAATGAAATGAAATAATAAATAAACATAGGTGGATTCTAACCACAGATCTTTCGATTCCTATAATAGTCAATTCGCTAGTACGTATATTTATAAATGTTACTGGCGACAAACGTCGTTCAGTTACAATTCTTTAATTATTAGCTGATGAGTACCATTGTTCTTTCCCATAAATAAACACAACGCACAGCCAATGCTGGGGAAAAATCGCGAACAGCTACACGGGGTATTGTCTAGACGGAGGGAAATAGGTACCTCCATATTGAGTTTATGTACCGTAAAGCTTACCTCTTTCTTCAATGACATCCAAACGATATGAAAAATGATGTGAATTCTGGCTTATTATCATTGACGTTTCATCATCCTGAACATCAACCATTTGATATTAGCTTGGGGCCACCCTGATTTTTGCCCCTAATTCAAAATGGCCGCCAAAATCCAAAATGGCTGGTAAAATAACATACTGCTTACGTTTAATATCAACGGGTTTTTTAGTGATTTTGTCATCTTGAATGTACACCCATTGAATTTAGTTCCCGAGCAACCCAGAATTTGGCCTCAAATCCAAGATGGCCGCCAAAATCTAAAATGGCTGCCAAAATTACCCTAATCAGGTTTATACTGCTTCTTGTTTTTTCTGTCAGAGTTTTTTTAGTGATTCCGTCATTCTAAGCCCAAGGCCTTTAAGATTAGTCCGGGGAATACCCAGGATTTATCGTCTAATCCAAGATGGCTTGTCAAATTGGCTGTCAAAATGGATGCCAAAATGGCTGCCAAAATGTCTAGTGAAAATAACACTAGAATGTAAGGGTGGGTTTTTTCCGACACAACTGTTTTTTCTCCAAAGTACATAAGGAGTCCAACTGCTTAACATCAGCACCAACCAGCCTACTTGCAGATTTGATAATCCGATTCAGCTTTCTGATATTTCCGGAAGACAGCCCACTATACCACACAACACTACAGAATGACAAAACCGATTGTATAACAGATACAAAATATCACTTTGAACGTTTAACTTTATAAAGCGTTGATTACACTTAGCACTGACTTTCTTAGTATTACATTTCCAATTCGATTTATTATCAATATAGACGCCTAGATATTTTTGCTCAGAAACAACATCAACGTTAACATTTACAATACCTAGTAACTCGTGATCGGCTTTTCTTCCTGACTTCCTTTCATTTACAGTAAAAAAAAGATGATGACTCTATACATTTAAAATCATTAGATGATTAGAATACAATGTAAATAAAGTGGGTGATTAAGCGCATTCCTGAGGGAAACCAGTATTGCACACATTAACGCCAAATAACATGTTACCACAACGAACCCTTTGCTGTCAATCTGTCAACAAAATTCATGATCCATAAATTTAGGAGAGGATTTACTTCCAAACCCTGTAATTTCTCCATCAGCACATGGGCATGCAGTATAGTATTAAAAGCTGATGACAAATCTAAAAACAGAACTCTGGCATAAGATGCTGCATTCTCAAGATGAACATTGATTTTGGGCAATAAGGTAACGACAGCATCCTCCACACTTTTTTCTCTATAAGCAAACTGGTTTGGGAATTTTCGGTACAGGAATAACAATGAAAGATTTTCAAATCTTTGGAACTACCTGAATATTCAATGACATCTGAAATAAAGAATGAAACACTACACTCAGTTCCTTATAATAATAATAATAATAATTAACCATTTTTATATAGCGCATAACACATAGTGATTAAACATGTCCCTATGCGCTGAAGAGAAATAAAAAAAAAAAAAATAAAAATACAAGATGTACTAGGTTTCAAACAAAAATGCATGTTAACAGCTCTATCAAATAAGGTGGCGCAAAATTATAAAAACATTCGTATGCCAACAACAAAATTTTGAATGAAATGCGAGAGTGAATGGGTAACCAATGTAATTCTCTTAGGAGAAGAGACACAGATTCGTGTTTTTTAATGCGATAAATAAGACGAGCTGAAGAGTTCTGCACAACCTGCAGCTTTTGCACTTGAGGAGCCGGAATCCCAGAAAAGAAGCTATTACAGAAATCGAGGTGACACATCACAAATGCGTGAATTAAGCGTTCAGTAATAAGTTTATCTATCAGATTGCGAATTTTTTCAATTTATAACACATGTCTTAGGGTTGTTCTAAATTTATTATCTTACGACAATCATGTAGGACATGTTTGGTGCAACCGGCCCCAGATGAATATTTTGTACAATTTTTTTGGCTCAGCCGCGAGACTCCGCATAGAAAAAAGCGACGCACGCTCAGTCGCTGGGCGTGGTCCCAAGGTATTGTTGGCTGGGGGATAGTAATATTCACACTCCATAATGCGCTGTATAGGTTTGATGTTATACATCTGTCTCATTTGGGCCTTTATATACATGTACGTGTACATTGTGTTTACACTATTGCCTAACGGAATAATACACGTAGGGTAGGTGCAGGTAATATGGGCCCATTAAGCTCATTTGCATAATTTGCATAAAGATAGATAAAACCATTCTAAAGAAACATTGGTTATTGGAATCAGTAACAACTACCCTTCCTTTTGATGATATAATTTAAACCATGTTGTATCCATTTATGACAGTTACATTCAAATTATGACGTCATCACCAAAGGTCCCATATTACCTGCAGTGCAGGTAATATGGGATGTATGGTTATATGATAATATAATTTTTTTTAATGCAATTTCATTCCGCTGTATCACATCTATGGCGTCCCATATTACCTGCACCTTGTTGCGCTACCGGAGCTCCCATTAAATGCATAATAAATCCTAAAACAATTATACACAGGACCCCACACCCTCAATACAATCAAAACACTTCATAAGCATCCTAAATATGTCAAGAATTCAGCTCACCCTCTTGTCAGTTTTTAATATCAGTACATTCCATGAAATATCTATTTTTAGATCAGAGCAAAAAAATACTGTCAACTTAACATACCTTGTCAAATTTTGATTATTTCTTCACCGAGATCTCCGTTCCCGAACAAATTAGCCATGTTGGCAGCGATGGCAATGAGTTATCGCAACTACTGAGAGCGCTATTTCTTGTCTCTGAAGCTTTATAGTTAAATAGGCGCCGAATTTAATTCATGCGTCCCATATTACCTGCAGTCCCATATTACCTGCACGTACCCTATAGCATGATTTGTGATGTTTGATGGGCTGTCTTTTCCTTGGGACGTTATGCGTTTGGCCTAAATTATAAATTACACAGACTTGCAATATCTTGCAATCGTGTTGGCCCAACACTGCTGCGAAAACGAACCTAAGTACGCACCTACCTGCCTTCATTTCGAAGGGCCGAATAAAATAGAAACTTTAGTTTTTGGTATCATGAACTTCGCTTAACTTTTGCTCTTGCATGAGTAGACATCGTTAGATATACGTTGTGAAATTGATATGAATATTACTCTTTTTACAAGGCTGTTGAAATTAAATTACAATTCATAGTGAGCAGTTTCCAGGCACGAGAAATCGATAAACCCATTAGTTGGATGGTATGTTAAATAGCTCTGTTGGAAAAGGTGGCAGCTTTAGGTTCCAGACCAAAAGTATATTCTTACCGTCGCCAAATTTTGCTAAACTAAGTGTTGCACATAGCGCAGGTGCATTTGCATGAAAATACGGTTTTCGATTAAGGGCTTAAGAATACCCAGGCAGGTCGACTTACCAAGCGCCAAACTCCGACATGCGAGGTTTCGAGGCCCCCAGCTCATACAATGAACCTATACCTAAAACGGACAGAGGAAACCAAATTTCACCGGACGACGACAAACACCGTGAATTGGTAGTAAGCAAAACAGCTCGCTGCCTCGCGAAAGAGGTGGAACAAAAATACACGTATAACTACCTAAAAACAAAAATCTAATATTGAAAAACCAGCAAGGAAAAAAAGGCTGCAAGAAAACAAAATTAACGGTTACCCAAAAACAACAACCACCACACCTCAGTACGGGGTTACGTCTGTCCCGCTGCCGAAGTTCCTTTTGGGTTTTGAGTGGCAACGTTGAAGTCTTGATCTTTCCAGGGGACAGACGCCTTTAATCTTAAGGGGGCAACGGCCCCACACAAGGCTTCTAAGTAGCCCCCGCCCCCAACCCCCCCCCCCCCCCCCTCCCCCCAAAGAAAAACGAAGAAGAAGGAACATTATACAAAATATTATTATTAGAAATAGTCACATGTGACCCGCGAAACATCAAGTTCTACTCAAACTATTACAGTCAACATTATAGCAGGGATGTGAATAATATACCAAAATGAGTAAGTTTGCAGATTCTGCTTTTAATTTTGCAGATACATGTATCTGTATAAGTAAAACAACAACTTTCTGTAAACTTTAATAATTGTTGCTGATTGTAAATCTCTCAGGTTACTTAATCCATAGGTTACAAACAGTTCAAAATTCAGCCGCTCTTCCTATATACCCCATACTAAGAAGTATTAGCACATTACCCCCGTTCTCCAAAGTCTTCACTGGATTCCTGTAGCACAGCGTAATGAGTTAAAGATCCTTATTTTGTCTTATAAAATATTGCAAAAACAAGTGCCGGAATATTTGTCTGATTTGTTAACAGTTTGAGAAAGTTATATAGCCACTCGCTTTTCCACTGAAACACGCTTAGTTCAACCTCGTTATAATCTAGAATACTATGGCAGACGTGCAGTATGTATCAACACCTCTTGTGTGGAATTGACTTCTTTATTTTATTCGAAATGTACCTTCTCTTTTATCTTTTAAATCAGCACTAAAAACGTAGTATTTTCGACAGGTTTTTAAGTAATATTCCAGTGATTGTAATTTTTAATGTATTTTCTTATGTATTATTATTATAGAACACTAATGGACATCCCATATTTAGCATTTTACGGTTTGTCTGTATTTTGCTCAAACAAATTGGTCTGTTATTCGTTTTTATGATAACAAAAAAAATCTGCGATGTGTGATGTCCCTTCAGGGCCACCATGGTTTTGAAAGTTGAACCACGACGTTTTGAAAGTTGCACGACGATTTGAAAGAATTGAAGTACGACGTTTTAAAAGTTAAACCACGACGTTGCCTGTCCGTTTTAGAACACCATAAAAAGCACGTAAATGCCATGAGTGCACTGACCCCATTGGTTAAATATCTTAACGACCTGGGATTAATTTCCTAAAATATGTAAGCACAAAAATGTGCTTAGCACAAAACAAGTTTTCCTCAGTAAAAAATAAGGTACCAGCCCAAACTTCATGTACTTTTCAGGCTAATCAAAAACCAGCTGAATACCAGTCGCAAACAATAAGCATCAACTGAACATTTGGTTTGTAACCCTGTTTTTGGTAAGGACGAATGTTCATGCTAGACACGGAATATAATTTGTCTTGAATGACATATTTAATACCTACACCTTTAGATTTCATTCAAAAGAAACGTAGATTTTAATGACTAAAGTGGGAAAACGACCGTTTTGTGTGCATCGTTCTGTTGTACTACAACAGAGCCGGCTATTTCAAAGCCTGTTTTCTCAGTTGTGTAACTTATCTCCAAGGAAGTAATCAATATGTGGATACGTTATATCTCCAAAATGGGAGGGGCTAATGAGCTCTATGTTATAATTTATACCAAATGAAAGCTTACACTGTGGGCTTTCTAACCACGTATTATATAAACTGATGTCTATAATTTGGTGGCAGTCATTTGGCTAGAGGGTGCTTGTGTGAACCTTTTTTCTTCGAGTTTGTGACATCAAGTGAGAATGTTTCGCCGAGTAGCTGCTGTCGTGTTTGTGCTGGGACTTGTGGGGCTCCAGACCACCAACGCCAGACAAGAGGTGCGTTGGTTTATTGCCCCAACCTCGTAATAGTTTCAGTATTGAACATCGGGGGGGGGGGGGGGGGGGGGGGGGGGTGTTATAGGGTGTTATGGGTGAGTTAGTCTTGCATACGCACTGTGGACCTCCGAACAATATAGGGCCTTTTCGAATCCCTGGCTTCGTCTTTGTCTTTGGCTTAAGGCGATTTTTGACTCCCAACTGCAAGATCTCCAGCCACATTTTGACGCCTGTTGTGCTTCAGAAACATTCACTCGAGTGATGTGAACCCAAAAGTTAGACTATTTAAATGTTCTTTTATTTCTATTTGCTTCTCAGTAATTCGGAATTCGGAGACGAAGCCAAAGCCAAAGACGAAGCAACGGTTTTGAAAAGGCCCATAGGTCCACACGATGCGGGAAGAGGTTACGGTTTGTGGACTTGCACACGTCCACAATCCGTTTTTCAGTTTCCGAAAAAGAGCGCTAGAGGAAAAACGGGTTAGGGTTATATATAGAAAAAATAGAAGGGACAGCTGAGAGGCCCATAATCCAAATTTGAGGGTAAATTTGTTTGGGGGAAGCGAGAAAAATGAGTATTTAGTCAAAGTTTGTTAACTACACGAAGACAAAGGAAAGTCCACAGTACGTAGGCCTATGTAAGGTAAAGCGGGGTGTGTGTCTGTGTGTTTAGGGGGTTGCATCCTGTAAAATAGATTATCAAAATGAATTGATAATTTTCTAGCATTGTATTAGTTATTTTAGCGTTCGAATGAGACATCCCACAAAAACAAATCGGCCAACGGCGATTAAATTCGGGAGGTCCCAGTATGCACAACCGAACTGGAGCGCGCAATTGGCGCAATGATAACAATCATTTTTAACCAATATTGTAACGCACTGCCAATGCAAACAAATAATTACAAAATTAGGGTTGGGTTTACCTAAGTGCCTTGAAAGAGACAACAAGAACCGCCACACAAGATAGTTTCAAGTACTTTAAAGTAATTTAAATAGATACTAGTGTCAAAATAGATAAGTGTTAAAGTGTTTAACCCCGGGAAAAAAAACGTTTACTATCCACGGATGACGAGTTAACCCGTCAAGCATGGCGGTTTGACTAAGCGGAAGACGTGTGTGCACAAGTTTCCTTGATTGTTGCGGTTGACATGTTTACCCGTCAGACGTTATTAGCACACGTCGCGGTGGACATCTATACACGCCTGACGAAGCTAGCATACCCGCAGTGGTCAAAAGTGCTTCGTTGATACAGTGAACGTGTATGTACGCTATATTGTGGCATCACGCTTTAGTGATTAGGCCTATTCAACGCCTTAGTTCCATTGTCCCCATTGAATTCATACAACCAAGTATTATCAGCTGCGCCTAGTAATTTCTTGAGATTCACATTTGTTCACTATTTTTTCTTAGTCTCCTTTTAAATTCTTGGAAGGGTGCTTTTAAGTTGAGCTTGCAAATATTTAGGTTTTACCGCGAATACTTCTCCGGCCCTGTGTGTTGTTTCACGGCTGACGTCTACACACGCGTCATAGTTTATGACGGGTAGCAGGTGACTTCATACAGCGCTCTGGCTGCAAAGAGAAAACAAAATACCCTAGGCGACCACATGTCGGCAAAAACATGTAAATAACGGTGCTAAACTAGAAGTGTTTGCATGTTGTAGTAGTTGCATTATCAAAACAGGAATATTTTACTGAATACAAAAATACAATTTTTTCGATGATAACATAATCCCGCGCCTGGTTCCGGTTAATTGAAAATAAACCAGGCGCGAACTGGTAAAACTAATTAATAAATATAGCCACCTGTCTATTGGGATAGGATGTGGACCTATTGATTGCTAGCGGGTGAATGGGAGTTACATTACAATGTTCACTTCTATCTGTTTGGATCCGTTTACATCATTATAACAGCGACCATCTGTCTAACCTGAACCGAACGATACACGAAGGCCACATTTCTATCATTCAAAAAGTTAGTCAAAAGGTTTGTTTTTCTTGTCTATGAATTTTCAGGAGGAGGAGTTAGAATTCATGATGGATCGTGTCCTGATGGAAGTAAACGAAGAGAAGAAATCAGAAGGTACAACATGCATATGAAGGATTGAAGACAGAGGGACCTCCCCCTCCGCCGTCCCCCCTTTTCCCCTCCCCATCCCTCTCCACATCCCCCTCCGCCTCCTCTCCCCATCCCCCTCCCCTCCCCTTTTCCTCCCCTGACCTCCCCTCCCCTTCCCCCTCCCCCCGTCAAATTTGACGTCGATATTCGCGTCAAATTTCACGACTTTTTCAAAAAGTCGCGAATATTGAAGCCAATATTCGCGACAAAATTTACGACTTGCCCCTAAAGTCGCGAATATTGACGTAAATATTGACGTCAAATTTCACGACCGGACATAAATGTTGAGGCGATTTGTTTCCCAGCAAGCTATGGTTTGGCTAGTCTTGCTTCAAGACCGAGTTTTCCATTTGTTCCGGGGCGCTCCGTCCGTCTTGTCTATTAATATTATTATTATATATTTCTGGTATAATGAAACCAAGGATCACTCAACAGCGCCCAAGGCACTGTAGCTCGCAAGCCTGAAGAAACCTGTACAGAGAAGACAATGAGAAAGAGGTACAGTTTTAGAGGTGGGAGGAAAACCCCAGAAGTCTGCCAGGGACTGAAAACCCCATCCACATAATTATAGGTTTCTAAACTGATCTCTCGTGACAATCGAGGGCGCCCTCAACAAGCCCGTTTTCGGAGTATTGTTGACATAATGCATCCAATAAAAGCTAGACACGACATGTATATCTTTTATCGTTGTAGTAATTGTTCTGAAAATAGGCCGCGTCACAGAACACACACGCGTATTGCGAACGTGCGCCCTCCCCGCGCACGCCACGCCCGCGATGAGCGTTTCGCGTAATTGAACATTCCATAATATGCGGATAAATTTTCAGAACAGTTTTAAAAACAGATGTCATGTCTAGGTTTTTTCCATAGAGCTATATTAAATTACTAGAGCGCTGACTGGATGTACAAAGTGATGCGAGCTGGGCGCATCCATGTTTGTGCACAAACCTATGGAAACCTCAACATTTTGTACGGCTTTTGTACGGCTATTTGCATACCTGCGTTTGTATTCTATACAATGCGTTACCATAGCCGATACGCCCAAAACCGAAACGCATGATCAGCAAATGAGCGCAAACATCGCAAATGCGCGTGCGTATTCGGGCGCTGCAGTTGATTTTGCCGTGACTTTTTTTAAAGTTGTTTGCGTCTGTTCTACTTGCACGCGCGTTGCATTTAGAGTACACTTTCAAAATTAAATCCATCTATTTTTATTATGCTCTACAACACGCACATGAATTCAAAATGTCTGCGTACAGAATGGATTCAAAGGAAGTCCGCGCGTAAAAATGAAGAGTTAGCGCTCTAGTAATTTAATATAGCTCTATGGTTTTTTCAGATGTCTGTGAATGATGATTGACGAACTGCATAGAGGGACGGGGCGCCCTGGACATTTATGAAAAACTCGGTCTTGGAGCAAGACTAGCCAAAGCCTAGCTTATGTCCGGTCGTGAAATTTGACGTCAAATTTGACGTAAATATTCGCTTCTTTGGGGGAAAGTCGCAAAATTTGACGTCAATATTGACGTAAATATTTACGGCTTTGGGAGAAAGTCGGAAATTTTGTCGCGAATATTGACGTCAATATTCGCGACTTTAGGGAAAAGTCGTGAAATTTGAAGCGAATATCGACGTCAAATTTGAGGTCAATATATTTGCGACCTTTGGGAAAGTCGTAAAATTTGACGTCAATATTGACATCAATATTTGCGACCTTGGGTAAAGTCGCGAAATTTGTCGCAAATTTGTCGCAAATATTCACGATCTGCGTGTCCCTTCACGGCCAACATAGTATTGGGACCCTTGATCTGTATGAGTGGCTTGTGCGTAAAGTGCTCGCCTCTGTGCGTAAAGCGCCCGCCTCTCACCAATGTGGCACGGGTTCGATTCCCGCCCAGGACCACAATGTGAGTAGAGTTGTGTGTTGGTTCTTTTCTGTGCCACGAGGGTTTTTCTATGGGGTCTCCAGTTTTCCGACGTCTGGAAAACACTTTCGATCTCGGCTTGTGCTCCGTAGTCGTATACGAGTCGATGTGGCCAGAAGCACCTTCACATGCCAAGGGCTCGACCACGGTGTAGCCGCGTACGTCAATCCTAGCTGCGAGTAAGGATGATTAGCCTCACACATTATTATTATTATATTATAATATACATATAACCAAGAAACAAGCAAATTCTACACCCTAATAACTTTATTTTAATTAAAACTTTAAATTCAATTTTATTTCTCTGCACTTTAATTAATAATGTTCCTAACATATTACCTATGGTTGTTTACTTGTGAAGGAGCCACTCACTACAAAACATTTCTAAAAATGAGTAAGTTTTTATTTACGAAGAGGTTGTCTAAATTTGTCAGTATTGTTGTTTCCAAAATTAGAAGTTTGTGACCATAAGTTTAATAAACCCCAAATGAATTTGTAAAATGTTATGATTTGTTTGTTAATCTAGACTTTAATTGTTTGATTCTATTTTGCAATGTGTTTCAAACAATCAGTTTCCAGCCCATTCAGTATCGTTGGTAAGCCAACTTCACAGAGCTCATCCCATGCTAGCGGAAAGTTTCCGGCAAGTAACGCAGTGGACGGCAGCAGCTCATCACACATACTGTCCTGTTCACACACATGTAAGACATATATATTAACATATATATATTAACAAATGTTAGTAGTCGGAAGAGTTGGGAGACAGGTCGCTACCAATGGAACTGGGAAACATCTGTCTAGGGGTGGAGCTATATTGGTCCCCCCCCCCCCACCCACCCTCCATTGAAGCTATGGTTTTTGCTCCTGAATACTTACTTACTAATTAACGTTCATGTGAGTTTTGAAATCATTAAAATCAGGTCCAAACATATCTAGAGTTTTTCAGGAGTTGGGGTGTTCATTTTGTCCCGGACGCAAGTTTATATTCTGAAAAAAGGAATAGTCGTGTATGGTATTGCGCATGAGTGAAATATGTCACGTGGTATAAATATGATCTTAAACAATATTGTTCGGTCTTGGTTGAATCTCGTTTAGTTTCCTATACTCTTTATTTGTATTACTTTTGTTGTTACTTTAGATTCCGATCTTGAGAGTCCATGGTGGAGAGTTGATCTTGGAGGTGACCACTGCATCAGCAAAGTTAAAATTCTGAACCGTGGAGACTGCTGCAGTAAGTATATACGGGAGCCCTTGCAGACATAAAACAAGATTAGTTATAAAATCATTAGATAATATTGCACGAAAATCACCGATTGATAGTTTGAATTTCCCATTGCAGGTGATCGTTTGGCAGGTGCTGTTGTCCGCGTTGGTAGCCACTACACTGTAACCAACAACCCAACTTGTGGATCGCCTGTCACCGCTGCCCAAGCCCAACCACTCGGTGGCACCATCGAGTTTGATTGCTCACCGGCGTTGACGGCGCGCTACATCAGTGTGCATATCCCTGGTTGGGCCACCTTGCAACTATGTGAAGTCACCGTGGAGCAATGCGCGGGTAAGTTTGAAGAGCCAGAGACTGGAGGTTTTTGTTTCTTTGCACTTCTCTTCGCAAAAGTAAGGATGCATGCGATGAGTATGGTACGCCAAAGCGGACTTTTTTAACCCTGCAATATTTTCAAAAACATGTGCCAACAAATGTCAACATAAAACAAAATGGGTTCAGGTCAGGGTTGGTACATTGATTTTGTAAATGTTGACTTTTTCCACGATGTTAACATTCTTTGACATTGTTGGCACATGTTCTTGAAAATGCCATGTTTTATTGAATGTTGAACGGTAAATCAAAGTTACTGTTGTGGTGATTTTGTAATATTGACAATTGCCGTGCAGATGTGAATAAATTCGGCTTTGGAGTGCCATAGTACGAGGCTAAAAACTTTCCTCACTGCACTGAAAGAAAACCCACAAGAAATCTACAAAAACAGTGATTATCGTTAATCGGTAAATTGTTGAACGGTAAATGTTATTGTTGAGGTGATTTTGTAATATTGACAATTGCCGTGCAGAAGTGAATAAATTCCGCTTTGGCGTGCCATAGTACGAGGCTCCTTGCTGCACTAAAATAAAACAACACAAGAAAAATAAAAAAAAACACGTGATTATCGTTGATCATCGTTTGAATCCCGTTTAAAAGTTTCAGCATCTTGTTTTTACGATTGGCAAGGTATAGTAATCGTCTTTTGTATATATAACCTACATTTATTTTAAGTCGCATTCCTTTTTTCATACAATTTCTCGGCGCAGGTTCCATTGGGTATAACATCGTTGGTAAGCCTACTTTACAAAGCTCATCCCATGCTAGCGGAAAATTTCCAGCGAGTAACGCAGTGGACGGCAGCGGCTCATCACACATACTGTCCTGTTCACACACATGTAAGATATATATATTTTTTCATGTAAATGGGAAGTATTTTCAACGGAGATAGGCCCTTCGTTTTTTGCCTAAATAAAAGGTATACCATATACAATTGCACATAAACGTTCAACAGCCCCACATGTTTATTTTGTTTACCTTTTATTGGTTAGATTGTCGCGTTTGCTTATAATTATGCCAAATGTGTTTATATTTTTTAAAGACAACTGTTGTGACCGGCCCCCAAAAACATGAACGTCAATTTGACATGTGATATTCTGTCCAACCCCATACAATATAATGAATGAAATTATTCTGCAACAATATTCACTGTTTCAAGTAGATTTTACTACTGTTTTACAATCATGAATGTTGAGAAAAGCAAGAAAATCTGCGTTCGTTTTCAACCGGCGTCAGGCAGTATAGATCTTATGTTGTTCTTGGGTTTTTGTTCGCATTCGCCGTCTGGCCATCGTGATTTGTTGTTTGTTATACAATTACACAATAACTAGCGCAATCATTTTGCTGGATGCGAACAATCATTATTTACTTTAAAATAAGTAAGATTTTTCTAATAATTCGGTGGTAAAATGTTTCGATATCTGCAAATGGTTGTATCCTATCTTTTTAAGATCGAAATATTATTTGATTCATTCTCAAGGACTGCCACTTTCACCTTTTCTGAAAATGAGAATCTCAACCAAAGATTCGAGGTAAATCTATTTTCCCAAATTGAATTTTGAAATAACCTCCTATCAACCCCTAATTTATAGATGCCGACACTTCAAACCCCTGGTGGAGAGTCGATTTTAAAGAAGAACAATGTGTTACCAAGGTAACCATCCTAAACCGTGGAGACTGTTGCAGTAAGTATATCAGAATGTTCATAGATCGAATAACTGGCTCGCTTTTTATAATAAATTTTACAAAAAGACGCATGCTGACCCCGTTGTTTTAAAAGGGAATATAATGTGTTTTGTTGGCTTTTATAAAACGAATTTGCCTGAAAAGATCGCCCCTTATTTAAGGGTGTTTGCAAAGACGACTGTTCAAGTAGGAGTTTTGCTAATCATGTCGTTAGCGGGCGTACTGTATGAACATAATACGCGACGTGTAAAATCAAATACAGTCGTCTTTGGCTAATAAGACTAGGGTAGTGCTAAAATCTCTTTTTGGAGATTGGTGCGTGTTTCCTCGGTGTGACGCCTGAAAGAGTATTGTTATGCCTATGATTAATGTTATTTAAAGGTGACCGACTGCAGGGTGCTCAGGTTCGTGCAGGGCTAAGCCAGACCGTCGAGCAGAACACGGCATGTGGGGCACCAGTTACCAACAGTCAAGCCCAACCACTTGGAGGAACCGTCGACATTGAGTGTGGAAAACCGTTGAGGGCGCGCTACGTGAGCGTCGATATTCCGGGCATTGCAACTCTTCAACTCTGCGAGGTTAAGGTTGACGTGCTGGCCTTTGGAATGTGTTAAGTGTCTTCTTGACTGATACCTCCCTGTGAATCAAGAACAAATCAGACGACGCCTAAATTAGAAGACCGATTGGTATTCGTATTCTCTATAATTTTGGTAAATAGCTTTTTATGATTAGTCTTTTCACAAATTTCAAACTTTATATCTTAATGTTATCTTCGATAAGCGTCATACATAGTTACACATGAAGCACTTGCCGCCCCCCCCCCCCTTCCCGGCCTTTTGAAAAAGCAAAAACTAAAACTTAACACAAAACAAACAAGAAAGAAAGACTGAGTCCTAAAAACAGAAGTGGGGCAAAATAAATAACCAAGGGATCCCCGTTTGGGTCAAAACAACATTGCTAATGTAGCTAGAATCGTGAATGTTGGTGTGATCCCTGGCCACATGGCGACTACACTGACTAGTGTACTCTAACAGAGATATTTACCAACACAGGGCTGGATAGCTCAGTTGGTAGAGCACCGAAACAGCAATCCTGAGGTTGCTGGTTCAAACCCCGCTCCAGTTAATTTCTTTGTTCAATTTTCAAAAAGAGTATTAACTGCACCAATAGTCAGTTTCCCTTGTGGTTTATTCTAAGAGTGTTAAGATAAGAACAATCGGCATCTCAAAACCACGACTATTACCCTCCCGCTTTTAACCATAAATTATGAAAACAACGTAACTCGGATGTTGTCCATTTTGAAGAGCGCCCCCAATTAAACAAAATGTAACGTCATGTTTTAGGTCTAACCGTTAGGTTACTAAACGCTTTTCTAATACATATGTAATTCGCAATTAAGGGTTGAAGAGAAATGAAAATACAAAAGGTTTGGTAGGGATGTCATAATAACATTAACTTTATTTCTTAAGATTTATTTTTTTTTTAATTTTTTTTGTTAACTTTGTTTTGGTTTGTAGTGGTGTAAGTTGTGCATGATTAAAAATTATTTGAATGGTTTATTGCTAATTCTACTCGTTTCGTTTAAGAAATTAAAATATTCTACCAGCATGCAAATTTCTTTGGTCTGTGATCTCTTTGTTCTCCGAGATGATATCCAAATAATTTTTTTAAAAGCTGATGATCGATTTAAACATACTGATATACTACATATTCGGAATAGAATGCACGCCTGTAGAATGTAAACGTAAAGAGGCTGGCGTTTTCTGAAATATCTCAATTGGGAGGCAACATAGCCCACAGTCGCACGCCTATAGAATGTAAACGTTAAGAGAGTTGCGTCTTCTGAAATATCTCAATTGCGAGGCAACAGAGCTCACAGTCGCTCGCCTATAGAATGTAAATGTTAAGAGAGTGGCGTCTTCTGAAATATCTCAATTGGGAGGCAACAGAGCTCACAGTCGCACGCCTATAGAATGTAAACGTTAAGAGAGTGGCGTCTTCTGAAATATCTCAATTGGGAGGCAACAAAGCTCACAGTCGCACGCCTATAGAATGTAAACGTTAAGAGAGTTGCGTCTTCTGAAATATCTCAATTGAGAGGCAACAGAGCTCACAGTCGCTCGCCTATAGAATGTAAATGTTAAGAGAGTGGCGTCTTCTGAAATATCTCAATTGGGAGGCAACAGAGCTCACAGTCGCACGCCTATAGAATGTAAACGTTAAGAGAGTGGCGTCTTCTGAAATATCTCAATTGGGAGGCAACAGAGCTCACAGTCGCACGCCTATAGAATGTAAACGTTAAGAGAGTGGCGTCTTCTGAAATATCTCAATTGGGAGGCAACAGAGCTCACAGTCGCACGCCTATAGAATGTAAACGTTAAGAGAGTGGCGTCTTCTGAAATATCTCAATTGGGAGGCAACAGAGCTCACAGTCGCACGCCTATATAATGTAAACGTTAATGTCACGCGCTCGGTATTTCCGCCCGGCGCGAAATGGTTAATTAAACCATTTCGCGCCGGGCGGAAATACCGAGCGCGTGACACGGAGCCGGGAACTTTTTAGATGATTTTAGAATTTCATAAATGTTTAAAAAATAATATCCTGCTGGGAACTTATACTCCAGCAAGACGGTACCCAGGCTAGTTTAGCCTGACCTGCACGCTCCAGTGACTCCATTGAATTGCGCCCGGAAATAAACGGCCCCATTGTTTGGTCTTGCGTAATCCGCTCTTTGTTACCGAGTCTAGACAGCGTGTTGCTGGGTTATTCACCACGCACGCCCCGACAATGAGCGCGCTCAGCGTGCCTTTGTCCCCGGAGATAATCCGCTAACAATGCCAACTCCGTGCTGTTGAGTGGCAAGCCCCAGCAGTATAATATTTATATAATTTTCGGTGCCCCTATTGGGGGCACCCGGCGCCTGGTATAGGAAAAAATGCGTGATGCTGGACGGTGGTATTCCCCTCGCTAGCATTTCATGCTGGACTCTATACGAGTTTTATGGGCACCGCGCAGCTGTTTTGTCTTAGAAAAATTCCTTTTAGCAGTGTGTGGGCCGTGGGGGTGATGGGGTTATTCAGCTGTTTTGTCTTAGGAATTTCCTTTCAGCAGTGTGTGGGCCGTGGCGGTGACGAGGTTATTCACCACGCACGCCCTGACAATGAGAGCGCGTTCAGCGTGCCTTTGTCCGTGGAGATAATCCGCTAATCCGCTTACAATGCCAACTCTGCGGGCTGTTGAGTGGCAAGTCCCAGCGGCGCGGTCTTTTGTTTACGTGTTGCCGGAGTCCTTTCACGCCTGGGGGCCCATTGTAATTGAAATAACCCCGCAAGAGGCAAACACTTTTTGACTGACAGCCAGTAACCTTTTGGCCGAGTTAACTTTTGGCCGAGTAATAAAACATTTTTTTACAATCCTCCAGCACTATAAAATTTATATAATTTTCGATGCCCGAAACTGGGCACCCGGCTGCGTGGTATCGGGAAAAATGCCCGATTTCGGGTAGCCCGGCGCCAAGTGGTTGAGAGTTGCGTCTTCTGAAATATCTCAATTGCGAGGCAACAGAGCTCACAGTCGCTCGCCTATAGAATGTAAACGTTAAGAGAGTTGCGTCTTCTGAAATATCTCAATTGGGAGGCAACAGAGCTCACAGTCGCTCGCCTATAGAATGTAAATGTTAAGAGAGTGGCGTCTTCTGAAATATCTCAATTGGGAGGCAACAGAGCTCACAGTCGCACGCCTATAGAATGTAAACGTTAAGAGAGTGGCGTCTTCTGAAATATCTCAATTGGGAGGCAACAGAGCTCACAGTCGCACGCCTATACACTCTAAAAAATCCCGGGTCAGATTTAACCCGGAAAGGGTCAGATCTGACCCGGATTCCGGGTCCCAGGGGGCCCGACCCATTCCGGGTCAGCGTGACCCGGAGTTCCGGGTCAGAATTTCCTGACCCGGAAAAGGGTTGCTTTTAAATGACCCGGAAATAGGGTTTCCGGGTTAAATAATACTGACCCGGATTACCGGGTCAAAGGTTTTGTGACCCAAAATCTGGGTTTCCGGGTCAATATTTTCTGACCCGGGACCCGGGTCACTCACAATGACCCAGAAACCGGGTCGAAATCCAAAATATCCGGGTACAAAATTAGCCCGTTCCGGGTCGTGTTTTTGACCCGGAACTGGTCAAATATGACCCATTCCGGGTTAAAACTGACCCGGAATCTGAGGCTCAGGGTTGGATTAACCCGGAGATTGTATTTAGATTGCTGTGACTTATTCTATTGTTCTAGACTTGTCATACTGGTATTACCGACGTGCACCTGGCATCTTAAGTCAGATCAATTTCAGAAGTAATATACATGTACATACATTCAGTGTATGCATGTCTTGTCCGTCCAATTTCATGAAGAGATGTAATTTTTTTCTCCACAACATGGATGCTTATCTCATTTAAGACCTGCTTTCTTCAAGATGGAGAGCAATAAGGACAAAAGAGAAACTACAATTTTGTGTTTACGTACATGCCAGTTAAATATCACATTTTATTCATCTAGGGCAAAAATAACAATTTTAGGCTTTGCAGGAAAGTTGCACAGTGGGAAATAATCTATTAATGTATATATACTGTTACTCTCAAACAAACAAAACTACAAAAACTGTACAGTAAAAACGAAACAGCTGCAGTGTGTTCACATTATAATGCAGATTTAGTGGATATTTCTGCTTTGATACTGAACCATACGAAGCTGCATTAGGGACATGGCAAAATTTATCTCACTTCAGCTAACTCGTACGTAGGACTTGCATGTCCCACGTAGAACTCGCATGTCGTACGTAGGACTCGCATGTCCCACGTACGACTCGCATGTCCCACGTACGACTCGCATGTCCCACGCACGACTCGCATGTCCCACGCACGACTCGCATGTCCCACGCACGACTCGCATGTCCCACGCACGACTCGCACGTCCCACGCACGACATGCACGTCCCACGCACGACTTGCACGTCCCACGCACGACTTGCACGTCCCACGTACGACATGCAAGTCCTACATACGATATGCAAGTCCTACGTACGACAGACATGCAAGTCCTACGTGAGCATGTTTTGTTTATGATATGCAGATGAGTTAAAAAAATGATGAGTTGAACAAATGATACCTTCTTGGTCTGTCAAGTTTGTAGTCATTCTATGATTCTAATAAAAGAAAGAGTAAATTGTTTTTAAAATGCAAGGCAAAGAATTAAAAAAATATGTAAAACAAATTAACCAGTTCGCGCCGGGATTATTTTAACAATTTTAACGAAACTCAATCCGAAGCGTGTTCAGGCTGATAGTGCCGGGAAGCACACCCACGCATTTCCGGCCTTGCCCGCTGCTGACATACATTTCCGAACTTGAACTTGGCGTGTTTATGCGTCATCCGTTTTGAATCTGAGAAAATTTTTGCGTTTATATACGTCATCCGGCGCGAACTGGTTAATAAAAAGTTACAACTTTAAGATGACGTCATCATAACATGTGTAATACACACAAAGTACTGGAATACTAATTTCAGAGTCAGTTGGAGTGTGTACAAACTGCAAAGTTTCATGAAAGGTAGGATACACCATTATACAGTTGTTGACTGCTGTGGTGTGGGATGCGTTTTGAACACCCGAGATATGCATAAGCAACCCCAGGCGAAGCCGAGTGTGCTATGCGTCCCCGAGGGTGTTCAAAACGTCATATCCCACATCACAGCAGTCGACAATTGTTTTGTTATACCTATGCCTTGAAACTCAGCAGACATTTATGAGGACTAAAGATACATTGTACGAAACGTTTTATACAATTTTTTTTTACTGTAGTATTCACGCAAGTATTTACTTAAAAAGTTTACTACCGAATTATTAAGAAATATCTTATTTGAAAGTAAAATAATGAGTTTAAACATCCAGCAGAAATGTTATCACTGGTTTTCAGACTTTTGGGAGCCAAGAAATGCCCTGAGTGACCAAACACACGCAGAGGTCGATTGTCTCTCTTTCCCCTCCCCGAGGCCATACACTCCCAATGAAACACTACCAAGGGAAGGAGATATCTAGTACAAAACAGTTTAAAGCAAACATTGCCTGTCTTTCAACAAATACCATTATCTGCTCCGGCTTGAGTTGCTCACCAATGATCAGTACGAAAGGCTGTTTGAGTGTTAGCGTGTCCAGGTACTCTGCTGTTCGTATACGTACCAATCTACATTCAGGGTAAAAATAAAGATACACATTTGAATGTACGGTACACATGATGTATGCATATAAACCACAACATTGAACACAATTTTCATCTTCACCCGAGACACTTCTTCATATTTATATTAATTTCATCTTGCAAAAGTCATCTTTAAACATTGTATGGTGCAGTAAAAGTATTTTGACAGTTATCCAAACCCCAGTTTCGGCTCGGGTTCCATCACCATTACCAACTGCATGAACGAAGTTCAATCGGAGACAAAGCTGTGGTTTGGAAAACGCCTATGGTTGTTTTGGAAACCACAGCTGTGTTTCTGGTGGGCTTCGTTAATCATTTTAGCAATGTTGATGGAGCCGAAGCTGGAGTTTGGAAAAACGGTCACGAGTTAAATAAACAGAGTTTGGCTACACTGTTCCTTGCTACTTACTTCGTCATGCTCGACTGAAATTAAATTTTAAATAGGGCCTCAGCATTTCTCGAAAATTGTAAGGTAAGACTAGTACTAGTAAAAGTAGTAGGCTTTTGACAGCATAATAAAAGCGAGTGATTGATACTAGATTATAGAACATTATAGGAGTAAAATTAAAAACTAGTACAGTTCCTTGGACAGCTGCCTGCGGAAATACAAAAATGGTGGCCTGTCCTGTAGCGCTTGTGGGCATGGCGGGGGCAATGTCACTGGCGAGGTACATGTACAACAGAGTACGGAGTTTACACTGAAATGTTAGCTTCATCGTCGTAGGCCTATCGTATGTAAAACCATGGTAAACAAAGTGATGCGTTCTACAAAACCATGACAAAACTAATATAAACTCTTATCTCGCTCTATCTTACCTTCAAATATATCCGAGTACCGTTCCAATCCCATTCTTTTAACCTTTCAAGTTGAACAAATTCGGACATTGTCATCGTTGACTGTTTGACGGTTTGGTTGCACTCGCTTCAATTTCCGCGCAGTGAGGTCACATGGTCGACCTCGTCCAATCATTTAAGTTAATGCTGCAGCTTAACTGGTACCCTTGCCATGTTACGGTCATGGCTACTGACAAAATGCATGTGGACCAATCATGTAATTTGCATGTTTTAGAATAGGCCGGGTCTGGATCATTTTACTGAGAAAGTTTCACTTTCGATTGATCCTCGAAATCTCTTACTTCCATGGTGGTCTGGTTAAATAAATTCTGACCTGATCTTGAAGATTCACTGACGACTCTTGATAAATCTTAGGTCAGTTATACGAAAAAAATGAAATGGAATACACATTTATTTTACCACTGACAATGACATGCATTTAAAATTTGTTTTTAGAAAAATATAATATAGGGGTACATGTATTTGTAAATGCTTAATCCCAGGCTAATTTTAACATGATGGGCAGTTTATCCAAACTAACCAGGTAAACATGATGGGTTAACAATGAGCTGGTATAATGACCTATATAGTACCCGGTAAAATTATACCCGGGAATGGGTTAACGGTGACCCCGCATAATGACCCGGTGCCTTCCGGGTCAAAATCAACCTGGAAACGTGATGACCTAACATGAAATGACCCGGTATTCCTCGATCTGGGTCAAAACCCGGAAACACGTTAACATAGCTAATCCGGCATCTCCGAGTCTGGGTCAAATTTAATCCGGAAACGGGTTAACTATGACATTGCATGAAATGACCCGGCACCTCCGGGTCAAAGTTAACTTGGAAACTGGTTAACTATGGCTGATCCGGCATCTCTAGTCAAATAAACTGAAAATGTGTTAAGGATGATAAATGATTTCATGGATGACCCGGCACCACCACGTCAAAATTAACCCGAAAACGGGTTAAGTATGGCTGACCCGGCATCTCTCGGTCAAATTTAACCCGGAAATGATATTTCATTGAATGACCCGGCACCACCGGGTCAAACTTAACCCGGAAACGGGTTAACTATTGGCTGACCCGGCTTTCCAGGTCAATTTTAACCCGGAAAAGGGTTACCGAAGACTGACCCGGCACCGGGTCAAGCACAATGACCCTTTTCCGGGTCGTGTTGACCCGGAATGGGTCAAAAACAATTGACCCGGAGTCCGGGTCAAAATTCTGACCCGGGACTTTTAAGAGTGTAGAATGTAAACGTTAAGAGAGTGGCGTCTTCTGAAATATCTCAATTGGGAGGCAACAGAGCCCACAGTCGCACGCCTATAGAATGTAAACGTTAAGAGAGTTGCGTCTTCTGAAATATCTCAATTGGGAGGCAACAGAGCTCACAGTCGCACGCCTATAGAATGTAAACGTTAAGAGAGTTGCGTCTTCTGAAATATCTTAATTGGGAGGCAACAGAGCTTACAGTCGCACGTCTATAGAATGTAAACGTTAAGAGAGTTGCGTCTTCTGAAATATCTTAATTGGGAGGCAACAGAGCTTACAGTCGCACGTCTATAGAATTTAAACGTTAAGAGAGTGGCGTCTTCTGAAATAACTCAATTGCGAGGCAACAGAGCTTACAGTCGCACGTCTATAGAATGTAAACGTTAAGAGAGTTGCGTCTTCTGAAATATCTTAATTGGGAGGCAACAGAGCTTACAGTCGCACGTCTATAGAATGTAAACGTTAAGAGAGTGGCGTCTTCTGAAATAACTCAATTGCGAGGCAACAGAGCTTACAGTCGCACGTCTATAGAATGTAAACGGAGAGTTGCGTCTTCTGAAATATCTTAATTGGGAGGCAACAGAGCTTACAGTCGCACGTCTATAGAATGTAAACGTTAAGAGAGTGGCGTCTTCTGAAATATCTCAATTGGGAGGCAACAGAGCTCACAGTCGCTCGCCTATAGAATGTAAATGTTAAGAGAGTGGCGTCTTCTGAAATATCTCAATTGGGAGGCAACAGATCTCACAGTCGCACGCCTATAGAATGTAAACGTTAAGAGAGTGGCGTCTTCTGAAATATCTCAATTGGGAGGCAACAGAGCTCACAGTCGCTCGCCTATAGAATGTAAACGTTAAGAGAGTTGCGTCTTCTGAAATATCTCAATTGGGAGGCAACAGAGCTCACAGTCGCATGCCTATAGAATGTAAACGTTAAGAGAGTTGCGTCTTCTGAAATATCTCAATTGGGAGGCAACAGAGCTCACAGTCGCACGCCTATAGAATGTAAACGTTAAGAGAGTGGCGTCTTCTGAAATATCTCAATTGGAAGGCAACAGAGTGCTTGTTTCCTTTTGCGATCGAGGATCAAAAAACAAAGGAAAACGAAGGGAACAAAAGATCCTTGAAGGACGGTTTCTTTGTCTTCTATCGCCAAGATAAGCGCAAAGCAATGGGGTTAGGTTTCAGTAAAGGAATAAAAGAAAACACAATAGGGAATCATCGGTCGTAATGGCAATTCACGAACTATAGCTAACAGTCGAGTCGCACGTCGGAAGAGGTGTACATTTTATAGTACATAACGTTTAACTGACCTGTCCGAAGTTTTATAATCATGGACGCTATAAGAAAAGCAAGAAAACGGCGTTCGTTTTCAACTGGCGTAGGAACAATTATAGGATATCTATAGTGCAATTATTTTGCTGAATGCCTACAATCAATATTTATTTTCAAATAAGTAAGATATTTCATAATAATTTGGTAGTACTATTTTTTGGATATCTGCAAATGGTGTATCGTACCTTTTAAACCAGTTTTAATTAGCCTTTTTTAGTTATGGCTGACACAAGGGTTCAATAGAGAGACTTCTTAGTTTTTTATAAATTTTTCTGAAACATTTATAAACGGGACATTACGTCCAGCACCCGATTTCACTAAACTTTGCGACGCGTCGCAACTCGAGTTACGAAGAGTAACGCGTCGCATCTCGCGACGCGTCGTACGATCCATTTCACTAAAGTTACGATGCGTTCAATGCGTCGCAAATACCTTGACAACGGCAAGTAATACGTCGTAAGTTACGAAGTGTATTTGGGTCGTCGTAAAATAAGATGCGTCTTTCAATGGCCAGTTTTACGCCACAGAAATGAAATAAACTAGACTAGAATACTCGGACAATGTATTGGAAGTTGTAAATGAAACATTCGTCGTAGTCATGAATAAACCTTGAATAGTGCACTTGAAATTTCAAATTTGCCAGAGGTCCACAGCAAGCTTGTTTTTCGTTAAAAATGCACGAGACGTCAGCCATTTTGATTTACATTTTTGAAGCTTTCCGAGAAGAGATTCGACGACTCTTTGCTGAATACCAGACGGCTATTTACTGTGCGTTGAATAGGTACATACAACAGTCGTTGTTTTGTGCTAGAAATACACCTACGACGCGTCGCACGTACGATGCGTTTCGTGAAATGGATTTTACGACGCATCGCAGCTACGACGCGTCGTAGAGATACGACGCGTCGCAGGGCTGCGATGCCTCGTAAGTTACGAAGAGTTTAGTGAAATCGGGTGCTGGAAGCGTTTTGTTATACCTAACACATCCCTAGATACATAACAAGTATTCCTGAGATGTTGGTAACACAATGAGTAACACAATAACTTGTAATCGGTTCTCTAAGTCTGCACTCGTCTATCCTCCATTAATGGAATTCATTGGACTTTAGCTGACGAAGTGAAACACATCAAACAATAAAATTAAACACATTGCAAGTCAGATATCAAATGAATATATGGAAGAGAAACATTTACACGGCGGCTATCTTCGTTCCTGCAATGAATAAAAATACTCTATACACTCGGTCAAAGCTTATGACCCCGATGACGAAAGTTGCCCTGTTATGATTGAAATTGTGAGCTACGCTGGATCTATAGGTCCAGATGAAGCAAACGGCTATGACTACTTAAATGTTGATTCATTTGAGTCGATAAGAAACGTTGTACAACGAAAGTTGCACTGATCACGAGGTAGGCCTAAACGTCACTCCATTTGTTAGCAAGTAAATGACGTGTTTACCATTATCACATTATTTTTGCATGCAGCTGTCCCGAAAGTGGCATATTTAGGAAAGTTTTGCTTCCAGGATTGCAAGATAAGATGCTGGTCTGTAAGAATAAGGAAACAAAAGTTTTGGTATTTTTTGTACGGGGGAGCAGTGTTGCCAGAAACTTCATGCTTTATTTATTTTTAAATGTATATTTTCAGATTTTATATATGGAAAATAATGCTCTTAAATGACTTTCTACATGCTGAACAATGATGCTGACTGACAAAATACCAGGACAAAATATAGTAAAGCAGCTTACAAGTATAACAACATAATTCTAAATTGTATAAACATGCATCGCAAAGACAGTGTTGCCAGAAAAGTAGCATTAAAAGACCGAAACTAGTAAAAAAACACCTCAATTTACATAGTTGTGTGACAAAGTTGGCAGTGACATTGTTAGTATTGACACAATTGGCAATGATGCAGTTGGTAATAACATAGTTGGTGATGACATAATTGGCGGTGACAGAATTGGCAATGACATAATTGGCAGCAACAAATGTTGAACAAGTCTTTCAAAAAGGCTTTAGCCATACATATACAATGACCTTTAAGTTCAATAGTGCATCTGTTCATATGCAATTTATACACTAGATTGTGCATAACAAGTATACATTGAATGATAACATTTGGACATGCTGGAAAAACATCGCATTTTATGACTCGCAGGAAGATGCAACAATGCCAAAACATCATTGAAGTTTCATTCACAGATAAAGTGTTTAAAATAAATGGCCTCATTTTCCCCATAAAACAGCTCAAAACACTGTATGTAAAGTTTACCCCCGTGTTGTGGACATCTGTTACTTGCCTTGGCACAGAGTAGAGTATGCACAAAGTCTATACATAAAGATACTTCCATATCCGAAAAAGTAGAGATAATTTCCATATCAGTATCTCAGATAGTACATATAAAGTGCATGATTTGAACAGTGGATCATTTTGATTTCAGAGTATCGTCTCTATATAAGATCACACAGCAGACTTCTATAAAGTTGTAGGTACATGTACATGTATCAGACCTTAGTTACACTTTTTCAGAATTCTCCAACATTAAAAAGTATTATGAATATTTTGAGATAAAATACAACTGTTCTCCTTGCTAGAAAGTCCAATATGTTGCCTGTTCCTAGCAGTTGAACTTGATCTATAATGTAAAGCAGTAAAGCTACATGATTAATACCACTTATAAGTTCTTGTAGTAGTAGCAAGTTATTACCAGTCAGCATGTGTTGAGAACAATGAGGAGTGGTCACTATAGCCCAAGGCCTGTATAGTGGTGATCTAATGTAAACAGATGTCTGGGCCAGGAGATATAATGTAAACATAATACTCTCTGAGTCAGTGGTCAGCTTCTTTGAGCAGACGGTCAATTCATTGAGCAATTGTATTTAGTTCAAAGAACATAAACTACTACATTTAAACCCTCTATAGGTGCCGTGTGTAAAAAATGCTAAACAATGTAAACAATAAGATATGACATTAATTTTGTAAAAAAAATGCCAAAAGAAAAAATTAATTTTTAAAAACATGTATGTTTCATTCCTGAAATTTCAATGCTTCACTATACACGCTTGATATAATGCCAACTTTTTGATGGAATATAGGGCTATAATGTGGATTACATTAGATGTTACAACCAAACTAGGCTCAAAGACGGGTTACAGGCAACAGTGTTGCAACTTTGTTTTATTTTGTATCCATGTATACTGTTATATTTTTAAATACTGTAGTCCAGGTCCAAAAGAAAATGTTTGACATAAAAAGTCACTTACCAATTCCATGTTTCTTAACTATTATAGGCCTATATATCAATGTTCACATTTAAAAATCATGTTTCTGGCAACACTGACTGCCTTTAATGCCATTTAAGTATTTTTTCTCTTCATATCAACATTCATTATATGTATTCTATCATAAATATGACCAATTTGTTATATAATTTGGCAATTAGGGCTTTCTTTGTATAATTTGTGGCCATTCATTGCGGGTTTTTTTCCAGCCAAAGTGCTAACTTTCCGGCAACACTGTTTTCGCGTAATTGAAATACCAAAACATTTTATTCCATGTTTATGTAGGTTGGTATCTTATCTACCAACTATGAAAGTGGCATTATCTACAAAGTTCCACTTTCGGCTTTATGGCCCAATTCAATACCCCATTTTTTGCTATGAAAAAATATGATGACAACACCCCTATTTAAAATAATGGTTTGACCCAAAGTGGAACGCACACATTACATTTTAAAATCTTTTTCTGAAAGAGTAAACATGGTTGTGCAATATGTGTAAAAGACAAACTTTCACTTTTCCCCCTCTGGATGTACCAGTGCTCCTAATTTACCTATATTTCATTATTAGTGTAAAAACTTGAAAAATTCGTTGGAAATCTCATTTTGGCCGTTACCATGGCAACAAACATCTAATATCATTTGTTTTCCTATTTTTGGAATTCATGTACCCATATCTACTCATACATGGAGTAGTGCCAAAATCAATTTTTTGAAGTCTGCCACCTTTTAAAAAATATCTTTGATTTTTACAGCAACCCAGTCTTAAATGGTTCGGACAGTCCACAAAGCAGTTTCAGTGGGGATGATGGCCCACAAGCGGATTCTGGTACAGGACCTGCCGTTTGTCCTCCTCCATATGAAGCCTCAAGTGCCGAGTCACAGAGAACATCAACCGAGGCTACTGAGACCTGTCACATAACAGTCATGGAGACCAGCAATGAAGGTGGGCACAGGAAATGGGACAAGAAACACTTCTGCTTTTACTGTGAAGTACCTCAATCTAAGTTGCCCCGTCATCCCCAGTCATGTCACAAAGAAGAGAGCGAAGTTGTAGAGATTGCGTCTGAGACCAACCCAAGTGCCCGTAAGATACTTCTGTGGAAAATCCGCAATGTTGGTAATCATAGGCACAATTGCCAAGTCCTTTGGGAAGGCCGGGTGCACTTATTGTAGGATATAGGCCTAATCATAAGGTAGCCCCACATGCATACGGACCGTGCATATATTGTTATGGCTATTATGTGCGAAGTGATCTCGGGCGTCACCAGTGCCCACTGAAACCTGCGCTCCCTGCACACTCGCATGGTAGCAGTACCATGACTCCTCTGCGTAGACGTGTTGCTCACAAGAGTGATTTGTTAAAGCCTCCATCTGTCGGTGTGTCTTTCCAGTTGAACCAGGTTCTTATTCCGATGAAGAGAGATGAGGTGACTCTGCTGGCCAGGAATGACACTTTGATTGTGGAAGTAGCCAAGCGGGAATACGTGAAACTCGGGCACGATGTAGATCAACATGGCTACATCCAAAACAAGATACGGGAATTAAAGATTGGACATTCCATCAAGAAGTGTGCACTCATACTTAAAGGAAATGCTCTAGAGTCTGGCCAAAAGCAAAAAACGCAATACGCTGAAGAATTTCTGCAGTTGTGCGAACTGACCTGGCGAGACCGTGTATCCACCAATGCACACAGAACACTGTACCAAGAAAAGCGCAACAAACCTAAAATTCTGCCGACAAATGCTGATGTTGTGAAAATGTCCATGAAGCTGGCAACAGGGAAGTGGAACTTGTCCAGGATGCTCGGGGCGAACAAATCGGACCAGCTTGAAAGAGATTGAATGAAGTCGCACTGTGCCACCTTATTATGTTTAACCGCAGAAGGCAGGGGGAGGCATCAAAGATGAAACTAGAAGACTTTCAGAAGCACACAACAGCTAGTGTCAACGGGGAATGCCTGCTGATGACTGATCTTAAACGGCATCTGTGCAAGATGTTCAGAGTTGTCAAAATAGTTGGCAAGAGGGGTCGAACTGTTCCTGTGCTTCTCAGCAATGAGGCGTGGTTGAGTGCTCTGATTGCAAAGAGAAATGAAGCTGGAATCGCCCACGACAACACAAGTATGCATGATGTTCTTGGAGGTACAGCGGCCGATTTCACCAATTGTTAGGATCAATCTTAGGAAGAGTAACTCCTCCTAACTTGCAATAGATCCAATGCAAGTTAGGATGAGTTAGTCTTCCTAAGATTGATCTTAGTCTTTCGTGAAATCGTCCCCAGGTCATATAAGAGGATGTGACTGTATAAGAGCGTACGCAGACATGGCGGGCCTTGACAATGCTGCCAGCATCCGGTCTACAAAACTTCGTAAGCATGTGGCAACCGCTTCGCAAATTCTTGCCTTGAAGGAACATCAACTTAAAACACTTGCACATTTCATGGGTCATGATTTGCGTTGCCAGATGCCAGATACTGTGCAGAGGGTCACCAAACTTTCTCGGCTTTTTCTCAGATTGAAGAGGGGCAACTTGCCTTCCCAGCAAGGCAAATCCCTGGATGAACTGCATGTCACTGGTGGTAAGGACACAGTCGTTTTAAATTATTTACTCAACAGCAAAAGAAAGACATTAATGATTGCTTTTGTTGAAAAATACTTGATCAGTAATTACTATTTACTAATACATCTTCAACAGCGAAAGAAATGCAAGAAATAACATTTTGTTATCAGTTCAAAATATATGATAACAAATGGTATATGTGTTTTTGTGCATTTCTTTTGCTATTGCTCCTGCATTACAGAACAAGAAAAAGAAAGAAAGAAAAATAGACAGAAAGAAACAGACCACAGAAAATTGACAAGAGTTGAGTCCACTTTTCTGATTTTACATGCAGGACAACAAACCCACTTGACTTTACAATTCTAGAAATGCATAATTAGATAGTATTACTATTACCACCACCTTAGTTGTCTCCCCCCCCTCCCCCCCCCTCCCCCCCCCCCCCCCCCCCCCCCCCCCCATCTTTGCTTCCCTCCGCTCCAGCAGAGATTGACCAACTGTCAGGTATGTGTGCATTAATCTAACAAAAACTGCTCTTGGTGACTTGCAGAAGTGACGAGGACAGCGATGACAGCAGTGACGATTCCTGTGATGTGCCCAGTGAAAACAGTAAGTTTAGGCTTTTATGTGTCTGTATTTTAAGTCGGGCTGTCTTTAAAAAAAAATTGTCTGTCTGTCCATTTGTTTGTTCATCTGTCTTTCTGGCTATCGGGCTGTCTGAAGTAAAAGTAAAAATATCTGTGTCTTATATCGACTTGGTTTCCTATGTGACATTAGGTTCTCGACAGGCTCCTATCAGTGTTCCATCTGGAAGTCTGGCATCTCTGAACAACTCGAGAAAAGTGAAACGTCGTCCCTGGACTGCCGAGAAGAAAGGAGACGTTACGAAGGGTTTGCAGAAATTCTTTCTGCTGAAGAAGATTCCTGGCAAACGAGACATCGAAACGTCCTGTCCTGTGGCACTGCAGACACGAACCTGGAGGAACATCAAAGACTTTTGTCGGAACAAAATGAAGCTTCATCAAAGCTAAGCAGGGTGTTTCGTCAGTTCACATACATGTACGGATGCGTCAGAGTACTTGACTATTTCGAATTTGCAATCGCAATGATGACTTTAGAATGCACATCAATATGAAACCCAATGGACAGCCACCATTTTAGTGTCGTGTCCTCACTAAAGCCCCTTTCACACTAGACGATTTCCCCGGCAATTCCCCGGGAAATTGTCGGGGAATTTCGGTCGGTCTGTTCACACTGTTCAGAAATCCCCGGGAAACTGCTTTTCCCCGGGAAATATTTACCCCTGCTCGGGAGTAGGGTTTAAGGAGAAATCCCCGGGGTTCAACGTTTTTCCCGGGGAAAAGCAACTAGTGTGAACGTCGCAGGGTTTGAACTTACCCCACCTTGTAACCCCACGGGTAATCTCGAAAGGTCACAGGGTCACAAATAGCGCGCCAAATAATTCGCGCGGTGACTTAGTATTGTAATGCAGTACCTTTCAAACTTTTCGTAAATATATTTACAGTTAAGTACAAAAAACAAATAATAACGTTTGAAAATTATACAAATAATTTAATTTTAAAGAGTATGAGCAAAATGAATGGTTTTAATATTTAATAAAAGAAGTGTCGTGAACAAGTCTGTGTTTAGCTTCCTTCTCGTGTACGTGTATTTATAATGTCCCGTGTGGTTAGGTACCAGTCTTATATTTTTTATCCGCATTAGCCTCTGTCATGAAATGACAAAAATCAACCGAAGAGGGCGTTTTGCGGAAATTTGTTAATATGGCTTCCGAGCTCTCGCGTAAGACTAACGTAATTAGCTATACCATGGAGGAAGGACAACAGATAGTTAGTGAATTGCGGGGAAATACTTAATAAAAAATGGCCAATCATAAAACTAGATTTGTTTTCTGCACTTGAAAAGACCCGCCGTGTATTTATGCTCCTTAGAAAACCGGTTAGGCCCATTTTTTAACATTTGTTTTTCTTCAGTGGCACTCAACTCAACTCAATTCATACAAGCAATATTCTTTTTGCATTTTAATTCTTTTTTGACATCAAATGTAAATTTTGGGCTTGACACACGAGCACTTTGTTAACATAATTACTATATGGACGTTAAACCACAACATTCCTGATCCTGCAATGTTAATTTTAAAACCAACCAGTTTTAAATACTGTCACATTAAAGGTAGACGTCTGTGAAATCTATTATCTTTCACCCTTTTATTGACTGAAACCTCACATGGGTCATAAATGACATTTACTATTAAAAAAAGTTCGTAAATATTAAACTTGGATTTTCCAAGAATTGCGCCACGACTTATTAGGGAACACTCGGTCGATTGTGTGCCAAATTTCTGGACGCCACCGTCACTGGGTTTTTTCGGACTAGTTTACACCTAAATTGATAACAGAATGTAAATAGCAAGCATTCATAACATTAACATGGTAAAGGTACAATGAATGTGCAGTTTGTCAACAAAGAAGTTTGGCAACATTGCATGAGGAAAGTCGGCCCAACATTAACTGTTATAAACAATGTAAACGTCGAAGTACAGCTATATCTAGGCTACGCACGTACGTATAGCGCAGCACACTTTCACCAACTGACCATTTTTTCAGTCACTGTTTCTTTCTCTTTCGTAATTTTACGATTTTGGATGACATTCAGCCTTATTCCTACGGTTTATTCTTCCGAAATAGCCACAGCCTTTAGAGTTCCGTCGTAAGCTATAAAGTTCTGACATCGACGACGCACGTAGTTGCTGTTGTAAATGCCGCCATTTTGACAATTTTCCGCGCGTTGACCTTTTAGAAAGGTCATGACAGAGGCTAATGATGCGTGGCCCAGCGTGTATTATCGTCGACCCATGCCACGCGCCCTCAGTTTACACATTTCCCGGGGTTTGATGGCCAGTGTGAAACGACCGTGCATATATTCCCGGGAAATAGTGTCCCCGGGAGTTACCAAATGGGTCTAGTGTGAACGGTTGCTGGGGTGTTGGTGGGGTAAAAAAATCCCCGGGAATTTCCCGGGGATTTATTTCCCGGGGATTGGCTCTGCAGTGTAAAAAGGGCTTTAGATAGGTGTAATTCACACACACTCAAAGTGTCCTTCAATGGATAGAATGACAAGTATGCCCTCAGTGTGGTAGTGTCTACATGTAGGGGTGCGTTTAGTTGCTCTGGTACCACATAACGACCGAGGGGCGAGACACAAAGGAGAACAAAGGAAACAAAAGCCCCTCGGTCGGCGGTATAAATGGAAAAATTCGGTCCTCGATCGACGGTGCAAGCGCAAAGCAATGGGGATTGGGTATAGTAAAAGAATAAAGGAAAACACAATATCGAGCCTCGATCGTTATGTGGTTCACGACTGAATGCGTGTACGTGTGTAAGCTTATAGGCTAGCACTGCATGCATGACTTTTTATCGGAATGCATTTAAAATGCATTGTTGACAATTGATCATTTGTGTGTTAAATTTAAATAATATCTGGTACACGACTTTTTTCATACAGCTTTGCACACTTTAATTTTGAATTCTCCAGACCAAAGACACTGTCGCTACATCACGTGATTCTGGGCAAGCCTTACGCTAGCAACCCCCAGCTCTGGAATGATCTGGTGTCTTTGTGCCATTCTCAACAATTGTAAACAATGTATTGATGCTGAGCGTCTATTACGTAACTATGCAAGAGCTTGCCCCGAATCACGTGATATAGCAACAATGTCTTTGGTCTGGGGAATTTAAAGGTAAACTGCGCCAAGCTGCGTGAACAAGTCAGTGTACCAGATATTATTTACATTTTACACGAACATTTTCAATTGTAGTGGCATGATTTTATATTTAAAATGATATGGTGCCCCTGAAGGGACTACGCAGATCGTGAAAATTGACGACAATATTCACGACAAATTTGACGACTTGCCTCAAAGTCGTGAATATTGACGTGAATATTGACGTGAATATTGACGTCAAATGTCACGACCGGTCACAAATTTTGACGCGAATTGTTTTCGCGAATATAGGTTCTGGTGCGCATTTCTAGAATGCTAAAGCTATGCTTCGTGCATATACTGTACATTAACGTTCTTAAAACTTAAAATGTATACAAATGTACAAATATATACATTTATAATTTAAGCTTGTGATATTAAAGACAAAAACAAAAGCGTAAAAAGTAATTAAATAGAATAGTCTGTGTAGCCATTCTACACTTAATTCACGCATGCTGTCGCTAGCGATTTGTTTTCTTCCGTAGGTGGGTGAGTCAAAATCCACGAATTAATCAGTATTGCCTGATCACTGTACAACACTTAGGTTCTAAATCTCTTTTCCCCCTTAAATAAGAAAATACTACAAAAATATCAATTTGACTAGGAAAAACGAGGTGACATACAGCAGGATTAGAACCAGTATCTTTGATCCATAGCTCATCCCACTTCCCACTACACTACGTATAGCATGTCGTTTGTTAAAGTGATTTAATGTAACTAGTTAAACAAATTACATTAATGCTGTGACGTCATGTTTTATTCCGATGAATAAAATAACTTCTCATCGAAACTATTGGATAATTCATGAATTTTGACTCACCCACCTACGGAAAAAAAATCGCTCCCCGCGCACGCCACGTCAACCGCGATGAGATTTTCGCCTACTTGCATAAATGCATACGCGGATCAATTGTTAACAGTTTTAAACACGTATGTCATGTCTAGGTTGTATTTAGATGTCTTCGTGTAGACCACACCATGACTGACCTTTTAATAGGTCGTCTTGTCCAACTCATTCCGAGCAGATTTGTGTCGCATTTGCATGCGCATGTGGCGTTGCCCGCATAATTACGTGACGTAACAGAAACTTAAACAATGAGTCAGCAATTATGCATGTTACGACACGCGATTATTTACGCAAAGTCACACGCGCATGCAAATGCGACACAATTCGGCTCGGAATTATCCGAGCGATTAGTAGCCTAGGAAGACTGTGCTGTATCTGTAATATGGTGGCCCTGGAGGGCCGGACTACGCAGATCGTGAATATTGACGTCAAATTTCACGACCGGTCATAAAATTTAAAGCGATTTTTTTCCCCAGCAAGCTAGGTTCTGGTTGTCGGGTCATGTGCACACGCGCAAAATGATTGGGCATCCGCACGTGCGCAAACCGCGACCGCATGTACATGTAGTACGTACTGGTAGTACTTAATGCACGATGAACGTTGGGGGATGTTGTTGATTTTAATCGTTCCTCGCTGTGTGCATAGACTTTATAACAAGTCGTTATTTTAGTAATATTTATGATCGCCGCAGAATACACGTTGAGTGAGGTGTATGTTGTATTCCCGTAACGATGTTATCCGTACTGAGCGATCCACCTGGGCTCAAAGTTGCATGGACGTTCGCAACCAAAGAGCTTGTATGTCCCCCATAATAATTGGCTTTACGTGACCAGCGTTCTCTGTTGGCACGAGCTGCTATTGTTTGAAATGTGAACAGCGCCATCTCCATTTAGGCAGCGCTGCGTGGTTTATTATTGGTTTCAAACTGATCAAAAGGACGCGCGCGTGCGAAAGGCAGGATCGAAACACAAAAGAGAACAAAGGGAACAAAAGATACTCGAAGGACGGTTTCTCTGTCCTCGATCGCTCCGGTAAGCGCTAGGCAATGGGGTTAGGTTACATTACAGGAATAAAGGAAAACACAGTAGGGGATCATCGGTCGTTATGCAATTCACGAACTATAGTGCATCATGCTGTATGTTGCACTAATTTATGTTTGTTTCGTGTACACAGTCATTATGTCTCTGAAGAAGATCTTGTTAAGATTAAGAAATATTAAGCCCTCTTAACTTATTTGATTTTTTAATATTCACCAAAAAAACCAACTCACCTCCTGAAAAGTGATGCTTTCCTATACATGCACGAGTGCAGCCATTTTACAAATAACATCCCTCCATTTTTTTCTGGCAAATAGGACCCACTTTTCAAGCGTTATTGTATTAAGTATGCCCTCAGATGGAAACACTAAAACCAGGGAGTTGATCCTCGTTTCGTGCTAATGAGCTTGCATACAAATTATCATTCTAATTAGTGTAGTGCACCCGGCCCTTATGCCGGCAGTTGGGGTGTTTTTTTATTCGACTTTTGTTTCAATAATGGCAGTTGTTAATAAATTATTTCCGTGTCTTTTTATTATAGTTGTTTCGTCTAATATACTGAAACACCTCTTGTTTTCGCTTATTTTTAGCTTTTCTGAATTCAACTGATAGTTATTCGGGAAGAGCATTTAAAAGTAGAATATAAACATCTACACAAAATTAATATCTTCTAAAAAGTGGGCGTTTTTGTGTTTTGTTATTATGAAAACGACAGGAAGAACGTAGGCGTACTCCGTTTTGTCCGTGTAACCAAACGTTTTTGTGTTTGTCTTTTCTTGGGGACGGTAAGACATTAGGTTGGTTTCCTTTCAACCAGGGGCCAATTTCATAGAGCTGCTAAGCACAACAATTTGTCTTGCTCTTTAAAAACAGGTTACCAGCCAAAATTCTACGGGTTTTTTCATGCTAAGCCAAAAACCAGCTAATTATCAATCGAAAAAAATTAAGATCACCTGAAAATTTTGTCTGTAACCTTGTTTTTGCCAAGGACAACATTTCGTGCTAAGCAAAGGTTTGTGCTTAGCAGCTTCATGAAATTGGCCCCTGATGTTTAAAATAGGTCTACTAAGTAAACAATCTAATTACATTTTCGGGGATTTCAGGACTTAGTATCCCATTTGAGCCATTCTCCCTTTTTAGCTTTATATTGTCTTCTTTGTATATAACTAACTCAGCGAGCACACACTCCAACCTGAGCCTTCCACCAGTTTCAGCCTGTTTTTTAAATAAACATTTATAGTGCCCGAGAACTGGTGTCATTGCGTGTTTCTTCCGTGTGTGATGATCTTTTTGCCATCTGCCATACTATTCTCACCAACACTGCTCTGCCCTCCAATTAACTATACATGTACAGTAACCTGACCTGGGAACGGTATACGTATATCAACCAAGTAAGCAAACAATCGGTGTTACATTACCTTTACGAATGAAATACGAGAAATTTATATCGACACCATAGAGCTATATGAAATTATGTTCTACAACACGCACATGAATTTAAAATGTCTGCGTACGGGATGGATTCAAAGTATCTCTGAGCGTAAAAGCAAGGAGTTAGCGCTATAGCAGCGCCGCACTCAAGGCTTACTTTATGTTCAACCTCGTTTCAAGCTTTTCATTATTTTATTTTTTCTTTTCTTTTTAAGGGAGGGGTTGTACTATTCCCCTACCAACCTTGTCTCCAGGGGTACGAGGTTCACTTAAAGGCCCTGAACATTTTTAGATTCCAGGTGCTCTGTGGTGCAACTTGTGGTACACTTCGCTAAACAGCCAGGGAGGGGAGGGGTGGGAAAATTCAGCTAGTTTAATCACCTCTTCATACAACCCGAAAACTGAATTTAACAATGTCGTACTTGATATTTTCTTTAGTATCTCTATCTGTGACATTAACTGTAAATATGGTATCATTTGGTAACTTTGTTTTCCCTTAAAAATATAAAATGAAAGGAAAACAGCTGAAATTTGAACAACTAATTAACTAAAATTAACAATTCTTAATTTGTAACAATTAACATTTCAAAGTTTCATAGTCTGTGATGAGCATTCACCTGAGCAAGTTTTATTGCGGTCTTCCCCCCCCCCCCGCATTTCAATGTTGGAGTGATGGTGCACACACCGCCAACTCAACATTGAGTTGGAGGGGGGGGGGGGGGGGTCTGGGTGGCCTTTATTTGAACTTTTAACTGCATCCATAGTGTACCCATTTTGTATGTTTGTGCAATTACTTTCACAGTCCGGATTTTCTTCATTTTGAATAATTGAGTATTGAAATGTTCTCACTCCTAAATTAGTGTTTCTTCAGCTGATTTACACTTCTTGGTAGTTGTCAAGTCATATTAAGGGCAAAAAAGTGGGAGGGGGACATATGGAATTATTTCCACCCCTTCCAAAAAAACTTCTCACACGCCAATATTGTTGTTTTAATTAATCTAATAATCATTGCTTTGGGGGTACTGTCAATCCATTATGATTCAACATTACTTCAAAGAAGAGTGGCCTTTCATTACTTTGACTTGCGAGGGCGCTATACACTAAAACTTGGCAAAAAGTGCTTGGTCACTAAACTGGTCATATCATGTACATTACTGTGGCAACCCATGGAGCAATAAACTAGTTTATTGCTCCATGGGTAACCTAAGCATAGTGACAAAATATGCCTTGGTACTGAAAGGGTTAAAAGATAGAGGGCGCACTTCAAAGGGTTAACGGCAAAAATCGACAATAACTTCGATCCGCAACACCGTATCCGTCTCAACAATCGAGGTGTCAAATCTCGGCCAAATAACATGCAAGCCGACATTACTGTGGTTTCTCAAACAAACATTTAGAAATTTAATTATTGTCTGATACTTCATCTTTCCAATTACGAATTACATTTTTAAATGTCGGCTATGATGCTCTTGTTTCCTTTTGCGACCGAGGATCGAAACACAAAAGAGAACAAAGGGAACAAAAGATACTCAAAGGACGGTTTCTTTGTCCTCGATCGCTCCGGTAAGCGCTAGGCAATGGGGTTAGGTTACAGTACAGGAATAAAGGAAAACACAATAGGGGATCATCGGTCGTTATGCAATTCACGAACTATAGCGCATCATGCTGTATGTTGCCCTATTTTATGTTTGTTTCGTGTACACAGTCATTATGTCTCTGAAGAAGATCTTGTTAAGATCGAAATATTAGGCCCTCTTAACTTATTTGATTTTTTAATATTCCCAAAAAAACAAACTCACCTCCTGAAAAGTGATGCTTTCCTATACATGCACGAGTGCAGCCATTTTACAAATAACATCCCTCCATTTGTTTCTGGCAAATAGGACCCATTTTCAAGCGTTATTGTATTAAGTATGCTCTCAGATGGAAACACTAAAACCAGGGAGTTGATCCTCGTTTCGTGCTAATGAGCTTGCATACAAATTATCATTCCATTTAGTGTAGTGCACCCGGCCCTTATGCCGGCAGTTGGGGTTCCTTTTTTTATTCGACTTTTTTTTAAATAATGGCAGTTGTTAATAAATTATTTCCGTGTTACTTTTTTGTTATAGTTGTTTCGTCTAATATACTGAAACACCTCTTGTTTTCGCTTATTTTTTGCTTTTCTGAATTCAACTGATAGTTATTCGGAAAGAGCATTTAAAAGTAGACTATAAACATCTACACAAAATTAATATCTTCTAAAAAGTGGGCGTTTTTGTGTTTTGTTATTATGAAAACGACAGGAAGAACGTAGGCGTACTCCGTTTTGTCCGTGTAACCAAACGTTTTTGTGTTTGTCTTTTCTTGGGGACGGTAAGACATTAGGTTGGTTTCCTTTCAACCAGGGGCCAATTTCATAGAGCTGCTAAGCACAACAATTTGTCTTGCTCTTTAAAAACAGGTTACCAGCCAAAATTCTACGGGTTTTTTCATGCTAAGCCAAAAACCAGCTAATTATCAATCGAACAAAATTAAGATCACGTGAAAATTTTGTCTGTAACCTTGTTTTTGCCAAGGACAACATTTCGTGCTAAGCAAATGTTTGTGCTTAGCAGCTCTATGAAATTGGCCCCTGATGTTTAAAATAGGTCTACTAAGTAAACAATCTAATTACATTTTCGGGGATTTCAGGACTTAGTATCCCATTTGAGCCATTCTCCCTTTTTAGCTTTATATTGTCTTCTTTGTATATAACTAACTCAGCGAGCACACACTCCAACCTGAGCCTTCCACCAGTTTCAGCCTGTTTTTTAAATAAACATTTATAGTGCCCGAGAACTGGTGTCATTGCGTGTTTCTTCCGTGTGTGATGATCTTTTTGCCATCTGCCATACTATTCTCACCAACACTGCTCTGCCCTCCAATTAACTATACATGTACAGTAACCTGACCTGGGAACGGTATACGTATATCAACCAAGTAAGCAAACAATCGGTGTTACTTTACCTTTACGAATGAAATACGAGAAATTTATATCGACACCATAGAGCTATATGAAATTATGTTCTACAACACGCACATGAATTTAAAATGTCTGCGTACGGGATGGATTCAAAGTATCTCTGAGCGTAAAAACAAGGAGTTAGCGCTATAGCAGCGCCGCACTCAAGGCTTACTTTATGTTCAACCTCGTTTCAAGCTTTTCGTTATTTTATTTTTTCTTTTCTTTTTAAGGGAGGGGTTGTACTATTCCCCTACCAACCTTGTCTCCAGGGGTACGAGGTTCACTTAAAGGCCCTGAACATTTTTAGATTCCAGGTGCTCTGTGGTGCAACTTTGTGGTACACTTCGCTAAACAGCCAGGGAGGGGAGGGGTGGGAAAATTCAGCTAGTTTAATCACCTCTTCATACAACCCGAAAACTGAATTTAACAATGTCGTACTTGATATTTTCTTTAGTATCTCTATCTGTGACATTAACTGTAAATATGGTATCATTTGGTAACTTTGTTTTCCCTTAAAAATATAAAATGAAAGGAAAACAGCTGAAATTTGAACAACTAATTAACTAAAATTAACAATTCTTAATTTGTAACAATTAACATTTCAAAGTTTCATAGTCTGTGATGAGCATTCACCTGAGCAAGTTTTATTGCGGTCTTCCCCCCCCCCCCCCCCCGCATTTCAATGTTGGAGTGATGGTGCACACACCGCCAACTCAACATTGAGTTGGAGGGGGGGGGGGGGGGGGTCTGGGTGGCCTTTATTTGAACTTTTAACTGCATCCATAGTGTACCCATTTTGTATGTTTGTGCAATTACTTTCACAGTCCGGATTTTCTTCATTTTGAATAATTGAGTATTGAAATGTTCTCACTCCTAAATTAGTGTTTCTTCAGCTGATTTACACTTCTTGGTAGTTGTCAAGTCATATTAAGGGCAAAAAAGTGGGAGGGGGACATATGGAATTATTTCCACCCCTTCCAAAAAAACTTCTCACACGCCAATATTGTTGTTTTAATTAATCTAATAATCATTGCTTTGGGGGTACTGTCAATCCATTATGATTCAACATTACTTCAAAGAAGAGTGGCCTTTCATTACTTTGACTTGCGAGGGCGCTATACACTAAAACTTGGCAAAAAGTGCTTGGTCACTAAACTGGTCATATCATGTACATTACTGTGGCAACTCATGGAGCAATAAACTAGTTTATTGCTCCATGGGTAACCTAAGCATAGTGACAAAATATGCCTTGGTACTGAAAGGGTTAAAAGATAGAGGGCGCACTTCAAAGGGTTAACGGCAAAAATCGACAATAACTTCGATCCGCAACACCGTATCCGTCTCAACAATCGAGGTGTCAAATCTCGGCCAAATAACATGCAAGCCGACATTACTGTGGTTTCTCAAACAAACATTTAGAAATTTAATTATTGTCTGATACTTCATCTTTCCAATTACGAATTACATTTTTAAATGTCGGCTATGATGCTCTTGTTTCCTTTTGCGACCGAGGATCGAAACACAAAAGAGAACAAAGGGAACAAAAGATACTCAAAGGACGGTTTCTTTGTCCTCGATCGCTCCGGTAAGCGCTAGGCAATGGGGTTAGGTTACAGTACAGGAATAAAGGAAAACACAATAGGGGATCATCGGTCGTTATGCAATTCACGAACTATAGCGCATCATGCTGTATGTTGCCCTATTTTATGTTTGTTTCGTGTACACAGTCATTATGTCTCTGAAGAAGATCTTGTTAAGATCGAAATATTAGGCCCTCTTAACTTATTTGATTTTTTAATATTCCCAAAAAAACAAACTCACCTCCTGAAAAGTGATGCTTTCCTATACATGCACGAGTGCAGCCATTTTACAAATAACATCCCTCCATTTGTTTCTGGCAAATAGGACCCATTTTCAAGCGTTATTGTATTAAGTATGCTCTCAGATGGAAACACTAAAACCAGGGAGTTGATCCTCGTTTCGTGCTAATGAGCTTGCATACAAATTATCATTCCATTTAGTGTAGTGCACCCGGCCCTTATGCCGGCAGTTGGGGTTCCTTTTTTTATTCGACTTTTTTTAAAATAATGGCAGTTGTTAATAAATTATTTCCGTGTTACTTTTTTGTTATAGTTGTTTCGTCTAATATACTGAAACACCTCTTGTTTTCGCTTATTTTTTGCTTTTCTGAATTCAACTGATAGTTATTCGGAAAGAGCATTTAAAAGTAGACTATAAACATCTACACAAAATTAATATCTTCTAAAAAGTGGGCGTTTTTGTGTTTTGTTATTATGAAAACGACAGGAAGAACGTATGCGTACTTCGTTTTGTCCGTGTAACCAAACGTTTTTGTGTTTGTCTTTTCTTGGGGACGGTAAGACATTTGGTTGGTTTTCTTTCAACCAGGGGCCAATTTCATAGAGCTGCTAAGCACACAAATTTGTCTTGCTCATTAAAAACAGGTTACCAGCCAATATTCTACGGGTTTTTCATGCTAAGCCAAAAACCAGCTGATTATCAATCGAAAAAAATTAAGATCACGTGAAAGTTTGGTCTGTAACCTTGTTTTTGCCAAGGACAAAATTTCGTGCTTAGCAAATTTGTGTGCTTAGCAGCTCTATGAAATTGGCCCCTGATGTTTAAAATAGGTCTACTAAGTAAACAATCTAATTACATTTTCGGGGATTTCAGGACTTAGTATCCCATTTGAGCCATTCTCCCTTTTTAGCTTTAAATTGTCTTCTTTGTATATAACTAACTCAGCGAGCACACACTCCAACCTGAGCCTTCCACCAGTTTCAGCCTGTTTTTTTAATAAACATTTATAGTGCCCGAGAACTTGTGTCATTGCGTGTTTCTTCCGTGTGTGATGATCTTTTTGCCATCTGCCATACTATTCTCACTAACACTGCTCTGCCCTCCAATTAACTATACATGTACAGTTACCTGACCTGGGAACGGTATACGTATATCAACCAAGTAAGCAAACAATCGGTGTTACTTTACGTTTACGAATGAAATACGAGAAATTTATATCGACACCATAGAGCTATATGAAATTATGTTCTACAACACGCACATGAATTCAAAATGTCTGCGTACGGGATGGATTCAAGGTATCTCTGAGCGTACAAACAATGAGTTAGCGCTATAGCAGCACCGCTCTCAAGGCTTACTTTATGTTCAACCTCGTTTCAAGCTTTTCGTTATTTTATTTTTTCTTTTCTTTTTGGGGGAGGGGTTGTACTATTCTCCTACCAAACTTGTCTCCAGGGGTCCGAGGTTCACTTAAAGGCCCTGAACAATTTTGGATTCCAGGTGCTCTGTGGTGCAACTTTGTGGTACACTTTGCTAAACAGCCAGGGAGGGGAGGGGTGGGGAAATTTAGCTAGTTTAATCACCTCTTCATACAACCCGAAAACTGAATTTAACAATGTCGTACTTGATATTTTCATTAATATATCTCTATTGGTGGCATTAACTGTAAATATGGTATCATTGGGTAACTTTGTTCCCTTAAAAATATAAAATGAAAGGGAAACAGCTGAAATTTGAACAACTAATTAACTAAAATTAACAATTCTTAATTTGTAACAATTAACATTTCAAAATCTTCATAAATCTTCAATCTTCTAAAGGTAAGCTGGACTCAAACCTTCAGCTTTAGAAAAACTCTTTCCAATTTCAGCATTTTTAAGACATCGCGAACACAGTTTTAGCGCTATTTCGCCGGACTAGGGCAGAGCGGATAAACGCTTTCGCACTCATGATCGAGGTCGATACACTAATAACCCGTGTAGCGGTTTGTGTTTGTTTTTTCAAGGCACAAACCAAGCTTACCCCTCAGTCTAGCTCTGTAGTTATAATAATTACCAGGGTAAGTTTGGCGAAGAAAAAGAATTAATAGGAAACCAACCAGATAGTGATTTAGGTTCGCTTTTTTGGCAATCCTTCAGGGATGTTATCAGTCTCGTCCTGTACTCTATGTATTGTATTTTGTTACTTATACATGTACATTGTATTTTGTCATGTTCTTGTTCACCTGAGAAATAATAAATGAAATGAAATGAAATAATAAATAAACATAGGTGGATTCTAACCACAGATCTTTCGATTCCTAAAATAGTCAATTCGCTAGTACGTATATTTATAAATGTTACTGGCGACAAACGTCGTTCAGTTACAATTCTTTAATTATTAGCTGATGAGTACCATTGTTCTTTCCCATAAATAAACACAACGCACAGCCAATGCTGGGGGAAAATCGCGAACAGCTACACGGGGTATTGTCTAGACGGAGGGAAATAGGTACCTCCATATTGAGTTTATGTACCGTAAAGCTTACCTCTTTCTTCAATGACATCCAAACGATATGAAAAATGATGTGAATTCTGGCTTATTATCATTGACGTTTCATCATCCTGAACATCAACCATTTGATATTAGCTTGGGGCCACCCTGATTTTTGCCCCTAATTCAAAATGGCCGCCAAAATCCAAAATGGCCGGTAAAATAACATACTGCTTACGTTTAATATCAACGGGTTTTTTAGTGATTTTGTCATCTTGAATGTACACCCATTGAATTTAGTTCCCGAGCAACCCAGAATTTGGCCTTAAATCCAAGATGGCCGCCAAAATCTAAAATGGCTGCCAAAATTACCCTAATCAGGTTTATACCGCTTCTTGTTTTTTCTGTCAGAGTTTTTTTAGTGATTCCGTCATTCTAAGCCCAAGGCCTTTAAGATTAGTCTGGGGAATACCCAGGATTTATCGTCTAATCCAAGATGGCTTTCAAAATGGCTGTCAAATTGGCTGTCAAAATGGATGCCAAAATGGCTGCCAAAATGTCTAGTGAAAATAACACTAGAATGTAAGGGTGGGTTTTTTCCGACACAACTGTTTTTTCTCCAAAGTACATAAGGAGTCCAACTGCTTAACATCAGCACCAACCAGCCTACTTGCAGATTTGATAATCCGATTCAGCTTTCTGATATTTCCGGAAGACAGCCCACTATACCACACAACACAAAACCGATTGTATAACAGATACAAAATATCACTTTGAACGTTTAACTTTATAAAGCGTTGATTACACTTAGCACTGACTTTCTTAGTATTACATTTCCAATTCGATTTATTATCAATATAGACGCCTAGATATTTTTGCTCAGAAACAACATCAACGTTAACATTTACAATACCTAGTAACTCGTGATCGGCTTTTCTTCCTGACTTCCTTTCATTTACAGTAAAAAAAAGATGATGACTCTATACATTTAAAATCATTAGATGATTAGAATACAATGTAAATAAAGTGGGTGATTAAGCGCATTCCTGAGGGAAACCAGTATTGCACACATTAACGCCAAATAACATGTTACCACAACGAACCCTTTGCTGTCAATCTGTCAACAAAATTCATGATCCATAAATTTAGGAGAGGATTTACTTCCAAACCCTGTAATTTCTCCATCAGCACATGGGCCTGCAGTATAGTATTAAAAGCTGATGACAAATCTAAAAACAGAACTCTGGCATAAGATGCTGCATTCTCAAGATGAACATTGATTTTGGGCAATAAGGTAACGACAGCATCCTCCACACTTTTTTCTCTATAAGCAAACTGGTTTGGGAATTTTCGGTACAGGAATAACAATGAAAGATTTTCAAATCTTTGGAACTACCTGAATATTCAATGACATCTGAAATAAAGAATGAAACACTACACTCAGTTCCTTATAATAATAATAATAATTAACCATTTTTATATAGCGCATAACACATAGTGATTAAACATGTCCCTATGCGCTGAAGAGAAATAAAAAAAAATAAAAAAAAAATACAAGATGTACTAGGTTTCAAACAAAAATGCATGTTAACAGCTCTATCAAATAAGGTGGCGCAAAATTATAAAAACATTCGTATGCCAACAACAAAATTTTGAATGAAATGCGAGAGTGAATGGGTAACCAATGTAATTCTCTTAGGAGAAGAGACACAGATTCGTGTTTTTTAATGCGATAAATAAGACGAGCTGAAGAGTTCTGCACAACCTGCAGCTTTTGCACTTGAGGAGCCGGAATCCCAGAAAAGAAGCTATTACAGAAATCGAGGTGACACATCACAAATGCGTGAATTAAGCGTTCAGTAATATGTTTATCTATCAGATTGCGAATTTTTTCAATTTATAACACATGTCTTAGGGTTGTTCTAAATTTATTATCTTACGACAATCATGTAGGACATGTTTGGTGCAACCGGCCCCAGATGAATATTTTGTACAATTTTTTTGGCTCAGCCGCGAGACTCCGCATAGAAAAAAGCGACGCACGCTCAGTCGCTGGGCGTGGTCCCAATGTATTGTTGGCTGGGGGATAGTAATATTCACACTCCATAATGCGCTGTATAGGTTTGATGTTATACATCTGTCTCATTTGGGCCTTTATATACATGTACGTGTACGTGTACATTGTGTTTACACTATTGCCTAACGGAATAATACACGTATAGCATGATTTGTGATGTTTGATGGGCTGTCTTTTCCTTGGGACGCTATGCGTTTGGCCTAAATTATAAATTACACAGACTTGCAATATCTTGCAATCGTGTTGGCCCAACACTGCTGCGAAAACGAACCTAAGTACGCACCTACCTGCCTTCATTTCGAAGGGCCGAATAAAATAGAAACTTTAGTTTTTGGTATCATGAACTTCGCTTAACTTTTGCTCTTGCATGAGTAGACATCGTTAGATATACGTTGTGAAATTGATATGAATATTACTCTTTTTACAAGGCTGTTGAAATTAAATTACAATTCATAGTGAGCAGTTTCCAGGCACGAGAAATCGATAAACCCATTAGTTGGATGGTATGTTAAATAGCTCTGTTGGAAAAGTTGGCAGCTTTAGGTTCCAGACCAAAAGTATATTCTTACCGTCGCCAAATTTTGCTAAACTAAGTGTTGCACATAGCGCAGGTGCATTTGCATGAAAATACGGTTTTCGATTAAGGGCTTAAGAATACCCAGGCAGGTCGACTTACCAAGCGCCAAACTCCGACATGCGAGGTTTCGAGGCCCCCAGCTCATACAATGAACCTATACCTAAAACGGACAGAGGAAACCAAATTTCACCGGACGACGACAAACACCGTGAATTGGTAGTAAGCAAAACAGCTCGCTGCCTCGCGAAAGAGGTGGAACAAAAATACACGTATAACTACCTAAAAACAAAAATCTAATATTGAAAAACCAGCAAGGAAAAAAAGGCTGCAAGAAAACAAAATTAACGGTTACCCAAAAACAACAACCACCACACCTCAGTACGGGGTTACGTCTGTCCCGCTGCCGAAGTTCCTTTTGGGTTTTGAGTGGCAACGTTGAAGTCTTGATCTTTCCAGGGGACAGACGCCTTTAATCTTAAGGGGGCAACGGCCCCACACAAGGCTTCTAAGTAGCCCCCGCCCCCAACCCCCCCCCCCCCCCTCCCCCCAAAGAAAAACGAAGAAGAAGGAACATTATACAAAATATTATTATTAGAAATAGTCACATGTGACCCGCGAAACATCAAGTTCTACTCAAACTATTACAGTCAACATTATAGCAGGGATGTGAATAATATACCAAAATGAGTAAGTTTGCAGATTCTGCTTTTAATTTTGCAGATACATGTATCTGTATAAGTAAAACAACAACTTTCTGTAAACTTTAATAATTGTTGCTGATTGTAAATCTCTCAGGTTACTTAATCCATAGGTTACAAACAGTTCAGCCGCTCTTCCTATACCCCATACTAAGAAGTATTAGCACATTACCCCCGTTCTCCAAAGTCTTCACTGGATTCCTGTAGCACAGCGTAATGAGTTAAAGATCCTTATTTTGTCTTATAAAATCTTGCAAAAACAAGTGCCGGAATATTTGTCTGATTTGTTAACAGTTCGAGAAAGTTATATAGCCACTCGCTTTTCCACTGAAACACGCTTAGTTCAACCTCGTTATAGTCTAGAACACTATGGCAGACGTGCAGTATGTATCAGCACCTCTTGTGTGGAATTGACTTCTTTATTTTATTCGAAATGTACCTTCTCTTTTATCTTTCAAATCAGCACTAAAAACGTAGTATTTTCGACAGGTTTTTAAGTAATATTCCAGTGATTGTAATTTTTAATGTATTTTCTTATGTATTATTATTATAGAACACTAATGGACATCCCATATTTAGCATTTTACGGTTTGTCTGTATTTTGCTCAAACAAATTGGTCTGTTATTCGTTTTTATGATAACAAAAAAAATCTGCGATGTGTGATGTCCCTTCAGGGCCACCATGGTTTTGAAAGTTGAACCACGACGTTTTGAAAGTTGCACGACGATTTGAAAGAATTGAAGTACGACGTTTTAAAAGTTAAACCACGACGTTGCCTGTCCGTTTTAGAACACCATAAAAAGCACGTAAATGCCATGAGTGCACTGACCCCATTGGTTAAATATCTTAACGACCTGGGATTAATTTCCTAAAATATGTAAGCACAAAAATGTGCTTAGCACAAAACAAGTTTTCCTCAGTAAAAAATAAGGTACCAGCCCAAACTTCATGTACTTTTCAGGCTAATCAAAAACCAGCTGAATACCAGTCGCAAACAATAAGCATCAACTGAACATTTGGTTTGTAACCCTGTTTTTGGTAAGGACGAATGTTCATGCAATATAATTTGTCTTGAATGACATATTTAATACCTACACCTTTAGATTTCATTCAAAAGAAACGTAGATTTTAATGACTAAAGTGGGAAAACGACCGTTTTGTGTGCATCGTTCTGTTGTACTACAACAGAGCCGGCTATTTCAAAGCCTGTTTTCTCAGTTGTGTAACTTATCTCCAAGGAAGTAATCAATATGTGGATACGTTATATCTCCAAAATGGGAGGGGCTAATGAGCTCTATGTTATAATTTATACCAAATGAAAGCTTACACTGTGGGCTTTCTAACCACGTATTATATAAACTGATGTCTATAATTTGGTGGCAGTCATTTGGCTAGAGGGTGCTTGTGTGAACCTTTTTTCTTCGAGTTTGTGACATCAAGTGAGAATGTTTCGCCGAGTAGCTGCTGTCGTGTTTGTGCTGGGACTTGTGGGGCTCCAGACCACCAACGCCAGACAAGAGGTGCGTTGGTTTATTGCCCCAACCTCGTAATAGTTTCAGTATTGAACATGGGGGGGGGGGGGGGGTGTTATAGGGTGTTATGGGTGAGTTAGTCTTGCATACGCACTGTGGACCTCCGAACAATATAGGGCCTTTTCGAATCCCTGGCTTCGTCTTTGTCTTTGGCTTAAGGCGATTTTTGACTCCCAACTGCAAGATCTCCAGCCACATTTTGACGCCTGTTGTGCTTCAGAAACATTCACTCGAGTGATGTGAACCCAAAAGTTAGACTATTTAAATGTTCTTTTATTTCTATTTGCTTCTCAGTAATTCGGAATTCGGAGGCGAAGCCAAAGCCAAAGACGAAGCAACGGTTTTGAAAAGGCCCATAGGTCCACACGATGCGGGAAGAGGTTACGGTTTGTGGACTTGCACACGTCCACAATCCGTTTTTCAGTTTCCGAAAAAGAGCGCTAGAGGAAAAACGGGTTAGGGTTATATATAGAAAAAAATAGAAGGGACAGCTGAGAGGCCCATAATCCAAATTTGAGGGTAAATTTGTTTGGGGGAAGCGAGAAAAATGAGTATTTAGTCAAAGTTTGTTAACTACACGAAGACAAAGGAAAGTCCACAGTACGTAGGCCTATGTAAGGTAAAGCGGGGTGTGTGTCTGTGTGTTTAGGGGGCTGCATCCTGTAAAATAGATTATCAAAATGAATTGATAATTTTCTAGCATTGTATTAGTTATTTTAGCGTTCGAATGAGACATCCCACGAAAACAAATCGGCCAACGGCGATTAAATTCGGGAGGTCCCAGTATGCACAACCGAACAGGAGCGCGCAATTGGCGCAATGATAACAATCATTTTTAACCAATATTGTAACGCACTACCACTGCAAACAAATAATTACAAAATTAGGGTTGGGTTTACCTAAGTGTTTTGAAAGAGACAACAAGAACCGCCACACAAGATAGTTTCAAGTACTTTAAAGTAATTTAAATAGAAACTAGTGTCAAAATAGATAAGTGTCAAAGTGTTTAACCCCGGGGAAAAAACGTTTATTATCCACGGATGACGAGTTTACCCGTCAAGCATGGCGGTTTGATTCAGCGGAAGACGTGTGTGCACAAGTTTCCTTGATTGTTGCGGTTGACATGTTTACACGTCAGACGTTATTAGCACACTTCGCGGTGGACGTCTATACACGCCTGACGAAACTAGCATACCCGCAGTGGTCAAACGTGCTTCGTTGATACAGTGAACGTGCAATATAGTGGTATCACGCTTTAGTGATTAGGCCTATTCAACGCCTTAGTTCCATTGTCTCCATTGAATTCATACAACCAAGGATTATCAGCTGCGCCCAGTAATTTCTTGAGATTCACATTTGTTCACTATTTTTTCTTAGTCTCCTTTTAAATTCTTGGAAGGGTGCTTTTAAGCTGAGCTTGCAAATATTTAGGTTTTACCGCGAATACTTCTCCGGCCCTGTGTGTTGTTTCACGGCTGACGTCTACACACGCGTCATAGTTTATGACGGGTAGCAGGTGACTTCATACAGCGCTCTGGCTGCAAAGAGAAAACAAAATACCCTAGGCGACCACATGTCGGCAAAAACATGTAAATAACGGTGCTAAACTAGAAGTGTTTGCATGTTGTAGTACATGTACATGTAGTTGCATTATCAAAACAGGAATATTTTACTGAATACAAAAATACAATTTTTTCGATGATAACATAATCCCGCGCCTGGTTTCGGTTAATTGAAAATAAACCAGGCGCGAACTGGTAAAACTAATTAATAAATATAGCCACCTGTCTATTGGGATAGGATGTGGACCTATTGATTGCTAGCGGGTGAATGGGAGTTACATTACAATGTTCACTTCTATCTGTTTGGATCCGTTTACATCATTAAAACGGAGACCATCTGTCTAACCTGAACCGAACGATACGAGAAGGCCATATTTCTATCATTCAAAAAGTTAGTGAAAAGGTTTGTTTTTCTTGTCCATGAATTTTCAGGAGGAGGAGTTAGAATTCATGATGGATCGTGTCCTGATGAAAGTAAACGAAGAGAAGAAATCAGAAGGTACAACATGCATATGAAGGATTGAAGACAGAGGGACCTCCCCCTCCCCCCTTTTCCCCTCCCCCCTCTCCACCTCCCCCTCCCCCTCTCCTCCCCCTCTCCTTTTTCTCCCTTCACCTCCCCTCCCCTTCCCCCTCCCCCCGTCAAATTTGACGTCGATATTCGCGTCAAATTTTTCCGAAAGTCGCGAAAATTGAAGTCAATATTCGCGACAAAATTTACGACTTGCCCCTAAACTCGCGAATATTGACGTAAATATTGACGTCAAATTTCACGACCGGACATAAATGTTGAGGCGATTTTTTTTCCCAGGAAGCTATGGTTTGGCTAGTCTTGCTTCAAGACCGAGTTTTCCATTTGTTCCGGGGCGCTCCGTCCGTCTTGTCTATTAATATTATTATTATATATTTCTGGTATAATGAAACCAAGGATCACTCAACAGCGCCCAAGGCACTGTAGCTCACAAGCCTGAAGAAACCGATAGAGAGAAGACAATGAGAAGAAGATACAGTTTTAGAGGTGGGAGGAAAAAACAGAAGTCTGACAGGGACTAAAAACGCCATCCACATAATTATAAGTTTCTGAACTGATCTCTCGTGACAATCGAGGGCGCCCTCAACAAGCCCGTTTTCGGAGTATTGTTGACATAATGCATCAAATAAAAGCTAGACACGACATGTATATCTGTTATCGTTGTAGTAATTGTTCTGAAAATAGGCCGCGTCACAGAACACACACGCGTATTGCGAACGTGCGCCCTCCCCGCGCACGCCACGCCCGCGATGAGCGTTTCGCGTAATTGAACATTCCATAATATGCGGATCAATTTTCAGAACAGTTTAAAAAAAAGGAAATCGTGTCTAGGTTTTTTCCAGCTATATTAAATTACTAGAGCGCTGGCTGGATGTACAAAGTGATGCGAGCTGGGCGCATCTATGTTTGTGCACAAACCTATGGAAACCTCAAAATTGTGTACGGCTTTTGTACGGCTATTTGCATATCTGCGTTCGTATTCTATACAACGCGTTACCATAGCCGATACGCCCAAAACCAAAACGCATGATCAGCAAATGAGCGCAAACATCGCAAATGCGCGTGCGTATTCGCGCGCTGCAGTTGATTTTGCCGTGACTTTTTTTAACTGACATGACGCGCGTAAAGTTGTTTGCGTCTGTTCTACTTGCACGCGCGTTGTATTTAGAGTACACTTTCAAAATTGAATCCATCTATTTTTATTATGTTCTACAACACGCACATGAATTCAAAATGTCTGCGTACAGAATGGATTCAAAGGATCTCCGCGCGTAAGAATGAAGAGTTAGCGCTCTAGTAATTTAATATAGCTCTATGGTTTTGATCTGTGAATGACGATTGACGAACTGCATAGACGGACGGGGCGCCCTGGACATTTATGAAAAACTCGGCCTTGGAGCAAGACTAGCCAAAGCCTAGCTTATGTCTGGTCGTGAAGTTTGACGACAAATTTGACGTAAATATTTGCGACTTTGGGGGAAGTCGCAAAATTTGACGTCAATATTGACGTAAATATTTACGGCTTTGGGGGAAAGTCGGAGGTTTTGTCGCGAATATTGACGTCATTATTCGCGACTTTAGGGAAAAGTCGTGACATTTGAAGCGAATATATTTGCAACCTTTGGGAAAGTCGTAAAATTTGACGTCAATATTGACATCAATATTTGCGACTTTGGGTAAAGTCGCGAAATTTGTCGCAAATATTGACGTCAATATTCACGATCTGCGTGTCCCTTCACGGCCAACATAGTATTGGGACCCTTGGTCTGTATGGGTGGCTTGTGCGTAAAGCGCCCGCCTCTCACCAATGTGGCACGGGTTCGATTCCCGCCCAGGACCACAATGTGAGTAGAGTGGTGTGTTGGTTCTTTTCTGTGCCACGAGGGTTTTTCTATGGGGTCTCCAGTTTTCCGACGTCTGGAAAACACTTTCGATCTCGGCTTGTTCTCCGTATTCGTATACGAGTCGATGTGGCCAGAAGCACCTTTACATGCCAAGGGCTCGACCACGGTGTAGCCGCGTACGTCAATCCTAGCTGCGAGTAAGGATGATTAGCCTCACAAATTATTATTATTATAATATACATATAACCAAGAAACAAGCAAATTCTACACCCTAATAACTTTATTTTAATTAAAACTTTAAATTCAATTATATTTCTCTGCACTTTAATTAATAATGTTCCTAACATATTACCCATGGTTGTTTACTTGTGAAGGAGCCACTCACTACAAAACATTTCTAAAAATGAGTAAGTTTTTATTTACGAAGAGGTTGTCTAAATTTGTCAGTATTGTTGTTTCCAAAATTAGAAGTTTGTGACCATAAGTTTAATAAACCCCAAATGAATTTGTAAAATGTTATGATTTGTTTGTTAATTGAGACTTTAATTGTTTGATTCTATTTTGCAATGTGTTTCAAACAATCAGTTTCCAGCCAATTCAGTATCGTTGGTAAGCCAACTTCACAGAGCTCATCCCATCATAGCGGAAAATTTCCGGCAAGTAACGCAGTGGACGGCAGCGGCTCATCACAAATAGCGTCCTGTTCACACACATGTAAGATATTATATATATACACATGTATATATATATTAACAAATGTTAGTAGTCGGAAGAGTTGGGAGACAGGTCGCTACCAATGGGACTGGGAAACATCTGTCTAGGGGTGGAGCTATATTGGTCCCCCCCCCCCCCCCCACCCTCCATTGAAGCTACGGTTTTTGCTCCTGAATACTTACTTACTAATTAACGTTCATGTGAGTTTTGAAATCATTAAAATCAGGTCCAAACATATCTCGAGTTTTTCAGGAGTTGGAGTGTTCATTTTGTCCCGGACGCAAGTTTATATTCTGAAAAAAGGAATAGTCGTGTATGGTATTGCGCATGAGTGAAATATGTCACGTGGTATAAATATGATCTTAAACAATATTGTTCGGTCTTGGTTGAATCTCGTTTAGTTTCCTATACTCTTTATTTGTATTACTTTTGTTGTTACTTTAGATTCCGATCTTGAGAGTCCATGGTGGAGAGTTGATCTTGGAGGTGACCACTGCATCAGCAAAGTTAAAATTCTGAACCGTGGAGACTGCTGCAGTAAGTATATACGGGAGCCCTTGCAGACATAAAACAAGATTAGTTATAAAATCATTAGATAATATTGCACGAAAATCACCGATTGATAGTTTGAATTTCCCATTGCAGGTGATCGTTTGGCAGGTGCTGTTGTCCGCGTTGGTAGCCACTACACTTTAACCAACAACCCAACTTGTGGATCGCCTGTCACCGCTGCCCAAGCCCAACCACTCGGTGGCACCATCGAGTTTGATTGCTCACCGGCGTTGACGGCGCGCTACATCAGTGTGCATATCCCTGGTAGGGCCACCTTGCAACTATGTGAAGTCACCGTGGAGCAATGCGCGGGTAAGTTTGAAGAGCCAGAGACTGGAGGTTTTTGTTTCTTTGCACTTCTCTTCCCAAAAGTGAGGATGCATGCGATAAGTATGGCACGCCAAAGCGGACTTATTTAACCCTGCAATATTTTCAAAAACATGTGCCAACAAATGTCAACATAAAACAAAATGGGTTCAGGTCAGGGTTGGTACATTGATTTTGTAAATGTTGACTTTGTTCACGATGTTAACATTCTTTGACATTGTTGGCACATGTTCTTGAAAATGCCATGTTTTATTGAATGTTGAACGGTAAATCAAAGTTACTGTTGTGGTGATTTTGTAATATTGACAATTGCCGTGCAGATGTGAATAAATTCGGCTTTGGAGTGCCATAGTACGAGGCTAAAAACTTTCCTCCCTGCACTGAAAGAAAACCCACATGAAATCTACAAAAACAGTGATTATCGTTAATCAACGTTTGAATCCCGTTTAAAAGTTTCAGCATCTTGTTTTTACGATTGGCAAAGTATGGTAATCGTGTTTTGTATATAAAGCCTACATTTATTTTAAGTCGCATTCCTTTTTTCATAACATTTCTCGGCGCAGGTTCCATTGGGTATAACATCGTTGGTAAGCCTACTTTACAAAGCTCATCCCATTCTAGCGGAAAATTTCCAGCGAGTAACGCAGTGGACGGCAGCGGCTCATCACAAATAGCGTCCTGTTCACACACATGTAAGACAATTAACAATTAACAAATGTTAGTAGTCATAAGAGTTAGGAGACTGGTCGCTACCAATGGGACTGGGAAACATCTGTCTAGGGATGGCGCTATTTTGGGGTTTACCCCCACCCCCACCCTTTATTGAAGCTACGGTTTTTGCTCCTGAATAATTACTTACAAATTAACGTTCATATGAGTTTTGAAATCATTAAAACCAGGTCCAAACATATCTCGAGTTTTACAGTTAAGTTGGGGTGTTTATTTTGTCCCGGACGCAAGTTTATCTTTCGTAAAAGTATGGTCGTGTACCTTATTGCGCATGAGTGAAATATGTCACGTGGTATAAATATGATCTTAGATGATATTGTTCGGTCTTGGTTGAATCTCGTTTAGTTTTCTATACTATTTATTTGTATTACTTCTTTTGTTACTTTAAGATGCCAATACTTTGAATCCGTGGTGGAGAGTTGATCTTGGAGGTGACCACTGCATCAGCAAAGTCCGAATTCTGAACCGTGGAGACTGCTGCAGTAAGAATACGGGAGCCCATGCATACATGAAACAAGATTAGTTATAAAATCGTTAGGTAATATTGCACCAAAATCACCAACTGATTGTTTGATTTTCCCTTTGCAGGCGATCGTTTGGCAGGTGCTGTTGTCCGCGCTGGTAAAAGCGACATTGCAACCAACAACCCAACTTGTGGATCGCCTGTCACCGCTGCCCAAGCCCAACCACTCGGTGGCACCATCGAGTTGGATTGCTCACCGGCGTTGACGGCGCGCTACATCAGTGTGAATATCCCTGGTACGGCCACCTTGCAACTATGTGAAGTCACCGTGGAGGAATTGCCGCTTACTCAATGCGTGGGTAAGTTTGAAGAGCCAGACTGGAGGTTTTCTTTGGACTTCTCTTTGCAAAAATAAAAACACAATCTACTGAGGATGTATGCGGTGAGTATGGCACGCCAAAGCGGACTTGTTTTTAACCATGCAACATTTTTCAAAAACATGTGCCAACAAAATAATGTCAACATAAAACAAAATGGGTTAAAGGGTACTAGAAATACAAAACTTTAATATGGCGAGAAAAACGTTTTAATAATGCTGAATACTTAACAACTGCAAAAACTTCAGATTTGTTTCTATTCGTTCATTAATCGTGACCCTAAAATAAAAACCAATATGCGCCGTGCCCCGCCCATAAAATATGACGTCACGGTAAGAATAGATCGTGGCTGTACCAGGCTAAGCCTAGCTTTGAATACACGGCTATGCTGTATCCGCAACGTGGGATCATCGTTTGCCACAACACTAAACGTGTACATAGCCCGCAATGCATTATTATACATACTCAGCTGGTTCTCTATAATAATGCATTGCGGGCTTTGTACACGTTTGGTGTTATGACAAACGATGATCCCACGCTGTGGATACAGTGCAGCCTTGTATTCAAGGCTAGGCTTAGCCTGGTATAGCCACGCTATATTCTTACCGTGACGTCATCTTTTGTGGGCGGGGCACGGCGCATATTGCTTTTCATTTTAGGGTCACGATTAATGAGCAAACATAAACAAATATGAAGTTTGTGCAGTTGTTAAGTATTCAGCGTTATTAAAGGATATATTTCGCCATATTAAAGTTTTGAATTTCAGTTACCCTTTAAGGTCAGGGTTGGTACATTGATTTTGTAAATGTTGACTTTTTCCAGCGGGTTGGCCTTTTTTTCACCATGTTAACATGTTTTGACATTGTTGGCACATGTTTTTGAAAATGTCATGTTTTATTTAATGTTGAACGGTAAATGTTATTGTTGTGGTGATTTTGTAATATTGACAATTGCCGTGCAGAAGTGAATAAATTCCGCTTTGGCGTGCCATAGTACGAGGCTCCTTGCTGCACTAAAAGAAAACAACACAAGAAAAATCCACAAAAAACGTGATTATCGTTGATCATCGTTTGAATCCCGTTTAAAAGTTTCAGCATCTTGTTTTTACGATTGGCAAGGTATAGTAATCGTCTTTTGTATATATAACCTACATTTTTTAAAGTCGCATTCCAACTTTCATAAAATGTCTCGACGCAGCTTCCATTGGGTATAACATCGTTGGCAAGCCAACTTCACAAAGCACATCCCATGCTAGCGGAAAATATCCAGCGAGTAACGCAGTGGACGGCAGCGGCTCATCACACATACTGTCCTGTTCACACACATGTAAGATATATAAATTTTTTCATGTAAATGTTTCATGTAAATGGGAAGTATTTTCAACGGAGATAGGCCCTTCGTTTTTCGACTAAATAAAAGGTATACCATATACAATTGCACATAAACGTTCAACAGCCCTACATGTTCATTTTGTTTACCTTTTATTGGTTGGATTGTCGCGTTTGCTTATAATTATGCCAAATGTGTTTATAGTTTTTAAAGACAACTGTTGTGACCGGCCCCCAAAAACATGAACGTCAATTTGACATGTGGACATTCTGTCCAACCCCGTTCAATATAATGAATGAATTTAATATGCACCAAGTTTGACTGTTTCAAGTAGATTTTACTACTGTTTTACAATCATGAATGTTGAGAAAAGCAAGAAAATCTGCGTTCGTTGTAACTTGAAGCCGCAGCCAAACAATTCGGACACGGCTTAACGTTACACTCTGGGCGCCCCCCTAACTTGATGCACAGGTAGAACGTTTCGAGAACGCCATTACAATAATATTTCCTGACGAGTGGAGGTATCCACGAAACAGATTTTTCGGAATAAAATAGGGTGAACTATAACCTATCCTAGTTTGTGATTGATTTTGTATCGCTCCTTTCGTAAAGTAGAGCACTCTCCGAAGTTGAATCGGTTTACAAACACGTATATATTAACATATATATATTAACAAATGTTAGTAGTCGGAAGAGTTGGGAGACTGGTCGCTACCAATGGGACTGGGAAACATCTGTCTAGGGGTGGCGCTATATTAGGGTCCCCCCCTCCCACCCTCCATTGAAGCTACGGTTTTTGCTCCTGAATACTTACTTACTAATTAACGTTCATGTGAGTTTTGAAATCATTAAAATCAGGTCCAAACATATCTCGAGGTTTTCAATTAAGTTGGGGTGTTCATTTTGTCCCGGACGCAAGTTTATATTCTGAAAAAACGGAATAGTCGTGTATGGTATTGCGCATGAGTGAAATATTTCACGTGGTATAAATATGATCTTAAACCATATTGTTCGGTCTTGGTTGAATCTCGTTTAGTTTCCTATACTCTTTATTTGTATTACTTTTGTTGTTACTTTAGATCCCGATCTTGAGAGTCCATGGTGGAGAGTTGATCTTGGAGGTGACCACTGCATCAGCAAAGTTAAAATTCTGAACCGTGGAGACTGCTGCAGTAAGTATATACGGGAGCCCTTGCAGACATAAAACAAGATTAGTTATAAAATCATTAGATAATATTGCACGAAAATCACCGATTGATAGTTTGAATTTCCCATTGCAGGTGATCGTTTGGCAGGTGCTGTTGTCCGCGTTGGTAGCCACTACACTGTAACCAACAACCCAACTTGTGGATCGCCTGTCACCGCTGCCCAAGCCCAACCACTCGGTGGCACCATCGAGTTTGATTGCTCACCGGCGTTGACGGCGCGCTACATCAGTGTGCATATCCCTGGTAGGGCCACCTTGCAACTATGTGAAGTCACCGTGGAGCAATGCGCGGGTAAGTTTGAAGAGCCAGAGACTGGAGGTTTTTGTTTCTTTGCACTTCTCTTCGCAAAAGTAAGGATGCATGCGATGAGTATGGCACGCCAAAGCGGATTTTTTAACCCTGCAATATTTTCAAAAACATGTGCCAACAAAATGTTAACATAAAACAAAATGGGTTCAGGTCAGGGTTGGTACATTGATTTTGTAAATGTTGACTTTTTCCACGATGTTAACATTCTTTGACATTGTTGGCACATGTTCTAGAAAATGCCATGTTTTATTGAATGTTGAACGGTAAATCAAAGTTACTGTTGTGGTGATTTTGTAATATTGACAATTGCCGTGCAGATGTGAATAAATTCGGCTTTGGAGTGCCATAGTACGAGGCTAAAAACTTTCCTTCCTGCACTGAAAAAAACCCCACAAGAAATCTACAAAAACAGTGATTATCGTTAATCAACGTTTGAATCCCGTTTAAAAGTTTCAGCATCTTGTTTTTACGATTGGCAAAGTATGGTAATCGTGTTTTGTATATAAAGCCTACATTTATTTTAAGTCGCATTCCTTTTTTCATAAAATCTCTCGGCGCAGGTTCCATTGGGTATAACATCGTTGGTAAGCCTACTTTACAAAGCTCATCCCATTCTAGCGGAAAATTTCCAGCGAGTAACGCAGTGGACGGCAGCGGCTCATCACAAATAGCGTCCTGTTCACACACATGTAAGACAATTAACAATTAACAAATGTTAGTAGTCATAAGAGTTAAGAGACTGGTCGCTACCAATGGGACTGGGAAACATCTGTCTAGGGATGGCGCTATTTTGGGGTTTACCCCCACCCTTTATTGAAGCTACGGTTTTTGCTCCTGAATAATTACTTACAAATTAACGTTCATATGAGTTTTGAAATCATTAAAACCAGGTCCAAACATATCTCGAGTTTTACAGTTGGGGTGTTTATTTTGTCCCGGACGCAAGTTTATCTTCTGAAAAAGTATGGTCGTGTACCTTATTGCGCATGAGTGAAATATGTCACGTTGTATAAATATGATCTTAGATGATATTGTTCGGTCTTGGTTGAATCTCGTTTAGTTTTCTATACTATTTATTTGTATTACTGTTGTTGTTACTTTAAGATGCCAATACTTTGAATCCGTGGTGGAGAGTTGATCTTGGAGGTGACCACTGCATCAGCAAAGTCCGAATTCTGAACCGTGGAGACTGCTGCAGTAAGAATACGGGAGCCCATGCATACATGAAACAAGATTAGTTATAAAATCGTTAGGTAATATTGCACCAAAATCACCAACTGATTGTTTGATTTTCCCTTTGCAGGCGATCGTTTGGCAGGTGCTGTTGTCCGCGCTGGTAAAAGCGACATTGCAACCAACAACCCAACTTGTGGATCGCCTGTCACCGCTGCCCAAGCCCAACCACTCGGTGGCACCATCGAGTTTGATTGCTCACCGGCGTTGACGGCGCGCTACATCAGTGTGAATATCCCTGGTACGGCCACCTTGCAACTATGTGAAGTCACCGTGGAGGAATTGCCGCTTGCTCAATGCGTGGGTAAGTTTGAAGAGCCAGACTGGAGGTTTTCTTTGGACTTCTCTTTGCAAAAAATAAAAACACAATCTACTGAGGATGTATGCGGTGAGTATGGCACGCCAAAGCGGACTTGTTTTTAACCCTGCAACATTTTTCAAAAACATGTGCCAACAAAATAATGTCAACATAAAATAAAATGGGTTAAAGGGTACTAGAAATACAAAACTTTAATATGGCGAGAAAAACGTTTTAATAATGCTGAATACTTAACAACTGCAAAAACCTCATATTTGTTTCTATTCGTTCATTAATCGTGACCCTAAAATAAAAACCAATATGCGCCGTGCCCCGCCCATAAAAGATGACGTCACGGTAAGAATAGATCGTGGCTGTACCAGGCTAAGCCTAGCCTTGAATACACGGCTATGCTGTATCCGCAACGTGGGATCATCGTTTGCCACAACACTAAACGTGTACATAGCCCGCAATGCATTATTATACATACTCAGGTTTTCACCATGTTAACATGTTTTGACATTGTTGGCACATGTTTTTGAAAATGTCATGTTTTATTTAATGTTGAACGGTAAATGTTATTGTTGTGGTGATTTTGTAATATTGACAATTGGCGTGCAGAAGTGAATAAATTCCGCTTTGGCGTGCCATAGTACGAGGCTCCTTGCTGCACTAAAAGAAAACAACACAAGAAAAAATCCACTAAAAAACGTGATTATCGTTGATCATCGTTTGAATCCCGTTTAAAAGTTTTAGCATCTTGTTTTTTACGATTGGCAAGGTATAGTAATCGTCTTTTGTATATATAACCTACATTTTTTAAAGTCGCATTCCAACTTTCATAAAATGTCTCGACGCAGCTTCCATTGGGTATAACATCGTTGGCAAACCAACTTCACAAAGCACATCCCATGCTAGCGGAAAATATCCAGCGAGTAACGCAGTGGACGGCAGCGGCTCATCACACATACTGTCCTGTTCACACACATGTAAGATATATATATTTTTTCATGTAAATGTTTCATGTAAATGGGAAGTATTTTCAACGGAGATAGGCCCTTCGTTTTTCGCCTAAATAAAAGGTATACCATATACAATTGCACATAAACGTTCAACAGCCCTACATGTTCATTTTGTTTACCTTTTATTGGTTGGATTGTCGCGTTTGCTTATAATTATGCCAAATGTGTTTATAGTTTTTAAAGACAACTGTTGTGACCGGCCCCCCAAAACATGAACGTCAATTTGACATGTGGACATTCTGTCCAACCCCGTTCAATATAATGAATGAATTTAATATGCACCAAGTTTGACTGTTTCAAGTAGATTTTACTACTGTTTTACAATCATGAATGTTGAGAAAAGCAAGAAAATCTGCGTTCGTTTTCAACCGGCGTCAGGCAGTAGATCTTATGTTGTTCTTGGGTTTTTGTTCGCGATCGCCGTCTGGCGATCGTGATTTGTTGTTTGTTATACAATTACACAATAACTAGCGCAATCATTTTGCTGGATGCGAACAATCATTATTTACTTTCAAATAAGTAAGATATTTTCTAATAATTCGGTGGTAAAATGTTTCGATATCTGCAAATGGTTGTATCCTATCTTTTTAAGATCGAAATATTATTTGATTCATTCTCAAGGACTGCCACTTTCACCTTTTCTGAAAATGAGAATCTCAACCAAAGATTCGAGGTAAATCTATTTTCCCAAATTGAATTTTGAAATAACCTCCTATCAACCCCTAATTTATAGATTCCCGCACTGTAAACCCCTGGTGGAGAGTCGATTTTAAAGAAGAACAATGTGTTACCAAGGTAACCATCCTAAACCGTGGAGACTGTTGCAGTAAGTATATAAGAATGTTCATAGATCAAATAACTGGCTCGCTTTTTATAATAAATTTTACAAAAAGACGCATGCTTACCCCGTTGATTTAAAAGGGAATATAATGTGTTTTGTTGGCTTTTATAAAACGAATTTGCCTGAAAAGATCGCCCCTTATTTAAGGGAGTTTGCAAAGACGACTGTTTAAGTTGGAGTTTTGCTAATCTTGTCGTTAGCGGGCGTACTGTATGAACATAATACGCGACGTGTAAAATCAAATACAGTCGTCTTTGGCTAATAAGACTATACTAGGGTAGTGCTAAAATCTCTTTTTGGAGATTGGTGCGTGTTTCCTCGGTGTGACGCCTGAAAGAGTATATTGTTATGCCTATGATTAATGTTATTTAAAGGTGACCGACTGAAGGGTGCTCATGTTCGTGCAGGGCTAAGCCAGACCGTCACACAGAACGCGGCATGTGGGGCACCAGTTACCAGCAGTCAAGCCCAACCACTTGAAGGGACCGTCGACATTGAGTGTGGAAAACCGTTGAGGGCGCGCTACGTGAGCGTCGATATTCCGGGCATTGCAACTCTTCAACTCTGCGAGGTTAAGGTTGACGTGCTGGCCTCTGGAATGTGTTAAGTGTCTTCTTGACTGATACCTCCCTGTGAATCAAGAACAAATCAGACGACGCCTAAATTAGAAGACCGATTGGTATTCGTATTCTCTATAATTTTGGTAAATAGCTTTTTATGATTAGTCTTTTCACAAATTTCAAACTTTAGGGCCTATATCTTAATGTTATCTTCGATAAGCGTCATACATAGTTACACATGAAGCACTTGCCGCCCCCCCCCCCCCCCCTTCCCGGCCTTTTGAAAAAGCAAAAACTAAAACTTAACACAAAACAAACAAGAAAGAAAGACTGAGTCCTAAAAACAGAAGTGGGGCAAAATAAATAACCAAGGGATCCCCGTTTGGGTCAAAACAACATTGCTAATGTAGCTAGAATCGTGAATGTTGGTGTGATCCCTGGCCACATGGCGACTACACTGACTAGTGTACTCTAACAGAGATATTTACCAACACAGGGCTGGATAGCTCAGTTGGTAGAGCACCGAAACAGCAATCCTGAGGTTGCTGGTTCAAGCCCCGCTCCAGTTAATTTCTTTGTTCAATTTTCAAAAATAGTATTAACTGCACCAGTAGGCAGTTTCCCTTGTGGTTTATTCTAAGAGTGTTAAGATAAGAACAATCGGCATCTCAAAACCACGACTATTACCCTCCCGCTTTTAACCATAAATTATGAAAACAACGTAACTCGGATGTTGTCCATTTTGAAGAGCGCCCCCAATTAAACAAAGTGTAACGTCATGTTTTAGGTCTAACCGTTTGATTACTAAACGCTTTTCTAATACACATGTAATTCGCAATTAAGGGTTGAAGAGAAATGAAAATACAAAAGGTTTGGTAGGGATGTCATAATAACATTAACTTTATTTCTTAAGATTTATTTATTTTTTAATTTTTTTTGTTAACTTTGTTTTGGTTTTGTAGTGGTGTAAGTTGTGCATGATTAAACATTATTTGAATGGTTTATTGCTAATTCTACTCGTTTCGTTTAAGAAATTAAAATATTCTACCAGCATGCAAATTTCTTTGGTCTGTGATCTCTTTGTTCTCCGAGATGATATCCAAATAAAAAAATTAAAAGCTGATGATCGATTTAAACATACTGATATACTACATATTCGGAATAGAATGCGCGCCTATAGAATGTAAACGTTAAGAGAGTTGCGTTTTCTGAAATATCTCAATTGGGAGGCAACATAGCTTACAGTCGCACGTCTATAGAATGTAAACGTTAAGAGAGTTGCGTCTTCTGAAATATCTCAATTGGGAGGCAACAGAGCTCACAGTCGTACGCCTATAGAATGTAAACGTTAAGAGAGTTGCGTCTTCTGAAATATCTCAATTGGGAGGCAACAGAGCCCACAGTCGCACGTCTGTAGAATGTAAACGTTAAGAGAGTTGCGTCTTCTGAAATATCTCAATTGGGAGGCAACAGAGCCCACAGTCGCACGTCTGTAGAATGTAAACGTTAAGAGAGTTGCGTCTTCTGAAATATCTCAATTGGGAGGCAACATAGCTCACAGTCGCACGCCTAGAGAATGTAAACGTTAAGAGAGTGGCGTCTTCTGAAATATCTCAATTGGGAGGCAACAGAGCTCACAGTCGCACGTCTATGGAATGTAAACGTTAAGAGAGTGGCGTCTTCTGAAATATCTCAATTGGGAGGCAACAGAGCTCACAGTCGCACGTCTATGGAATGTAAATGTTAAGAGAGTTGCGTCTTCTGAAATATCTCAATTGGGCGGCAACATAGCTCACAGTCGCACGCCTATAGAATGTAAATGTTAAGAGAGTTGCGTCTTCAGAAATATATCAATTGGGAGGCAACATAGCTCACAGTCGCTCGCCTATAGAATGTAAACGTTAAGAGAGTTGCGTCTTCTGAAATATCTCAATTGGAAGGCAACATAGCTCACAGTCGTACGCCTACAGATTGTAAACGTTAAGAGAGTTGCGTCTTCTGAAATATCTCAATTGGGAGGCAACACAGCCCACAGTCGCACGTCTATGGAATGTAAACGTTAAGAGAGTTGCGTCTTCTGAAATATCTCAATTGGGAGGCAACGGAGCTCACAGTCGCACGCCTATAGAATGTAAACGTTAAGAGAGTGGCGTTTTCTGAAATATCTCAATTGGGAGGCAACAGAGCTCACAGTCGCACGCCTATAGAATGTAAACGTTAAGAGAGTGGCGTCTTCTAAAATATCTCAATTGGGAGGCAACATAGCTCACAGTCGCACGTCTATAGAATGTAAACGTTAAGAGAGTTGCGTCTTCTGAAATATCTCAATTGGGAGGCAACAGAGCTCACAGTCGCACGCCTATAGAGTGTAAACGTTAAGAGAGGGGCGTCTTCTGAAATATCTCAATTGGGAGGCAACATAGCTCACAGTCGCTCGCCTATATAATGTAAACGTTAAGAGAGTTGCGTCTTCTGAAATATCTCAATTGGGAGGCAACAGAGCCCACAGTCGCACGCCTATAGAATGTAAATGTTAAGAGAGTTGCGTCTTCTGAAATATCTCAATTGGGAGGCAACAGAGTGCTTGTTTCCTTTTGCGATCAAGGATCGAAAAACAAAAGGAAAACAAAGGGAACAAAAGATCCTCGAAGGACGGTTTCTTTGTCCTCGATCGCCAAGATAAGCGCAAAGCAATGGGGTTATGTTTCAGTAAAGGAAAACACAATAGGGAATCCTCGGTCGTAATGGCAATTCACGAACTATAGCTAACAGTCGAGTCGCACGTCGGAAGAGGTGTACATTTTATAGTACATAACGTTTAACTGACCTGTCCGAAGTTTTATAATCCTGGACGCTATAAGAAAAGCAAGAAAACGGCGTTCGTTTTCAACTGGCGTAGGAACAATTATAGTGCAATTATTTTGCTGAATGCCTACAATCAATATTTATTTTCAAATAAGTAAGATATTTCATAATAATTGGGTAGTACTATTTTTTGGATATCTGCAAATGGTGTATCGTACCTTTTAAACCAGTTTTAATTAGCCTTTTTAAGTTATGGCTGACACAAGGGTTCAATAGAGAGACTTCTTAGTTTTTGATTGATTTTTCTGAAACATTTTTAAACGGGACATTACGTCCTGGAAGCGTTTTGTTATACCTAACACATCCCTAGATACATAACAAGTATTCCTGAGATGTTGGTAACACAATGAGTAACACAATAACTTGTAATCGGTTTTCTAAGTCTGCACTCGTCTTTCCTCCATTGATGGAATTCATTGGACTTTAGCTGACGAAGTGAAACACATCAAACAATAACATTAAACGCATTGCAAGTCAGATATCAAATGAATATATGGAAGAGAAACATTTACACGGCGGCTATCTTCGTTCCTGCAGTGAATAAAAATACTCTATACACTCGGTCAAAGCTTATGACCCCGATGACGAAAGTTGCCCTGTTAGGATTGAAATTGTGAGCTACGCTGGATCTATAGGTCCAGATGAAGCAAACGGCTATGACTACTTAAATGTTGATTCATTTGAGTCGATAAGAAACGTTGTACAACGAAAGCTGCACTGGGTCACGAGGTAGGCCTAAACGTCACTCCATTTGTTAGCAAGTAAATGACGTGTTTACCATTATCTCATTATTTTTGAAAATCTTACATTTCTTCATAACAAATGTCCAACTTTCTACATGACCATTGTGGGAAATGATATCTAAATAAAACGACCACAGAATAGTTTTAAAAATGTATAAACACCAATTGAATTTGATATCTAGGCCTAAGCAAAGTTATTTGCGTATTTATCCTTTCAGACGGTTCACCAGTCTGACCAAACCGGTTAAATGTGCTCATATTTTTTCCAAGAAAACTGTTGTGACCGGCCCCCAAAACATGAACGATTTGAAATGTGAGCATTCTGTCCAACCCCGTTGAATATAATGAATGAAATTCAATCTGCACCAAGATTGACTGTTTTACAATTATTATGGATGCTAAGAAGAAAAAACTGCGTTCGTTTTCAACCGGCGTCTGGTAGTAATTCTTATTTTGTTTGGGGGGTTTTCGCGATCGCCGTCTGGCAATCGTGATTTTTTGTTTGTTATACAATTGTTTTTTTTAAAAACAATTACATGATAACTAGCGCAATCATTTTTGCTGGATGCGTACAATCATTATTTACTTTCAAATAAGTAAGATAATAATTCGGTGGTAAAATGTGTCGATATCTGCAAATGGTTGTATCCTATCTTTTGAAGATCGAAATATGATTTGATTCATTCTTAAGGACTGTCACTTTCACATTTTCTGAAAATGAGAATCTCAACTATAGATTCGAGGTAAATCTATTTTCTCAAATTGAATTTTGTAGATATCCACACTTCAAACCCCTGGTGGAGAGTCGATTTTAAAGAAGAACAATGTGTTACCAAGGTAACCATCCTAAACCGTGGAGACTGTTGCAGTAAGTATATCAGAATGTTCATAGATCGAATAACTGGCTCGCTTTTTATAAGAAATTTTACAAAAAGTGTTGGCTTTTATAAAACAAGTACGTTAAAAACCTTCCGGGGAATAGTCTTGAATGCAAGGCTCTAGTATCACGGATAGTTCTAGTCTTTGCCAAAGTCGACTGTATTCATTTGTTATTTTTGATTGTGCACGTAGCTATTCTTTTCACATAGTGCGCGCGCCCGCCACTAACGACAAGATTATAGACCACGGCTCCATAACTCATTCAGTCGTCTTTGCAAACTCCATCCAGCGGTTAATTTTGTTTCCCTCGTTTCTCCAAAGATTTTTTTAGGGAGCCAATCGGTAATCGCAGAACCGCGGTTATATCAACGCGAGTACTACGCGCACGTACGAAATTTGTTGTGAAGCAGCGCTAATTAGAGTAGGCCTATGCAAGACAGGCCAGCGCTACCGTTGAATAGGTAGTTTGCTGCGTGAAGACGATTTGCCTATTCGAATGTTCGAATTTGCCTCATTAGGGGATTTGCAAAGACGACTGTGCAAGTTGGAGAGTTGTGCTAATCGTGTCGTACTGTGGGCGTAAAAAAAGAATACGTGACGTGGAAAATCAAATACAGTCGTCTTTGGCTAAGACTAGGGTAGTGCTAAAATCTCTTTATTTTGAGATTGGTGCTTGTTTCCTTGGTGTGACGCCAGAAAGAGTATTGTTATGCTTATGATTAATGTTATTTAAAGGTGACCGACTGCAGGGTGCTCAGGTTCGTGCAGGGCTAAGTCAGACCGTCGCACAGAACGCGGCATGTGGGGCACCAGTTACCAACAGTCAAGCCCAACCATTGGGAGGGACCGTCGACATTGAGTGTGGAAACCCGTTGAGGGCGCGCTACGTGAGCGTCGATATTCCGGGCATTGCAACTCTTCAACTCTTCGAGGTTAATGTTGAGGTGCTAGCCTCTGGAATTTGTTAAGTGTCTTCTCGACTGATACCTCCCTGTGAATCAAGAACAAATCAGACGACGCCTAAATTAGAAGACCGATTGGTATTCGTATTCTCTATTCGTATACTCACAAATTTCAAACTTTATATCTTAATGTTATCTTCGATAAGCGTCATACATAGTTACACATGAAGCACTTGCCGCCCCCCCCCCCCCCCCCCCCCTTCCCGGCCTTTTGAAAAAGCAAAAACTAAAACTTAACACAAAACAAACAAGAAAGAAAGAAAGTCCTAAAAACAGAAGTGGGGCAAAATAAATAACCAAGGGGTCCCCGTTTGGGTCAAAACAACATTGCTAATGTAGCTAGAATCGTGAATTTTGGTGTGATCCCTGGCCACATGGCGACTACGGGTTTTGGCTTCTGACTAGTGTACTCTAACAGAGATATTTACCAACACAGGGCTGGATAGCTCAGTTGGTAGAGCACCGAAAGAGCAATCCTGAGGTTGCTGGTTCAAACCCCGCTCCAGTTAATTTCTTTGTTCAATTTTCAGTATTAACTGCACAAGTAGTCAGTTTCCCTTGTGGTTTATTCTAAGAGTGTTAAGATAAGAACAATCGGCATCTCAAAACCACGACTATTAGTCCATAATATGTGGGACAATTGTGCATTTTGTGGTAAAAGCATGAAACTTTCTATATATACCCTAAATGTCGGTTTTAGACGTGGACCCACCTCGGATCTTGCCCATTTTAGGGGCGGGGCTATGTTTTCTAAAAGTGGGGGGGGGGGGGGGGAATAAAACAATTGACATTATTACAATATTAAGTTTTTTTCATGCACATTTTATGACTGTAATACATAATAACAATATAATGATCCTTTTGAAATCAATAGTTTTGTTCATTTCTGCCCCTTTTATGGGCGGAGTTACATTTTTGAAAAGTGGGAGGCATGATTTTCCGTTTTTCAGCTTGATTTTTATATGTTTTTTTTTTAAGACCAAGGTCTGACTTAAGAGCTCCTTTAGATCGGGCAGGAGTCCAAGGAGTTCATCCAGCCTCTACCAATTTATCTTGCCAGTGCGGTAGAGTAGGCAATTAATCTTCATAAACATAGAAACGAGACAAGAAGAGGCCGGCTGTAACGCCTATGGCCATAACGGGCCCAGCTCAACAGGTAGAGCTAGGAAACCGGTAAATGGTGATCCTTCTGGTGTCGTACCAAAGTATGACGAGCTGGGTCCAAACCAGCAAGGAAGAGTCAGCTCTGAAAAAAGCATCACCAGGAACCACACGGATTTATGTATTTGCACCTATAATATGAGAACACTGAAGTCAGAAGAAGACCTAGACACCCTCCTTGAAGAAGTAGAGAACGTGAAGCTGCACATAATACGGCTCGCAGAAACACGAAGACCAATCAAGCTACGTGGGTGTGGCCATACATTATTCACAACTTCTGCAACGAAACGGGGACTCAACGGAGTTGGATTTCTGGTTAATAAGGACATTGAAAATAATGTACTGAAATATAAAGAAGTATCAGACAGGTTTGCGTATTTGAAATTACAAATCAACAAGCAACACGCAATGAAGATTATTCAAGTTTATGCACCCACTACATCTTATGATGATGAAGCAGTGGAAGATCTCTACACTGGCATAGACCGGATAATGACAACTGAATGTACATCCTTTACCATACTTATGGGAGACCTAAACGCAAAGGTGAGAAAATGTTAGGAAAAGAAAGGTGTAGGCCCATTTGGGACAGGTAACCGGAACGAGAGAAGGCTTCTGGAATATGTTGCAAGTAGAAACCTGTGAATTGGCAATACATGCTTTGAGAAACCAAAAGATAGATATTGGACATGGGAAAGTCCAAATGCAGCAACCCATAACTTGATAGACTATATCATCACTGACCACAAAAGAAACTTAATGGATGTGGAGGTTATACCAACGGTTGACACAGGCAGTGACCATACATTCGTCAGAGCAATAGTACGGATTAATACGAAGATGGAAAGGATTAGAAGAATGAAGCAGTCAAAGAAAAGACATATTGATCTGGGAAAGCTTTCCGACAAGCAACACCAATTGCAGCTTGAACTAAAGAATAGATTCTTACTTCTTGAAGACTCTGTAGAGGATGATCCAATTTATGTTGCATATGAGCAAGTCACCAGCATTATCATGAAGGAAGCACAGAAGCTAGCTAAAGGTCGAAAAGAGAAGGTAAACGCCACAAGTGGTTGCACAGAAGAGATCCGAAAGTTGAATGACAAAAGAAAAGATCACAACCCTTCACACAGACATCAGTGAGAAATCAGATCGAGTATACAGAATTAAACAGGACGATCCGCAAGATGAGACGGCAGCAAAAGAGACAACACAGAACCAAAATGGTGAAAGAGGTGCTGGAGAGCAATTAAAATGGCAACAAATCATCAATAGAAAACTAGAGGGAGGAAAAAAGCTGTTATCATCACTGAAAACAAAAGATGGGACGGGAGTTACTGACAAAACTAAAATCATAAAAAAACCATTGAAGAGTTCTATAAAGAGCTGTACAACACTGATAGACCAAATTGGAGAACAGAAGAAGACTGGAATAAAAAGGCCGATAGTGTACAACCCATTATGAAGGAAGAAGTACAGAATGCTCTAGACCAAATGAAGAAAGGTAAGGCTTCTGGAGAGGACCAGTTAACTTCTGACATTTTAAAGTTGGGAGGATACTATTAAGATATTGACAAATTTGTTCAACAGGATCCTTCAACTGGAACAAGTTCCTACCCAGTGGAATAAATTTAAGGTCATTGTATTATTAAAAAAGGGGGACATGAAAGACATCAAGAATTACAGACCTGTCAGTTTGCCACTGTACAAAGTCTTTACCAAAATCTTTCTTGCAAGAGTCCAAAAACAGCTTGATGATAATCAGCCAAAAAGAACAGGCAGGCTTCCGAGGAGGATTTAGAACATCAGATCATCGACACACCTTACGTCAGATAATTGAAAAGGCGAAAGAATATCGTTTTAACATCTGCCTATAGGCTTCGTGGACTATGAGAAAGCATCTGATAGTTTAGACCATCAGTCACTTATTGATGCATTGGAGAAACAGATCAGCAATGGCAAATATATCCGTCTCATCAAAGCTATTTACAAAAATCCCAGTGCCAGAATTCATTTGAAAAATACTATATACCACCAGTGCTTTCAAAATTCTAAAAGGTGCCAGACAGGGTGATCCAATTTCTCTCAAACTGGATTGGCAATCGAAAGGAATTGTAATAAATGGGGAACATCTGACTCATTTAAGGTTTGCAGATGGCATCATGCTTGTCAGTCATAATCCCTAGGAGCTGCAGATAATGATTCGTAAGTTGAGTGCAGAGAGTAAAAGGCAGGACTCAAAATGAACATCAAGAAGACCAAAGTAATGATGAGCAACAAGCTACAAGACAATACAATAACAGTTGATGGCACGACAATCGAGAAGGTGAATAGCTACATATACCTTGGTAAAAACCCTTGAAAACAAAACGGCAGGTGAAGTGCGAAGAAGAATACAGTTAGCTTGGGTGAAATTTGGGAAACTCAGCATCATACTCAGAGACGAGGATCTCCTACTCTCCCTAAAAAGTCAGATCTTCAATCAATGAATAATTCTGGTACTATCCTACGGGACAGAAACTTAGAAATTGGAAAAGAAACATATAGAGTCACAGAAAGAGCAATGGAGAGGATCATGGTAGAAGTTACAGGAAAGAACAGGGTCAGAAATGAGGACTTACGAAAGAAAACAAATGCTAGGGACATCATACAGGAAATAAAAACAAAGAAATGGAGATGGGCAGGCCATCTTGCAAGGCGTCATGACAACAGATGGACACATTGTATAACAGAATGGACCCCAAGACCACAAACGAGACGAAGAGGCAGACCAAGTAGGCGTTGGATGGACGACATCAGAGAATTTGGAAGCGTTACATGGATGCGACAAGCACAATAAAGATCAAGGTGGAATGGTGATAATAATAATAATAATATGGATTTATAATGCGCACTTCTCCAGAAAACCGATCAAGGCGCCTACACAAAAAGAAAACATTATACAATAGAAAATGAAAAATAAACATAATTGAACTTAAACAAAACCCAATGAAAGTCTAAGTGAACAAGTGTGTTTTTAGTTCCCTCTTGAAGTTGTTGAGTGATGTTGTTTTGCGAAGTGAGACAGGGAGCTTATTCCATAGGGCAGGAGCAGCTTTGGCGAAAGCACGGTCTCCGTAACGAATTGTTCTAGACCTTGGTTCTACCAGCCAAGTGAGATCCAGCAGACCGTAGAGCACGACTGCTGTACTTAGTGGAGATTAGTTCACAAAGATACTGTGGGGCTTGTCCATGCAGAACTTTGAACACAAGGAGGCAGATTTTGAATGTGATCCTCTTTGCAATGGGGAGCCAATGTAGGCGTCTTAGGACGGGCGAAATGTGGTCGTATTTTCTGGCTTGGACAACGACCCGAGCGGCATTATTGTGTACACGTTGCAGACGAGAAATAGATGCAGCTGGAAGGCCAACTAAGAGCGAGTTGCAACAATCCATGCGGGAGGAGACCAGAGCATGGATGACTTTCTCAGCTGTATTCAGAGACAAGTATTTGCGAATTTTGGCTATGATGACGAGGCCTTCCTTCTGCAGTGGAATGACATATATGCTAGATAGATAGACATGCATATATGTACCCATATTAAGGCGTGTCTCCCAGTGTTTAAAAATCTAGCCCCACCCACAAAAGGGGGGTATAATAAGAGAAGTTTCATTTGTGATCAATTTCCATTTATTCTGTGCCTATTTGAGTAACATTAATGAACAAATAATAGTGATAATGCACAAAGATACAAGTTTGTTAAAATAAGGACGCCCACTTTTAGGAATATCGCAACTCCGCCCACAAAAGGGCAATTTTTGACTTTTAATATTACCAAAACAATTATTATGCTGTTCAAGCTTATATTTATTGCCAAAAAATTTACAATCTTTCAATTCTAGAATAAGTTTTATCATTGTTTACATTGGAGACCCCCCATTTTATGCAACCATTTGCATAAAATGGGGGGTCTCAAATGTAAACAATGATAAAACTTATTCTAGAATTGAAAGATTGTAAATAGATTGTAAATAGGTGAGACCCAACGTGGGTCCACGTCTAAAACTGATATTTAGCCCAATACCAAGCACCATGGCAAATTTCATGCTTTTACCACAAAGTGCACAATTGTTACCTTAGCAGCTGCACTATATTACCCTCCCGCTTTTAACCATAAATTATGAAAACAACGTAACTCGGATGTTGTCCATTTTGAAGAGCGCCCCCAATTAAACAAAGTGTAACGTTATATTTTAGGTCTAACCGTTAGGTTACTAAACGCTTTTCTAATACACATGTAATTCGCAATGAAGGGTTGAAGAGAAATGAAAATACAAAAGGTTTGGTAGGGATGTCATAATAACATTAACTTTATTTCTTAAGATTTATTTATTTTTTTATTTTTTTTGTTAACTTTGTTTTGGTTTGTAGTGGTGTAAGTTGTGCATGATTAAAAATTATTTGAATGGTTTATTGCTAATTCTACTCGTTTCGTTTAAGAAATTAAAATATTCTACCAGCATGCAAATTTCTTTGGTCGGTGATCTCTTTGTTCTCCGAGATGATATCCAAATAAAATTTTAAAAAGCTGATGATCGATTTAAACATACTGATATACTACATATTCGGAATAGAATGCACGCCTGTAGAATGTAAACGTGAAGAGGCTGGCGTTTTCTGAAATATCTCAATTGGGAGGCAACGGAGCTTACAGTCGCACGTCTATAGAATGTAAACGTTAAGAGAGTTGCGTCTTCTGAAATATCTCAATTGGGAGGCAACGGAGCTCACAGTCGCACGTCTATAGAATGTAAACGTTAAGAGAGTTGCGTCTTCTGAAATATCTCAATTGGGAGGCAACGGAGCTCACAGTCGCACGTCTATAGAATGTAAACGTTAAGAGAGTTGCGTTTTCTGAAATATCTCAATTGGGAGGCAACAGAGTGCTTGTTTCCTTTTGCGATCGAGGATCGAAAAACAAAAGAAAACAAAGGAAACAAAAGATCCTCGAAGGACGGTTTCTTTGTCCTCGATCGCCAAGATAAGCGCAAAGCAATGGGGTTAGGTTTCAGTAAAGGAATAAAGGAAAACACAATAGGGAATCCTCGGTCGTAATGGCAATTCACGAACTATAGCTAACAGTCGAGTCGCACGTCGGAAGAGGTGTACATTTTATAGTACATAACGTTTAACTGACCTGTCCGAAGTTTTATAATCATGGACGCTATAAGAAAAGCAAGAAAACGGCGTTCGTTTTCAACTGGCGTAGGAACAATTATAGGATATCTATAGTGCAATTATTTTGCTGAATGCCTACAATCAATATTTATTTTCAAATAAGTAAGATATTTCATAATAATTTGGTAGTACTATTTTTTGGATATCTGCAAATGGTGTATCGTACCTTTTAAACCAGTTTTAAATAGCCTTTTTTAGTTATGGCTGACACAAGGGTTCAATAGAGAGACTTCTTAGTTTTTGATTGATTTTTCTGAAACATTTATAAACGGGACATTACGTCCTGGAAGCGTTTTGTTATACCTAACACATCCCTAGATACATAACAAGTATTCCTGAGATGTTGGTAACACAATGAGTAACACAATAACTTGTAATCGGTTCTCTAAGTCTGCACTCGTCTATCCTCCATTGATGGAATTCATTGGACTTTAGCTGACGAAGTGAAACACATCAAACAATAAAATTAAACACATTGCAAGTCAGATATCAAATGAATATATGGAAGAGAAACATTTACACGGCGGCTATCTTCGTTCCTGCACTGAATAAAATACTCTACACACTCGATCGAAGCTTATGACCCCGATGACGAAAGTTGCCCTGTTAGGATTGAAATTGTGAGCTACGCTGGATCTATAGGTCCAGATGAAGCAAACGGCTATGACTACTTAAATGTTGATTCATTTGAGTCGATAAGAAACGTTGTACAACGAAAGTTGCACTGATCACGAGGTAGGCCTAAACGTCACTCCATTTGTTAGCAAGTAAATGACGTGTTTACCATTATCTCATTATTTTTGCATGCAGCTGTCCCGAAAGTGGCATATTTAGGAAAGTTTTGCTTCCAGGATTGCAAGATAAGATGCTGGTCTGTAAGAATAAGGAAACAAAAGTTTGGGTATTTTTTGTACGGGGGAGCAGTGTTGCCAGAAACTTCATGCTTTATTTATTTTTAAATGTATATTTTCAGATTTTATATATGGAAAATAATGCTCTTAAATGACTTTCTACATGCTGAACAATGATGCTGACTGACAGAATACCAGGACAAAATATAGTAAAGCAGCTTACAAGTATAAAAACATAATTCTAAATTGTATAAACATGCATCGCAAAGACAGTGTTGCCAGAAAAGTAGCATTAAAAGACCGAAACTAGTAAAAAAACACCTCAATTTACATAGTTGTGTGACAAAGTTGGCAGTGACATTGTTAGTATTGACACAATTGGCCATGATGCAGTTGGTAATAACATAGTTGGTGATGACATAATTGGCGGTGACAGAATTGGCAATGACATAATTGGCAGCAACAAATGTTGAACAAGTCTTTCAAAAAGGCTTTAGCCATACATATACAATGACCTTTAAGTTCAATAGTGCATCTGTTCATATGCAATTTATACACTAGATTGTGCATAACAAGTATACATTGCATGATAACATTTGGACATGCTGGAAAAGCATCGCATTTTATGACTCGCAGGAAGATGCAACAATGCCAAAACATCATTGAAGTTTCATTCACAGATAAAGTGTTTAAAATAAATGGCCTCATTTTCCGCATAAAACAGCTCAAAACACTGTATGTAAAGTTTACCCCCGTGTTGTGGACATTTGTTACTTGCCTTGGCACAGAGTAGAGTATGCACAAAGTCTATACATAAAGATACTTCCATATCCGAAAAAGTACATAGAGATAATTTCCATATCAGTATCTCAGATAGTACATATAAAGTGCATGATTTGAACAGTGGATCATTTTGATTTCAGAGTATCGTCTCTATATAAGATCACACAGCAGACTTCTATAAAGTTGTAGGTACATGTATCAGACCTTAGTTACACTTTTTCAGAATTCTCCTACATTAAAAAGTATTATGAATATTTTGAGATAAAATACAACTGTTCTCCTTGCTAGAAAGTCCAATATGTTGCCTGTTCCTAGCAGTTGAACTTGATCTATAATGTAAAGCAGTAAAGCTACATGATTAATACCACTTATAAGTTCTTGTAGTAGTAGCAAGTTATTACCAGTCAGCATGTGTTGAGAACAATGAGGAGTGGTCACTATAGCCCAAGGCCTGTATAGTGGGGATCTAATGTAAACAGATGTCTGGGCCAGGAGATATAATGTAAACATAATACTCTCTGAGTCAGTGGTCAGCTTCTTTGAGCAGACGGTCAATTCATTGAGCATTTGTATTTAGTTCAAAGAACATAAACTACTACATTTAAACCCTCTATAGGTGCCGTGTGTAAGGAATGCTAAACAATGTAAACAATAAGATATGACATTAATTTTGTAAAAAAAATGCCAAAAAAAAAATTTTTTAAAAACATGTATGTTTCATTCCTGAAATTTCAATGCTTCACTATACACGCTTGATATAATGCCAACTTTTTGATGGAATATAGGGCTATAATGTGGATTACATTAGATGTTACAACCAAACTAGGCTCAAAGACGGGTTACAGGCAACAGTGTTGCAACTTTGTTTTATTTTGTATCCATGTATACTCAGGCTGTTATATTTTTAAATACTGTAGTCCAGGTCCAAAAGAAAATGTTTGACATAAAAAGTCACTTACCAATTCCATGTTTCTTAACTATTATAGGCCTATATATCAAGGTTCACATTTAAAAATCATGTTTCTGGCAACACTGACTGCCTTTAATGCCATTTAAGTATTTTGTCTCTTCATATCAACATTCATTATATGTATTATATCATAAATATGACCAATTTGTTATATAATTTGGCAATTAGGGCTTTCTTTGTATAATTTGTGGCCATTCATTGCGGGTTTTTTTCCAGCCAAAGTGCTAACTTTCCGGCAACACTGTTTTCGCGTAATTGAAATACCAAAACATTTTATTCCATGTTTATGTAGGTTGGTATCTTATCTACCAACTATGAAAGTGGCATTATCTACAAAGTCCCACTTTCGGCTTTATGGCCCAATTCAATACCCCATTTTTTGCTATGAGAAAATATGATGACAACACCCCTATTTAAAATAATGGTTTGACCCAAAGTGGAACTCACACATTACATTTTAAAATCTTTTTCTGAAAGAGTAAACATGGTTGTGCAATATGTGTAAAAGACAAACTTTCACTTTTCCCCCTCTGGATGTACCAGTGCTCCTAATTTACCTATATTTCATTATTAGTGTAAAAACTTGAAAAATTCGTTGGAAATCTCATTTTGGCCGTTACCATGGCAACAAACATATAATATCATTTGTTTTCCTATTTTTGTAATTCATGTACCCATATCTACTCATACATGGAGTATTGCCAAAATCAATTTTTTGAAGTCTGCCACCTTTTAAAAAATATCTTTGATTTTTACAGCAACCCAGTCTTAAATGGTTCGGACAGTCCCCAAAGCAGTTTCAGTGGGGATGATGGCCCACAAGCGGATTCTGGTACAGGACCTGCCGTTTGTCCTCCTCCATATGAAGCCTCAAGTGCCGAGTCACAGAGAGCATCAACCGAGGCTACTGAGACCTGTCACATAACAGTCATGGAGACCAGCAATGAAGGTGGGCACAGGAAATGGGACAAGAAACACTTCTGCTTTTACTGTGAAGTACCTCAATCTAAGTTGCCCCGTCATCCCCAGTCATGTCACAAAGAAGAGAGCGAAGTTGTAGAGATTGCGTCTGAGACCAACCCAAGTGCCCGTAAGATACTTCTGTGGAAAATCCGCAATGTTGGTAATCATAGGCACAATTGCCAAGTCCTTTGGGAAGGCCGGGTGCACTTATTGTAGGATATAGGCCTAATCATAAGGTAGCCCCACATGCATACGGACCGTGCATATATTGTTATGGCTATTATGTGCGAAGTGATCTCGGGCGTCACCAGTGCCCACTGAAACCTGCGCTCCCTGCACACTCGCATGGTAGCAGTACCATGACTCCTCTGCGTAGACGTGTTGCTCACAAGAGTGATTTGTTAAAGCCTCCATCTGTCGGTGTGTCTTTCCAGTTGAACCAGGTTCTTATTCCGATGAAGAGAGATGAGGTGACTCTGCTGGCCAGGAATGACACTTTGATTGTGGAAGTAGCCAAGCGGGAATACGTGAAACTCGGGCACGATGTAGATCAACATGGCTACATCCGAAACAAGATACGGGAATTGGGTCGTCTTGTCATACAACTCCGCAAGAATACACACCAGGCAAATGCATCACTTGAATTATTTGTGCACCCCCACTACGTGAATGATATCATCAAGGCTGTTCATGATGTAGCTGGCTTCAATGAAGACAAGCAGTTGTATGATGTTCCGTCTCTAGCTTTAAAGATTGGACATTCCATCAAGAAGTGTGCACTCATACTTAAAGGAAATGCTCTAGAGTCTGGCCAAAAGCAAAAAGCGCAACACGCTGAAGAATTTCGGCAGTTGTGCGAACTGACCTGGCGAGACCGTGTATCCACCGATGCACACAGAACACTGTACCAAGAAAAGCGCAACAAACCTAAATTTCTGCCGACAAATGCTGATGTTGTGAAAATGTCCATGAAGCTGGCAACAGGGAAGTGGAACTTGTCCAGGATGCTCGGGGCGAACAAATCGGACCAGCTTGGAAGAGATTGAATGAAGTCGCACTGTGCCACCTTATTATGTTCAACCGCAGAAGGCAGGGGGAGGCATCAAAGATGAAACTAGAAGACTTTCAGAAGCACACAACAGCTAGTGTCAACGGGGAATGCCTGCTGATGACTGATCTTGAACGGCATATGTGCAAGATGTTCAGAGTTGTCAAAATAGTTGGCAAGAGGGGTCGAACTGTTCCTGTGCTTCTCAGCAATGAGGCGTGGTTGAGTGCTCTGATTGCAAAGAGAAATGAAGCTGGAGTCGCCCACGACAACACAAGTATGCATGATGTTCTTGGAGGTACAGCGGCCGATTTCACCAATTGTTAGGATCAATCTTAGGAAGAGTAACTCCTCCTAACTTGCAATAGATCCAATGCAAGTTAGGATGAGTTAGTCTTCCTAAGATTGATCTTAGTCTTTCGTGAAATCGTCCCCAGGTCATATAAGAGGATGTGACTGTATAAGAGCGTACGCAGACATGGCGGGCCTTGACAATGCTGCCAGCATCCGGTCTACAAAACTTCGTAAGCATGTGGCAACCGCTTCGCAAATTCTTGCCTTGAAGGAACATCAACTTAAAACACTTGCACACTTCATGGGTCATGATTTGCGTTGCCAGATGCCAGATACTGTGCAGAGGGTCACCAAACATTCTCGGCTTTTTCTCAGCTTGAAGAGGGGCAACTTGCCTTCCCAGCAAGGCAAATCCCTGGATGAACTGCATGTCACTGGTGGTAAGGACACAGTCGTTTTAAATTATTTACTCAACAGCAAAAGAAAGACATTAATGATTGCTTTTGTTGAAAAATACTTGATCAGTAATTACTATTTACTAATACATCTTCAACAGCGAAAGAAATGCAAGAAATAACATTTTGTTATCAGTTCAAAATATATGATAACAAATGGTATATGTGTTTTTGTGCATTTCTTTTGCTATTGCTCCTGCATTACAGAACAAGAAAGAGAAAGAAAGAAAAATAGACAGAAAGAAACAGACCACAGAAAATTGACAAGAGTTGAGTCCACTTTTCTGATTTTACATGCAGGACAACAAACCCACTTGACTTTACAATTCTAGAAATGCATAATTAGATAGTATTACTATTACCACCACCTTGGTTGTCTTCCCCCCCCCCCTCTCCCCCCCCCCCCCCTCTCCCCCCCCCCCCCCCCCCCCCCCATCTTTGCTTTCCTCCGCTCCAGCAGAGATTGACCAACTGTCAGGTATGTGTGCATTAATCTAACAAAAACTGCTCTTTGTGACTTGCAGAAGTGACGAGGACAGCGATGACAGCAGTGACGATTCCTGTGATGTGCCCAGTGAAAACAGTAAGTTTAGGCTTTTATGTGTCTGTATTTTAAGTCGGGCTGTCTTTAAAAAAAAATTGTCTGTCTGTCCATTTGTTTGTTCATCTGTCTTTCTGGCTATCGGGCTGTCTGAAGTAAAAGTGCATAAATATCTGTGTCTTATATCGACTTGGTTTCCTATGTGACATTAGGTTCTCGACAGGCTCCTATCAGTGTTCCATCTGGAAGTCTGGCATCTCTGAACAACTCGAGACGAGTGAAACGTCGTCCCTGGACTGCCGAGGAGAAGGGAGACGTTACGAAGGGTTTGCAGAAATTCTTTCTGCTGAAGAAGATTCCTGGCAAACGAGACATCGAAACGTCCTGTCTTGTGGCACTGCAGACACGAACCTGGAGGAACATCAAAGACTTTTGTCGGAACAAAATGAAGCTTCATCAAAGCTAATCAGGGTGTTTCGTCAGTTCACATACATGTACGGATGCGTCAGAGTACTTGACTATTTCGAATTTGCAATCGCAATGATGACTTTATAATGCACATCAATATGAAACCCAATGGACAGCCACCATTTTAGTGTCGTGTCCTCACTAAAGCCCCTTTCACACTAGACGATTTCCCCGGCAATTCCCCGGGAAATTGTCGGGGAATTTCGGTCGGTTTGTTCACACTGTTCAGAAATCCCCGGGAAACTGCTTTTCCCCGGGAAATATTTACCCCTGCTCGGGAGTAGGGTTTAAGGAGAAATCCCCGGGGTTTAACGTTTTTCCCGGGGAAAAGCAACTAGTGTGAACGTCGCAGGGTTTGAACTTACCCCACCTTGTAACCCCACGGGTAATCTCGAAAGGTCACAGGGTCACAAATAGCGCGCCAAATAATTCGCGCGGTGACTTAGTATTGTAATGCAGTACCTTTCAAACTTTTCGTAAATATATTTACAGTTAAGTACAAAAAACAAATAATAACGTTTGAAAATTATACAAATAATTTAATTTTAAAGAGTATGAGCAAAATGAATGGTTTTAATATTTAATAAAAGAAGTGTCGTGAACAAGTCTGTGTTTAGCTTCCTTCTCGTGTACGTGTATTTATAATGTCCCGTGTGGTTAGGTACCAGTCTTCTATTTTTTTATCCGCATTAGCCTCTGTCATGAAATGACGAAAATCAACCGAAGAGGGCGTTTTGCGGAAATTTGTCAATATGGCTTCCGAGCTCTCGCATAAGGCTAACGTAATTAGCTATACCATGGAGGAAGGACAACAGATAGTTAGTGAATTGCGGGGAAATACTTAATAAAAAATGGCCAATTATAAAACTAGATTTGTTTTCTGCACTTGAAAAGACCCGCCGTGTATTTATGCTCCTTAGAAAACCGGTTAGGCCCATATTTTAACATTTTTTTTTCTTCAGTGGCACTCAACTCAACTCAAATCATACAAGCAATATTCTTTTTGCATTTTAATTTTTTTTTGACATCAAATGTAAATTTTGGGCTTTACACACGAGCACTTTGTTAACATAATTACTATATGGACGTTAAACCACAACATTCCTGATCCTGCAATGTTAATTTAAAAACCAACCAGTTTTAAATACTGTCACATTAAAGGTAGACGTCTGTGAAATCTATTATCTTTCACCCTTTTATTGACTGAAACCTCACATGGGTCATAAATGACATTTACTATTAAAAGAAGTTCGTAAATATTAAACTTGGATTTTCCAAGAATTGCGCCACGACTTATTAGGGAACACTCGGTCGATTGTGTGCCAAATTTCTGGACGCCACCGTCACTGGTTTTTTTCAGACTAGTTTACACCTAAATTGATAACAGAATGTAAATAGCAAGCATTAATAACATTAACATGGTAAAGGTACAATGAATGTGCAGTTTGTCAACAAAGAAGTTTGGCAACATTGCATGAGGAAAGTCGGCCCAACATTAACTGTTATAAACAATGTAAACGTCGAAGTACAGCTATAGCTAGGCTACGCACGTACGTATAGCGCAGCACACTTTCACCAACTGACCATTTTTTCAGTCACTGTTTCTTTCTCTTTCGTAATTTTACGATTTTGGATGACATTCAGCCTTATTCCTACGGTTTATTCTTCCGAAATAGCCACAGCCTTTAGAGTTCCGTCGTAAGCTATAAAGTTCTGACATCGACGACGCACGTAGTTGCTGTTGTAAATGCCGCCATTTTGACAATTTTCCGCGCGTTGACCTTTTAGAAAGGTCATGACAGAGGCTAATGATGCGTGGCCCAGCGTGTATTATCGTCGACCCATGCCACGCGCCCTCAGTTTACACATTTCCCGGGGTTTGATGGCCAGTGTGAAACGACCGTGCATATATTCCCGGGAAATAGTGTCCCCGGGAGTTACCAAATGGGTCTAGTGTGAACGGTTGCTGGGGTGTTGGTGGGGTAAAAAATCCCCGGGAATTTCCCGGGGATTTATTTCCCGGGGATTGGCTCTGCAGTGTGAAAAGGGCTTTAGATAGGTGTAATTCACACACACTCAAAGTGTCCTTCAATGGATAGAATGACAAGTATGCCCTCAGTGTGGTAGTGTCTACATGTAGGGGTGCGTTTAGTTGCTCTGGTACCACATAACGACCGAGGGGCGAGACACAAAGGAGAACAAAGGAAACAAAAGCCCCTCGGTCGGCGGTATGAATGGAAAAATTCGGTCTTCGATCGACGGTGCAAGCGCAAAGCAATGGGGATTGGGTATAGTAAAGGAATAAAGGAAAACACAATATCGAGCCTCGATCGTTATGTGGTTCACGACTGAATGCGTGTACGTGTGTAAGCTTATAGGCTAGCACTGCATGCATGACTTTTTATCGGAATGCATTTAAAATGCATTGTTGACAATTGATCATTTGTGTGTTAAATTTAATTAAACCATTGCTATGACGTCACGCTATTGATAAAAGTGTGGATTCGTATCTAAGAATCAACGCCTTGGACAAAAAGTGTGGATTCGTATCTACGAATCTTTAGTAAAGTGTGGATTCGGAACTACGAATCCACACTTTTAACAATGTACTTAACAAAATATAATATATATAACTGTGCAGACCTTATAAAACTGATCACGCGTAAATAATGTTCTTTTCTTAACGCATTATAAATTCATTTTAAACATTTTCCCTTTTTTTACTTTTTTCATGTTATTATTGCAAGTTTGACCTAAAACTGCAACCTTATAGTTTACGCTAAAGTTATACTTTTTCCTCACATTTAAAAAGTAATTCTTTTTGTCTACAAATTTCTACTGGTTTTTCGCCTTTTTGATCAGAATAATTCACTTTTAGTTTTACTGCATGTTTAACCATTTAAAGCAAAAATTAATGAAAATAAAAGATGCGTTTAGTTTTTAGTTTTAGCAGCATTTCAAACTATTATAGGCTTTTTCCAGTGTTTATGATTGACCGGTGTGTAGCCATTTTTCTATTTTACAACGAATCAAAATTTGATATTAAAAGTGACATTCATGTCACGACCGTCTGTTTTCTTTGCAGTGCTGGTCGAATGCCCGGACTCAGTGACCGTTGTGTTTCTTTCTTGGCCATACAGTACTTTACTAATATTCTTTTTCTGACCGTCACTAGTTCTTTTGTATGCGCGGACAGCAGTGGATCTGTGCCCTGTAGTTTCACAGATCAGTTGTTCGTCGAAGTTTGTATTAAACAGTCTGGATGCTGCTGTTGCTCACAGGGAATGATTGGTTCGAAAGCCAGTCAACTTGGCGTTTTTACACAAGCGTGCGACAGTTCCAGAGATTTGGTTTATACCAAGAGGCTGGCAAGAATACCATGTATCTGACTTGGGTTTCGCCAATGGACGCAAATAAAATGCCGAACTACATTGTGGGTCGGATGGTCTATGAGCCAGGTATTTTATGTACAACTCAACGATGCATCTGTTAGGGTTGTCTGTGTTTTCATATGCACGCACGCATTTCGGTGTCACCTTTCGGTGCTTCAGTCCACCTTGTCTGGTTTTTGAAACATCCTCCGTGTAGAGCAAGTAGCGACATCTAGCACTGTCAGTTTCAACTGAGAGCTGCGACTTCTCAAATCTCAACTGACGGTGTTCATTTCCTGCTCGCATGGCAAAGTGAATTCCCAAAAGATACAACACCGTGTCTTCAAGTTTCTGCGGAGTGTCATCCCCAGTACCCCAGTCTCCCACAACGTCTCCTCCTCGTCCTCTGTTATCACCTCAGCCTGTCGCCGACGAACCCGGTGTCCTTGTGAAGTCAGCTCTTTCATACGCGTGTCCAGGGTATTCTTTAAAACAGTAAATTCCCCATCGTTCAAAAATTTCATGTCCCGGCCATGCATGGAAATATACGTCTGGATAGCTAATACGATTTCATATAGTGTTTCCGCAGGATAAGGATCCCCGTTCAGCTTGTTAGCCTCCAAAACAAATCTTGTAAGAGAAAAGCAAGGTTCATCTTTTGTCATATCCAGTAATTCCACTCGAATAGGGCTCATGTCCATCCCGGAGGTGGAGTCTTGGATTGCACGTTCGTTGCGCCAGGCTTTCCAGTCGTTGAATATTTTCACGGCCCAGGTACATTTTTTTTGAGTTGCCTTGGAGAAGCTGGAATTGAAAGAGAATAATGGATAGTGGTTATAACATCACTCAAGAACGATAATCAAATGGAGAAAATAGGTTCTTAAGGAGAAAACACGTGACGACCGAATCTTACTATGTGCATTTGCAAGTGGTGGTCTTGTTTTAATGAGCATTGGTTTTACAGTTGTAAAGATCAAGTTTATGAAAAAAAATAATTAAACAAAATGACCAGACCAGCGTTTAGATTACCTTTTTCGTGATTTTGATGCCACATCGGCTTCAGGTACTGGTATTCCAAAGCGCTCTTTAGAGTATTGATTTTCTGCTACCTGACAGGACGATATTATTTCCTCTGCATCCGAAATGTCGGAGAATTGTACTCCATAAGGAGCATTAGAAGGACCACCTGTATCAAAACTTTCCTTCAGAAAATTATCCAATCCATAATAATCACTATCAGATTTGTCGCTGTCACTACGAAAACTAGTTTGCGTCAAAAACAAATCGTCGTCTGAACTATCCATGTTGACGTGAAGGTGTCTGCGTACAAAATGGCTTGGTTGTACTGGTGAGCGATACAAGTTATTTACAGAAACACGCCACAGTGCAAATTTCCTTTACACAAATAATGAACTCAAGAATGAACGGTTTTTATCTTGGCTACATTTTTAACAATTACGAATCCACGGTTATTTATTTTCTCAACCCTAATCCAGAGCTTGATTACGTAAGAGCCTCGAGAACCTCCATTTATGTAAATTATATACTGGCCAAGATACGATACATGCATGCCTTTTCATCTCCACTCAACTGGGTAGTTAATAACAATACTTCTTTTGACGCAATGGTTTAAGTCGCAGAATACACTCGCAAGTGTGGATTCGTATTTAAGAATCCACTCGGCGCTTCGCGCCTCGTGAATTCGTAATTACGAATCCACACTTTCTCGTGTATTCTCCTATACATAATATCTGGTACACGACTTTTTTCACACAGCTTTGCACACTTTAATTTTGAATTCTCCAGACCAAAGACACTGTCGCTACATCACGTGATTCTGGGCAAGCCTTACGCTAGCAACCCCCAGCTCTGGAATGGTCTGGTGTCTTTGTGCCATTCTCAACAATTGTAAACAATGTATTGATGCTGAGCGTCTATTACGTAACTATGCAAGAGCTTGCCCCGAATCACGTGATATAGCAACAATGTCTTTGGTCTGGAGAATTTAAAGGTAAACTGCGCCAAGCTGCTTGAACAAGTCAGTGTACCAGATATTATTTACATTTTACACGAACATTTTCAATTGTAGTGGCATGATTTTATATTTAAAATGATATGGTGCCCCTGAAGGGACTACGCAGATCGTGAAAATTGACGACAATATTCACGACAAATTTGACGACTTGCCTCAAAGTCGTGAATATTGACGTGAATATTGACGTGAATATTGACGTCAAATGTCACGACCGGTCACAAATTTTGACGCGAATTGTTTTCGCGAATATAGGTTCTGGTGCGCATTTCTAGAATGCTAAAGCTATGCTTCGTGCATATACTGTACATTAACGTTCTTAAAACTTAAAATGTATACAAATGTACAAATATATACATTTATAATTTAAGCTTGTGATATTAAAGACAAAAACAAAAGCGTAAAAAGTAATTAAATAGAATAGTCTGTGTAGCCATTCTACACTTAATTCACGCATGCTGTCGCTAGCGATTTGTTTTCTTCCGTAGGTGGGTGAGTCAAAATCCACGAATTAATCAGTATTGCCTGATCACTGTACAACACTTAGGTTCTAAGTCTCTTTTCCCCCTTAAATAAGAAAATACTACAAAGATATCAATTTGACTAGGAAAAACGAGGTGACATACAGCAGGATTAGAACCAGTATCTTTGATCCATAGCTCATCCCACTTTCCACTACACTACGTATAGCATGTCGTTTTTTAAAGTGATTTAATGTAACTAGTTAAACAAATTACATTAATGCTGTGACGTCATGTTTTATTCCGATGAATAAAATAACTTCTCATCGAAACTATTGAATAATTCATGAATTTTGACTCACCCACCTACGGAAAAAAAATCGCTCCCCGCGCACGCCACGTCAACCGCGATGAGATTTTCGCCTACTTGCATAAATGCATACGCGGATCAATTGTTAACAGTTTTAAACACGTATGTCATGTCTAGGTTGTATTTAGATGTCTTCGTGTAGACCACACCATGACTGACCTTTTAATAGGTCGTCTTGTCCAACTCATTCCGAGCAGATTTGTGTCGCATTTGCATGCGCATGTGGCGTTGCCCGCATAATTACGTGACGTAACAGAAACTTAAACAATGAGTCAGCAATTATGCTTGTTATACCACGGCAATAGATTGTGAATTTTTATTGGTCGAGAAGCGTTCACGTGACATGCCACAAAAACGCATGTATCCGAGTGTGCCGATGTATGAGCATGGTATGAGTGATGTACGCCGAGTACGCGTGGTACATGAGTTCATGTACCCCACGGGGTACATGAACTTTCTTTTTCCAGGCCGCGGAATCTTTTTTTACACGCTAGCGCATAGCCTGGCCGGCCATTTCTGTGGAAGCGACTGATATTAGAGTCTAGCAACGCTGTGTTATATGAGCTGGTACTACGTAAATTGATGTATGTTCCTGTGCGATGTAAACAGGGAACAGTGAAGTTAGCACTTTCGGCAACGACTAACGACCGCCATTGTTGTTTACACCGGCTTTCGTTTATGCTGTTCGTCTGCTGTTGTTCTGTTCGAATTTTGCCTTATTTTCTCCGTAATGTCGGCAGACGACAGCATTAAGTCAACTCCAAAGAAGCGATTTCTGTCTCGTTCAAAAGAGGAGATCAGAAATTTGATTTCTAGGCAGGACAGCGCCAGTACGAAGAAAAACACGGAACATTCAGTGCGACTACTTCGGCAATTTTGCACCGCAACGGGAACGGACCCATAACAAACAATTCTTGCCTGCTGTAATCTATTAGTATTACCGTGGTATAACAAAACAATTGTTGCCTGCTGTGATATGGTCCATGGCGTTTTGTACACCCTCGGGGGCAAATGGCACCCTCGGCTTCGCCTCGGGTGCCATTTTCCCCCTCGGGTGTACAAAACGCCATGGACCATGTCACAGCAGGCAACAATTGTTAAATGTTACGACACGCGATTATTTACGCAAAGTCACACGCGCATGCAAATGCGACACAATTCTGCTCGGAATTATCCGAGCGATTAGTAGCCTAGGAAGACTGTGCTGTATCTGTAATATGGTGGCCCTGGAGGGCCGGACTACGCAGATCGTGAATATTGACGTCAAATTTCACGACCGGTCATAAAATTTAAAGCGATTTTTTTCCCCAGCAAGCTAGGTTCTGGTTGTCGGGTCATGTGCACACGCGCAAAATGATTGGGCATCCGCACGTGCGCAAACCGCGACCGCATGTACATGTAGTACGTACTGGTAGTACTTAATGCACGATGAACGTTGGGGGATGTTGTTGATTTTAATCGTTCCTCGCTGTGTGCATAGACTTTATAACAAGTCGTTATTTTAGTAATATTTATGATCGCCGCAGAATACACGTTGAGTGAGGTGTATGTTGTATTCCCGTAACGATGTTATCAGTACTGAGCGATCCACCTGGGCTCAAAGTTGCATGGACGTTCGCAACCAAAGAGCTTGTATGTCCCCCATAATAATTGGCTTTACGTGACCAGCGTTCTCTGTTGGCACGAGCTGCTATTGTTTGAAATGTGAACAGCGCCCTCTCCATTTAGGCAGCGCTGCGTGGTTTATTATTGGTTTCAAACTGATCAAAAGGACGCGCGCGTGCGAAAGGCACTTTAATTGCACCTCCCCGCCAGCCACTTAGCCGCCATCATGGCAGAAAACGCTTCCAAGATTTTGGAGGAAATCTTTGCAGATAGCGGTTCAGGTATTGATGAATCTTCTGTAGCAACATCTGACGAAAGTGATGAAGAGGCAACACAAACCTCTTCAACTTCGAAACTACAGGTAGGGAGGTTACTAAAAAGGGTTCAACTTGGCTATTCTCGAAATGTTTCGCATCCGACATTCATAGGTTACTGTAATGTAACCTTTGCTTTTTGATGTCCTTTTGCAGGGAAAATTGGCTTTACGTGACCAGCGTTCTCTGTTGGCACGAGCTGCTATTGTTTGCAACTGAAATGTGAACAGCGCCCTCTCCATTTAGACAGCGCTGCGTGTTTTATTATTGGTTTCAAACTGATCAAAAGGACGCGCGCGTGCGGAAGGCACTTTAATTACATCCCCACGCCAGCCACTTAGCCGCCATCATGGCAGAAAACGCTTCCAAGATTTTGGAGGAAATCTTCCCAGATAGCGGTTCAGATATGTCTGATGATGAATCTTCTGTAGTAACATTTTACGAAAGTGATGGAGAGGCAACACAAGCCTCTTCAACTTCGAAACTACAGATAGGGAGGTTACTAAAAAGGGTTCAACTTGGCTATTTTCGAAATGTTTCGCATCCGACATTCATAGGTTACTGTAATGTAACCTTTGCTTTTTGATGTCTTTTTGCAGGGAAAATCATCAAAAGCACTGAACGTTTCAGTTTGCATTGCATAATTCGATGGAATCCAAATAGAAATTGATGAAAATATTGATTTTGTATTGAATTCTTCTTGATTTAATGATTTTTAATTAATTTTCTATTGATTGTAAATTTGTATCTATTTTTCCTTTTGTGCCCTGCGAAATAATAAATGAAATGAAATTAAAAAAAAAATGAAAATGAATGAAATTTTGTACCTGAATTATGTAAAGTCAAGTGTGATGATTTTGCATCCAAATCTACTTTCAGATAGGACTGCAAATGTAATGGTGACAACAGATTCAATTCCACTGAACCGAGCCTTCTTCAACTACTGAAAAGACAGGCGGCAATAATAATAATCTTTAAAAAGGATATTCTATTTCAGGAGATTTTATTAAAAAAGGAGACTTATTTCAGTGGGAACACTAGATACGAGAATTCAAAAACAGCATTGCAAGGACAGTTTGTCTTTAAAGGTAATAAAACACAAAAAACACAAACAACAACAACAACAACAAATCGAGAAAAAATACTTCATTTAATGAATGAACATTATTTGACAGTCACGAATGGTCTCGAGCACGTGGTGTGTTGTTCTGTTTTAACAAAACTGATATCGTTTAGGAAATTTTGAAGACGGTTGGCCAACCGTTGTTCCCCCAAAATACTAAATTCCGGATAAATCCGTTTGACCCCCCCCCCTCCCAACAGAAAAAAAGCTAATGCTGTATACTACCCTTAAAAGAAAATTTGCCGTGAAATTAATAGTATCCCATTAACCTTTCTGAATGTTCCTATTTCAGGTGTAGATGGAATAAAGCAAGCACCTCCTACAGCAAGCGCCCACCGATGTGAAGACTGTCCCGCTGTAAGGGATATTTCAGTCACCTGTCGCCCATGCAAATCCTTCAGCTCTTCTTCTGCCAAGCATTGTGGGGGTTGATGGTGGATGAGACCAATCGCTATGCCGACCAAACAATGGGTGCAGATGTTGCCAATCATCAGCCTGCCCAACGAATGTTCCTGAAATTATGGCATTCATGGCCTTGCTTCTGTGCATGGGTATCAACAAAAGGCCTCGCTGCAGCATGCACTGGTCCAAGTCCCAAGTTCTGTGAAGTCCCTTGTATTTGGCGACCATGTCTCGCATTCGATTCACTGCGATCCTTCGATTTTTCCACCTTGTCAACAACAGAGCTCAACCAGGTGATGCTCCCCCTGACAAACTGTCCCAAGTCTGCCCGCTGCTCGACTTTGTACTGCCGTCCTTTCCTCGCATTTACAATCCAGGCCGACACCTCTCACCGGTTGAGACAATGATCAAGTTCAAAGGCCGACTTGGTTTCAAACAGTACATGCCACGAAAGTCCGCCAAATGGGGATTGAAAAGTTTTCCTTGAACGAGTCAGAAACCGGTTATATATGTGCTTGGATGGTGTTCACTGGCTCTGAGCCCACATTAAAGGAATCTAGTCGACCCTCCATTGGTTATGCTTCAACACACCACCCACCTAATATTACAGGGCTCGAACATAATGTCCATTTCATTTCATGGACAATTGGTACACAAGCCCAGCTCTCGTCTGCAAGTTGTCACAGTTAAAGTTTGAAGCTTGTGGAACTTCACGCTACACCACATTGGGGATTCCAGATTGTGCAAACCCCCAAAAGTTACACATGATAAGAGGTGCTGAACCCTAGTTTTACGCCAAAGCCGGCCAACTGTGAGTCGTTTAGAAGGACGCCAAGCGTGAAACTCTTCTCACAAATGTTGGAAACTGCAATATCGACACGAAAGACATTGGGAACAAAAACAGTTCGTACGATCAAAAAACCTTCTGTCGTTTATGATTTTCCACTTGGAAGCACAACCCAACTCAGCATGCCAGTCAAGTGTCACGTGGTTCCAGCCGCTTTCCGACTCATCACTGTCCTGGGAGAATGTTTGCCGGCAAAAAGCGCAACTGTGTTGTTTGCAGTACCAGAACCAAGCGGAAACAAACTCGCACGATTTGTAAACAGTGTGACAAACCAATGTACTACCATGCTTTGAGAAGTTTCATAGTCTGTGATGAGCATTCACCTGAGTAAGTTTTATTGCGGTCTCTACCCCCCCCCCCCCCCCCCCCCATTTCAATGTTGGAGTGATGGTGCACACACCGCCAACTCAACATTGAGTTGAAGGGGGGGGGGGAGGGGTGGCCTTCATTTGAACTTTTAACTGCATCCATAGTGAACCCATTTTGTATGTTTGTGCAATTACTTTCACAGTCCGGATTTTCTTCATTTTGAATAAAACCTGAGTATTGAAATTTTCTCACTCCTAAATTAGTGTTTCTTCAGCTGATTTACACTTCTTGGTAGTTGTCAAGTCATATTAAGGGCAAAAAAGTGGGAGGGGGACATATGGAATTATTTCCACCCCTTCCAAAAAAACTTCTCACACGCCAATATTGTTGTTTTAATTAATCTAATAATCATTGCTTTGGGGGTACTGTCAATCCATTATGATTCAACATTACTTCAAAGAAGAGTGGCCTTTCATTACTTTGACTTGCGAGGGCGCTATACACTAAAACTTGGCAAAAAGTGCTTGGTCACTAAACTGGTCATATCATGTACATTACTGTGGCAACCCATGGAGCAATAAACTAGTTTATTGCTCCATGGGTAACCTAAGCATAGTGACAAAATATGCCTTGGTACTGAAAGGGTTAAAAGATTGAGGGCGCACTTCAAAGGGTTAACGGCAAAAATCGACAATAACTTCGATCCGCAACACCGTATCCGTCTCAACAATCGAGGTGTCAAATCTCGGCCAAATAACATGCAAGCCGACATTACTGTGGTTTCTCAAACAAACATTTAGAAATTTAATTATTGTCTGATACTTCATCTTTCCAATTACGAATTACATTTTTAAATGTCGGCTATGATGCTCTTGTTTCCTTTTGCGACCGAGGATCGAAACACAAAAGAGAACAAAGGGAACAAAAGATACTCGAAGGACGGTTTCTTTGTCCTCGATCGCTCCGGTAAGCGCTAGGCAATGGGGTTAGGTTACAGTACAGGAATAAAGGAAAACACAATAGGGGATCATCGGTCGTTATGCAATTCACGAACTATAGCGCATCATGCTGTATGTTGCCCTATTTTATGTTTGTTTCGTGTACACAGTCATTATGTCTCTGAAGAAGATCTTGTTAAGATCGAAATATTAGGCCCTCTTAACTTATTTGATTTTTTAATATTCACAAAAAAACAAACTCACCTCCTGAAAAGTGATGCTTTCCTATACATGCACGAGTGCAGCCATTTTATAAATAACATCCCTCCATTTGTTTCTGGCAAATAGGACCCATTTTCAAGCGTTATTGTATTAAGTATGCTCTCAGATGGAAACACTAAAACCAGGGAGTTGATCCTCGTTTCGTGCTAATGAGCTTGCATACAAATTATCATTCCATTTAGTGTAGTGCACCCGGCCCTTATGCCGGCAGTTGGGGTGCTTTTTGTATTCAACTTTTTGTTCAATAATGGCAGTTGTTAATAAATTATTTCCGTGTTACTTTTTATTATAGTTGTTTCGTCTAATATACTGAAACACCTCTTGTTTTCGCTTATTTTTTGCTTTTCTGAATTCAACTGATAGTTATTCGGGAAGAGCATTTAAAAGTAGAATATAAACATCTACACAAAATTAATATCTTCTAAAAAGTGGGCGTTTTTGTGTTTTGTTATTATGAAAACGACAGGAAGAACGTATGCGTATACTCCGTTTTGTCCGTGTTAACCAAACGTTTTTGTGTTTGTCTTTTCTTGGGGACGGTAAGACATTAGGTTGGTTTCCTTTTAACCAGGGGCCAATTTCATAGAGCTGCTAAGCACAACAATTTGTCTTGCTCTTTAAAAACAGGTTACCAGCAAAAATTCTACGGGTTTTTCATGCTAAGCCAAAAACCAGCTGATTATCAATCGAAAAAAATTAAGATCACGTGAAAATTTTGTCTGTAACCTTGTTTTTGCCAAGGACAAAATTTCGTGCTAAGCAAATGTTTGTGCTTAGCAGCTCTATGAAATTGGCCCCTGATGTTTAAAATAGGTCTACTAAGTAAACAATCTAATTACATTTTCGGGGATTTCAGGACTTAGTATCCCATTTGAGCCATTCTCCCTTTTTAGCTTTATATTGTCTTCTTTGTATATAACTAACTCAGCGAGCACACACTCCAACCTGAGCCTTCCACCAGTTTCAGCCTGTTTTTTAAATAAACATTTATAGTGCCCGAGAACTGGTGTCATTGCGTGTTTCTTCCGTGTGTGATGATCTTTTTGCCATCTGCCATACTATTCTCACCAACACTGCTCTGCCCTCCAATTAACTATACATGTACAGTAACCTGACCTGGGAACGGTATACGTATATCAACCAAGTAAGCAAACAATCGGTGTTACATTACCTTTACGAATGAAATACGAGAAATTTATATCGACACCATAGAGCTATATGAAATTATGTTCTACAACACGCACATGAATTTAAAATGTCTGCGTACGGAATGGATTCAAAGTATCTCTGAGCGTAAAAACAAGGAGTTAGCGCTATAGCAGCGCCGCACTCAAGGCTTACTTTATGTTCAACCTCGTTTCAAGCTTTTCATTATTTTATTTTTTCTTTTCTTCTTAAGGGAGGGGTTGTACTATTCCCCTACCAACCTTGTCTCCAGGGGTCCGAGGTTCACTTAAAGGCCCTGAAAATTTTTAGATTCCAGGTGCTCTGTGGTGCAACTTTGTGGTACACTTCGCTAAACAGCCAGGGAGGGCAGGGGTGGGAAAATTCAGCTAGTTTAATCACCTCTTCATACAACCCGAAAACTGAATTTAACAATGTCGTACTTGATGTTTTCCTTAGTATCTCTATCTGTGACATTAACTGTAAATATGGTATCATTTGGTAACTTTGTTTTCCCTTAAAAATATAAAATGAAAGGAAAACAGCTGAAATTTGAACAACTAATTAACTAAAATTAACAATTCTTAATTTGTAACAATTAACATTTCAAAGTTTCATAGTCTGTGATGAGCATTCACCTGAGCAATTTTTATTGCGGTCTTCCCCACCCCCCCCCCCCCCCCCCCCCCCCATTTCAATGTTGGAGTGATGGTGCACACACCGCCAACTCAACATTGAGTTGGAGGGGGGGGGGGGGGGGTCTGGGTGGCCTTCATTTGAACTTTTAACTGCATCCATAGTGTACCCATTTTGTATGTTTGTGCAATTACTTTCACAGTCCGGATTTTCTTCATTTTGAATAAAACCTGAGTATTGAAATTTTCTCACTCCTAAATTAGTGTTTCTTCAGCTGATTTACACTTCTTGGTAGTTGTCTAGTCATATTAAGGGCAAAAAAGTGGGAGGGGGACATATGGAATTATTTCCACCCCTTCCAAAAAAACTTCTCACACGCCAATATTGTTGTTTTAATTAATCTAATAATCATTGCTTTGGGGGTACTGTCAATCCATTATGATTCAACACCACTTCAAAGAAAAGTGGCCTTTCATTACTTTGACTTGCGAGGGCGCTATACACTAAAACTTGGCAAAAAGTGCTTGGTCACTAAACTGGTCATATCATGTACATTACTGTGGCAACCCATGGAGCAATAAACTAGTTTATTGCTCCATGGGTAACCTAAGCATAGTGACAAAATATGCCTTGGTACTGAAAGGGTTAAAAGATAGAGGGCGCACTTCAAAGGGTTAACGGCAAAAATCGACAATAACTTCGATCCGCAACACCGTATCCGTATCAACAATCGAGGTGTCAAATCTCGGCCAAATAACATGCAAGCCGACATTACTGTGGTTTCTCAAACAAACATTTAGAAATTTAATTATTGTCTGATACTTCATCTTTCCATTTACGAATTACATTTTTAAATGTCGGCTATGATGCTCTTGTTTCCTTTTGCGACCGAGGATCGAAACACAAAAGAGAACAAAGGGAACAAAATATACTCGAAGGACGGTTTCTTTGTCCTCGATCGCTCCGGTAAGCGCTAGGCAATGGGGTTAGGTTACAGTACAGGAATAAAGGAAAACACAATAGGGGATCATCGGTCGTTATGCAATTCACGAACTATAGCGCATCATGCTGTATGTTGCCCTATTTTATGTTTGTTTCGTGTACACAGTCATTATGTCTCTGAAGAAGATCTTGTTAAGATCGAAATATTAGGCCCTCTTAACTTATTTGATTTTTTAATATTCACAAAAAAACAAACTCACCTCCTGAAAAGTGATGCTTTCCTATACATGCACGAGTGCAGCCATTTTACAAATAACATCCCTCCATTTGTTTCTGGCAAATAGGACCCATTTTCAAGCGTTATTGTATTAAGTATGCTCTCAGATGGAAACACTAAAACCAGGGAGTTGATCCTCGTTTCGTGCTAATGAGCTTGCATACAAATTATCATTCCATTTAGTGTAGTGCACCCGGCCCTTATGCCGGCAGTTGGGGTGCTTTTTGTATTCAACTTTTTTTTCAATAATGGCAGTTGTTAATAAATTATTTCCGTGTTACTTTTTATTATAGTTGTTTCGTCTAATATACTGAAACACCTCTTGTTTTCGCTTATTTTTTGCTTTTCTGAATTCAACTGATAGTTATTCGGGAAGAGCATTTAAAAGTAGAATATAAACATCTACACAAAATTAATATCTTCTAAAAAGTGGGCGTTTTTGTGTTTTGTTATTATGAAAACGACAGGAATAACGTATGCGTATACTCCGTTTTGTCCGTGTAACCAAAGTTTTTGTGTTTGTCTTTTCTTGGGGACGGTAAGACATTAGGTTGGTTTCCTTTCAACCAGGGGCCAATTTCATAGAGCTGCTAAGCACAACAATTTGTCTTGCTCCTTAAAAACAGGTTACCAGCCAAAATTCTACGGGTTTTTCATGCTAAGCCAAAAACCAGCTGATTATCAATCGAAAAAAATTAAGATCACGTGAAAATTTGGTCTGTAACCTTGTTTTTGCCAAGGACAACATTTCGTGCTAAGCAAATGTTTGTGCTTAGCAGCTCTATGAAATTGGCCCCTGATGTTTAAAATAGGTCTACTAAGTAAACAATCTAATTACATTTTCGGGGATTTCAGGACTTAGTATCCCATTTGAGCCATTCTCCCTTTTTAGCTTTATATTGTCTTCTTTGTATATAACTAACTCAGCGAGCACACACTCCAACCTGAGCCTTCCACCAGTTTCAGCCTGTTTTTTAAATAAACATTTATAGTGCCCGAGAACTTGTGTCATTGCGTGTTTCTTCCGTGTGTGATGATCTTTTTGCCATCTGCCATACTATTCTCACCAACACTGCTCTGCCCTCCACTTAACTATACATGTACAGTAACCTGACCTGGGAACGGTATACGTATATCAACCAAGTAAGCAAACAATCGGTGTTACATTACCTTTACGAATGAAATACGAGAAATTTATATCGACACCATAGAGCTATATGAAATTATGTTCTACAACACGCACATGAATTTAAAATGTCTGCGTACGGGATGGATTCAAAGTATCTCTGAGCGTAAAAACAAGGAGTTAGCGCTATAGCAGCGCCGCACTCAAGGCTTACTTTATGTTCAACCTCGTTTCAAGCTTTTCATTATTTTATGTTTTATTTTCTTTTTAAGGGAGGGGTTGTACTATTCCCCTACCAACCTTGTCTCCAGGGGTCCGAGGTTTACTTAAAGGCCCTGAAAATTTTTAGATTCCAGGTGCGCTGTGGTGCAACTTTGTGGTACACTTCGCTAAACAGCCAGGGAGGGGAGGGGTGGGAAAATTCAGCTAGTTTAATCACCTCTTCATACAACCCGAAAACTGAATTTAACAATGTCGTACTTGATATTTTCTTTAGTATCTCTATCTGTGACATTAACTGTAAATATGGTATCATTTGGTAACTTTGTTTTCCCTCAAAAATATAAAATGAAAGGAAAACAGCTGAAATTTGAACAACTAATTAACTAAAATTAACAATTCTTAATTTGTAACAATTAACATTTCAAAGTTTCATAGTCTGTGATGAGCATTCACCTGAGCAAGTTTTATTGCGGTCTTCCCCGCACCCCCCCCCCCCCCCCCCACCATTTCAATGTTGGAGTGATGGTGCACACACAGCCAACTCGACATTGAGTTGGAGGGGGGGGGGGGGTCTGGGTGGCCTTCATTTGAACTTTTAACTGCATCCATAGTGTACCCATTTTGTATGTTTGTGCAATTACTTTCACAGTCCGGATTTTCTTCATTTTGAATAAAACCTGAGTATTGAAATGTTCTCACTCCTAAATTAGTGTTTCTTAAGCTGATTTACACTTCTTGGTAGTTGTCAAGTCATATTAAGGGAAAAAAAGTGGGAGGAGGACATATGGAATTATTTCCACCCCTTCCAAAAAAACTTCTCACACGCCAATATTGTTGTTTTAATTAATCTAATAATCATTGCTTTGGGGGTACTGTCAATCCATTATGATTCAACATTACTTCAAAGAAGAGTGGCCTTTCATTACTTTGACTTGCGAGGGCGCTATACACTAAAACTTGGCAAAAAGTGCTTGGTCACTAAACTGGTCATATCATGTACATTACTGTGGCAACCCATGGAGCAATAAACTAGTTTATTGCTCCATGGTCAACCTAAGCATAGTGACAAAATATGCCTTGGTACTGAAAGGGTTACAAGATAGAGGGCGCACTTCAAAGGGTTAACGGCAAAAATCGACAATAACTTCGATCCGCAACACCGTATCCGTCTCAACAATCGAGGTGTCAAATCTCGGCCAAATAACATGCAAGCCGACATTACTGTGGTTTCTCAAACAAACATTTAGAAATTTAATTATTGTCTGATACTTCATCTTTCCATTTACGAATTACATTTTTAAATGTCGGCTATGATGCTCTTGTTTCCTTTTGCGACCGAGGATCGAAACACAAAAGAGAACAAAGGGAACAAAAGATACTCGAAGGACGGTTTCGTTGTCCTCGATCGCTCCGGTAAGCGCTAGGCAATGGGGTTAGGTTACAGTACAGGAATAAAGGAAAACACAATAGGGGATCATCGGTCGTTATGCAATTCACGAACTATAGCGCATCATGCTGTATGTTGCCCTATTTTATGTTTGTTTCGTGTACACAGTCATTATGTCTATGAAGAAGATCTTGTTAAGATCGAAATATTAGGCCCTCTTAACTTATTTGATTTTTTAATATTCACAAAAAAACCAACTCACCTCCTGAAAAGTGATGCTTTCCTATACATGCACGAGTGCAGCCATTTTACAAATAACATCCCTCCATTTGTTTCTGGCAAATAGGACCTATTTTCAAGCGTTATTGTATTAAGTATGCTCTCAGATGGAAACACTAAAACCAGGGAGTTGATTCTCGTTTTGTGCTAATGAGCTTGCATACAAATTATCATTCCATTTAGTGTAGTGCACCCGGCCCTTATGCCGGAAGTTGGGGTTCCTTTTTTTATTCGACTTTTTTTTAAATAATGGCAGTTGTTAATAAATTATTTCCGTGTTACTTTTTATTATAGTTGTTTCGTCTAATATACTGAAACACCTCTTGTTTTCGCTTATTTTTTGCTTTTCTGAATTCAACTGATAGTTATTCGGAAAGAGCATTTAAAAGTAGACTATAAACATCTACACAAAATTAATATCTTCTAAAAAGTGGGCGTTTTTGTGTTTTGTTATTATGAAAACGACAGGAAGAACGTATGCGTACTTCGTTTTGTCCGTGTAACCAAACGTTTTTGTGTTTGTCCTTTCTTGGGGACGGTAAGACATTTGGTTGGTTTTCTTTCAACCAGGGGCCAATTTCATAGAGCTGCTAAGCACAAAAATTAGTCTTGCTCATTAAAAACAGGTTACCAGCCAATATTCTACGGGTTTTTCATGCTAAGCCAAAAACCAGCTGATTATCAATCGAAAAAAATTAAGATCACGTGAAAATTTGGTCTGTAACCTTGTTTTTGCCAAGGACAAAATTTCGTGCTTAGCAAATTTGTGTGCTTAGCAGCTCTATGAAATTGGCCCCTGATGTTTAAAATAGGTCTACTAAGTAAACAATCTAATTACATTTTCGGGGATTTCAGGACTTAGTATCCCATTTGAGCCATTCTCCCTTTTTAGCTTTAAATTGTCTTCTTTGTATATAACTAACTCAGCGAGCACACACTCCAACCTGAGCCTTCCACCAGTTTCAGCCTGTTTTTTAAATAAACATTTATAGTGCCCGAGAACTTGTGTCATTGCGTGTTTCTTCCGTGTGTGATGATCTTTTTGCCATCTGCCATACTATTCTCACTAACACTGCTCTGCCCTCCAATTAACTATACATGTACAGTAACCTGACCTGGGAACGGTATACGTATATCAACCAAGTAAGCAAACAATCGGTGTTACTTTACGTTTACGAATGAAATACGAGAAATTTATATCGACACCATAGAGCTATATGAAATTATGTTCTACAACACGCACATGAATTCAAAATGTCTGCGTACGGGATGGATTCAAGGTATCTCTGAGCGTACAAACAATGAGTTAGCGCTATAGCAGCACCGCTCTCAAGGCTTACTTTATGTTCAACCTCGTTTCAAGCTTTTCGTTATTTTATTTTTTCTTTTCTTTTTGGGGGAGGGGTTGTACTATTCTCCTACCAAACTTGTCTCCAGGGGTCCGAGGTTCACTTAAAGGCCCTGAACAATTTTGGATTCCAGGTGCTCTGTGGTGCAACTTTGTGGTACACTTTGCTAAACAGCCAGGGAGGGGAGGGGTGGGGAAATTTAGCTAGTTTAATCACCTCTTCTTACAACCCGAAAACTGAATTTAACAATGTCGTACTTGATATTTTCATTAATATATCTCTATTGGTGGCATTAACTGTAAATATGGTATCATTGGGTAACTTTGTTCCCTTAAAAATATAAAATTAAAGGGAAACAGCTGAAATTTGAACAACTAATTAACTAAAATTAACAATTCTTAATTTGTAACAATTAACATTTCAAAATCTTCATAAATCTTCAATCTTCTAAAGGTAAGCTGGACTCAAACCTTCAGCTTTAGAAAAACTCTTTCCAATTTCAGCATTTTTAAGACATCGCGAACACAGTTTTAGCGCTATTTCGCCGGACTAGGGCAGAGCGGATAAACGCTTTCGCACTCACCCATGATCGAGGTCGATACACTAATAACCCGTGTAGCGGTTTGTGTTTGTTTTTTCAAGGCACAAACCAAGCTTACCCCTCAGTCTAGCTCTGTAGTTATAATAATTACCAGGGTAAGTTTGGCGAAGAAAAAGAATTAATAGGAAACCAACCAGATAGTGATTTAGGTTCGCTTTTTTGGCAATCCTTCAGGGATGTTATCAGTCTCGTCCTGTACTCTATGTATTGTATTTTGTTACTTATACATGTACATTGTATTTTGTCATGTTCTTGTTCACCTGAGAAATAATAAATGAAATTAAATGAAATAATAAATAAACATAGGTGGATTCTAACCACAGATCTTTCGATTCCTAAAATAGTCAATTCGCTAGTACGTATATTTATAAATGTTACTGGCGACAAACGTCGTTCAGTTACAATTCTTTAATTATTAGCTGATGAGTACCATTGTTCTTTCCCATAAATAAACACAACGCACAGCCAATGCTGGGGAAAAATCGCGAACAGCTACACGGGGTATTGTCTAGACGGAGGGAAATAGGTACCTCCATATTGAGTTTATGTACCGTAAAGCTTACCTCTTTCTTCAATGACATCCAAACGATATGAAAAATGATGTGAATTCTGGCTTATTATCATTGACGTTTCATCATCCTGAACATCAACCATTTGATATTAGCTTGGGGCCACCCTGATTTTTGCCCCTAATTCAAAATGGCCGCCAAAATCCAAAATGGCCGGTAAAATAACATACTGCTTACGTTTAATATCAACGGTTTTTTTAGTGATTTTGTCATCTTGAATGTACACTCATTGAATTTAGTTCCCGAGCAACCCAGAATTTGGCCTCAAATCCAAGATGGCCGCCAAAATCTAAAATGGCTGCCAAAATTACCCTAATCAGGTTTATACTGCTTCTTGTTTTTTCTGTCAGAGTTTTTTTAGTGATTCCGTCATTCTAAGCCCAAGGCCTTTAAGATTAGTCTGGGGAATACCCAGGATTTATCGTCTAATCCAAGATGGCTTTCAAAATGGCTGTCAAATTGGCTGTCAAAATGGATGCCAAAATGGCTGCCAAAATGTCTAGTGAAAATAACACTAGAATGTAAGGGTGGGTTTTTTCCGACACAACTGTTTTTTCTCCAAAGTACATAAGGAGTCCAACTGCTTAACATCAGCACCAACCAGCCTACTTGCAGATTTGATAATCCGATTCAGCTTTCTGATATTTCCGGAAGACAGCCCACTATACCACACAACACTACAGAATGACAAAACCGATTGTATAACAGATACAAAATATCACTTTGAACGTTTAACTTTATAAAGCGTTGATTACACTTAGCACTGACTTTCTTAGTATTACATTTCCAATTCGATTTATTATCAATATAGACGCCTAGATATTTTTGCTCAGAAACAACATCAACGTTAACATTTACAATACCTAGTAACTCGTGATCGGCTTTTCTTCCTGACTTCCTTTCATTTACAGTAAAAAAAAGATGATGACTCTATACATTTAAAATCATTAGATGATTAGAATACAATGTAAATAAAGTGGGTGATTAAGCGCATTCCTGAGGGAAACCAGTATTGCACGCATTAACGCCAAATAACATGTTACCACAACGAACCCTTTGCTGTCAATCTGTCAACAAAATTCATGATCCATAAATTTAGGAGAGGATTTACTTCCAAACCCTGTAATTTCTCCATCAGCACATGGGCCTGCAGTATAGTATTAAAAGCTGATGACAAATCTAAAAACAGAACTCTGGCATAAGATGCTGCATTCTCAAGATGAACATTGATTTTGGGCAATAAGGTAACGACAGCATCCTCCACACTTTTTTCTCTATAAGCAAACTGGTTTGGGAATTTTCGGTACAGGAATAACAATGAAAGATTTTCAAATCTTTAGAATCTGAAATAAAGAATGAAACACTACACTCAGTTCCTTATAATAATAATAATAATTAACCATTTTTATATAGCGCATAACACATAGTGATTAAACATGTCCCTATGCGCTGAAGAGAAATTAAAAAAAAAAAAAAAAAAAATACAAGATGTACTAGGTTTCAAACAAAAATGCATGTTAACAGCTCTATCAAATAAGGTGGCGCAAAATTATAAAAACATTCGTATGCCAACAACAAAATTTTGAATGAAATGCGAGAGTGAATGGGTAACCAATGTAATTCTTTTAGGAGAAGAGACACAGATTCGTGTTTTTTAATGCGATAAATAAGACGAGCTGAAGAGTTCTGCACAACCTGCAGCTTTTGCACTTGAGGAGCCGGAATCCCAGAAAAGAAGCTATTACAGAAATCGAGGTGACACATCACAAATGCGTGAATTAAGCGTTCAGTAATATGTTTATCTATCAGATTGCAAATTTTTTCAATTTATAACACATGTCTTAGGGTTGTTCTAAATTTATTATCTTACGACAATCATGTAGGACATGTTTGGTGCAACCGGCCCCAGATGAATATTTTGTACAATTTTTTTGGCTCAGCCGCGAGACTCCGCATAGAAAAAAGCGACGCACGCTCAGTCGCTGGGCGTGGTCCCAAGGTATTGTTGGCTGGGGGATAGTAATATTCACACTCCATAATGCGCTGTATAGGTTGGATGTTATACATCTGTCTCATTTGGGCCTTTATATACATGTACGTGTACGTGTACATTGTGTTTACACTATTGCCTAACGGAATAATACACGTATAGCATGATTTGTGATGTTTGATGGGCTGTCTTTTCCTTGGGACGTTATGCGTTTGGCCTAAATTATAAATTACACAGACTTGCAATATCTTGCAATCGTGTTGGCCCAACACTGCTGCGAAAACGAACCTAAGTACGCACCTACCTGCCTTCATTTCGAAGGGCCGAATAAAATAGAAACTTTAGTTTTTGGTATCATGAACTTCGCTTAACTTTTGCTCTTGCATGAGTAGACATCGTTAGATATACGTTGTGAAATTGATATGAATATTACTCTTTTTACAAGGCTGTTGAAATTAAATTACAATTCATAGTGAGCAGTTTCCAGGCACGAGAAATCGATAAACCCATTAGTTGGATGGTATGTTAAATAGCTCTGTTGGAAAAGTTGGCAGCTTTAGGTTCCAGACCAAAAGTATATTCTTACCGTCGCCAAATTTTGCTAAACTAAGTGTTGCACATAGCGCAGGTGCATTTGCATGAAAATACGGTTTTCGATTAAGGGCTTAAGAATACCCAGGCAGGTCGACTTACCAAGCGCCAAACTCCGACATGCGAGGTTTCGAGGCCCCCAGCTCATACAATGAACCTATACCTAAAACGGACAGAGGAAACCAAATTTCACCGGACGACGACAAACACCGTGAATTGGTAGTAAGCAAAACAGCTCGCTGCCTCGCGAAAGAGGTGGAACAAAAATACACGTATAACTACCTAAAAACAAAAATCTAATATTGAAAAACCAGCAAGGAAAAAAAGGCTGCAAGAAAACAAAATTAACGGTTACCCAAAAACAACAACCACCACACCTCAGTACGGGGTTACGTCTGTCCCGCTGCCGAAGTTCCTTTTGGGTTTTGAGTGGCAACGTTGAAGTCTTGATCTTTCCAGGGGACAGACGCCTTTAATCTTAAGGGGGCAACGGCCCCACACAAGGCTTCTAAGTAGCCCCCGCCCCCAACCCCCCCCCCCCCCCCCCCCCTCCCCCCAAAGAAAAACGAAGAAGAAGGAACATTATACAAAATATTATTATTAGAAATAGTCACATGTGACCCGCGAAACATCAAGTTCTACTCAAACTATTACAGTCAACATTATAGCAGGGATGTGAATAATATACCAAAATGAGTAAGTTTGCAGATTCTGCTTTTAATTTTGCAGATACATGTATCTGTATAAGTAAAACAACAACTTTCTGTAAACTTTAATAATTGTTGCTGATTGTAAATCTCTCAGGTTACTTAATCCATAGGTTACAAACAGTTCAAAATTCAGCCGCTCTTCCTATATACCCCATACTAAGAAGTATTAGCACATTACCCCCGTTCTCCAAAGTCTTCACTGGATTCCTGTAGCACAGCGTAATGAGTTAAAGATCCTTATTTTGTCTTATAAAATATTGCAAAAACAAGTGTCGGAATATTTGTCTGATTTGTTAACAGTTCGAGAAAGTTATATAGCCACTCGCTTTTCCACTGAAACACGCTTAGTTCAACCTCGTTATAATCTAGAATACTATGGCAGACGTGCAGTATGTATCAGCACCTCTTGTGTGGAATTGACTTCTTTATTTTATTCGAAATGTACCTTCTCTTTTATCTTTTAAATCAGCACTAAAAACGTAGTATTTTCGACAGGTTTTTAAGTAATATTCCAGTGATTGTAATTTTTAATGTATTTTCTTATGTATTATTATTATAGAACACTAATGGACATCCCATATTTAGCATTTTACGGTTTGTCTGTATTTTGCTCAAACAAATTGGTCTGTTATTCGTTTTTATGATAACAAAAAAAATCTGCGATGTGTGATGTCCCTTCAGGGCCACCATGGTTTTGAAAGTTGAACCACGACGTTTTGAAAGTTGCACGACGATTTGAAAGAATTGAAGTACGACGTTTTAAAAGTTAAACCACGACGTTGCCTGTCCGTTTTAGAACACCATAAAAAGCACGTAAATGCCATGAGTGCACTGACCCCATTGGTTAAATATCTTAACGACCTGGGATTAATTTCCTAAAATATGTAAGCACAAAAATGTGCTTAGCACAAAACAATTTTTCCTCAGTAAAAAATAAGGTACCAGCCCAAACTTCATGTACTTTTCAGGCTAATCAAAAACCAGCTGAATACCAGTCGCAAACAATAAGCATCAACTGAACATTTGGTTTGTAACCCTGTTTTTGGTAAGGACGAATGTTCATGCTAGACACGGAATATAATTTGTCTTGAATGACATATTTAATACCTACACCTTTAGATTTCATTCAAAAGAAACGTAGATTTTAATGACTAAAGTGGGAAAACGACCGTTTTGTGTGCATCGTTCTGTTGTACTACAACAGAGCCGGCTATTTCAAAGCCTGTTTTCTCAGTTGTGTAACTTATCTCCAAGGAAGTAATCAATATGTGGATACGTTATATCTCCAAAATGGGAGGGGCTAATGAGCTCTATGTTATAATTTATACCAAATGAAAGCTTACACTGTGAGCTTTCTAACCACGTATTATATAAACTGATGTCTATAATTTGGTGGCAGTCATTTGGCTAGAGGGTGCTTGTGTGAACCTTTTTTCTTCGAGTTTGTGACATCAAGTGAGAATGTTTCGCCGAGTAGCTGCTGTCGTGTTTGTGCTGGGACTTGTGGGGCTCCAGACCACCAACGCCAGACAAGAGGTGCGTTGGTTTATTGCCCCAACCTCGTAATAGTTTCAGTATTGAACATCGGGGGGGGGGGGGGGGGGGTGGGGGGGGGGGGTGTTATAGGGTGTTATGGGTGAGTTAGTCTTGCATACGCACTGTGGACCTCCGAACAATATAGGGCCTTTTCGAATCCCTGGCTTCGTCTTTGTCTTTGGCTTAAGGCGATTTTTGACTCCCAACTGCAAGATCTCCAGCCACATTTTGACGCCTGTTGTGCTTCAGAAACATTCACTCGAGTGATGTGAACCCAAAAGTTAGACTATTTAAATTTTCTTTTATTTCTATTTGCTTCTCAGTAATTCGGAATTCGGAGGCGAAGCCAAAGCCAAAGACGAAGCAACGGTTTTGAAAAGGCCCATAGGTCCACACGATGCGGGAAGAGGTTACGGTTTGTGGACTTGCACACGTCCACAATCCGTTTTTCAGTTTCCGAAAAAGAGCGCTAGAGGAAAAACGGGTTAGGGTTATATATAGAAAAAATAGAAGGGACAGCTGAGAGGCCCATAATCCAAATTTGAGGGTAAATTTGTTTGGGGGAAGCGAGAAAAATGAGTATTTAGTCAAATTTTGTTAACTACACGAAGACAAAGGAAAGTCCACAGTACGTAGGCCTATGTAAGGTAAAGCGGGGTGTGTGTCTGTGTGTTTAGGGGGTTGCATCCTGTAAAATAGATTATCAAAATGAATTGATAATTTTCTAGCATTGTATTAGTTATTTTAGCGTTCGAATGAGACATCCCACGAAAACAAATCGGCCAACGGCGATTAAATTCGGGAGGTCCCAGTATGCACAACCGAACAGGAGCGCGCAATTGGCGTAATGATAACAATCATTTTTAACCAATATTGTAACGCACTGCCAATGCAAACAAATAATTACAAAATTAGGGTTTGGTTTACCTAAGTGCCTTGAAAGAGACAACAAGAACCGCCACACAAGATAGTTTCAAGTACTTTAAAGTAATTTAAATAGATACTAGTGTCAAAATAGATAAGTGTTAAAGTGTTTAACCCCGGGGGAAAAAAACGTTTACTATCCACGGATGACGAGTTAACCCGTCAAGCATGGCGGTTTGATTCAGCGGAAGACGTGTGTGCACAAGTTTCCTTGATTGTTGCGGTTGACATGTTTACCCGTCAGACGTTATTAGCACACGTCGCGGTGGACATCTATACACGCCTGACGAAGCTAGCATACCCGCAGTGGTCAAAAGTGCTTAGTTGACGCAGTGAACGTGTATGTACGCTATATAGTGGCATCACGCTTTAGTGATTAGGCCTATTCAACGCCTTAGTTCTATTGTCCCCATTGAATTCATACAACCAAGTATTATCAGCTGCGCCTAGTAATTTCTTGAGATTCACATTTGTTCACTATTTTTTCTTAGTCTCCTTTTAAATTCTTGGAAGGGTGCTTTTAAGCTGAGCTTGCAAATATTTAGGTTTTACCGCGAATACTTCTCCGGCCCTGTGTGTTGTTTCACGGCTGACGTCTACACACGCGTCATAGTTTATGACGGGTAGCAGGTGACTTCATACAGCGCTCTGGCTGCAAAGAAAAAACAAAATACCCTAGGCGACCACATGTCGGCAAAAACATGTAAATAACGGTGCTAAACTAGAAGTGTTTGCATGTTGTAGTAGTTGCATTATCAAAACAGGAATATTTTACTGAATACAAAAATACAATTTTTTCGATGATAACATAATCCCGCGCCTGGTTCCGGTTAATTGAAAATAAACCAGGCGCGAACTGGTAAAACTAATTAATAAATATAGCCACCTGTCTATTGGGATAGGATGTGGACCTATCGATTGCTAGCGGCTGAATGGGAGTTGCATTACAATTTTCACTTCTATCTGTTTGGATCCGTTTACATCATTATAACAGCGACCATCTGTCTAACCTGAACCGAACGATACACGAAGGCCACATTTCTATCATTCAAAAAGTTAGTCAAAAGGTTTGTTTTTCTTGTCTATGAATTTTCAGGAGGAGGAGTTAGAATTCATGATGGATCGTGTCCTGATGGAAGTAAACGAAGAGAAGAAATCAGAAGGTACAACATGCATATGAAGGATTGAAGACAGAGGGACCTCCCCCTCCGCCGTCCCCCCTTTTCCCCTCCCCATCCCTCTCCACATCCCCCTCCGCCTCCTCTCCGCCTCCTCTCCCCCTCCCCCTCCCCTCCTCCCCTCCCCTTTTCCTCCCCTCACCTCCCATCCCCTTCCCCCTCCCCCCGTCAAATTTGACGTCGATATTCGCGTCAAATTTCACGACTTTTTCAAAAAGTCGCGAATATTGAAGCCAATATTCGCGACAAAATTTACGACTTGCCCCTAAAGTCGCGAATATTGACGTAAATATTGACGTCAAATTTCACGACCGGACATAAATGTTGAGGCGATTTGTTTCCCAGCAAGCTATGGTTTGGCTAGTCTTGCTTCAAGACCGAGTTTTCCATTTGTTCCGGGGCGCTCCGTCCGTCTTGTCTATTAATATTATTATTATATATTTCTGGTATAATGAAACCAAGGATCACTCAACAGCGCCCAAGGCACTGTAGCTCGCAAGCCTGAAGAAACCTGTACAGAGAAGATAATGAGAAAGAGGTACAGTTTTAGAGGTGGGAGGAAAACCCCAGAAGTCTGCCAGGGACTGAAAACCCCATCCACATAATTATAGGTTTCTGAACTGATCTCTCGTGACAATCGAGGGCGCCCTCAACAAGCCCGTTTTCGGAGTATTGTTGACATAATGCATCCAATAAAAGCTAGACACGACATGTATATCTTTTATCGTTGTAGTAATTGTTCTGAAAATAGGCCGCGTCACAGAACACACACGCGTATTGCGAACGTGCGCCCTCCCCGCGCACGCCACGCCCGCGATGAGCGTTTCGCGTAATTGAACATTCCATAATATGCGGATACATTTTCAGAACAGTTTTAAAAACAGATGTCATGTCTAGGTTTTTTCCATAGAGCTATATTAAATTACTAGAGCGCTGACTGGATGTACAAAGTGATGCGAGCTGGGCGCATCCATGTTTGTGCACAAACCTATGGAAACCTCAACATTTTGTACGGCTTTTGTACGGCTATTTGCATACCTGCGTTTGTATTCTATACAATGCGTTACCATAGCCGATACGCCCAAAACCGAAACGCATGATCAGCAAATGAGCGCAAACATCGCAAATGCGCGTGCGTATTCGGGCGCTGCAGTTGATTTTGCCGTGACTTTTTTTAAAGTTGTTTGCGTCTGTTCTACTTGCACGCGCGTTGCATTTAGAGTACACTTTCAAAATTAAATCCATCTATTTTTATTATGCTCTACAACACGCACATGAATTCAAAATGTCTGCGTACAGAATGGATTCAAAGGAAGTCCGCGCGTAAAAATGAAGAGTTAGCGCTCTAGTAATTTAATATAGCTCTATGGTTTTTTCAGATGTCTGTGAATGATGATTGACGAACTGCATAGAGGGACGGGGCGCCCTGGACATTTATGAAAAACTCGGTCTTGGAGCAAGACTAGCCAAAGCCTAGCTTATGTCCGGTCGTGAAATTTGACGTCAAATTTGACGTAAATATTCGCTTCTTTGGGGGAAAGTCGCAAAATTTGACGTCAATATTGACGTAAATATTTACGGCTTTGGGAGAAAGTCGGAAATTTTGTCGCGAATATTGACGTCAATATTCGCGACTTTAGGGAAAAGTCGTGAAATTTGAAGCGAATATCGACGTCAAATTTGAGGTCAATATATTTGCGACCTTTGGGAAAGTCGTAAAATTTGACGTCAATATTGACATCAATATTTGCGACCTTGGGTAAAGTCGCGAAATTTGTCGCAAATTTGTCGCAAATATTCACGATCTGCGTGTCCCTTCACGGCCAACATAGTATCGGGACCCTTGATCTGTATGAGTGGCTTGTGCGTAAAGTGCTCGCCTCTGTGCGTAAAGCGCCCGCCTCTCACCAATGTGGCACGGGTTCGATTCCCGCCCAGGACCACAATGTGAGTAGAGTTGTGTGTTGGTTCTTTTCTGTGCCACGAGGGTTTTTCTATGGGGTCTCCAGTTTTCCGACGTCTGGAAAACACTTTCGATCTCGGCTTGTGCTCCGTAGTCGTATACGAGTCGATGTGGCCAGAAGCACCTTTACATGCCAAGGGCTCGACCACGGTGTAGCCGCGTACGTCAATCCTAGCTGCGAGTAAGGATGATTAGCCTCACACATTATTATTATTATAATATACATATAACCAGGAAACAAGCAAATTCTACACCCTAATAACTTTATTTTAATTAAAACTTTAAATTCAATTTTATTTCTCTGCACTTTAATTAATAATGTTCCTAACATATTACCCATGGTTGTTTACTTGTGAAGGAGCCACTCACTACAAAACATTTCTAAAAATGAGTAAGTTTTTATTTACGAAGAGGTTGTCTAAATTTGTCAGTATTGTTGTTTCCAAAATTAGAAGTTTGTGACCATAAGTTTAATAAACCCCAAATGAATTTGTAAAATGTTATGATTTGTTTGTTAATCGAGACTTTAATTGTTTGATTCTATTTTGCAATGTGTTTCAAACAATCAGTTTCCAGCCCATTCAGTATCGTTGGTAAGCCAACTTCACAGAGCTCATCCCATGCTAGCGGAAAGTTTCCGGCAAGTAACGCAGTGGACGGCAGCAGCTCATCACACATACTGTCCTGTTCACACACATGTAAGACATATATATTAACATATATATATTAACAAATGTTAGTAGTCGGAAGAGTTGGGAGACAGGTCGCTACCAATGGAACTGGGAAACATCTGTCTAGGGGTGGAGCTATATTGGTCCCCCCCCCCCCCCCCCCCCCACCCACCCTCCATTGAAGCTACGGTTTTTGCTCCTGAATACTTACTTACTAATTAACGTTCATGTGAGTTTTGAAATCATTAAAATCAGGTCCAAACATATCTCGAGTTTTTCAGGAGTTGGGGTGTTCATTTTGTCCCGGACGCAAGTTTATATTCTGAAAAAAGGAATAGTCGTGTATGGTATTGCGCATGAGTGAAATATGTCACGTGGTATAAATATGATCTTAAACAATATTGTTCGGTCTTGGTTGAATCTTGTTTAGTTTCCTATACTCTTTATTTGTATTACTTTTGTTGTTACTTTAGATTCCGATCTTGAGAGTCCATGGTGGAGAGTTGATCTTGGAGGTGACCACTGCATCAGCAAAGTTAAAATTCTGAACCGTGGAGACTGCTGCAGTAAGTATATACGGGAGCCCTTGCAGACATAAAACAAGATTAGTTATAAAATCATTAGGTAATATTGCACGAAAATCACCGATTGATAGTTTGAATTTCCCGTTGCAGGTGATCGTTTGGCAGGTGCTGTTGTCCGCGTTGGTAGCCACTACACTGTAACCAACAACCCAACTTGTGGATCGCCTGTCACCGCTGCCCAAGCCCAACCACTCGGTGGCACCATCGAGTTTGATTGCTTATCGACGTTGACGGCGCGCTACATCAGTGTGCATATCCCTGGTAGGGCCACCTTGCAACTATGTGAAGTCACCGTGGAGCAATGCGCGGGTAAGTTTGAAGAGCCAGAGACTGGAGGTTTTTGTTTCTTTGCACTTCTCTTCGCAAAAGTAAGGATGCATGCGATGAGTATGGTACGCCAAAGCGGACTTTTTTAACCCTGCAATATTTTCAAAAACATGTGCCAACAAATGTCAACATAAAACAAAATGGGTTCAGGTCAGGGTTGGTACATTGATTTTGTAAATGTTGACTTTTTCCACGATGTTAACATTCTTTGACATTGTTGGCACATGTTCTTGAAAATGCCATGTTTTATTGAATGTTGAACGGTAAATCAAAGTTACTGTTGTGGTGATTTTGTAATATTGACAATTGCCGTGCAGATGTGAATAAATTCGGCTTTGGAGTGCCATAGTACGAGGCTAAAAACTTTCCTCACTGCACTGAAAGAAAACCCACAAGAAATCTACAAAAACAGTGATTATCGTTAATCGGTAAATTGTTGAACGGTAAATGTTATTGTTGTGGTGATTTTGTAATATTGACAATTGCCGTGCAGAAGTGAATAAATTCCGCTTTGGCGTGCCATAGTACGAGGCTCCTTGCTGCACTAAAATAAAACAACACAAGAAAAATCCAAAAAAAACGTGATTATCGTTGATCATCGTTTGAATCCCGTTTAAAAGTTTCAGCATCTTGTTTTTACGATTGGCAAGGTATAGTAATCGTCTTTTGTATATATAACCTACATTTATTTTAAGTCGCATTCCTTTTTTCATAAAATTTCTCGGCGCAGGTTCCATTGGGTATAACATCGTTGGTAAGCCTACTTTACAAAGCTCATCCCATGCTAGCGGAAAATTTCCAGCGAGTAACGCAGTGGACGGCAGCGGCTCATCACACATACTGTCCTGTTCACACACATGTAAGATATATATATTTTTTCATGTAAATGGGAAGTATTTTCAACGGAGATAGGCCCTTCGTTTTTTGCCTAAATAAAAGGTATACCATATACAATTGCACATAAACGTTCAACAGCCCTACATGTTCATTTTGTTTACCTTTTATTGGTTAGATTGTCGCGTTTGCTTATAATTATGCCAAATGTGTTTATATTTTTTAAAGACAACTGTTGTGACCGGCCCCCAAAAACATGAACGTCAATTTGACATGTGACATTCTGTCCAACCCCATACAATATAATGAATGAAATTATTCTGCAACAATATTCACTGTTTCAAGTAGATTTTACTACTGTTTTACAATCATGAATGTTGAGAAAAGCAAGAAAATCTGCGTTCGTTTTCAACCGGCGTCAGGCAGTATAGATCTTATGTTGTTCTTAGGTTTTTGTTCGCATTCGCCGTCTGGCCATCGTGATTTGTTGTTTGTTATACAATTACACAATAACTAGCGCAATCATTTTGCTGGATGCGAACAATCATTATTTACTTTAAAATAAGTAAGATTTTTCTAATAATTCGGTGGTAAAATGTTTCGATATCTGCAAATGGGTGTATCCTATCTTTTTAAGATCGAAATATTATTTGATTCATTCTCAAGGACTGCCACTTTCACCTTTTCTGAAAATGAGAATCTCAACCAAAGATTCGAGGTAAATCTATTTTCCCAAATTGAATTTTGAAATAACCTCCTATCAACCCCTAATTTATAGATGCCGACACTTCAAACCCCTGGTGGAGAGTCGATTTTAAAGAAGAACAATGTGTTACCAAGGTAACCATCCTAAACCGTGGAGACTGTTGCAGTAAGTATATCAGAATGTTCATAGATCGAATAACTGGCTCGCTTTTTATAATAAATTTTACAAAAAGACGCATGCTGACCCCGTTGTTTTAAAAGGGAATATAATGTGTTTTGTTGGCTTTTATAAAACGAATTTGCCTGAAAAGATCGCCCCTTATTTAAGGGAGTTTGCAAAGACGACTGTTCAAGTAGGAGTTTTGCTAATCATGTCGTTAGCGGGCGTACTGTATGAACATAATACGCGACGTGTAAAATCAAATACAGTCGTCTTTGGCTAATAAGACTAGGGTAGTGCTAAAATCTCTTTTTGGAGATTGGTGCGTGTTTCCTCGGTGTGACGCCTGAAAGAGTATTGTTATGCCTATGATTAATGTTATTTAAAGGTGACCGACTGCAGGGTGCTCAGGTTCGTGCAGGGCTAAGCCAGACCGTCGAGCAGAACACGGCATGTGGGGCACCAGTTACCAACAGTCAAGCCCAACCACTTGGAGGAACCGTCGACATTGAGTGTGGAAAACCGTTGAGGGCGCGCTACGTGAGCGTCGATATTCCGGGCATTGCAACTCTTCAACTCTGCGAGGTTAAGGTTGACGTGCTGGCCTCTGGAATGTGTTAAGTGTCTTCTTGACTAATACCTCCCTGTGAATCAAGAACAAATCAGACGACGCCTAAATTAGAAGACCGATTGGTATTCGTATTCTCTATAATTTTGGTAAATAGCTTTTTATGATTAGTCTTTTCACAAATTTCAAACTTTATATCTTAATGTTATCTTCGATAAGCGTCATACATAGTTACACATGAAGCACTTGCCGCCCCCCCCCCCCCCCCCCCTTCCCGGTCTTTTGAAAAAGCGAAAACTAAAACTTAACACAAAACAAACAAGAAAGAAAGAAAGTCCTAAAAACAGAAGTGGGGCAAAATAAATAACCAAGGGATCCCCGTTTGGGTCAAAACAACATTGCTAATGTAGCTAGAATCGTGAATTTTGGTGTGATCCCTGGCCACATGGCGACTACACTGACTAGTGTACTCTAACAGAGATATTTACCAACACAGGGCTGGATAGCTCAGTTGGTAGAGCACCGAAACGGCAATCCCGAGGTTGCTGGTTCAAGCCCCGCTCCAGTTAATTTCTTTGTTCAATTTTCAAAAATAGTATTAACTGCACCAGTAGTCAGTTTCCCTTGTGGTTTATTCTAAGAGTGTTAAGATAAGAACAATCGGCATCTCAAAACCACGACTATTACCCTCCCGCTTTTAACCATAAATTATGAAAACAACGTAACTCGGATGTTGTCCATTTTGAAGAGCGCCCCCAATTAAACAAAGTGTAACGTCATGTTTTAGGTCTAACCGTTTGGTTACTAAACGCTTTTCTAATACACATGTAATTCGCAATTAAGGGTTGAAGAGAAATGAAAATACAAAAGGTTTGGTAGGGATGTCATAATAACATTAACTTTATTTCTTAAGATTTTTTTTTTGATTTTTTTTTGTTAACTTTGTTTTGGTTTGTAGTGCTAGTGGTGTAAGTTGTGCATGATTAAAAATTATTTGAATGGTTTATTGCTAATTCTACTCGTTTCGTTTAAGAAATTAAAATATTCTACCAGCATGAAAATTTCTTTGGTCTGTGATCTCTTTGTTCTCCGAGATGATATCCAAATAAATTTTTTAAAAGCTGATGATCGATTTAAACATACTGATATACTACATATTCGGAATAGAATGCACGCCTGTAGAATGTAAACTTAAAGAGGCTGGCGTTTTCTGAAATATCTCAATTGGGAGGCAACAGAGCTCACAGTCGCACGTCTGTAGAATGTACACGTTAAGAGAGTTGCGTCTTCTGAAATATCTCAAATGGGAGGCAACAGAGCTCACAGTCGCACGCCTATAGAATGTAAACGTTAAGAGAGTGGCGTCTTCTGAAATATCTCAATTGGGAGGCAACAGAGCTCACAGTCGCACGTCTATAGAATGTAAACGTTAAGAGAGTTGCGTCTTCTGAAATATCTCAATTGGGAGGCAACAGAGCTTACAGTCGCACGTCTATAGAATGTAAACGTTAAGAGAGTGGCGTCTTCTGAAATATCTCAATTGGGAGGCAACAGAGCCCACAGTCGCACGCCTATAGAATGTAAACGTTAAGAGAGTTGCGTCTTCTGAAATATCTCAATTGGGAGGCAACAGAGCCCACAGTCGCACGTCTGTAGAATATAAACGTTAAGAGAGTGGCGTCTTCTGAAATATCTCAATTGGGAGGCAACAGAGCTCACAGTCGCACGTCTATAGAATGTAAACGTTAAGAGAGTTGCGTCTTCTGAAATATCTTAATTGGGAGGCAACAGAGCTTACAGTCGCACGTCTATAGAATGTAAACGTTAAGAGAGTTCCGTCTTCTGAAATATCTCAATTGGGATACTAGCTCTAGCTCACAGTCGCTCGCCTATAGAATGTAAACGTTAAGAGAGTGACGTCTTCTGAAATATCTCAATTGGGAGACAACACAGCTCACATTCGCACGTCTATAGAATGTAAACGTTAAGAGAGTTGCGTCTTCTGAAATATCTCAATTGGGAGGCAACACAGCTCACAGTCGCACGCCTATAGAATGTACACGTTAAGAGAGTGGCGTCTTCTGAAATATCTCAATTGGGAGGCAACAGAGTGCTTGTTTCCTTTTGCGATCGAGGATCGAAAAACAAAAGAAAACAAAGGGAACAAAAGATCCTTGAAGGACGGTTTCTTTGTCTTCTATCGCCAAGATAAGCGCAAAGCAATGGGGTTAGGTTTCAGTAAAGGAATAAAGGAAAACACAATAGGGAATCATCGGTCGTAATGGCAATTCACGAACTATAGCTAACAGTAGAGTCGCACGTCGGAAGAGGTGTACATTTTCTAGTACATAACGTTTAACTGACCTGTCCGAAGTTTTATAATCATGGACGCTATAAGAAAAGCAAGAAAACGGCGTTCGTTTTCAACTGGCGTTGGGCAGTAGTTCTTAAGGTGATCTTGGGTGTTTTTCGCAATCATTTATTTTTTAGGAACAATTATAGGATATCTATAGTGCAATTATTTTGCTGAATGCCTACAATCAATTAAATTATCAACATAAATCATTAAGAGTGGGTCCACATAAATATTTCATATAAGTGTTCTACTTTTTAAAAAAATATTTTTTAATATGAAAGGACTTGGAAAGCAAGTAACCAACATTGAAATATTTTTTTGTTCTATTGCCCGTTGCCATGGTAACAGGCCATTTTTAGTTTTGGGCATTTTTAGCCAGTTTGGGGGCCGCAAAATTTTTTTTTAAGTAGTTTTTAACAGTAGTTAGATCACATGACCAAGGGCCATTGAAAACGTAGTTTTACCGCAATAACTGGTTTTGGAAATATTTGGGTTATGAAAATACCTTTTAATTCAAACCCTTAATAGTAAATTATGTCATTAAACGTGTCACAGAATTGTCAATTTATTCTGCCGTTTTACGTCTTATACAGCAAAAATAATAGTTTTCGCAAACCGAATATTCGCGCCAATGACAGCAATGTTTACACCCTTATGTTTCTTGAAATAGTTCATGATTTTTCTTGAAATCTTATATAACAACAAGGCAATTTGTTTTATTCTACTTCACTGTTGAATATAATCGTTATTTTAAAGACACATTATCAGGAAAATTAGTTTTGAAAATGTAGAATCACATCTCATTAATATTCATACTACCGAGTTATGAGTTATGCGAAGGCTTCGAATTGACTGATTTGTCGATGGTGTCGATCAAGGTTGTACGTAACCTCGTTCCCAGGGCTTACTTTATGTTCAACCTCGTTTCTAATAGTGTCGGTGAGGGCGCTGTTTGACATCTTGGGAACGAGGTTGGGTTGTACGATTCTGATGAATTCAGGATACAGAGGCGGATCTACCTATTCATGTTTTGTTTGTTTGTTTTTTTTTGTTTTTTTGGGGGGGGGGGGGGTTGTACCATTCTCCTTCCAAACTTTACCCCAGAGGTCCGGGGTTCGATCGCTTAAAGATAGTATACACCATTTGCAGATATCGAAAATATTTACTACCGAATTATTAAGAAATCTCTTACTCATTTGAAAGTAAATAATGATTCTAGGCATCCAGCAAAATGATTGCGCTAGATATCCTGTAATTATTCCGAAAAGTAGAATTTTATAACGAAAATTTCGCGATCGCCGGACGGCGTTAGCGAAAAAACAAAGATAACACAAGAATAACTGCTCGACGCCGGTTTAAAAACAAACGCTGTTTTTCGTGTTTTTCTCGGCATCCATGATTGTAAAACTTCGGACAGCTCAGTTAAACGATATTTACTATAAAATACAACCCCCAAATCTACTTATTCGTGATAATTCAAGCAATTACCAATGGTGTATCCTACCTTTAAATGCCCTAAACAATTTTTGTTGCGGTGCCTGCGGCGAACCTATACAAACCCTGCGATTCCGGAAACGACATTTCGATCGCTGCAAACATAGAGGCACCGTATCTTCGTGTTTATCCGCAACGAAGCCGCAGTTCGTACTAAACCGGTAATAGACCGCTGTGAATCGGGGATATCATCAACACCACCGTACTTCCTCCGTAGGGTTCCGGAAGGAACCCGCACGCAACCGGTACGCAATCGCGAGGGTCCGTAGGGAATCGGGGGGGGGGGGGGGTCGACCCGTGACGCTACCGTCACGTCCCCGTTACGCAGCCGTAATAAGTCGTCACACGGGGCAATTTTCCGGCAATTTTGGGGCAATAAAAGTTGCTGGCAATCCGGTTGCTCAAAGATTTCCTTGTGTGTCATGTCACGCAATCCGAAAGCAATACGCTGGCAATACGCAGGCAACTTAAATTTTGAGTAGATAGACCACAGGGCATGGCCGATTATCTTGCACTTTCTTGACGCATATCGTGAATCTATATAAATCTTACTTTAAACTACTTAGCAAGTTGTTGGGAAACTCACAAATAAAATCCCCAGACGATCTGCGAACCAGTACTCGATAAAATCTTCATTTAAAATTCATGTTTTCCCCGTTTCGATGCACAAAACTGCCCAGTAAACATTTACGTCATTATTTTTCAACGACCAATCAACGAGGCCCTTTTGTCGTGGTGCGGTACGTTTGTGCGAATAGTGGGCAAATGGACCAATAGCGGGCGCTGTAAAATAGAGCGAGCGTAGGCGCTGTTTACAGCAAGATGGCCGACGACACGAGCTGCTCAGATGACAGCGATTCGAACACGAAAAAGTGTATTATGCACGTTTCAGATGCAGATTCCAGGGTTTTGTCGTTCACTGAAAAAGGTTGGAACAAATTTCACGCTTGTGCCGATAGGTGGAAGAATGTTTCTACTTCTACCAAAGCAGAAATCGCCAAAAAAAGCGGAGATGATCATCGGCATTCCAATCGTACACGCACTGGTTGATGTACGGCCGGAATCAGTGTCAAGGTATGTGATGATGTAGTTGAGTAGATTCCGTTAAAAAAAAGGAATAGGGCTTTTTCAGAATTAATTTGTCTTAATCCAAGAACCACCTATTCCTTCTATGTCCCCATAGATTGTGTAATTTGCACTAAACATGTTTTAAATGGAGATTAAAAAGAGTTATGACCATTGTTGACAATTTCTGTCGGGTCATAATTCGGAACCCATAATTCTTAGAGGGTTTTTATACCTCAAGCGATCTTCTTCAATTCCACAAGGGCAAAATAAAATAGTTCTGCTTCCAGCTCTAAATAGGCATGCAACTTGGTCACATGGAAATTGAAACTAGGGTAGGAACACAAATATACATGTAACTTGTCACTAGTACTGAAAGCAGTTATTACTTTATATTAGGGGGACAACAATTTAGGGGGGGGGGGGGGGGAGAGGGACATTTATATAGTACATTTTCCAGTACATTTTTCTATTCTTAACCTGGAAGCTCATATAACGTCCTTATTTGTCAGTATTTTTTATTTCCTTGCCTTTTTTTTCCTGGAAAAAAACCAACAAAAAACCTGCCTGCTTGTCTAATTGTATCCCTTTACCCCCTCACTGTCAATATTTATGTTTTGTTTAAATTTCGTTTTTTTTCCTCCAATTGTATTTATTTACTTTCCTGTGATTACACAATGTCCAGAATAGTATAATAGTACGAGTTGAAAGAAGAAATGTTACATTCTACGAGGCGAAGCAAGAATGCAACATTTATGAAGGATATTTTGCATGACGGAGCAAGAAAAATATAATAAAAATACATAGAGCAGGGGTCGGCTGGAGATACAATGTAGTCTTCCTACACATTTAAGGTTTTAGTCGGGGTTCCATAGTTTTAAAGTTAAATCAATGTGAAAAATACGGCATTCCTGGAACCTGTACTTTGGAAAGAATGTTTTTCTCATAAACAAAATGCATTCCATGTTTGTGTTTATACCTGTGTCTTTAATAAATTGTGGACAGATATGCTCCACTTTATAGAATGGAGTGAAGCATATCTGTCCAACATTTTTAGATGTTGTTGTATGTATAATTTTACCCATTATTAATTTATCTCCAGATTTCAATTCATCGGGCACTCTATTTATAAATATTCCCATTTCCCTCCCCCCCCCTCCAAATATTTTCAGATGCAGATACAACGGAAAAAGACACATGCGAATGCAGCACTGAGCCCCCAAGAAGAAAACTGCGTTCAACCTCTGGCTTCTTTCCAAGAAACCAACAAAAACTTCACAATACTGCCACGTATATGCATCATCTGCAAAAAGACAGACGTGGAGGTTTGGACAAGAAGACCCGAACAACTGTCCTTGACAAACTTTCACAATGCCAGACGCTAACTGCAGGAAAGCTTCTGGAAGCAGCGAGGAAAAAAGATCAGTGGGTGCTCTCACAGATCGAGGGAAAGGATCTTGTCACCACAGAAACATTGTATCACACAGTCTGCTTTCCATCCGACTCTCCTTAATACAATCTCAGCTGGAAATGGGCAAAATGTTTGTTATAACAGAATTGTGTATGTAAATCAGTACGAGTTGTTGTTCACCCACTCAAATGTACATTGTTAAAGACATGGACAAATTTAAGTTTTACCGTTAAGAATAAACATGTATCAAAGGCTAAAGCTGGAAAAACCTCTGGTCGTGTATATATTTTTTTCATACAATTTAGATTTCGATTTTTACCCCCCCCCAAAAAAAACCCAAAAAACAACAAATACTTAACACAAATTAAATTATAATAAAAAAACAGAAAAAGAAAAAAGAAAATGACACTTTATCCAAAAGTTAAAAATATGGCAATAACAAAATGAAAATTTGTATTGGGACATCAAACCACACCCTAATTCCTCCTAATCGAATTCTGTCTCTGTATAGTCCCTTTTTAGCAAGCAACAGCAATGAGCAATCAATTCCCATTGAAAATGTACACAGCTTTCCAATCCTGGTCAATAGAGGGCGCCCTCTATATACAGGTCATTAAAAATGCAAATATTTAATTAACTGGTGAACTTGCGATTGGGGATTTTGGTTTTTCGTGATCCACATGATCCCAGCTAACAGACTGCAGTGATTCCACTTAGATTCAAGAGGTGCGCCAAGGAAATCAATTTCTGAGCACATTTTGCAGCCATGCCCTGTGGTCTAAGAATGGGTTTCTACTTTGAGGCAACCATCGGAGGCAACCACCAATCAGATTGCGCATAGCGGATGACGTCATATTTGTCTCGGCTGAAAGTTTTCAAGCGGTAGCCATTTTTCTGTCGCACAAAGATTTTTTTCATCATAAAATGACCGAAACCTGTAAAATTGTGTGGTCATTTGACAAGGAGGTTCAACTTATAGATTTCTACAAGGGTATGTATCAGTTTTAGTATCATATGCAGGCCTAGATTATACAAGGCATCGTGAAAAAACGGTTCAAAAATTATATATCAATGCTAGTGTGTGCACTTCATGCCATCGTGTTGCATTTAATTCGTGAAAATAATCATGTTCGTGAACAAAATATCTAACATATTATTATATTATATATCTACTAGTACTATCTAGATTTATTGAACTAACCAAACTAGTCAGCAGCATTTAAAACCACCTGTAGTGTCGTAAATAGAGGGTAGGGTTTCAGTTTCTTTGGAAAAACTTGGGGTAAACAACGATCAAGACGACATAAAAAACGCAACATAGCCTAGGCTAGTCCTATGCCTATGCCATATCAAGTATAGTATTATTTGTTATTACGGTACATTTTGTACTGGGAAATTAAGGAAGAAATTCACAGTTTCTTGTAAAATACTGTTTAAAATTGTAAAAGATAGGGCAAATATAACCAGGAGAAGATTGCCCTATAGCTAGGTTGTAAATGTCATTTTGAAGTGACCAGATCTTGTTTAGAATTGTTATAACGAGGTTTCACTCCACAATCTGTCACCCAACAACATTGATTTTAGCAATTAAAGAAAACTAACAATCGGCTTCTCAAAGTTCTCAATTTCTGATCAGCTCGTGTTTTATTTGCCAAATAAAATAGGTTGATGCAATTGATTCAATTATGTTGAATTAGTGACATAGAAGGCTGACAGCCATCAACTTATGTTGGCTGACAACCACCAAATTGTTTAGCAATTCTATACAAAAATACAAAATGTTTTGAATTCAGTGTTTAAATATTGTTATTAAATATTATTTTGTTGTGTACAATTTGTCCATTTTCAGATCACCAAACCTTGTGGGACCCCAAACATGTGGAGTATTGCAACAGGGCCAAGAGGGAGGCTACCCTCTCTTACCTCATCAAGGACATGGGCAATAGCTCTAATGGAATGTCATTCACAGGTATAAGACAATAACAGCTTTAACCAGTCCGCGCCGGGATTATTTTAACAACGCCGAGCCGACGGGCGGGATTATTTTTAACGAAACTCGATCAGAAGCGTGTTCAGGCTGATAGTGCCGGGAAGCACACTCACGCATTTCCGGCCTTGCGCGCTGCTGACATACATTTCCGAACTTGAACTTGGCGTGTTTATGCGTCATCCGTTTTGAATTTTGGGGAATTTTTGCGTTTATATACGTCATCCGGCGCGAACTGGTTAAAAGACCATAAAGGGTGCTACATTGTTACAATTCTTTTCTATTATTATGCAAGTGGGTCAGTCCATAAATTAGGGGTCCAGTTTATTGTGTCCTGTTACATCTGACATAAGATTGTTTATATTTTTATATTATATTTGATGCCTTCTGTATCTCATAGTACCTGCAAAACACAAAGGTTTGAAGTCAATATTAGTGAATTTCATTTGCATGGGCAGGTGTAACATGACACAAAATAATGTCACACTTTAGGGCACCTTATTTATGGACTATCCTAAATGCAAATGTATTTCAATAAAATGTGCATAATAGTACATAGATAAACCTTAATATTGGTAGTCAACGTTTATAGGCTGTCCCGCAGGATAAATCAACCATGGAAGTGAGACTATGTTTTAAAATGTTATCAAACACAACTAGCCTCTGATTCAAAACACTTAAAAACTGTATTAGCTAATTTCTCTTACTAAGTAAATGGCCTGTAACAGAGCAATGTTTCACTTTTGTTTGTTCTTATCAAAAATATAACCTTGCTATATGATCCTAGTTCTGCATTGTCATGTAAAAATATTAACCCTTGATCTTTAAAGTTGGTTTGTTTGTGTTTTTATTGACTAATTTATTGTGCCTACCTTCCTTCTAGTATAATGTAATCTATGTTAAAAACCTTAATGTTGTTAAATAAATGTTAAAGTTAAAGTAATGTTAAAATGTTAAAGTAATGTACATGTATATGCATGTCAACTGGCAGAGTTTCATTCGAGTCCTTGCAAATCCTTTCAACTAATCATTTCATAAAGCCAGTCCCAAGTAACTGGTTGAACAATGACAAAGGAATGCTTTTGTTAACAGTTCATTTGAATAGCTAGTGACTTGACTTGAGACTGAAGGACTTAATTGTGATGGACTTGCAGAGACTCAAATACAACTCTGTAATTTGGGCTGTTTGAAAGTTTTAATAAATTTACATTTCTTTTAACAGTGGTTTTGAATAATAAAACAGTGTCATAAATATCAGTTGTGCTTTTGAATCTTATTGAGTTTTTCTTGACTAATTTCTTTCATCCTACATTTTGTTTTTATGCAGCTAAATATTTAATTAAACTAATTAAATTAAGTTAATTATGCACTTAAAGTTAATAAAATGCATGTTAATAAAATAAACTGAACCAACCATTTACAGAGTACTATTGCTTAAAGGGATCGTATACGTTTGGTAATTACACGTTTCTCAGACTGTGTATTCCATTGCAGATTATTCTTCCTGCGTGGACATAACCGCTCCAGATTTTCGGCAATATTCCAAAATCGCTACCAACTTTTGAAATGATTTTTTTACAGGTTAGTTTTATGGTATATAATCTATAACTATATAGGATTGAAACAAACAATGGGTTCCAATTACCAAACGTATATGATCCCTTTAAACAGTATTTCAATATGACGAAACTTTGAAAATGCACATAAATAAGATATAAGTCCTTGAGTTGAATGCAAAAAGATTGGTTCCATACTGAATTACAAGTTTCTATTAAAGGTTATACATTAACAAAAAATCGATACATGTACCATTAGCAACGGCTCTGTAATGTCTCTAAATTTGATCACGACAGTTAAGGATGTGAAAGACCGGTTTAAAAACATCCGAACCACATTCTCGAGGGAAGTGAAGCGTACAGAACAAACCAAAAAATCAGGAGGTGGTACAGATGATGTTTACCAGAGTCGTTGGGGTCACTTTGGAAGGATGGCATTCCTGAAGGACTCTATCAAAGCTGGGAAAAGCCAAGATACGCTGGAACTAATGGTAAAGCCACGTTACCAATTGAAAGTAAACATTCATTAGTGCCTTTAGTTTAAACCAGTTAAGGGAAATATTTTATGTATTTTGCAAAATAATATTTTCGGCTTACTTTTTTTAATCAATGTTAGCGTTTTTTGGGGGGAAAGGTGCTTACAAATTTAGTTTCCCACACCATATTATTTCTGCTTTCGCTCGTCAGAAAGTTTTTCCTTTGTTATTAGAATGAAGACGCATTCAGCGAAATGGAAGAAACCAGCCAACAGACTCAAGAAAAGCAGCCTCCAACAAAACCAACAACCAACAAGAGGAAACTTGGCTCCACAAAGCAGGCACTCATGGAAGAAGCCATTAAGGTTCTTACAAAAGATGAGAAGCCTGACGATGGAGAGGAATTCTTCGCTCGGCACGTTGCTATCTCCCTTCGCAGACTTCCCTTAAATGCAAGAGAGCACGCGAAGCTTGAAATCCAACAAGTCTTGTTAAAATACTGCACTTCGGAAGACTAAATATTTAAAGGAGGCACAATTCTTGAAAATAAGGTTTTGGCTTTTCCCACTTATTTTTAAACGTTCAATGGTTCTCGTATTCGCCTCTGAAGTAGAATTTGTCGGTCGGCAAAAATAATTTGGAAAACAATTTTAGTTGTACCGTACCTGTATACAAGGTGGCCAATAAAAAACGGACAAGTATACTTCCACTACCCTGAGGGAAAAAAATACCTATACACCAATAGGTGAAGAAATTTTCTAGAAGAAAAATGATATTAAGATATCTCGTTTTGGGCCAGTAGTTTTAGCCCCATACCCTATTTTGTGAAGCACAGTCGGGGGTTCTTTCGCACCAAGGAACCACTAAACCACCCCTGTAAATTCGACATGACGCTGTTAAGTTATTTCTGGGTGCGAAGTGACCACTGACTTCACTTCACAAAATAGGATCTGGAGCTAAAAGGACTAGCCCAAATCGAGATATATTGGCATCATTTTTCTTCTAGAAAGGATCTTCACCCTTTGGTCTAGGTATGTTTTGGCCTCAGGGTAGTAGAAGTATGCTTGACCGTTGAGATTTGCTTCTCCATTTGTTGGGGGCCACCCTGTATAGAGTGCAGCATACAAACGTTTTGGCATATTTTGCATATTTTGGCTAAAAACAAATTTAGCATTCTTGTAAATATCGTTGCTGTCAAGTTAATTAAATGGGCGTAAGAAAATTATTTTATTCTGTCATAAAATTGCAATGCGCAAGTATTCCCCTCTCCCTTAAACCATTAATTCCCAAGCTTACAGAACCTTTCCCTGCCAACTGACGGCTCCCTCATCAGACATGAAGTACTTTTCGATTTCTTTCCGCACATCCTTGGCTTCAGCGGAGTAGAAGTTTGAACCACCTGGATTCACTGCGAGCATGGACTTGGTTGGATGATCGCCTCTCCAGGATCCTGGGACTACGGTGCCGCTTTGGACATCTTCTTGATCCATTATTTCGGCCGGGGAGTAAATCTGACGTGTTGCTGATGTACTGCGCAAGTAGTTGTGCAGACAGCACGATGCCAGCACCACTTGCTTCACCTTCTCGGGGGCCAGGTTGATTGGAGCCCTGAAGACACGCCACCTGTTGGCTAAGATGCCAAATGCATTCTCTACGCATCTTCTTGCTCTTGACAACCTTGAAAACAAAAAACAATGCTTTGTATATAATAACTTACCACGCTGTTTATTTCATTCTGAAATAATCATGCAACGGTCATTTTCACTCTGTCGTCACATAATAATAATAATTTAAAAGACCCTAAATTGATAAGCGCATAATGTAGTTTTAAAAACAAATTAACAAATTGTTTGGATTTGTGAAAACTAAAGGCTAACCTGTAATTAAAGACGCGTGACGAGTTGTCGAGGTTGCTCCCTGGATATGGTTTCATGAGGAAGGGCTTCAAGCTGAAGGCATCATCAGCAACGAAGTCATATGGAATGGCTGTTTGTCTGGAAGGGAGTGGCTCAGCTTCAGGAAGATTCAGCTTGTTGTTAGTGATGGCCGCACTCAAGCTACACTTGTTCCATACGCCCCCGTCACTGATTCTACCGTTTGTTCCGACATCAACATATCGGAACATCAGATCTGCGTCGACTACAGCCATAAGAACAATGGAATGGGTGCCCTTGTAGTTGTAGTAGTAGGAGCCGGCATTAGGTGGGGGTTGTATGACAATGTGCTTGCCGTCTATCGCTCCGAGACACATTGGAAAGTTCCACATATCTTTAAACTGGTTGGCTATACCCTTCCACTCTTTTGGTGTTTTGGGAACCGTCAGATACTCCTTCTGAAGGGCACTTGAGAGGGCTTTGCATGTCTGAGAGACGATGCTGGAGATGCTTTGCCGACTAATTCGAAAGTTAAAGGAAAGTGAGAGAAAGGTTTCTCCTGTTGCAAGGTATCTGAGAGTAACGGCTAAGCGTTCTTCAGGGGAAATTGCTTCACGCATCAATGTATTCGCTTTCTTGATGGAAGGGCCAATAAGCTGAATGAGATGGTGGAAGCTTGTGGAGTCCATTCGAAGCCACGACCTATGATTTAAAAACAGAACTAGTGGTCTACATGATTTAGGGACAAATTAGACACCTGGCCAACGACTGTGAAAATACACCACATATATGTTTACAAATACATTTACAATTCACGCAAATTCAGTGGAATATAGCCAGCTATGAACTTACCAAATATACTGACCCACATCTGTGAATAGCAAATACATGTACTTCAAACGATTGATGGGATATCAATCAGTCAAACTAACTATTACAGTATTTGGTTAAAAAAGGCCAGAGCTAAATGTAGCTAAATTATTTTACCATTCTCCATAGTCTGAGAGCCAAGTTCGAAAAGAAGCTTAATTTTGTTTTGTAGTTCGTTTCACCCCAAATGGGAAAGAGTTTGGCACTTGTGAGGGGGTGTCTCTGGACTATTTTAAAACCGGGTGCAAGCATCCAAGGTGGCAGCAAGGTACTGTAATTCACCAATCTCTCAAGGTAACGCCGCCTATTCCCCAAATGAATATTTTGTAGGAACAAAGTATAGGCTGAGTAAAATAAATGTGTACACACCCATCTATGTTTCTAATGAAAACACTGGTCCAAGGATGGCGTTGTTTCCCATCAGTAACAGACTACCATATGCCGTGTGTTGAATCTCCAAACAATCCCCCAAGCACGCAAATCGGCGTGTAAAATGATGTTAAAGAAATATCGAATTATCACATTAACACAAACGTTAAACAAAATGTTGTAAAGGCGCGCGTTGGTATAGAAAATATCCCAATTCAATTAACTCCGACTAATAAAACAAACACATACACGTACATCTCTCGGATTGTTTAGAACAAATAAATCAGTGAAGCTTTTTATTCTCAAAATATATTCCTGTGGTTATTTTTTAGTAGGCCTATCTTAGGTCTATACTAAACCAATTTAGCCTAGGCTAGGCCTACTTATAGCGACTAGCGAGTGCCCACTTTCAAACTTGGGGTACCCGGAACTGAAGTCTTTAAAACATTGAAACTCGTCGTGTCTTTTACAGAATGATGAATAGTGAGGAATGTTAAAACAAGTTGGAAAAAAGGTGAGAAACGTGGACAAATACAAATTGCCTACCTGTAGCTTTCGTTATCCTCGTCCGAGAGCTCCTTCAATAAGTTGCAGAAACAACCTTGCTCTTTTCTTCGAAGCAGCCAATTTCTCGCCCACAATCTCTTTTTGGCAGGCTGACTTTCATCCTCCAACAACAAGACCAATAATGCAGCAGCTTTCTTTCGTTTTAGCGACATTTCAGTTGAAACGAAACGATCAAAAGACAGTGGAGACGCACCCGTGGTGAATACAACAGGTGCGCAAGTAACATGTAACATGTGTTTGCTGCGTTTCTTTTAAATATTATATACTACCTACTGATTGATTGCTCGATGCGCGTGCAATTTTTATTGCGCGCGCGTTGCTTCAAAATTGCCGCGTGTGTCATGAAAATTGCGTCAACAAAAGTTGCCTCGGCGTTGCCAACAAAATGTTGCCGGCAATCTGATTGCCCCTAAATTGCCTCGTGTGACATCGCCAAGACCCTTTGTACTAATAACGTAACCACAACATTCTCTCCCGGGTGTTCACAATTTTGCTTAAAAAAACCGCAACGCTAGTAGGTATAATTAGCAATTTGGTAGACGACATACGTCGTTCAGTAACAATTCTTTAATTATTAGCTGATAAGTACCATAATAAACAGAATGCACAACCAGCTGCTTAGCTACATTGCTACCTGCATCCAAAACGATATGAAAATGTGAATTCTGGCTTATTATCATTGACGTCTGTAATGTTAACTGGTGGTTGGTTCGTACTGAAACTGTATACGGGAAAAGAATTGTGAAGGATTTACATAGATTTAACCTTGAATAAGATTAAAACTGCTGCAAACTGCTTACTGGCTGGAATGACCTGAAATATACAAATCAAATAAGTTAAGAGGGCCTAATGATTCGATCTTAACAAGATCTTCTTCAGAGACATAATGGCTGTGTACACAAAACAAACATATAGGGCAACATGCAGCATGATGAACATCATAGCTGGCAGGGGAAACACAAAAGAAGAAGTTCTGTGGGAACAACAAAAGGAGGATTAGGCTGAAGGGTTAAAGGAAAGGTCAGTGTGGGTAGGATCAAAGAAAGAACTAACAAAGAAGTATTAATAAGAGAAATGTGAAGGGGGGGGGGGGGGTAGGACAATAGACATGTCTATCATGCTGCATGTTGCCCTATGTTGTTTCGTGTACACAGCCATTATGTCTCTGAAGAAGATCTTGTTAAGATCGAAATATTAGGCCCTCTTAACTTATTAGATTTAACCTTGTTATAGGCTTGAAAACACCTACTTGGCAACCTTCCCCTTCGCTACTTTCTTTCAGCTGGCTGGCACGCCGACCTCCGTGATCATCCAGCATCTTCCACTCCTTGGTTTGTGCGCCCTGTTCTTAAGTATGCTGCACCCGTGTGGCATGATAACATTAGTTCCCACCAAACGCAGCAGATTGAACGAATCCAAAAAAGGGCTTGCCATATTATCCTTGGCAATACATATACCCTTATACACTGATGCTGTGGCTCTCACGGGTCTCCAGACACTTGAAGAGAGACGTCTTCAACTTTGCTCTCAATTTGCAATCAAATGTACGACCTCTAACAAATACGCCGAATGGTTTCCTCACAACAATAACTCCTGTACAATGTGCCTACGACACACTTCTATTTACCACATTCCTAAGATAAAAACTAAGAGATGCGGTAACAGTTGCATTCCTTACATCACCAAACTTCTTAACCAATAATAACCGGTGCTGGATCATCATTTCAACGTGTTTCCAATTGATTATTATTTCAGTATATACAACATGAAACATATTATATGTATTCCTCGCTGGTGCAATAATCTTGGCCAACCGTCATGTAATTTTGTATTTTTTTTGGTCTATTTGAATTTTAACTTCAAGTGACATTTTAACGTGTTTTTTTAATTTTAATGTATTATATTTTAATGTTTTTATTGTAATCACCTGCTTTTTGCTGCGAAATAGTGTTAATACATTTGAATTGAATTGAATTGAATTGGCTTGCGTCCTCCTAACGCTTTACTGGCTTTGTGGCGCCACGTATACTGATCAGAAGCAGTTTCTTAACTGAAATGAACTACCCTTTCAACTATGGTAGGGAAGGGGTTAAATATTGCATTAAATTAAATAAAGTAAAGTAACTCAGCTTAGCTTCCCCGTGGAATCCCTTAAGTCTCCTGACGACAGACAAAGCACTGTCCGAAGCGTTGAGCTCCTCCCCTCCCCCGGGTCTTTTTGGAACCAAACAAACTTACAAAATAGTGCAACTGCAAACAACAAACAATGATCTTATTGCCTTCACCAGCATGCAAACCTTTAAACCTGCTGATTTGGGTCAATAATTCTCCAATAATTAACAGTCAATCTGGCCAGTTCAACGTGACGGATCATCTCGAGAGCTGGAATAACTAATTGGTACCGACTTCTAAGTCCTATATAGTTTGTTATTATAGCGTCACTGTTTTCACGAAGAGGCACTCAAACGCTAAAACGCAAGTCAGTACGCGTACTAAAGCGCGCGCCCCTTTATAAACACGTTAAAATCAATGCTAAAATTCGCCTTGGGATTTTAATGATTTCTTTTGGTAGTATAACTTTACCAGGTTGATATTGCAATATTTAATCGTAATGAAATTCGCCCCTTCGTGAAAACGGACTTTGAAAACTAAGAATGCAAAATTAAACAAACGGTAGGTAACTTGAGGTTTACCGTCGAGGTTTTACGGGGTTTTACAAAGTTTTACCTCAGAGTAAAATAACGTCTAATTACTGCTTGTTTCATTCCGCAATCTTCTCTTACCGTTTCTCCTGTTTTGTCAGACTGGTGAACCGTACGCAATTAACTTTGCTTACTGCCTAGATATTAAATTCAATTGGTGCTTATACATTTTTAAAAGTATTCTGTGGTAGCTTTATTTAGATATTATTTCCCACTATGGTCATTTAGAAAGTTGGACATTTGTTATAAAGAAATGTAAGATTTTCTAAAATTAAACAGACGGTAACTTGAGGTTTACCGTCGAGGTTTTACGAGGTTTTACGAAGTTTTACCAAGTTTTACTTCAGAGAGTAAAATAACCTCAAGTTATACTGCTTATCTCATTCCGCAATCTTCTCTTACCGTTTCCCCTGTTTGTCAGACAGGTGAACCGTACGCAATTAACTTTACATAGGCCTAGATATTAAATTCAATAGGTGTTTATACATTTTTGAAACTATTCTATGATCGTTTTATTCATATCATTTCTCACGATGATCTTGTAGAAAGTTGGACATTTGTTATAAAGGAATGTAAGATTGTTGGCAACAAATTCAGCCACGATTCACCGAAACTCATAAAGTGAGTCACACGTACACTCGGGTCAGATGTACCCAGAATCTGCATCCAAATTTGCTTAGTCTTTTTGCGGGTCAAATATTAAACCTGATTTACTTGCTAATAAATGGAATGACGTACAGGCCTACTTCATATTCCAGTGTAGACTTGACCCAAGTCGGACTTACCATGGAGTTAAGACTACCAATTTGCTTTCGTCAATCCGCCCGAATAATTATGTGCATGCTTTGTTGGCCTTGGATAAAGGGCGCCCTCATCTGGTTGTCGTTCCGCGATCGGCATCAACGTGATGTCGTGATGTCATCATGTCAGTGCAGTAAATCCGCCTTGACAGATCGGCCAATCAAACCCCCCGCGGTGATATGTAGTTATTCATAAATTATTTGCATACGCATCACATGGTTGCGCGATGTATGCCAAATAAGTCCGCCAATCGGAGTAAGGACTACCTATACCGCTAACGGACTATGGAGGAATGGTAGGCAGTACTGACACTAGTACACTTTGATGCCTTCTCAAATTCAATAACTGCGTCCATACTTCGTTTATTTAGTTAGAGTACGGTATAGTGCAAACTTAACGGCCGGAAAATGTACACGATAGCTAGACTATATAAACCGTTTGTACATGTACACATAATGTAAACATGTACATGTGTATGTACATAATTGTGTACATTGTACATCACTATGTCCACGTACGTCCGTCACACAACTGGGTCAAAGTTCATATTATTACAGATATATGCTAATTTATACAATTCTGCAATTTGATTGGCCGCTACCGTTTTCGGTAGATGAGCTCATAGGTTGTGTACAAACGTGTGGCAGATTCGTCAAGTCGGGATTTCTGAACCACACATAAGCATGGGCGGCGCATGAGGGCGCGCTATGATGAGCGTGGACGTGACGCGAGGCGCACGGTGTGGATGACCATGAGCAATGTTACCACAGAATCCCGACTTGGATCAAGTCTAATTCCAGTGCAGCTTTTGCTGTAACGTTCGCTTCATCTCAGGCGCAGATCCAGGGGGGATGGGGGGGCCGCGGGGACACGTGCCCCTGGGTAAACTAAGTAAAACAAATGGAGTAGGGGATAAGAGGGGGAGGTGAGAGAAAAGGAAGGGAGGAGGATCGCTTCGGAGGGCAGCCGCACTCGTTCAAGTTCTCCCTGCACCCGGAACCCTCTCAGGGTCTCTACTCACCGGAAATGGGCGTTACCCGCCGAAGGCAACCTGAACCCGCCTGGCGCGCATCTAGCCGACGTTGAATCCCGACGTCATCAAATTTGATGCAGTTACTTATTTGCAGCATGACATTTAAGACAAAATGGCGGATATTCAGCGTCGTCTGTCGTCCGAAGATCTGTCGTGTTGTTTGAATTCTGCAGCGAAAATATTATCCCTCGAAGATTTCAGCAGCGAAAGGAGAATCCTTTCTTCGTGGTCACGATGTTTTTGTGAATTTGCCGACAGGTTATGGGAAATCCGTCATTTTTCATGCAGCCCCATTTTGCTCGGAGCTCGCACGTACGGCCAGGTACTCGGCGTTTTTCAGCGTGTTTGGTCAGTTTCTTATCGCCGCATACCCGGCATGCTGGTCTGTGCGTTATCGCCACATTTTTAAGCATGTCCATGCTGTGGGGAGTAGGCCGTACGGTGTACACATTTTTCTTTTCATCCCGTTTTGACCTCGTGGGTCTAAGAGAACCCTTTGGTTTTGGACGTAGTTTTGTCTGGAGATTATGATTAAAAATAGTTCTCCACAAATACTTCTGTCGAATTTGAGTAATTATCGACCAAAATCGGCACTAAATGATCAACAGCGACGGGGCATTAGTTCATGGTCGCATTACGCTAGCGTGTCACATTAGTTTGAAATACATGCTCTGATACCACGTGATCCGAATCTCCAATCACAACTCAGGTCATAGACCATTGTATCATTGCGAATCAAAACAATCATGGCGTCGACCATGTCACGGTCGTCGCGTGTCGAAGACTCCGTGATAAAACCAGTTGTTTTGTTCACTTAAAATAATGTTACGGCCGAGAAAATCTTTGTGAAAACAACAACGAATTGGCAGAGAAGTTGGTGAGCCTAGACCTGCTACTGTGTGCTACAACTGTCGTACGAGAATTGGTCGTGAAAACCAGCCAAACAGTCGTGACACTACACAGTACATGCATCGGGTTTACGCTAAACGTTGCGTGTTACTTGTACCGCTGGAATATTGATCCCGAACGTCTGACAATCTGCAATACTGGGAAAGCACAATTGCCTCCCAAAACTCAGTCTCGGCCTAGTCGGGTTCGCTGTCATCGTCGGGTCCCGTATATTGCCGCCTAGATTAGTACTTTGTGTCAGTAGATGTATTGACAAGGAACCAAGCAAGAGGTTGAGTTACCCAATATTCTCGGACAGGCCAAAACAGTAAAGATGCAGGTAGGTCATGTGGATCCCCGGTCATGTACACGTATAGGCTATATAGTAAGGTCAAAATTAACGATCTAATCTGCTTCCCCAGCTTCCCAGATTGTGTCTATACCGAATTTTGAGAGGCTGTTTTACCTTAAAAATGTATGTTGAATAGACATAGGCCTACTTGTAGACAAAATCAAATTTAAATTCATTTTACTTACCTTGGCCCCGGAAAATATGCTTCTGAAGTTCTGGTTATTAACAGATCTACCCCGATTTTTGGGGTGGGGTTGCACGGTGGTCGGGGGGTTGGTTGCACGGTGGTTGGGGGGTTGGTTGCACGGTGGTTGGGGGGTTGGTTGGGGGTTTGAAAATAACCCCCTGTTATATGCTTCAGTCCAGCTTCATCACCATTACCAAACTGCACGAATGATATGATCAGTTCAAATCTTCAATATCTACACGCCTTCCTAAAAATCACTAAACTTTCTCCCATAAAATATTATATCAACGATGGCGGTGTTCGTAAACACTTGCGAGCTGTAGCTATGACCTTTCACCGCTAGCTCAAATTATGCAGTTTCTACGCAACGGTCGACCACTAAGAAAACGACTATAAAGGTCAGCTTAATCTATTAGCATAATGAGCACCGCCCCCAAAACCTCAACTTAACCATTGATCCAAGGCGTTCAGGTATCTTCAGTTAATTTGCATATAATAGGCTAATTGTTTGAGCTCCTATTACCGCTGCGCTCTACGTACGGATAACGATGAACGCCTTGACCAATGCTATATCGGAGGTGGCTCCGCAACGTATGATAATACTCAGACTACCTGGCATCGAGGTTCGATACAAAACAATTCCGTGCGCCTGGTGAACATGTGGTCATTGAATTGCAGTAATTTCCCCTCTGTTGTCTGTTACCCTTTTATTGCAGTGCATCTCGACTGTAAGCTATGTTGCCTCCCAATTGAGATATTTCAGAAGACGCCACTCTCTTAACGTTTACATTCTATAGGCGAGCGACTGTGAGCTTTGTTGCCTCCCAATTGAGATATTTCAGAAGACGCCACTCTCTTAACGTTTACATTCTATATGCGTTCATTTTTTTTCTCCGAATATGTAGTATATAAATATGTTTAAATCGATCATCAGCTTTTTAAAATTTTAATTGGATATCGTCTCGGAGAACAAAGAGATCACAGACCAAAGAAATTTGCTTGCTGGTAGAATATTTTAATTTCTTAAACGAAACGAGCAATAAACCACTCAATTAACATTTAATCATGCACAACTTACACCACTACAAACCAAAACAAAGTTAACAAACAAATTAAAAAAATAAATAAATCTTAAGAAATAAAATTAATGTTAATATGACATCCCTACCAAACCTTTTGTTTCTCTTCAACCCTTAATTGAGAAATACATGTGTATTAGAAAAGCAATTAGTAACCTAATGGTTAGACCTAAAATATGACGTTACACTTTGTTTAAATGGGGGCGCTCTTCAAAATGGACAACATCCGAGTTACGTTGTTTTCGTAATTTATGGTTAAAAGCGGGAGGGTAATAGTCGTGGTTGAGATGCCGATTGTTCTTATCTTAGCAATCTTAGAATAAACCACAAGGGAAACCGACTACTGGTGCAGTTAATACTATTTTTGAAAATTGAACAAAGAAATTAACTGGAGCGGGGCTTGAACCAGCAACCAGTCGGGATTGCCGTTTCGGTGCTCTGCCAACGGAGCTATCCAGTCCCGTGTTGGTAAATATCTCTGTTCGAGTACACTAGTCAGAAGCCACAAACCCGTAGTCGCATGTGGCCAGTGATCACATCAAAATTCACGATACCAGCAACATTAGCAATGTTGCTTTGACCCAAACAGGGATCCCTTGGTTATTTACTTTGCCTCACTTCTGGTTTTTAAGACTTTTTTTCTTTCTTTCTTGTTTGTTTGTTTGTGTTAAGTTTTAGTTTTTGCTTTTGCTTTCTCGAAAGGCCGGGGGGGGGGGGTGGGCAAGTGCTGCATGTGTAACTATGTATGACGCTTATCGAAGATAACATTAAGATATCAAGTTTGAAATTTGTGAAAAGACTAATCATAAGCTATTTACCAAAATTATAGAGAATACGAATACCAATCGTCTTCTAATTTAGGCGCCGTCTAATTTGTTCTTGATTCACAGGGACGTATCAGTCGAGAAGACACCGAACACTTTCCAGAGGCCAGTACGTCAACCTTAACCTCGCAGAGTTGAAGAGTTGCAATGCCCGGAATATCGACGCTCACGTAGCGCGCCCTCAACGGTTTTCCACACTCAATGTCGACGGTCCCTCCTAATGGTTGGGCTTGACTGCTGGTAACTGGTGCCCCACATGCCGCGTTCTGTGTGACGGTCTGGCTTAGCCCTGCACGAACCTGAGCACCCTTAAGTCGGTCACCTTTAAATAACATTCATCATAGGCATAACAATACTCTTTCTGGCGTCACACCGAGGTAACACACTCTAATCTTTTGTGATCTTTTCAGGAAAATTCGAACATTCGAATAGGCAAATCGTTTTCACCCAGCCAAATACCTATTCAACGGTAGCGCTGGCCTGGCCGCGATTTTTTTTTTCCAAACGACATCGCCATAAAACTGGTTTTTAGCGCATCTGATTGGCTATCTGTTACGTCATGGTAGTAAATTTTACTCTCAATTTATTGACCCTAGGATTCTCAACTTATTGACCCTAACCCTAACACTTTTTGACCCTAGGACTCGGCTTTTTTTACCCTTGCACGCCATGCAATGCGACACATGGATAAATGGATGTCAAACAACCAACAACGTGCTCAATCAAAATATAAAAAGTACAGTCGTCTTTGGCAAAGACTAGAACTATCTGTGATACTAGCAGCCTTGCATTCAAGACTATTCACCGGAAGGTTTTTTAACGTACTTGTTTTATACAAGCCAACAAAACACATTTTATTCCCTTTTAAAATATTTTGTTTGTATTCATTATAAAAAGCGAGCCAGTTATTCGATCTATGAACATTCTGGTATACTTACTGCAACAGTCTCCACGGTTTAGGATGGTTACTTTGGTAACACATTGTTCTTCTTCAAAATCGACTCTCCACCAGGGGTTTGAAGTGCGGGCAACTACAACATTCAATTTGTGAAAATATATTTATTTTGAATTTTTGGTTGAGATTCTCATTTTCAGAAAATGTGAAAGTGACAGTCCTTAAGAATAGATAGGATACAACCATTTGCAGATATCGACAAATTTTACCACCGAATTATTATCTTACTTATTTGAAAGTAAATAATGATTGTACGCATCCAGCAAAACATTATTGCGCTAGTTATTTTGTAATTGTTTTTAAAAAAATGTACTTGTATAACAAACAAAAAATCACGATCGCCAGACGGCGATCGCAAAAATCCACCAAACCAAAATAAGAATTACTGCCCGGCGCCGGTTGAAAACGAACGCAGTTTTCCTTTTTGTCTTAGCATCCATGATTGTAAAACAGTAGTAAAATCTACTTGAAACAGTCAATATTGGTGCAGATTAAATTCATTCATTATATTGAACGGGGTTGGACAGACTGTTCCCATTTCAAATTGACGTTCATGTCTCCGTTGAAAATATTCCCCATTTACATGAAACTTAAAAAATATATATCTTACCGGTGTGTGAACAGAACGCCATTTGTGATGAGCCGCTGCCGTCCACTGCGTTACGTGCTGGAAAATTTCCGCTAGCATGGGATGAGCTTTGTGAAGTAGGCTTACCAACGATGTTATACCCAATGGAACCTGCGTCGAGACATTTTATGAAAGTTGGAATGCGACTTTAAAAAATGTAGGTTTTATATACAAAACACGATAGCTATACCTTGCCAATCGTAAAAAACAAATTGCTGAAACTTTTAAACGGGATTCAAACGTTGATCAACGATAATCAATGTTTTTGTGGAATTTTCTTGTGTGGTTTTCTTTTAGTGCAGCAAGGAGCCTCGTACTATGGCACGCCAAAGCGGAATTTATTAACGTCTGCACGGCAATTGTCAATATTACAAAATCACCACAACCCGCTGGAAAAAAGTCAACATTTACCAAAAAAAATGTGCCAACCCTAACCTTAACCCATTTTGTTTTATGTTGACAATTTGTTGGCACCCGTTTTTGAAAATGTTGCAGGGTTAAACAAAAATCCGCTTTGGCGTGCCATACTCATGGCATACATCCTCAGCAGATTGTGTTTTTACTTTTGCAAAGAGAAGTCCAAAGGAAAAAAACCTCCAGTCTGGCTCTTCAAACTTACCCACGCATTGAGCAAGCGGCAATTCCTCTACAGTGACTTCACACAGTTGCAAGGTGGCCGTACCAGGGATATTCACACTGATGTAGCGCGCTGTCAACGCCGGCGAGCAATCAAACTCGATGGTGCCACCGAGTGGTTGGGCTTGGGCAGCGGTGACAGGCGATCCACAAGTTGGGTTGTTGGTTACAATGTCGCTTTTACCAGCGCGGACAACAGCACCTGCCAAACGATCGCCTGCAAAGGGAAGTTCAAACAATCAGTTGGTGATTTTGGTGCAATATTACCTAATGATTGTATAACTAATCTTGTTTTATGTCTGCAAGGGCTCCCGTATATACTTACTGCAGCAGTCTCCACGGTTGAGAATTTTAACTTTGCTGATGCAGTGGTCACCTCCAAGATCAACTCTCCACCATGGATTCAAAGTATTGGCATCTTAAAGTAAAACAAAAAAGAATTACAAATAAAGAGTATAGGAAACTAAACAAGATTCAACCAAGACCGAACAATATCATTTTAGATCATATTTATACCACGTGACATATTTCACTCATGGGCAATAAGATACGACTATACATTTTCAGAAGATAAACTTGCGTCCTGGACAAAATGAACACCCCAACTTAACTGTAAAACTCGAGATATGTTTGGACCTGATTTTAATGATTTCAAAACTCACATGAACGTTAATTAGTAAGTAATTATTCAGGAGCAAAAACCGTAGCTTCAATAAAGGGTGGGGGGGGGGGGGTAAACCCCAATATAGCGCCACCCCTAGACAGATGTTTCTCAGTCCCATTGGTAGCGACCAGTCTCCCAACTCTTCCGACTACTAATTTGTTAATTGTTAATTGTCTTACAGGTGTGTGAACATGACGCCATTTGTGATGAGGGGCTGCCGTCCACTGCGTTACTTGCTGGAAATTTTCCGCTAGCATGGGATGAGCTTTGTGAAGTTGGCTTACCAACGATGTTATACCCAATGGAACCTGCGTCGAGACATTTTATAAAAGTTGAAATGCGACTTTAAAAAAATGTAGGTTTTATATACAAAACACGATAACTATAACTTGCCTATCGTAAAAAAACAAGATGCTGACACTTTTAAACGGGATTCAAATGTTGATCAACGATAATCACTGTTTTTGTTAAATGTTCATGTGTGGTTTTCTTTTAGTGCAGCAAGGAGCCTCGTACTATGGCACGCCAAAGCGGAATTTATTCACGTCTTCACGGCAACTGTCAATATTACAAAATCACCACAACAGTAACATTTACTGTTCAACATTCAATAAAACATGACATTTTCAAAAACATGTGCCAACATTGTCAAAACATGTTAACATGGTGAAAAAAAAGGCCAACCCGCTGGAAAAAGGTCAACATTTACAAAAATAATGTGCCAACCCTAACCTTAACCCATTTTGTTTTATGTTGACATTTGTTTGCACATGTTTTTGAAAATGTTGCAGGGTTAACAAAATTCCGCTTTGGTGTGCCATCTTCATCGCATGCATCCTGGGTAGATTGTGTTTTTACTTTTGCGAAAAGAAGTCCAAAGAAAACAGAAACCTCCAGTCTAGCTCTTCAAACTTACCCACGCATTGAGCAAGCGGCAATTCCTCCACAGTGACTTCACACAGTTGCAAGGTGGCCGTACCAGGGATATTCACACTGATGTAGCGCGCTGTCAACGCCGGCGAGCAATCAAACTCGATGGTGCCACCGAGTGGTTGGGCTTGGGCAGCGGTGACAGGCGATCCACAAGTTGGGTTGTTGGTTACAATGTCGCTTTTACCAGCGCGGACAACAGCACCTGCCAAACGATCGCCTGCAAAGGGAAGTTCAAACAATCAGTTGGCGATTTTGGTGCAATATTACCTAATGATTTTATAACTAATCTTGTTTTATGTCTGCAAGGGCTCCCGTATATACTTACTGCAGCAGTCTCCACGGTTCAGAATTTTAACTTTGCTGATGCAGTGGTCACCTCCAAGATCAACTCTCCACCAGGGATTCAAAGTATTTGCATCTTAAAGTAAAACAAAAAAGATTTACAAATAAAGAGTATAGGAAACTAAACAAGATTCAACCAAGACCGAACAATATCATTTAAGATCATATTTATACCACGTGACATATTTCACTCATGCGCAATAAGATACAACTATACATTTTCAGAAGATAAACTTGAGTCCTGGACAAAATGAACACCCCAACTTAACTGTAAAACTCGAGATATGTTTGGACCTGATTTTAATGATTTCAAAACTCACATGAACGTTAATTAGTAAGTAATTATTCAGGAGCAAAAAACGTAGCTTCAATAAAGGGTGGGGGGGGGGGTAAACCCCAATATAGCGCCACCCCTAGACAGATGTTTCCCAGTCCCATTGGTAGCGACCAGTCTCCCAACTCTTCCGACTACTAATTTGTTAATTGTTAATTGTCTTACAGGTGTGTGAACAGGACGCTATTTGTGATGAGCCGCTGCCGTCCACTGCGTTTCTTGCTGGATATTCTCCGCTAGCATGGGATGAGCTCTGTGAAGTTGGCTTACCAACGATACTGAATGGGCTGGAAACTGATTGTTTGAAACACATTGCAAATTAGAATCAAACAATTAAAGTCTCGAATAACAAAAAAATCATAACATTTTCCAATTTCATTTGGTGTTTATTACACTTGAGTTATGGTCACAAACTTTAAATTTTGGAAACAATGCTGACAATTTTAGACAATCTCTTCGTTAAAAAAAAAATCGTTTTTAGAAATGTTTTGTAGTGGCTCCTTCACAAGTAAACAACCATGGGTAATATGTTAAGAACATTATACAAGTGCAAAGAAATAACATTTAATTCAAAGTTTTAATTAAAATAAAGTTATCAGGGTGTAGATTTGATTGTTTCTTGGTTATATGTATATTATAATAATAATAATTTGTGAGGCTAATCATCCTTACTCGCAGCTAGGATGCTGTATTGACGTACGCGGCTACACCGTGGTCGAGCCCTTGGCAAGTAAAGGTGCTTCTGGCCACATCGACTCGTATACGACTACAAGCCGAGATCGAAAGTGTTTTCCAGACGTCGGAAAACTGGAGGCCCCATAGAAAAACCCTCGTGGCACAGGAAAGAACCAACGCACAACTCTACTTACATTGTGGTCCTGGCGGGAATCGAACCTGGGCCACGTTGGTGAGAGCCGGGCGCTTTACGCACAGAGGCGATCACTTTACGCACAAGCCCCTCATACAGACCAAGGGTCCCAATAATATGTTGGCCGTAAAGGGACACGCAGATCGTGAATATTGACGTCAATTTTTGCGACAAATTTCGCGACTTTACCCAAAGTCGAAAATATTGATGTCAACATTGACGTCAAATTTTACGACTTTCCCAAAGGTCGCATATATCATTGACGTAAAATTTGACGTCGATATTCGCGTCAAATTTCACGATTTTCCCTAAAGTCGCGAATATTGACGTCAATATTTGCGACAAAATTTACGACTTTCGCCCAAAGCCGTGAATATTGACGTCAATATTGACGTCAAATTCTGCGACTTTCTCCCAAAGTCGCGAATATTTATGTCAAATTTGACGTCAAATTTCACGACCGGACATAAGCTAGGTTTTGGCTAGTCTTGCTCCAAGACCGAGTTTTTCATAAATGTCCAGGGCGCACCGTCCGTTTATGCAGGTCGTTAATCATCATTCACAGACATCTGAACAAACCTAGACATGACATCCGTTTTAAAACTGTTCTGAAAATTGATCGGCATAATTATTTTGGAATGTTCAATTACGCGAAACGCTCATCGCAGGCGTGGCGTGCGCGGGGAGGGCGCACGTTCGCAATACGCGTGTGTGTTCTGTGACGCGGCCTATTTTCAAAACAATGACTACAACGATAAAAGATGCACATGTCCTGTCTAGCTTTTATTGGATGCATTATGTCAACAATACTCCGAAAACGGGCTTGTTGAGGGCGCCCTCGATTGACACGAGAGATCAGTGGATTTGTTTAAGTTCAGAAACAAATCTCGTGAACTTATAATTATGTGGATTGGGTTTTCAGTCCCTGTCAGACTTCTGGGGTTTTCCTCCCACCTCTAAAACTGTACCTTCTTCTCATTGTCTTCTCTCTATAGGTTTCTTCGGGCTTGCGAGCTACAGTGCCTCGGGCGCTTTTGAGTGATCCTTGGTTTTATTATACCAGAAATATATAATAATAATATTAATAGACTAGACGGACGGAGCGCCCCGGAACAAATGAAAAACTCGGTCTTGAAGCAAGACTAGCCAAACCATAGCTTGTTGGGAAAAAATCTCTCAGCATTTATGTCCGGTCGTGAAATTTGACGTCAATATTCACGTCAATATTCGCGACTTTGGGGGCAAGTCGTGAATTTTGTCGCGAATATTGACTTCAATATTCGAAACTTTCGGAAAAGTCGTGAAATTTGACTCGAATATCGACGTCAAATTTGACGGGGGGGGGGGGGGGGGGGGGGATTGAAAGGGGGAGGGGGAGGTCCCTCCGTCTTCAATCCTTCATAATGTTGTACCTTCTGATTTCTTGTCTTCGTTTACTTTCATCAGGACACGATCCATCATGAATTCTAACTCCTCCTCCTGAAAATTCATGAACAAAAAAAACTAACCTTTTGACTAACTTTATGAATGATAGAAATATGGCCTTCGTGTATCGTTCGGTTCAGGTTAGACAGATGGTCTCTGTTTTAATGATGTAAACGGATCCAAACAGATAGAAATGGTCGTTGTAATGTAACTCTCATTCACCCGCTAGCAATCATCCTGAGCCACGCAGCGCTTTTACGCGCTTTCTACTAATAGCGCTCTGAGCCCTGCGGACATTCGGCAAGATCCGTGGTTATTATAGCGCAAAAATCATGCGCCCAATCAGAGCCTCCGTTACAAACAGACCAAGACCATTTCCCAAACCCAGGCTACAGCCCATTGCTAAACTGTATGAATGAAGCATGAGACGAAGACAAAGCTGGGGTTCAAAAAACAGCCAAAGGCATGCAAACCAACGCGCATTTCTATTGGTCCATTCGCTTGGACATCTGAGATGTTAGTTAATTAATTAATCGGGAAAATTGTAGAAATTAACGTACAGAACGTAAAACTGTATAAAAGCTTTATAAAAACGTAAAAAGGCTTTGCTATATTATACAGAATAAGAAACATAAAAGATTGAAAAGCTACGTAAACGCCAATAACATTAAATATAGTGGTAGAAATTGTCATTTTACAAGGGGTAGACGTTCATATCATGTATTGGCCAACTTAGGTCCACATTCGATAGGTCCACATTCTATCTTAATAGACAGGTGGCTATAATTATGAATTAGTTTTATCAGTTCGCGCCTGGTTTATTTTCAATTTACCGGACCCATGCGCGGGATTATCATTATCATCGAAAAAAAATGTATTTTTTTATTCAGTAAAATATTCCTGTTTTGATAATGTAACTACTACAATATGCAAACAATTCTAGTTTAGCACCGTTATTTACATGTTTTTGCCGACATTCTGTCGCCTAGGGTTTTCTCTCTGCTGCCAGGGCGCGATATCAAGTCATCCGCTACCCGTCATAAACTATGACGCGTGTGCAGACGTCAGCCGTGGAACTACACACAGGGCCGGAGAAGTATTCGCGGTAAAACCTAAATATTTGTAAGCCCAGCTGAAAAGCACCCTTACAAGAAATTTGAAGGTAGTATACACCATTTGCAGATATCGAAAATATTTATTATCAAATTATTAAGAAATATCTTACTCATCTAAAAGTAAATTATGATTCTAGGCATCCAGCAAAATGATTGCGCTAGATATCCTGTAATTATTCGGGAAAATACAATTTTATAAGGAACAATTCGCGATCGCCGGAAGGCGATCGCAAAATAACACAAATAACATAAGAATAACTGCTCGACGCCGGTTAAAAACGAACGCCGTTTTTTGTGCTTTACTCGGCATCCGTGATTGTAAAACTTCGGGCAGGTCAGTTAAATTATATTTACTATATATTTACTATAAAATACAACCCTACAAATCTACCTATGATAATTCAAGCAATTACCAATGGTGTATCCTACCTTAAAAGGAGACTAAAGCCGTGTTCCCATTGGACTTTTTCTTCCGCGGCCACGCGGAAACTTACCGCGGCATTCCTTAGCGTGAATCTACCGCGCGTTCCCACCTGGACTTATATTCCGCGACGGAACGGTTCATTCGCTGTTCGAGACTGGCAGAATGTCACACATTGCGGCCCTGGTAATTTACCGTGGCTGCGCGGAAGTCTTCCGCGACCTCTTTCGGCCTGTTCATTTTACATCACGGTCGCGGTAAATTGACAGGGAGGTCAGTTTACCGTGCGTCCCCATTGGATTTAATTTTGTCATTCTAAAGAAAAGTCGCGGTACTCTAACAAAATTAAGTCCAATGGGAACATGGCTTAAGAAACAATAGTGGAAAAATGTGAATGTCAAAAAATTACTAGACGCAGCTGATAATCCTTGGTTGTATGAATTCAATGGAGACAATGGAACTAAGGCGTTGAATAGGCGTAATCACTGAAGCGTGATGCCACTATATTGCATATATACAGTTAATATACAGGAATTGACGGGGAATTTTGGTCGGTCTGTTCACACTGCCAAAGAAATCCCCGGGAAACTGCTTTCCCCCGGGAAATATTTACCCCTGCTCGGGGGTAGGGTTAAAGGAGAAATCCCCGGGGTTTAACGTTTTTCCCGGGGAAAAGCAAGTGTGAACGTCGCAGGGTTTGAACTTACCCCACCTTTTTGCGTCCACGGGTAATCTCGAAAGGTCACAGGGTCACAAATAGCGAGCCAAATAATTCGCGCGGTGACTTAGTATTGTAATGTAGTACCTTTCAAACTTGTCGTAAATATATTTACAGTTAAGTACAAAAGACAAATAATAACATTTGAAAATTATACAAATAATTTAATTTTAAAGAATATGAGCAAAATGAATGGTTTTAATATTTAATAAAAGAAGTGTCGTAAACAAGACTGTGTTTAGCTTTAAAGAATATGAGCAAAATGAATGGTTTTAATATTTAATAAAAGAAGTGTCGTGAACAAGACTGTGTTTAGCTTCCTTCTCGTGTACGTGTATTTATAATTTCCCGGGGTTTGATGGCCAGTGTGAAACGACCTTGCAGATTCCCGGGAAATAGTGTCCCGGGAGTTACCAAATGGGTCTAGTGTGAACGGTTGCTGGGGTGTTGGTGGGGTAAAAAATCCCAGGGAATTTCCCGGGGATTTAGTTCCCGGGGATTGGCTCTGCAGTGTGAAAAGGGCTTTAGTATCTATTTAAACTATCTTGTGTAGCGGCACAAGACACTTGGGTAAACCTAACGGTTTTTCCTCAGCCTTGCTATATGGCCATCTTCTGACCAGACAGGCATTTTCTTTGTCGTATTTGTGTAATGAATCCCTAAATATTTGAGTTATGAATTATGATGTATCATTATAATGTAGTGATAACCCGCTATTAAAAGCACAAAGTGGGGAAATCGACTAACTCAGAAAACTTGAGAGATGTATCAACGAACTCTATTAATGCGGCATCGGAAATGTCTTGTGTTGCTATTTATAACCATGCAGTTCGGTTGTGCATATTGGGACCCCCCGAATTTAATCGCCGTTGGCCGATTTGTTTTCGTGAGATGTCTCAATAGAACTAATAGAATGCTAGAAAATTATCAATTCATTTTGAAAATCTATTTTACAGGATGCAACCCCCTAAACACGCAGACCCACCAACTTTAACAAACTTTAACAACCTATAACACACCCCCACCCCAGATGTTCAATACCGAAACTATTACGAGGTTGGGACAATAAACCAACGCACCTCTTGTCTGGCGTTGGTGGTCTGGAGCCCCACAAGTCCCAGCACCAAGACGACAGCAGCTACCCAGCGAAACATTCTTCACTTGATGTCAGAAACTCGGAAGAAAAAAGGTTCACACAAGCACCCTCTAGCCAAATGACTGCCACCAAGTTATATACATCAATTTATATAATACATGGTTAGCAAGCCCACAATGTAAACTTTCATTTTGGTATATAATATTTGTTTTGGAGATATAACGTATTTACATATTGATTACTTCCTTGGAGTTTGGTTACACAGCTAAGAAAACACAGCTAAGAAAACATTTGCACCAAACATGTTTTACATGATTGTCGTACGATAAGGAATTTAGGACAGCCCAAAGACATGTCGTAACTGCGGTTGCACCAAAAAGCTTTTAGGCTTGTCCTAAAATGCATATCTGACGACACGCCGTAGAACTTGCGTATAATTAGCTGTTTCGGCAATTCAGCCGAAACAGCTATTGTTTTCGTTAAAGTTTTTTTAGCTGTTTCGGCAATTCAGCCGAAACAGCTATTGTAATCGTTAAAGTTTTTTGTTTTTTTAGCTGTTTCGGTTTTTTACCGAAACAGCTTTTGTTTTCGTTAAAGTTTTTTTTCTTTCCACTTTCAGACTTTTCCCCATAGGATTTGTACACGTTTTGTTCAGCTAATACACTTTGACACTTTGGTAAATCCGATCGACTTGAGACTTGGCATAGGCTACATTTAGACAACCACCCAAAGACGGTCCTAGATGAAATTCGTTGCGATTACGCTATTCAAGGTCACGTGACTTTGCGTTAAAGGTAAAATGTTCCCATAGGTTTTGTACACGTTTTTCTTCAGACTATTGACTTTGGCACTTTAGTGAATCCGATCGACTTGAGACTTGGCATACCTTTAGAACATCACTCACAGATGGTTCTGGAAGAAATTCGGCACGATCTTCATTCAAGATCATGTGACGTCACGTTAAAGGTTCAATTTTCCCCCCATAGGTTTTGTACACGTTTTTCTTTAGACTATTGACTTTGACACTTTCGTAAATTTGATCGACTTGAGACTTGGCACACACATAGACATACACGTTTGTTTATGGTGTAAATCGAGGAGTTTCCTTTGTTCCTCTCGAAAATTTCCTTTGTTTGTACTCTAACGTTTTTCGACGGCTCTCATTGGTTTTGTACATGAATCTCAATCGAGGTCGTCCTCGATTCTAACCCTAACCCCAATTCACCTTCGTGTCGCCAGGTATGTGTCCTCCATTTACACCATAAACAGACGCCACCACACACACACTCAAAGTTATGTAAGACACTCGAAACAGCTCTGTGTTTGTCCACAAACACATGTCTAGTTTTTTTTCCCCTCCGTTTCAGACTCCTCTCTATAGGGTTTGTACACGTTTTTTCTTCAGCCAATACACTTTGGCACTTTGGTAAATCCGATCGACTTGAGACTTGGCATACATTTAGACACCCACCCACAGATGGTCCTAGAAGAAATTCGTCACGATTACGTTATTCATGGTCACGTGACGTCCGTTAAAGATACAATATTTCCCCATAGGTTTTGTACACGTTTTCCTTTAGGCTATTAACTTTGACACTTTGGTCAATCCGATTGACTTTAGGCTTGATAGAAACCTTAACCACCATCCTCAGGAGGGCCACAAGGAAAATCGTCGTGATTACGTCATCGGGGGTCATGTTACGTCACGTTAAAGGTTCAGTTTTTAGGACCCTCTATCTCTGGAAGTACAGGTTCGATTGGGGTCAAACTTGGTATTCATGTATTCCAGGATGAGTTATAGACGATAATTAAGATGACATTATGATGACGTCATCGGGTGTCATGTAGAGTTGACCCAAATCGGACTTACCATGGAGTTAAGACTACCAATTTGCTTTCGTTAATCCGGCTGAATGTGCATGCTTTGTTGTCCTTAGATAAAGGGCGCCCTCATCTGGTTGTCGTTCCGCTATCGGCATCAACGTGATGTCACCATGTCAGTGCAGTAAATTCGACTTGACGGATCGGCCAATCAAACCCCCCGCGGTGATATGTAGTTATTCATAAATTATTTGCATACGCATCACATGGTTGCCAAATAAGTCCGCCAATCGGAGTACGGACTAGCTAGACCGCTAACGGACTATGGAGGAATGGTAGGCAGTACTGTCACTAGATGCCTTTTTCAAATTCAATAACTGTGTCCATACTTCGTTTATTTAGTTAGAGTACGGTATATATATAGTGCAAACTTAACGGCCGGAAAATGTACACGATAGCTAGACTATTAAACCGTTTGTACATGTACACATAATGTACACTATGTACGTGTGTATGTACATAATTATGTACATTGTACATCACAATGTCCACGTACGTCCGTCACACAACTGGGTCAAAGTTCATATTATTACAGATATATGCTAATTTATACAATTCTGCAATTTGATTGGCCGCTACCGTTTTCGGTAGATGAGCCCATAGGTTGTGTACAAACGTGTGGCAGATTCGTCAAGTCGGGGTTTCTGAACCACACAAATGAGCATGGGCGGCACATGAGGGCGCGCTACTGATAAGCGTGGACGTGACGCGAGGCGCACGGTGTGGATGACCATGAGCAATGTTACCACAGAATCCCGACTTGGATCAAGTCTAGGTGTCATGTGACTTCATATTAAAGGTGCAGTTTTTAGGACCCTCTATCTCTGAAAGTACGTGTCCGATTGGGGTCAAACTTGGTATACGAGTATTCCGGGATGTGTTATAGACGACAATTAGGGTGACGTCATGATGACATTATCGTGGGTCATGTGACGTCACATTAAACGTGTAGTTTTTAAGACTCTATCTCTGGAAGTACAAGTCCAATTAGGGTCAAACTTGGTATTCAGGTATTCTGGGATGTGTTATAGACAAAAATTAAGTTGACGTCATGATGACGTCATCAGGTGTCATGTGACGTCACAATAAAGGTGTAGTTTTCCCCATAGGTTTGGTACACGTTTTCCTTCAGACTATTGACTTTGACACTTTGGTAAATTCACTCGACTTCAAACTTCGCATACACTTAGACCACTACCCACAGATGATCCTAGAAGAAATTCGCAACGATTACGTCATTCATGGTCACGTGACGTCACGTTAAAGGTGCAATTTTTCCCCATAGGTTTTGTACACGTTTTCCTTCAGACTATTGACTTTGACACTTTGGTAAATCCGATTGACTTTAGACTTAACATAAACCTCAACCACCATCCTCAGGAGGGCCAAGAGGAAAATCGTCATGATTACGTCATTGGGGGTCATGTGACGTCACGTTAAAGGTGCAGTTTTTAGGACCCTCTATCTCTGGAAGTACAGGTCCGATTGGGGTCAAACTTGGTATTCATGTATTCCAGGATGAGTTATAGACGAAAATTAAGATGACATTATGATGACGTCATCGGGTGTCATGTGACGTCACATTAAAGGTGCAGTTTATAAGACCCTCTATCTCTGAAAGTACATGTCCGATTTGGGTCAAACTTGGTATACAGGTATTCCGGGATGTGTTATAGACGAAAATCAGGGTGACGTCACGATGACATAATCGTGGGTCATGTGACGTCACATTAAAGGTGTAGTTTTTAAGACTCTATGGGCCGATTTCACAAAAGAATAAGATCAATCTTAGGAAGACTAACTCATCTTAGCTTGCATTGGATCTGTTGCAAGTTAGGAGGAGTTACTCTTCCTAAGATTGGTCTTAGTCCTTTGTGAAATCGGCCCTATATCTCTGGAAGTACAAGTCCAATTAGGGTCAAACATGATATTCAGGTATTCCGGGATGTGTTATAGACGAAAATCAGGGTGACGTCACGATGACATCATCGTGGGTCTTGTGACGTCACATTAAAGGTGTAGTTTTTAAGACTATATCTCTAGAAGTACACGTCCAATTAGGGTCAAACTTGGTATTCAGGTATTCCGGGATGTGTTATAGATGAAAATTAAGTTGACGTCATGATGACGTCATCAGGTGTCATGTGACGTCACATTAAAGGTGTAGTTTTCCCCATAGGTTGTGTACACGTTTTCCTTCAGACTATTGACTTTGACACTTTGGTAAATTCACTCGACTCCAGACTTAGCATACACTTGGAACACCACCCACAGATGGTTCTGGAGAAAAGTTGGCCCGATTGCGTAATTCAAGGTCACGTGACATGACGTTAAAGGTTCAGTTTTTCCCCATAGGTTTTGTACACGTTTTTCTTTAGACTATTGACTTTGACACTTTCGTAAATTTGATCGACTTGAGACCTAGCACACACTTCGACCATCATCCCCAGGAGGGCCAAGAGAAAACTCGTGATGATGACGTCATCGTGGGTTATGTGACGTCACATTAAAGGTTCAGTTTTTTTAATAGCATTTGTAAACGTTTTTTTCAAGCAATATATTTGGCACTTTGGTAAATCCGATCGATTTCAGACTTGATACACACTAGACCACCACCCACATATTGAAAGTCATTTTAGACATCCGAAACAGCTCTGTGTTTGTCCACAAACACATGTCTAGTTATATTGGGACTATACTAATTGATATACTAATTGTATTGGGACCGACGCAGGTCACAACACCGATTACAAAATAGCAACTGTACATAGCACGTTTTCAATCGATTATGTTTATTTTTCTTAAAAAGTAATCAAATTTGATACGCCAATCAAACATGTCAATAAAGAGCATGTTCTCTCACTCGTTTCGGAAAAAAATACTGAAATTGATTCATGCTAAAATAACTCATCTTGATAGCTGTCCATGGAATACTATTGGAAGCTGTTGAGCTCAGTGAGAATTCAAATACAAATGAGATTATAATAATTTAGATTAAGACTGAAAACCTTATTTGTATTGTCAGATGTTGTGTTTAGAATGAGGAACAAGTGAACACTTTTCCCCAAAAATATTAATGGCGATTTGTGTATGTTTTCCGTTGCAAGTCAATAAATTGTACCATATCTCCGTATAAAATAAAATATTGGAGTGAGCCAAATATGTCCAAATATATTTTTAAAATTCGGTCACTTTCTTTTTGACTCGCCTAATGCGTGTTCCGTGTCGATTCAAACAATTCCGAGTTGTAGATTGAACAATTTCCTTTTGTTCGACCCTACTTAATTGTGTTTCAGTTTGTATTCATTGCTATAAATGTTGTACATTGTATTTATTAGTAGAAACAATTGGAGCATTTGTATGAAATCTAAATATTTAATTCCATGTGCACTCTCCATAACGTCCTTTAAAATTGCTGTCTGGATTTTCTTTTCCCTCAGCAACTGATTTTCTGAAGTATTTCTTGATAATTTATTACCAAATCATAGATGCTAAGAAAAGCAAGAAACAGAGCGTTCGTTTTGAAACGGCGTCTGGCAGTGGTTATTATGTTTTTCTGGGGTTTTTCCGTTGGTGCAACCGGGCCCTGGTCAAAAGATGATCATAGAGCAAGGCTGAGGGAAATTTTCCTTTTAAATTCTTGAAGGGGTGCTTTTCAGCTGGGCTTGCAAATATTTAGGTTTTACCGCGAATAATTCCCCCGACCTGTGTGTAGTTCCATGGCTAACGTCTACACACGCGTCATAGTTTATGACGGGTAGCGGATGACTTGATACCGCGCCCTGAGTGCAGATAGAAAACAAATTGCCCTAGGCGACAGAATGTTGGCAAAAACATGTAAATAACGGTGCTAAACTAGAAGTAGAAATGGGAGTTACATTAAAATGTACACTTCTATCTGTTTGGATCCGTTTACATCATTAAAACGGAGACCATCTGTCTAACCTGAACCGAACGATACGCGAAGGCCATAATTATTTTTGTCATTCAAAAAGTTAGTACAAAGTGTTTTTTGTTCTTGCCATGAATTTTTAGGAGAAGGGGTTATATTAGAATTCCTGATGGATCCTTCATTTGATGTCAGAAACTCGGAAGAAAAAAGGTTCACACAAGCACCCTCTAGCCAAATGACTACCACCAAGTTATATACATCAATTTATATAAAACATGGTTAGCAAGCCCACAATGTAAGCTTTCATTTTGGTATATAATATTTGTTTAGGAGATATAACGTATTTACATATTGATTACTTCCTTGGAGTTTGGTTACACAGCTAAGAAAACAGGCTTTGAAATAGCCGGCTCTGTTGCAGTGCACACACCAAACATTTGCACCAAACATGTTCTACATGCTTGTCGTACCATAAGGAATTTAGGACAGCCCAAAGACATGTCGTAACTGCGGTTGCACCAAAAAGCTTTTAGGCTTGTCCTAAAATGCGTATCTGACGACACGCCGTAGAACTTGCGTATAATTATAATTGTATTGGGACCGACGCAGGTCACAACACCGAAACAAAATAGCAACTGTACAGCGGCGGATCCAGGATTTTCCAAACGGGGGGGGGGGGGCGTGAAAATTTACCAAGCAACAAAATGGTGAACGCAATTTTGTTTTCCCGTTTTTTCCCCTTTTTTTTCGTTTTTGTTTTGTTTTCTCAAGCAAAAGTGGGGCGTGCGCCCCCACGCCCCCCCCCCCCCCTGTATCCGCCCCTGCTGTACATAGCACGTTTTCAATCGATTATGTTTATTTTTCTTAAAAAGCAATCAAATTTGATACGCCAATCAAACATGTCAATAAAGAGCATGTTCTCTCACTCGTTTGGGAAAAAAATACTGAAATTGATCCATGCTAAAATAACTCATTTTGATAGCTGTCCATGGAATACTATTGGAAGCTGTTGAGCTCAGTGAGAATTCAAATACAAATGAGATTATAATAATTTAGATTAAGACTGAAAACCTTATTTGTATTGTCAGATGTTGTGTTTAGAATGAGGAACAAGTGCATGAACACTTTTCCCAAAAAATATTAATGGCGATTTGTGTATGTTTTCCGTTGCAAGTCAATAAAATGTATCCTGTCTCCGTATAAAATAATATATTGGAGTGAGCCAAATATTTCTAAATATATTTTTAAAATTCGGTCACTTTCTTTTTGACTCGCCTAATGCGTGTTCCGTGTCGATTTAAACCTTTTCGAGTTGTAGATTGAACAATTTCCTTTTGTTCGACCCTACTTAATTGTGTTTCAGTTTGTGTTCATTGCTATAAATGTTGTATTTATTAGTAGAAACAATTGGAGCATTTGTATGAAATCTAAATATTTAATTCCATGTGCAGTCTCCATAACGTCCTTTAAAATTGCTGTCTGGATTTTCTTTTCCCTCAGCAACTGATTTTCTTGATAATTTATTACCAAATCGTTTTAAAGGTGGGTACACCTTTGGTAATTGCTTGAATTATCATGAATGGGTGGATTTATGGGTTGTATTATAGTAAATATCGTTTAACTGACCTGTCCAAAGTTTTACAATCATAGATGCTAAGAAAAGCAAGAAACAGAGCGTTCGTTTTGAAACGGCGTCTGGCAGTGGTTATTATGTTTTTCTGGGGTTTTTCCGTTGGTGCAACCGAGCCCTGGTCAAAAGATGGCATGTATACACGTCAGACGTTATTAGCACACGTCGCGGTGGACGTCTATACTCGCCTGACGAAACTAGCATACCCGCCCGTGGTGATTAGGCCTATTCAACGCATTAGTTCCATTGTCTCTATTGAATTCATACAGCCAAGGATTATCAGCATTAAAACGGAGATCATCTGTCTAACCTGAACCGAACGATACGCGAAGGCCATAATTATTTCTGTCATTCAAAAAGTTAGTACAAAGTGTTTTTTGTTCTTGTTCATGAATTTTTAGGAAAGGGGTTATATTAGAATTCCTGATGGATCGTGTCCTGATGAAAATAAACGAAGACAAGAAATCATAAGTTACAATATGCATATGAAGGATTGAACATTGAGGGACCCCCCTCCCTTCTTTGTATTGGTCATTGTGCTTGCGGAATGTTGTGGTTTCTCAGAAATTCTTTTTATGTTCTTAGGGGAGGGGGGCCCTCGGTCTGTACAAGTGGCTTGTGCGTAAAGTGCTCACCTTTGTGCGTAAAGCGCCCGCCTCTCAGCAATGTGGCCCGGGTTCGATTCCCGCCCCGGACCACAATATGGAGGCATATAACCGAACAGACGTATGAAGCTAAACCACGATCGACAACCATGCACGTTCTATGGTAGCTGTTTCTGGTTGTGATTGAAATGCGCATGTGCAAAATTTGCCTGGTCCCTCGCAGTCGTTATAAATGCTGTGTTATTTGTTAACTGTATACAGTCCCTAGTTAACTGTATACAGTCCCTAGTTTTTCGTATACACGACCATTATACCTTTTATTATAAGACCCTATCTAGATGAGATTATAAACGACATGCGCAAGAGACTATCACATCGCTGGTTCCAACAACACTTCCAGCGTTAACAAATCGTACAAGAAACAGGGAACCAGAAACAGCTACCAGAGAACGTGCATGGTTGTCGATCGTGGTTTAGCTTTAACGTCTGTTCGGTTATATATCTCACACAGCTGCCAAAAGTGAGGGCGCTGTTGACATTTCAGTTGCAAGCAATATCAATCAAGGTTATACGCAACCTCGTTCCAAGGGCTTACTTTATGTTCAACCTCGTTTCTAATAGAGAAATAAAGGGAAGCTGCTGTGTCGGTGAGGGTGCTGCTTGGACATCTTGGGAACGAGGTTGGGTTGTAAGATTCTGATGTATTCAGGATCTAGGCTGATCTAGCTTTTAATTTTTTAATCTTTTTTTTTTGGGGGGGTGGGGGGGGGGGGGGGGTGTTGTACCATTCCCCTACTAAACTTGACCCCAGAGGTCCGGGGTTCGCTTAAAACTTTGTGATACAATTTGCAGCCAGGGAGGGGAGGGGTGGGACATTTAGACAGTTTAATCACCTCTTCATACAACCTGAAAACTGAGTTTAGCAATGTCGTACTTTTCTATAGTACTCTATTTGTGGCATTAACTGTAAAGATGGTATCATTGGGTGACTTTGTTTCCCTCAAAAATATAAAATAAAAGGAAAACAGCTGACATTTAAACAACTAATTAACTAAATTGACAATTTTTAATTTGTAACAACAAACATTTCAAAATCTTCAAAAATCTTCAATCTTCAAAACGTAAGCTGAACTCTAATCTTCTTGAATTATCAGCTTCATAAAAAAAATCGCTTCATTTTTAGCATTTTTAAGACATCGCGAACACGATTTTGGCGCTATTTCGCCGGACTAGGGCGGAGCGGATAAACGCTTCCGCACTCACCCCTCATCGAGGTCGAAAAACTAATAACTCGTGTAGCGGTTCGTGTTTGGTTTTTTTCAAGGCAAAAACCAAGTTTACCTTTCAGTCTAGCTCTATGGTTATAATAATTCTCAGGGTAAGTTTGGCGAAGAAAAAGAATTAATAATAAATGAACATAGGTTGATTCTAACCACAGATCTTTCGATTCATAAAATAATCAATTCGATAGTAGGTATAATGATAAATGTTATTGGCGACATACGTCGTTCAGTTACAATTCTTTAATTATTAGCTGATGAGTACCATTTATCTTTTTCATAAATAAACATAACGCACAGCCAAAACTGGGGGGTAATCGCGAACCGCTACACGGAGTATTGTCTAGACGGAGGGAAATAGCTACCTACATCATAAGTATATGGACCGTAAAGCTCTTCAATGGCGTCCAAACAATATGAAAATGTGAATTCTGACTTATTATCATTGACGTCTGTAATAATAACTCTGGTGGTTGGTTCGTACTGAAACGGTATACGCAAAAAAAATGAATGTGAAGGTTTACATAGATTTAGCCTTATTATTTACAAAGTTTTACTTCAAAGTCAAAATAACCTCAAGTTATACTGCTTATTTCATTCCGCAATCTTCTCTCACCGTTTCTCCTGTTTTGTCAGACTGGTGAACCGTACGCAATTAACTTTGCTTAGGCCTAGATATTACATTCAATTGGTGTTTATACATTTTTGAAACTATTCTGTGGTCGTTTTATTTATATCATTTCTCACGATGGTCATGTAGAAAGTTGGACATTTGTTATAAAGAAATGTAAATTTTGAAAACTGTAGAAATGTAAAACGATTCACCGAAACTGAGTTAAAATGAGGCACACGTACACTCGGCCGACTCGGGTCAGATGTACCCAGAATTTGCATCCAAATTTGCTCAGTCTTTTCCCGGGTCAAATATGAAACCTTCGGCAATTTTCGACCCGGAAAGGAACTGTGCAAATTCTGGGTCAATCTGACCCAGGAGTTTTTAGAGTATACACTTTTAGTGGGACAGCTGCATGCAAAAATGGCAAACACGTTATGTACTTGCTAACAAATGAAATGACGTATAGGCGTACTTCATATTCCAGTGCAGCTTTTGCTGTAACGTTTCTTATCGACTCGAATGAATCGACACTTAAAATAGTCATAGCCGTTCGCTTCATCTCAGGCGCAGATCCAGGGGGATGGGGAGCCGCGGGGGCACGTGCCCCTGGGTAAACTGAGTAAAAAAAAAATGGGTGGGGAAAAAGAGGGGGAAAAGAGGGGGAAAAGACGGGGAGGTGAGAGAAAAGGAAGGGAGGAGGATTGCATCGGATGGCAACCGCACCCGTTCAATTTCTCCATGCACCCGGAGCCCTCTCAGGGTCTCTACTCGCAGCGGTCGAGCGAGGTCAGAAATGGGCGTTACCCGCAGAAGGCAACCGGAACCCGCCTGGTGCGCATCTAGCCGCTCGTTGGTATCGGAGGTGGCTCTGCAACGTATGATAATACTCAGACTACCTAGCATCGAGGTTCGGTGAGATATTTCAGAATACGCAACTCTCTTAACGTTTACATTCTATAGACGTGCGACTGTAAGCTCTGTTGCCTCCCAATTGAGATATTTCAGAAGACGCCAACTCTCTTAACGATTACATTCTATAGGCGTGCGACTGTAAGCTTTGTTGCCTCCCAATTGAAATATTTCAGAAGACGCCACTCTCTTAACGATTACATTCTATAGGCGTGCGACTGTGAGCTCTGTTGCCTCCCAATTGAGATATTTCAGAAGACGCCACTCTCTTAACGTTTACATTCTATAGGCGTGCGACTGTGAGCTTTGTTGCCTCCCAATTGAGATATTTCAGAAGACGCAACTCTCTTAACGTTTACATTCTATAGGCGTGCGACTGTAAGCTATGTTGCCTCCCAATTGAGATATTTCAGAAGACGCCACTCTCTTAACGATTACATTCTATAGGCGTGCGACTGTGAGCTCTGTTGCCTCCCAATTGAGATATTTCAGAAGACGCAACTCTCTTAACGTTTACATTCTATAGGCGTGCGACTGTAAGCTATGTTGCCTCCCAATTGAGATATTTCAGAAGACGATACTCTCTTAACGATTACATTCTATAGGCGTGCGACTGTGAGCTCTGTTGCCTCCCAATTGAGATATTTCAGAAGACGCAACTCTCCTAACGTTTACATTCTATAGGCGAGCGACTGTGAGCTTTGTTGCCTCCCAATTGAGATATTTCAGAAGACGCAACTCTCTTAACGTTTACATTCTATAGGCGAGCGACTGTAAGCTTTGTTGCCTCCCAATTGAGATATTTCAGAAGACGCCACTCTCTTAACGTTTACATTCTATAGGCGCGCGACTGTGAGCTTTGTTGCCTCCCAATTGAGATATTTCAGAAGACGCAACTCTCTTAACGTTTACATTCTATAGGCGTGCGACTGTAAGCTATGTTGCTTCCCAATTGAGATATTTCAGAAGACGCCACTCTCTTAACGTTTACATTCTATAGGCGTGCGACTGTGAGCTCTGTTGCCTCCCAATTGAGATATTTCAGAAGACGCAACTCTCCTAACGTTTACATTCTATAGGCGTGCGACTGTAAGCTATGTTGCCTCCCAATTGAGTTATTTCAGAAGACGCCACTCTCTTAACGTTTACATTCTACAGACGTGCGACTGTGAGCTTTGTTGCCTCCCAATTGAGATATTTCAGAAGACGCAACTCTCTTAACGTTTACATTCTATAGGCGAGCGACTGTAAGCTTTGTTGCCTCCCAATTGAGATATTTCAGAAGACGCCACTCTCTTAACGTTTACATTCTATAGGCGCGCGACTGTGAGCTTTGTTGCCTCCCAATTGAGATATTTCAGAAGACGCAACTCTCTTAACGTTTACATTCTATAGGCGTGCGACTGTAAGCTATGTTGCTTCCCAATTGAGATATTTCAGAAGACGCCACTCTCTTAACGTTTACATTCTATAGGCGAGTGACTGTGAGCTTTGTTGCCTCCCAATTGAGATATTTCAGAAGACGCCACTCTCTTAACGTTTACATTCTATATGCGTTAATTTTTTTTCCGAATATGTAGTATATAAATATGTTTAAATCGATCATCAGCTTTTTAAAATTTTAATTGGATATCGTCTCGGAGAACAAAGAGATCACAGACCAAAGAAATTTGCATGCTGGTAGAATATTTTAATTTCTTAAACGAAACGAGCAATAAACCACTCAATTAACATTTAATCATGCACAACTTACACCACTACAAACCAAAACAAAGTTAACAAACAAATTTAAAAAATAAATAAATCTTAAGAAATAAAATTAATGTTAATATGACATCCCTACCAAACCTTTTGTTTCTCTTCAACCCTTAATTGAGAATTACATGTGTATTAGAAAAGCAATTAGTAACCTAATGGTTAGACCTAAAATATGACGTTACACTTTGTTTAAATGGGGGTGTGAAAGGTAATTCTGTCCCCCCTGGTAAATGTGTCCCCCCGGACATACTTACCAGGCCGTGACCCGGTAAATCTGTCCGGGGGGACATATTTACCTAGTTATTTCTGTCCCCCTCCAGGTAATTCTGTCTCCCTGTCCAACGTTAAACGTGTCCCCCTGGTAAATTTGTACGGTGCAACGTCACAAGTCTAGCACCCACTAGACGCAACAACCAGTACAGTACAGGTTCACCCCTCCCATGGTGCATCATTTGTGGCAGACTGTAGGATGTGTAGCGTTCTACAAATTACAGGTGGTCAAAAGTGCTGCCTCATCCGTGTTGGGTATCTAGAATTTGTACGCGTGCAAGAAGTCTAAAAATACTGATTACTGCCATTTTCCCTTTCGCGCAGAAACGTAGATCGGTTGATTTAGTTAATAAAGTTATTTTTATTTTTATTTTTATTTTGATAAATCGATGAAGGGAAGAGAAGTCCAAATAATAAATACTATGTGGGCTTTTCATTGAAATAACATCAAAATAACCACTTATGTGTGGAACATTGGGGGACAAAATTACCTAGAGAGGGGACAGAATAAACTGGAGGGGGACAGAATTAACGGCTCCAGGGGGACACTTTTACCTAGGTAATTCTGTCCCCCCGGACAATTTTACCGGGGGACAGAATTACCGTTCACAGGGGCGCTCTTCAAAATGGACAACATCCGAGTTACGTTGTTTTCGTAATTTATGGTTAAAAGAGGGAGGGTAATAGTCGTGGTTGAGATGCCGATTGTTCTTATCTTAGCAATCTTAGAATAAACCACAAGGGAAACCGACTACTGGTGCAGTTAATACTATTTTTGAAAATTGAACAAAGAAATTAACTGGAGCGGGGCTTGAACCAGCAACCAGTCGGGATTGCCGTTTCGGTGCTCTGCCAACTGAGCTATCCAGCCCCGTGTTGGTAAATATCTCTGTTCGAGTACACTAGTCGGAAGCCACAAACCCGTAGTCGCCATGTGGCCAGTGATCACACCAAAATTCACGATACCAGCAACATTAGCAATGTTGCTTTGACCCAAACAGGGATCCCTTGGTTATTTACTTTGCCTCACTTCTGGTTTTTAAGACTTTCTTTCTTTCTTTCTTTCTTTCTTTCTTGTTTGTTTGTTTGTTTGTGTTAAGTTTTAGTTTTTGCTTTTGCTTTCTCAAAAGGCCGGGGGGGGGGGGGGGGGGGGGGGCTAGTGCTGCATGTGTAACTATGTATGACGCTTATCGAAGATACCATTAAGTTATGAAGTTTGGAATTTGTGAAAAGACTAATCATAAGCTATTTACCAAAATTATAGAGAATACGAATACCAATCGGTCTTCTAATTTAGGCGTCGTCTAATTTGTTCTTGATTCACAGGGGGTTATCAGTCGAGAAGACACTTAACACTTTCCAGAGGCCAGTACGTCAACCTTAACCTCGCAGAGTTGAAGAGTTGAAATGCCCGGAATATCGACGCTCACGTAGCGCGCCCTCAACGGTTTTCCACACTCAATGTCGACGGTCCCTCCTAATGGTTGGGCTTGACTGCTGGTAACTGGTGCCCCACATGCCGCGTTCTGTGTGATGGTCTGGCTTAGCCCTGCACGAACCTGAGCACCCTTAAGTCGGTCACCTTTAAATAACATTCATCATAGGCATAACAATACTCTTTCTGGCGTCACACCGAGGTAACACACTCTAATCTTTTGTGATCTTTTTAGGAAAATTCGAACATTCGAATAGGCAAATCGTTTTCACCCAGCCAAATACCTATTCAACGGTAGCGCTGGCCTGGCCGCGATTTTTTTTTTTCCAAACGACATCGCCATAAAACTGTTTTTTAGCGCATCTGATTGGCTATCTGTTACGTCATGGTAGTAAATTTTACTCTCAATTTATTGACCCTAGGATTCTCAACTTATTGACCCTAACCCTAACACTTTTTGACCCTAGGACTCGGCTTTTGTTACCCTTGCACGCCATGCAATGCGACACATGGATAAATGGATGTTAAACAACCAATCAGATGCGCTAAAAGCCAGTTCTATGGCGATGTCGTTTGGGGGAAAAAATCGCGGCCTGGCCTGCCTTGCATGTTCTAATTAGCGCTGCTTGACAACAAATTTCGTACGTGCGCGTAGTATTTGTGTTAATATAACAGCGGTTCTGCGATTACCGATTGGCTCCCTAGAGTCTTTGGAGAAACGAGGGAAACAAAATTAACCGCTGGGTGGAGTTTGCAAAGACGACTGAGTGAGTTATGGAGCTGTGGTCTATATCTTGTCGTTAGTGGCAGGCGCGGGCACTTCGCGGAAAGAATAGCTACGTGCTCAATCAAAATATAAAAAATTAATACAGTCGTCTTTGGCAAAGACTAGAACTATCTGTGATACTAGCAGCCTTGCATTCAAGACTATTCACCGGAAGGTTTTTCACGTACTTGTTTTATACAAGCCAACAAAACACATTTTATTCCTTTTTAAAATATTTTGTTTGTATTCATTATAAAAAGCGAGCCAGTTATTCGATCTATGAACATTCTGGTATACTTACTGCAACAGTCTCCACGGTTTAGGATGGTTACTTTGGTAACACATTGTTCTTCTTCAAAATCGACTCTCCACCAGGGGTTTGAAGTGCGGGCAACTACAAAATTCAATTTGTGAAAATAGATTTACCTTGAATTTTTGGTTGAGATTCTCATTTTCAGAAAATGTGAAAGTGACAGTCCTTAAGAATAGATAGGATACAACCATTTGCAGATATCGACAAATTTTACCACCGAATTATTATCTTACTTATTTGAAAGTAAATAATGATTGTACGCATCCAGCAAAACATTATTGCGCTAGTTATTTTGTAATTGTTTTAAAAAAAATGTACTTGTATAACAAACAAAAAATCACGATCGCCAGACGGCGATCGCGAAAATCCACAAAAACAAAATAAGAATTACTGCCCGACGCCGGTTGAAAACGAACGCAGTTTTCCTTTTTGTCTTAGCATCCATGATTGTAAAACAGTAGTAAAATCTACTTGAAACAGTCAATATTGGTGCAGATTAAATTCATTCATTATATTGAACGGGGTTGGACAGACTGTTTCCATTTCAAATTGACGTTCATGTCTCCGTTGAAAATATTCCCCATTTACATGAAACTTAAAAAATATATATCTTACCGGTGTGTGAACAGAACGCCATTTGTGATGAGCCGCTGCCGTCCACTGCGTTACGTGCTGGAAAATTTCCGCTAGCATGGGATGAGCTTTGTGAAGTAGGCTTACCAACGATGTTATACCCAATGGAACCTGCGTCGAGACATTTTATGAAAGTTGGAATGCGACTTTAACAAATGTAGGTTTTATATACAAACCACGATAGCTATACCTTGCCAATCGTAAAAAACAAATTGCTGAAACCTTTTAAACGGAATTCAAACGATGATCAACGATAATCACTGTTTTTGTGGATTTGTCTTGTGTGGTTTTCTTTTAGTGCAGCAAGGAGCCTCGTACTATGGCACGCCAAAGCGGAATTTATTCACTTCTGCACGGCAATTGTCAATATTACAAAATCACCACAACCCGCTGGAAAAAGATCAAAATTTACAAAAAAAAATGTGCCAACCCTAACCTTAACCCATTTTGTTTTATGTTGACATTTTGTTGGCACCCGTTTTGAAAATGTTGCAGGGTTAAAAAAAGTCCGCTTTGGCGTGCCATACTCATCGCATACATCCTCAGCAGATTGTGTTTTTACTTTTGCAAAGAGAAGTCCAAAGGAAAAAACCCTCCAGTCTGGCTCTTCAAACTTACCCACGCATTGAGTAAGCGGCAATTCCTCCACAGTGACTTCACATAGTTGCAAGGTGGCCGTACCAGGGATATTCACACTGATGTAGCGCGCCGTCAACGCCGGTGAGCAATCCAACTCGATGGTGCCACCGAGTGGTTGGGCTTGAGCAGCGGTGACAGGCGATCCACAAGTTGGGTTGTTGGTTACAATGTCGCTTTTACCAGCGCGGACAACAGCACCTGCCAAACGATCGCCTGCAAAGGGAAGTTCAAACAATCAGTTGGCGATTTTGATGCAATATTACCTAATGATTTTATAACTAATCTTGTTTTATGTCTGCAAGGGCTCCCGTATATACTTACTGCAGCAGTCTCCACGGTTCAGAATTTTAACTTTGCTGATGCAGTGGTCACCTCCAAGATCAACTCTCCACCAGGGATTCAAAGTATCGGCATCTTAAAGTAAAACAAAAAATTACAAATAAAGAGTATAGGAAACTAAACAAGATTCAACCAAGACCGAACAATATCATTTAAGATCATATTTATACCACGTGACATATTTCACTCATGCGCAATAAGATACGACTATACATTTTCAGAAGATAAACTTGCGTCCTGGACAAAATGAACACCCCAACTTAACTGTAAAACTCGAGATATGTTTGGACCTGATTTTAATGATTTCAAAACTCACATGAACGTTAATTAGTAAGTAATTATTCAGGAGCAAAAACCGTAGCTTCAATAAAGGTGTGGGGGGGGGGGGGTAAACCCCAATATAGCGCCACCCCTAGACAGATGTTTCCCAGTCCCATTGGTAGCGACCAGTCTCCCAACTCTTCCGACTACTAATTTGTTAATTGTTAATTGTCTTACAGGTGTGTGAACAGGACGCCATTTGTGATGAGCCGCTGCCGTCCACTGCGTTCCGTGCTGGAAAATTTCCGCTAGCATGGGATGAGCTTTGTGAAGTAGGCTTACCAACGATGTTATACCCAATGGAACCTGCGTCGAGACATTGTATGAAAGTTGGAATGCGACTTTAAAAAATGTAGGTTTTATATACAAAACACGATAGCTATACCTTGCCAATCGTAAAAACAAATTGCTGAAACTTTTAAACGGGATTCAAACGATGATCAACGATAATCACTGTTTTTGTGGAATTTTCTTGTGTGGTTTTCTTTTAGTGCAGCAAGGAGCCTCGTACTATGGCACGCCAAAGCGGAATTTATTAACGTCTGCACAGCAATTGTCAATATTACAAAATCACCACAACCCGCTGGAAAAAAAGTCAACATTTACACAAAAAAATGTGCCAACCCTAACCTTAACCCATTTTGTTTTATGTTGACATTTTGTTGGCACCCGTTTTTGAAAATGTTGCAGGGTTAAAAAAAGTCCGCTTTGGCGTGCCATACTCATCGCATGCATCCTCAGCAGATTGTGTTTTTACTTTTGCAAAGAGAAGTCCAAAGGAAAAAAACCTCCAGTCTGGCTCTTCAAACTTACCCACGCATTGAGCAAGCGGCAATTCCTCCACAGTGACTTCACATAGTTGCAAGGTGGCCGTACCAGGGATATTCACACTGATGTAACGCGCCGTCAACGCCGGTGAGCAATCCAACTCGATGGTGCCACCGAGTGGTTGGGCTTGAGCAGCGGTGACAGGCGATCCACAAGTTGGGTTGTTGGTTACAATGTCGCTTTTACCAGCGCGGACAACAGCACCTGCCAAACGATCGCCTGCAAAGGGAAGTTCAAACAATCAGTTGGCGATTTTGATGCAATATTACCTAACGATTTTATAACTAATCTTGTTTTATGTCTGCAAGGGCTCCCGTATATACTTACTGCAGCAGTCTCCACGGTTCAGAATTTTAACTTTGCTGATGCAGTGGTCACCTCCAAGATCAACTCTCCACCAGGGATTCAAAGTATCGGCATCTTAAAGTAAAACAAAAAATTACAAATAAAGAGTATAGGAAACTAAACAAGATTCAACCAAGACCGAACAATATCATTTAAGATCATATTTATACCACGTGACATATTTCACTCATGCGCAATAAGATACGACTATACATTTTCAGAAGATAAACTTGCGTCCTGGACAAAATGAATACCCCAACTTAACAGTAAAACTCGAGATATGTTTGGTCCTGATATTAATGATTTCAAAACTCACATGAACGTTAATTAGTAAGTAATTATTCAGGAGCAAAAACCGTAGCTTCAATAAAGGGTGAGGGGGGGGGGGGTAAACCCCAATATAGCGCCACCCCTAGACAGATGTTTCCCAGTCCCATTGGTAGCGACCAGTCTCCCAACTCTTCCGACTACTAATTTGTTAATTGTTAATTGTCTTACAGGTGTGTGAACAGGACGCTATTTGTGATGAGCCGCTGCCGTCCACTGCGTTTCTTGCTGGATATTCTCCGCTAGCATGGGATGAGCTCTGTGAAGTTGGCTTACCAACGATACTGAATGGGCTGGAAACTGATTGTTTGAAACACATTGCAAATTAGAATCAAACAATTAAAGTCTCGATTAACAAACAAACCATAACAAAGAAATAACATTGAATTCAAAGTTTTAATTAAAATGAAGTTATCAGGGTGTAGAATTTGCTTGTTTTTGGTTATAATTGTATATTATAATAATATTTTGGGAGGCTAATCATCCTTACTCGCAGCTAGGATGCTGTATTGACGTAAGCGGCTACACCGTGGTCGAGCCCTTGGCACGTAAAGGTGCTTCTGGCCACATCGACTCGTATACGACTACGGAGCACAAGCCGAGATCGAAAGTGTTTTCCAGACGTCGGAAAACTGGAGGCCCCATAGAAAAACCCTCGTGGCACAGGAAAGAACCAACGCACAACTCTACTCACATTGTGGTCCGGGGCGGGAATCGAACCTGGGCCACATTGGTGAGAGTCGGGCGCTTTACGCACAGAGGCGATCACTTTACGCACAAGCCCCTCATACAGACCAAGGGTCCCAATAATATGTTGGCCGTAAAGGGACACGCAGATCGTGAATATTGACGTCAATATTTGCGACAAATTTCGCGACTTTACCCAAAGTCGCAAATATTGATGTCAACATTGACGTCAAATTTTACGACTTTCCCAAAGGTCGCATATATCATTGACGTAAAATTTGACGTCGATATTCGCGTCAAATTTCACGATTTTCCCTAAAGTCGCGAATATTGACGTCAATATTTGCGACAAAATTTACGACTTTCGCCCAAAGCCGTGAATATTGACGTCAATATTGACGTCAAATTCTGCGACTTTCTCCCAAAGTCGCGAATATTTACGTCAAATTTGACGTCAAATTTCACGACCGGACATAAGCTAGGTTTTGGCTAGTCTTGCTCCAAGACCGAGTTTTTCATAAATGTCCAGGGCGCACCGTCCGTTTATGCAGGTCGTTAATCATCATTCACAGACATCTGAACAAACCTAGACATGACATCCGTTTTAAAACTGTTCTGAAAATTGATCCGCATAATGGACCGATCCGGCCTGTCAATCACTACGCGCGCATTGACCAATAAGATTACGAGTTTTGTTCAGGTAACTTAGCAACGGTTGCTACAGGCGTGGTCCGCCATTAGCTCGGTCAAACTATCACATGTGGTTAGAAACGTGTACACAAACAAATGGCTTCGGTACGAAAAAGCACCGTATTTGTCAATCAAAATACGGCTGTATGGAGTTAAAAAAATTGTCAAAAATATGCATGAAATTGTTATGAAATATGTAAATAACACGCTGGTACTCGGATTACGACATCATTTTTTCCCGTTAAATACCAAAACAAATCTCGAAAATGAGAATTACCGTTGAACTCGTGTGACGTGAACGGCGGGAATGTCAAGAAGATAAACAAGGTCACGGACAGTGCAGTCTAAGGTAGGATATAGGGGCCTATGTAGAGTTAATAATAGTAATGCTCTACAATCTACATGTATAGCAGTCTATTAATTAGGTATTGGTTTAATCCTGTTGTGACAAAATACGCGATTTATTCCAGTACCGGTGACTTACCAAGCAACACTTACATGTACACCGTCCATACAAATTGACATGCATGCATGCTTCATTTCCCCCAACTGCAACTTAACCATCCTCCATGTACTGTTCATACCGTTCCTTAAAATAATGGACATCCTTTTAGTTCGCCCGTTAGCTTACTGATAGTAATTTTGTCCCCGCCTAAAGTTTAAATCAATATTTTCGTTGTACGTGTTCTACGCCTAGCCTAAACGTACATGTACATGTACATGGGATATGTATATGTACGTACACGTTCACGTTCACACATGTGCAACTTGACCGAGGTAATGGCGTCGCCATGTCGTTGCTAAGGTGGGCGGGGCTTATGTTCAAATCCGGATCGGTCCATTATTTTGGAATGTTCAATTACGCGAAACGCTCATCGCAGGCGTGGCGTGCGCGGGGAGGGCGCACGTTCGCAATACGCGTGTGTGTTCTGTGAAGCGGCCTATTTTCAAAACAATGACTACAACGATAAAAGATGCACATGTCGTGTCTAGCTTTTATTGGATGCATTATGTCAACAATACTCCGAAAACGGGCTTGTTGAGGGCGCCCTCGATTGTCACGAGAGATCAGTGGATTTGTTTAAGTTCAGAAACAAATCTCGTGAACTTATAATTATGTGGATTGGGTTTTCAGTCCCTGTCAGACTTCTGGGGTTTTCCTCCCACCTCTAAAACTGTACCTTCTTCTCATTGTCTTCTCTCTATATGTTTCTTCGGGCTTGCGAGCTACAGTGCCTCGGGCGCTTTTGAGTGATCCTTGGTTTTATTATACCAGAAATATATAATAATAATAATAATTAACATTTTTATAGCGCCCAAAAAAACATAAAATGCTCCTATGCGCTGTACAAGTAAAAGTCGATATTAATTTAATTAAAAAGTAAACGAGATGATTAATACATAAAAATTACATTAAGCCCATTACTACAAACAAAATAACCATTAGCTAGTGGGGAATAAAACCATTACCTATAGATTTAAAAAAGCTAGCTTAAAAAGATGTGTTTTTAAACCTAATTTAAAACCGTCGACACTAGTAGACTCTCTAAGTGGAATTCCAAGCTGGTTCCACAGGCGGGGACCAGCCACAGAAAACATTCTCTCACCTGCGGAAACCAGCCTGGCATTAGGACAAATTAATCGAGACGTGTCTTGCGCAGAACGAGTAAATCTAGTTGGAACTCTAATACTTAGCATGTCACACAAGTAATTAGGAGCATATCCATGGAGACACTTATACACCAAGAGACAAACTTTAAAGATAACCCTGTACTTAACTGGCAACCAGTGCAATTGCATGAGAGCTGGGGTAATGTGGTCATATTTCTTGGTACCTGTGAGCAACCTGGCTGCAGCATTCTGTACTCTCTGCAAAGGAGCCATGGATGAGGCAGAGAGGCCAACTAGAACAGCATTACAATAATCAATACGAGAAGTAACCAGCATATGAATAATCTGCTCTGTGGCGGATTGCCCAAGATACCGCTTGATTTTACTAATATTGTACAAGTGGTACATAGCAGAACGAGAAACATTCCTAATGTGGGATTGCATGTTCATGTTCATGTCAAATGTCACCCCCAAACTCTTGACCTCAGAGACTGTAGTGATTGTGGTGTCCAATAGAAACCACAGTTTTGGGAATCTTCCTTAACAATGTAGATGATCCTATGACGAGAACATCAGTCTTATCATCGTTAAGTTTCAAGTAATTTGCCGACATCCAGCACCTTATATCATCACAGCATGCCTCCATCTCTAACACTCGACCATGCACATCATTGCACGTTGGCCTTGCAGAAATGTACAATCGAGTGTCATCGGCGTAGAAGTGACAACTGAGACCATGACGTCGGATGATGTCACCCAGTGGTAGCATATACACATTGAATAGGAGTGGGCCCAGCACAGAACCCTGGGGAACACCAAACTGTAACGGATAAGAGGCACTCTCTGCTGAGGACGATGACCTTCTGTGGTTTTCAGAGGTGCTGGAAATCTTGACTTTCTGGTAGCGCCCATTCAGGTACGAAGGAAACCTGTCAAGTGTGCACGGTGACACACCTACATGTGTCATTAGCCGGCGAAACAGTGTGTCATGATCGAGCGTATCAAATAATAATATTAATAGACTAGACGGACGGAGCGCCCCGGAACAAATGAAAAACTCGGTCTTGGAGCAAGACTAGCCAAACCATAGCTTGCTGGGAAAAAATCTCTCAGCATTTATGTCCGGTCGTGAAATTTGACGTCAATATTTACGTCAATATTCGCGACTTTGGGGGCAAGTCGTGAATTTTGTCGTATTGACTTCAATATTCGAAACTTTCGGAAAAGTCGTGAAATTTGACGCGAATATCGACGTCAAATTTGACGGGGGGGGGGGGGGGGGATTGAAAGGGGGGAGGGGGAGGGGGAGGTCCCTCCGTCTTCAATCCTTCATATGCATGTTGTACCTTCTGATTTCTTCTCTTCGTTTACTTTCATCATGACACGATCCATCATGAATTCTAACTCCTCCTCCTAAAAATTCATGAACAAGAAAAACAAACCTTTTGACTAACTTTATGAATGATAGAAATATGGCCTTCGTGTATCGTTCGGTTCAGGTTAGACAGATGGTCTCTGTTTTAATGATGTAAACGGATCCAAACAGATAGAAATGGACATTGTAATGTAACTCTCATTCACCCGCTAGCAATCATCCTGAGCCACGCAGCGCTTTTACGCGCTTTCTACTAATAGCGCTCTGAGCCCTGCGGACATTCGGCAAGATCCGTGGTTATTATAGCGCAAAAATCATGCGCCCAATCAGAGCCTCCGTTACAAACAGACCAAGACCATTTCCCAAACCCAGGCTACAGCCCATTGCTAAACTGTATGAATGAAGCATGAGACGAAGACAAAGCTGGGGTTCAAAAAACAGCCAAAGGCATGCAAACCAACGCGCATTTCTATTGGTCCATTCGCTTGGACATCTGAGGTGTTCTCACAAATGTTTATCCTCCCACGTAAAAATTAAAATTAATCGGGAAAATTGTAGAAATTAACGTACAGAACGTAAAACTGTATAAAAGCTTTATAAAAACGTATAAAAGCTTTGCTATTATTTATTATACAGAATAAGAAACATAAAAGATTGAAAAGCTACGTAAACGCCAATAACATTAAATATAGTGGTAGAAATTGTCATTTTACCAGGGGTAGACGTTCATATCATGTATTGGCCAACTTGTTTAACGATTGCTGCGAATGTCCGCAGGGTTTGAGGGCGACAATTCAATAGCCCGTTAAACTCTGCGCGGCTCAGGATGGCTAGTAATCGATAGGTCCACATTCTATCTTAATAGACAGGTGGCTATAATTATGAATTAGTTTTATCAGTTCGCGCCTGGTTTATTTTCAATTTACCGGACCCATGCGCGGGATTATCATTATCATCAAAAACAAAATGTATTTTTTTATTCAGTAAAATATTCCTGTTTTGATAATGTAACTACTACAATATGCAAACAATTCTAGTTTAGCACCGTTATTTACATGTTTTTGCCGACATGTGGTCGCCTAGGGTTCTTTGTTTTCTCTCTGCTGCCAGGGCGCTGTATCAAGTCATCCGCTACCCGTCATAAACTATGACGCGTGTGTAGACGTCAGCCGTGAAACTACACACAGGGCCGGAGAAGTATTCGCGGTAAAACCTAAATATTTGTAAGCCCAGCTGAAAAGCACCCTTACAAGAAATTTGAAGGTAGTATACACCATTTGCAGATATCGAAAATATTTATTATCAAATTATTAAGAAATATCTTACTCATCTAAAAGTAAATTATGATTCTAGGCATCTAGCAAAATGATTGCGCTAGATATCCTGTAATTATTCGGGAAAATACAATTTTATAAGGAACAATTCGCGATCGCCGGAAGGCGATCGCAAAATAACACAAATAACATAAGAATAACTGCTCGACGCCGGTTAAAAACGAACGCCGTTTTTTGTGCTTTACTCGGCATCCGTGATTGTAAAACTTCGGGCAGGTCAGTTAAATTATATTTACTATATATTTACTATAAAATACAACCCTACAAATCTACCCATGATAATTCAAGCAATTACCAATGGTGTATCCTACCTTAAAAGGAGACTAAGAAACAATAGTGGAAAAATGTGAATGTCAAAAGATTACTAGACGCAGCTGATAATCCTTGGTTGTATGAATTCAATGGAGACAATGGAACTAAGGCGTTGAATAGGCGTAATCACTGAAGCGTGGTGCCACTATATTGCATATATACAGTTAACATACAGGAATTGCCGGGGAATTTTGGTCGGTCTGTTCACACTGCCAAAGAAATCCCCGGGAAACTGCTTTCCCCCGGGAAATATTTACCCCTGCTCGGGAGTAGGGTTAAAGGAGAAATCCCCGGGGTTTAACGTTTTTCCCGGGGAAAAGCAACTAGTGTGAACGTCGCAGGGTTTGAACTTACCCCACCTTTTTGCGCCCACGGGTAATCTCGAAACTGGTCACAGGGTCACAAATAGCGAGCCAAATAATTCGCGCGATGACTTAGTATTGTAATGTAGTACCTTTCAAACTTGTCGTAAATATATTTACAGTTAAGTACAAAAGACAAATAATAACATTTGAAAATTATACAAATAATTTAATTTTAAAAAATATGAGCAAAATGAATGGTTTTAATAAAAGAAGTGTCGTAAACAAGACTGTGTTTAGCTTTAAAGAATATGAGCAAAATGAATGGTTTTAATATTTAATAAAAGAAGTGTCGTGAACAAGACTGTGTTTAGCTTCCTTCTCGTGTACGTGTATTTATAATTTCCCGGGGTTTGATGGCCAGTGTGAAACGACCTTGCAGATTCCCGGGAAATAGTGTCCCCGGGAGTTACCAAATGGGTCTAGTGTGAACGGTTGCTGGGGTGTTGGTGGGGTAAAAAAATCCCCGGGAATTTCCCGGGGATTTATTTCCCGGGGATTGGCTCTGCAGTGTGAAAAGGGCTTTAGTATCTATTTAAACTATCTTGTGTAGCGGCACAAGACACTTGGGTAAACCTAACGGTTTTTCCTCAACCTTGCTATATGGCCATCTTCTGACCAGACAGGCATTTTCTTTGTCGTATTTGTGTAATGAATCCCTAAATATTTGAGTTATGAATTATACTGTATCATTATAATGTAGTGATAACCCGCTATTAAAAGCACCAAGTGGGGAAATCGACTAACTCAGAAAACTTGAGAGATGTATCAACGAACTCTATTAATGCGGCATCGGAAATGTCTTGTGTTGCTATTTATAACCATGCAGTTCGGTTGTGCATATTGGGACCCCCGAATTTAATCGCTGTTGGCCGATTTGTTTTTGTGAGATATCTCATTCGAACGCTCATAACTAATAGAGTGCTAGAAAATTATCAATTCATTTTGAAAATCTATTTTACAGGATGCAACCCCCTAAACACGCAGACCCACCAACTTTAACAAACTTTAACAACCTATAACACACCCCCACCCCAGATGTTCAATACCGAAACTATTACGAGGTTGGGACAATAAACCAACGCACCTCTTGTCTGGCGTTGGTGGTCTGGAGCCCCACAAGTCCCAGCACCAAGACGACAGCAGCTACCCAGCGAAACATTCTTCACTTGATGTCAGAAACTCGGAAGAAAAAAGGTTCACACAAGCACCCTCTAGCCAAATGACTGCCACCAAGTTATATACATCAATTTATATAATACGTGGTTAGCAAGCCCACAATGTAAGCTTTCATTTTGGTATATAATATTTGTTTTGGAGATATAACGTATTTACATATTGATTACTTCCTTGGAGTTCGGTTACACAACTAAGAAAACAGGCTTTGAAATAGACGGCTCTGTTGCAGTGCACGCACCAAACATTTGCACCAAACATGTTCTACATGCTTGTCGTACCATAAGGAATTTAGGACAGCCCAAAGACATGTCGTAACTGCGGTTGCACCAAAAAGCTTTTAGGCTTGTCCTAAAATGCATATCTGACGACACGCCGTACACTGTAAAAAATAAAATTTTACGGGAAATTCCTGGCATTTTGGACGCCAGTACTTTACTGTAAAAAAAACGGTGGAAAATGTTAACGGGGACGGGCTGTTTTTGACGGCTTTTGAAAGCTGTTGGTTTACATTACTGTCCTCGTTAATGTATCTTGCTATTCCTGTAAAAATACAGGGTATAAAAAAATACAGTACGTAGCTGGAATTTAGCTAGGTTACCATAGTAACTGCAATTTTACAATTTACAACAGTGAGAAACTAACTATAACTATATTACACATTACTACACAAATTCTACAATAACCTACTTAACACAATACTGGATACTGTCGTGGCTTAGTTTTATATTCAGTTTTTCGTGCTATAGTGAAGTTACGGTTTCACCATAAATATTTCAATATTTAAATACGAAAAGAATTTTTTTCACTTAGGTTTGCAACAAATCTAAATTTAATCATAGATTCGTTAGAATACTAGTTATACATTACGCTCAAGAAAGTGTTTTTTTGACAAAACACCACAATTTAACATGAAAAATTTCGTGAGTTTTGATTGGCCAGTCGCTGCGTAATAATATTCATGCTCGATAACAGTAGAATCAATGTAAATAAACAACACTTTGTTGGTGTTGTTGTATATATACAAATATATGTTGTATTTTGACAGTGTTCTTCTAAATGTATATAACCTTTGCATAAATTAACGTCCGCGTGATATTTTTAAGGCACAATACCGTAATTGTACGTCCAAAATCCGTTAAAAAAAATTACGGCGATTGTTTGTGTTTTTACAGGTGGAAAATCCCGTTATTTTACGGTTAATTTTTACAGTGTAGAACTTGCGTATAATTATAATTGTATTGGGACCGACGCAGGTCACAACACCGAAACAAAATAGCAACTGTACATAGCACGTTTTCAATCGATTATGTTTATTTTTCTTAAAAAGCAATCAAATTTGATACACCAATCAAACATGTCAATAAAGAGCATGTTCTCTCACTCGTTTCGGAAAAAAATACTGAAATTGATCCATGCTAAAATAACTCATTTTGATAGCTGTCCATGGAATACTATTGGAAGCTGTTGAGCTCAGTGAGAATTCAAATACAAATGAGATTATAATAATTTAGATTAAGACTGAAAACCGTATTTGTATTGTCAGATGTTGTGTTTAGAATGAGGAACAAGTGAACACTTTTCCCCAAAAATATTAATGGCGATTTGTGTATGTTTTCCGTTGCAAGTCAATAAAATGTACCCTATCTCCGTATAAAATAATATATTGGAGTGAGCCAAATATTTCCAAATATATGTTTAAAATTCGGTCACTTTCTTTTTGACTCGCCTAATGCGTGTTCCGTGTCGATTCAAACCTTTCCGAGTTGTAGATTGAACAATTTCCTTTTGTTCGACCCTACTCTTGTGTTTCAGTTTGTATTCATTGCTATAAATGTTGTATTTATTAGTAGAAACAATTGGAGCATTTGTATGAAATCTAAATATTTAATTCCATGTGCAGTCTCCATAACGTCCTTTAAAATTGCTGTCTGGATTTTCTTTTCCCTCAGCAACTGATTTTCTTGATAATTTATTACCAAATCGTTTTAATTGTGGGTACACCTTTGGTAATTGCTTGAATTATCATGAATGGGTGGATTTATGGGGTTGTATTATAGTAAATATCGTTTAACTGACCTGTCCAAAGTTTTACAATCATAGATGCTAAGAAAAGCAAGAAACAGAGCGTTCGTTTTGAAACGGCGTCTGGCAGTGGTTATTATGTTTTTCTGGGGTTTTTCCGTTGGTGCAACCGGGCCCTGGTCAAAAGATGGCCATAGAGCAAGGCTGAGGGAAATTGAAAACTGAGTGCCTTGAAAAATACAACAAGAACCGCTACACAAGATAGTGTCAAAGTGTTTACTTTCGTTTACGTTTACTTTCCACGGATGACGTGTTAACTCGTCAAGCACGGCGGTTTGATTCAGTGAAAGACGAGTGTGCACAAGTTTACACTTCAGACGTTATTAGCACACGTCGCGGTGGACGTCTATACACGCCTGACGAAACTAGCATACCCGCCCGTGGTGATTAGGCCTATTCCACGCCTTAGTTTCATTGTCTCCATTGAATTCATACAGCCAAGGATTATCAGCTGCGTCTAGTAATTTATTGACATTCAAATTTTCCCGCTATTGTTTCTCAGTTTCCTTTTAAATTCTTGAAGGGGTGCTTTTCAGCTGGGCTTGCAAATATTTAGGTTTTACCGCGAATAATTCCCCCGACCTGTGTGTAGTTCCATGGCTAACGTCTATACACACGCGTCATAGTTTATGACGGGTAGCGGATGACTTGATACCGCGCCCTGAGTGCAGATAGAAAACAAATTGCCCTAGGCGACAGAATGTCGGCAAAAACATGTAAATAACGGTGCTAAACTTGAAGTAGAAATGGGAGTTACATTACAATGTACACTTCTATCTGTTTGGATCCGTTTACATCATTAAAACGGAGACCATCTGTCTAACCTGAACCGAACGATACGCGAAGGCCATAATTATTTTTGTCATTCAAAAAGTTAGTACAAAGTGTTTTTTGTTCTTGCCATGAATTTTTAGGAGAAGGGGTTATATTAGAATTCCTGATGGATCCTGTCCTGATGAAAATAAACGAAGACAAGAAATCATAAGGTACAATGTGCATTATGAAGGATAGAACATTGAGGGACGCCCCCCCCCCCCCCCCCCCCCCCCCCCCCCCCCCCCCCCCCCCCCCCCCCCAGTCTTGGTCATTGTGCTTGCGGAATGTTGTGGTTTCTCAGAAATTCATTTTTAGGTTTTTAGGGGAAGGGGGCCCTCGGTCTGTACAAGTGGCTTGTGCGTAAAGTGCTCACCTTTGTGCGTAAAGCGCCCGCCTCTCAGCAATGTGGCCCGGGTTCGATTCCCGCCCGGACCACAATATGAGTAGAGTTGTAATAATAATGATAATAATAATTGGGGAGGCTTATCATCCTTACTCGCAGCTGGGATGCTGAATTGCGAAGGACGCGGCTACAACGTGGTCGGGTAGTCGGCCCGTAAAGGCGCCTATGGCAGGCAGCCGGCCACGTCGACTATTATGACCACGGAGCACAGCCTGAGACCGAAAGTGTTTGATTTTTCCAGAGGGAAGGAAAACCGGAGGGCCCGGAGAAAAACCCTCGTTGCACAGGAGAGAACCAACGCACAACTCTACTCACATAATTATGATCCGGGCCACGAATATTTTTTTCCCAAACCTAACTGGCAGCTTTCATGAATTATTCAGTAGTTGCATTGATCACTGTACAACACTTAGGTTCTAGGTCTCTTTTCCCCCTTAAATTAAAAATACCCCAAAGATATCAATTTGACAAGGAAAAACGAGGTGACCTACAGTAGGATTCTAACCAGGATCTTTGATCCATAGCCCATCCCACTATCCACTATACACTACGTATAGCAGCTCGACAACAGCTGTTCTTTAAAGTGATTTATTGTAACTAGTTAACTAAATAACAACAATGCTATGACGTCATGTTTTAATCCGATGAATAAACATAACTTCTCATCTAAACTACTGAATAATTCGTAATATCTGCCAGTTAGGTTTGGAAAAAAAATATTCGTGTCCGGCGCTTTACGCACAAGCCACCTATGCGTTGGTTCCTTCCTGTGCCACGAGGGTTTTTCTCCGGGCCCTTCGGTTTTCCTACGTCTGGAAAACACTTTCGATCTCGGCTTGTGCTCCGTATACGTAGTCGTATATACGAGTCGATGTGGCCAGCTGCCAGAAGCGCCTTTACGTGCGTGCCGGGGGCTCGACCACGTTGTAGCCGCGTACGTCAATACAGCATCCTAGCTGCGAGTAAGAATGAGTAGCCTCCCAAATTAGTATTATTATGTTATTATAATATTCATATTCACGCAACCGGTATACGCAATCGCGAGGGTCAGTAGGGAATCGGAATGTGTATCGTGACGCTACCGTCACGTCCCCGTTACGCAGCAGTAAGAACTTAAGAAGTCGTAAGAACCCTTTGTATCAACGTAACCACAACATTCTCTCCCGGGTGTTCACGATTTTTCTCAAAAAATCGCAACGCTGCCGTATAGAAAGAACATCCGTGGACGTCTGTGGACGTCCGTAAAAACATTTGTTGGTGTGAGGGGGGTAAAAGTCAGAATGCGTAGGGCAAGGAAGTTAGTACATGTCGTAAGACATCGATGGTGAAACCCATTTTCGTTCGTAACTTTAGTACACCACTTAATGCCGTTGGTGCAACCGGGCCCTGGTCAAAAGATGGCCATAGAGCAAGGCTGAGGGAAATTAAAAACTGAGTGCCTTGAAAAATACAACAAGAACCGCTACACAAGATAGTGTAAAAGTGTTTATCGCCGGGAAAAAATCGTTTACTATCTACGGATGACGTGGTAACTCGTCAAGCACGGCGGTTTGATTCAGTGGAAGACGAGTGTGCACAAGTTTACACGTCAGACGTTATTAGCACACGTCGCGGTTGACGTCTATACACGCCTGACGAAACTAGCATACCCGCCCGTGGTGATTAGGCCTATTCAACGCATTAGTTCCATTGTCTCCATTGAATTCATACAGCCAAGGATTATCAGCTGCGTCTAGTAATTTCTTGACATTCAAATTTTCCCGCTATTGTTTCTCAGTTTCCTTTTAAATTCTTGAAGGGGTGCTTTTCAGCTGGGCTTGCAAATATTTAGGTTTAACCGCGAATAATTCCCCGGACCTGTGTGTAGTTCCATGGCTAACGTCTACACACGCGTCATAGTCTATGACGGGTAGCGGATGACTTGATACCGCGCCCTGAGTGCAGATAGAAAACAAATTGCCCTAGGCGACAGAATGTTGGCAAAAACATGTAAATAACGGTGCTAAACTAGAAGTAGAAATGGGAGTTACATTACAATGTACACTTCTATCTGTTTGGATCCGTTTACATCATTAAAACGGAGACCATCTGTCTAACCTGAACCGAACGATACGCGAAGGCCATAATTATTTCTGTCATTCCAAAAGTTAGTACAAAGTGTTTTTTGTTCTTGCCATGAATTTTTAGGAAAGGGGTTATATTAGAATTCCTGATGGATCGTGTCCTGATGAAAATAAACGAAGACAAGAAATCATAAGGTACAATATGCATTATGAAGGATAGAACATTGAGGGACGCCCCCCCCCCGTCTTGGTCATTGTGCTTGCGGAATTTTGTGGTTTCTCAGAAATTCATTTTTAGGTTTTTAGGGGAGGGGGCCCTCGGTCTGTACAAGTGGCTTGTGCGTAAAGTGCTCACCTTTGTGCGTGAAGCGCCCGCCTCTCAGCAATGTGGCCCGGGTTCGATTCCCGCCCGGACCACAATATGAGTAGAGTGGTAATAATAATGATAATAATAATTGGGGAGGCTTATCATCCTTACTCGCAGCTGGGATGCTGAATTGCGAAGGACGCGGCTACAACGTGGTCGGGAAGTCGGCCCGTATAGACGCCTATGGCAGGCAGCCGGCCACATCGACTATTATGACCACGGAGCACAGCCTAAGACCGAAAGTGTTTGATTTTTCCAGAGGGAAGGAAAACCGGAGGACCCGGAGAAAAACCGTTGATCTCTACAAACTGGATAAGTCGAGCGGCTCTGCACGTGAAGCCATTGGCGGCCATATTGGGATATTAAAAACATTGCAGGCGTACACACGTTTGTATAGCGCACGACCGAGAAACTTAATATCACAGGAAACGAAGTTAACGTCACAAAAACGATCCAGTTTGATTAGGAAAATTAAGTTAAACATAATAACACCCAAGAATGAGATGTATACGCCAAGTTTTGATGTTAAAAAGGCCTATTTTCGGGAAAAGATATGAGACATTCGTGTGAGACGATGCAATGCAGTGCAAAGTCTATGGGATATGTCGGACAAGTATTTTCAAAACATTTTGTTTAACATTTCTAACATCATAACCTTATGCACAAACCATAGGAAAAGGAAAAACGAGGTTTTTTTGGATCAAGAAAATTCTTACATTTTTTGGTTTAGTTTTATATCCAGACACTAAAAAATGCCAGTTTTATAATAAAATGAATTAGAAAATTTCTGTGTGTTTTAGGAAAATTTTATTGGCACATAGGGTTTATTCGTGGGATTTAAGGCAGTGTCTAGATTTGGAATCAAGCTAATGTTTAGTAAATATTTTAGGAAGGGTCCAAAAAATGCTTGCTGGACAAGTGGACAGAAAAAAAAGTTATGTGGTTTTGAGCTTAAACGGCTTAAACTATGAACTTTATAAACTTAACAAAAATCACAATTAAAAATAGGCCTATATCAATCACACGTGTGAATAATAACATATAAGTCCCACAATGGATTCAATTTTGCTTGCTTTTATTTTGCGTTACACTAAACAAAACATGAAACTGCTCCCACTGTAATAACTTACTATACTTTTCTGATTTACTTTTCACATCAGACGTCAGACAATTACTTGCAGCACATTTAAGCACAGTTACATCAAACAAGTTCAAACAAATTACATTTTTGATCAGCCTCATCAGCTCATGATTTGAAGAGGGCCTATACCATTACCATGTAGCTACATGCCTATACCATGGAGCTTCATAGCTCCATGCCTATACAGAGTTTCAAGCAAAAACCAGCTGAATATTAATAACAATAAACAATATACATCACCTTAAAAGTTGGTTTGTAACCCTGTTTTCCCCCAAATATGAATTGTCATGTTAAACAATTTTTTGTGCTTGACGTTTTATGAAATTGGCCCCTGGTTTATGGCGATGCTGCCGGCGGACTCAGTATTTAACGTCGTTGTGGCCATATGCCCATGGAGGAATAAGAAGACATGCTAAACAAAATGGTGTAAATGTCATGTTAGCCCTATTTTGAGCTCGCCTGATGGGTGAGAATCACTGATCATACAGTCTACGAGTTTCTATCATAAATTTACTTATTTATAAAATATTTTAAGGTAATTTTACCCACCATCGCTGCAGCCAGTTTGTATCTAGGTTTCGTCTGGCCTGTGTTTGTACGCGCGCACGTGCGATCACTGCAATGTTTTGAATATCCCAACATGGCCGCCGGTGACTTCACGGCTCGCTATCCCATCAATGTACGATCGACCTATCCAGTTTGTAGAGATCAGTCAGAAAAACCCTCGTTGCACAGGAGAGAACCAACGCACAACTCTACTCACATAATTATGGTCCGGGCCACGAATATTTTTTCCCAAACCTAACTGGCAGCTTTCTTAGGTTCTAGGTCTCTTTTCCCCCTTAAATTAAAAATACCCCAAAGATATCAATTTGACCAGGAAAAACGAGGTGATCGACCTACAGTAGGATTCTAACCAGGGATCTTTAATCCATAGCCCATCCCACTATCCACTACACTACACATAGCAGCTCGACAACAGCTGTTCTTTAAAGTGATTTATTGTAACTAGTTAACTAAATAACAACAATGCTATGACGTCATGTTTTAATCCGATGAATAAATATAACTTCTCATCTAAACTACTGAATAATTCGTAATATCTGCCAGTTAGGTTTGAGAAAAACAATATTCGCGTCCGGCGCTTTACGCACACATATGCGTTAGTTCCTTCCTGTGCCACGAGGGTTTTTCTCCGGGCCCTTTGGTTTTCCTACGTCTGGAAAACACTTCCGATCTCGGCTTGTGCTCCGTATACGTAGTCGTATATACGAGTCGATGTGGCCAGCTGCCAGAAGCGCCTTTACGTGCGTGCCGGGGGCTCGACCACGTTGTAGCCGCGTACGTCAATACAGCATCCTAGCTGCGAGTAAGAATGAGTAGCCTCCCAAATTAGTATTATTAAGGGAATAAATGTGTGTTCGAGAGGTTTTAATCACTCTGTTTAATACCGCTTGGAGTCTGGGTGCTGATAATTACCCGAGCCGAAGGCGAGGGTAATTATCAGCACCCAGACTCCAAGCGGTATTAAACAGAGTGATTAATACCGACCGAACACACATTTATTCCCATTCATAAATAACTTTTTTGTAAAATTCAGCCAAAAAGCCCCGAAAATCACGGAAAATTGTCGCAAGTAAATTTTGGTGTTTCGCCATTCTGTGTGTTTTCTCCTATCCATGTTCACGGGCCACTGTAAAATGACATGTTTCCGCCTCTGTCGCTCTACGTCACAATACATGCAATAAAGCGTATTTACCATTGATCTCCATTATATAGACTGGATAGGCCTCCGTGTCTAAATGGCGTACGCGCGCGTGTTTTTTTCAAAGGGAAAAGAACGAACGTGACGCGACCGCGTTTGTGCACGACTTATGGAATTTTTTTAAAAAGTGGAAGACTTTTTTTTCTTGAATTCGTCATATTTGGAGGAAAAACAGGATTTTGCACCCGAATGGTTCAAAATAGATAAGAACAATGGGTCTGCGCAGCAGTGAAGTGCCCGGCCAAGGATGTCCATTGAGTTGTCCATGTGCAGAGGCTACTTTTGTTGCCAACTGGTTTTAAACACTTCTAGCCATGTCTTTATCGTCCGTTTAATACCGGCCACGTGACGGGCTCTCGACCAATAGGAATGCCTAAACTGTCCCAGGTAATTATAAATATGTTATTATAATATTCATATTCACGCAACCGGTACACAATCGCGAGGGTCAGTAGGGAATCGGAATGTGTACTGTGACGCTACCGTCACGTCCCCGTTACGCAGCAGTAAGAAGTCGTAAGAACCCTTTGTACCAACGTAACCACAACTTTCTCTCCCGGGTGTTCACGATTTTTCTCAAAAAAATCGCAACGCTGCCGTATAGAAAAAACATCCGTGGACGTCCGTGGACGTCCGTAAAAACATTTGTTAGTGTGAGGGGGGTAAAAGTCAGAATGCGTAGGGCAAGGAAGTTAGTACATGTCGTAAGACATCGATGGTGAAACCCATTTTCGTTCGTAACTTTAGTACACCACTTAATACCGTTGGTGCAACCGGGTCCTGGTCAAAAGATGGCCATAGAGCAAGGCTGAGGGAAATTGAAAACTGAGTGCCTTGAAAAATACAACAAGAACCGCTACACAAGATAGTGTCCAAGTGTTTATCGCCTGAAAAAAATCGTTTACTATCCACGGATGACGTGCTAACTCGTCAAGCACGGCGGTTTGATTCAGTGTAAGACGAGTGTGCACAAGTTTACACGTCAGACGTTATTAGCACACGTCGCGGTGGACGTCTATACACGCCTGACGAAACTAGCATACCCGCCGGTGGTGATTAGGCCTATTCAACGCCTTAGTTCCATTGTCTCCATTGAATTCATACAAACCAAGGATTATCAGCTGCGTCTAGTAATTTCTTGACATTCAAATTTTCCCGCTATTGTTTCTCAGTTTCCTTTTAAATTCTTGAAGGGGTGCTTTTCAGCTGGGCTTGCAAATATTTAGGTTTTACCGCGAATAATTCCCCTGTGTGTAGTTCAATGGCTAACGTCTACACACGCTTCATAGTTTATGACGGGTAGCGGATGACTTGATACCGCGCCCTGGCTGCAGAGAGAAAACAAATTGCCCTAGGCGACAGAATGTTGGCAAAAACATGTAAATAACGGTGCTAAACTAGAAGTAGAAATGGGAGTTACATTACAATGTACACTTCTATCTGTTTGGATCCGTTTACATCATTAAAACGGAGACCATCTGTCTAACCTGAACCGAACGATACGCGAAGGCCATAATTATTTCTGTCATTCAAAAAGTTAGTACAAAGTGTTTTTTGTTCTTGTCCATGAATTTTTAGGAAAGGGGTTATATTATTATAATTCCTGATGGATCGTGTCCTGATGAAAATAAACGAAGACAAGAAATCATAAGGTACAATATGCATTATGAAGGATAGAACATTGAGGGACGCCCCCCCCCCCCCCCCCCCCCCCCGTCTTGGTCATTGTGCTTGCGGAATGTTGTGGTTTCTCATAAATTCCTTTTTAGGTTTTTAGGGGAGGGGGCCCTCGGTCTGTACAAGTGGCTTGTGCGTAAAGTGCTCACCTTTGTGCGTAAAGCGCCCGCCTCTCAGCAATGTGGCCCGGGTTCGATTCCCGCCCCAGACCAATATGGAGGCATATAACCGAACAGACGTATGAAGCTAAACCACGATCGACAACCATGCACGTTCTATGGTAGCTGTTTCTGGTTGTGATTGAAATGCGCATGTGCAAAATTTGCCTAGTCTTTCACAGTCGTTATAAATGCTGTGTTATTTGTTAACTGTATACAGTCCCTAGTTTTTCGTTTACACGACCATTATACCTTTTATTATAAGACCCTATCTAGATGAGATTATAAACGACATGCACAAGAGACTATCACATCGCTGGTTCCAACAACACTTCCAGCGTTAACAAATCGTACAAGAAACAGGGAACCAGAAACAGCTACCAGAGAACGTGCATGGTTGTCGATCGTGGTTTAGCTTCATACGTCTGTTCGGTTATTTATCTCACACAGCTGCCAAAAGTGAGGGCGCTGTTGACATTTCAGTTGCAAGCAATATCGATCAAGGTTATACGCAACCTCGTTCCCAGGGCTTACTTTATGTTCAACCTCGTTTCTAATAGAGAAATAAAGGGAAGCTGCTGTGTCGGTGAGGGTGCTGCTTGGACATCTTGGGAACGATGTTGGGTTGTAAGATTCTGATGTATTCAGGATCTAGGCTGATCTAGCTTTTAATTTTTTAATCTTTTTTTTTTTTTGGGGGGGGGGGGGGTTTGTACCATTTCCCTACTAAACTTGACCCCAGAAGTTCGGGGTTCGCTTACAACTTTGTGATACACTTTGCAGCCAGGGAGGGGAGGGGTGGGACATTTAGACAGTTTAATCACCTCTTCATACAACCCGAAAACTGAGTTTAGTAATGTCGTACTTTTCTATAGTACTCTATTTGTGGCATTAACTGTAAAGATGGTATCATTGGTATCATATCTTTGTTTCCCTCAAAAATATAAAATAAAAGGAAAACAGCTGAAATTTAAACAACTAATTAACTAAATTGACAATTTTAAATTTGTAACAACAAACATTTCAAAATCTTCAAAAATCTTCAATCTTCAAAACGTAAGCTGAACTCTAATCTTCTTGAATTATCAGTTTTAGAAAAAAAATCGCTTCATTTGTAGCATTTTCAAGACATCGCGAACACGGTTTTGGCGCTATTTCGCCGGACTAGAGCGGAGCGGATAAACGCTTCCGCACTCACCCCTGATCGAGGTCGAAAAACTAATAACTCGTGTAGCGGTTCGTGTTTGTTTTTTTCAAGGCAAAAACCAAGTTTACCTTTCAGTCTAGCTCTATGGTTATAATAATTCTCAGGGTAAGTTTGGCGAAGAAAAAAAATTAATAATAAATGAACAAAGGGGGATTCTAACCACAGATCTTTCGATTCATAAAATAATCAATTCGCTAGTAGGTATAATGATAAATGTTATTGGCGACATACGTCGTTCAGTTACAATTCTTTAATTATTAGCTGATGAGTACCATTTATCTTTTTCATAAATAAACATAACGCACAGCCAAAACTGGGGGGTAATCGCGAACCGCTACACGGAGTATTATCTAGACGGAGGGAAATAGCTACCTACATCATAAGTATATGGACCGTAAAGCTCTTCAATGGCGTCCAAACAATATGAAAATGTGAATTCTGACTTATTATCATTGACGTCTGTAATAATAACTCTGGTGGTTAGTTCGTACTGAAACGGTATACGCAAAAAAAATGAATGTGAAGGTTTACATAGATTTAGCTTTATTATTTACAAAGTTTTACTTCAAAGTCAAAATAACCTCAAGTTATACTGCTTATTTCATTCCGCAATCTTCTCTCACCGTTTCTCCTGTTTTGTCAGACTGGTGAACCGTACAAAATTAACTTTGCTTAGGCCTAGATATTAAATTCAATTGGTGTTTATACATTTTTGAAACTATTCTGTGGTCGTTTTATTTATATCATTTCTCACAATGGTCATGTAGAAAGTTGGACATTTGTTATAAAGAAATGAACATTTTTAAAACTGTAGAAATGTAAAACGATTCACCGAAACTGAGTTAAAATGAGTCACACGTACACTCGGGTCAGATGTATCCAGAATTTGCATCCAAATTTGCTCAGTCTTTTCCCAGGTCAAATATGAAACCTTCGGCAATTTTCGACCCGGAAAGGAACTGTGCAAATTCTGGGTCAATCTGACCCAGGAGATTTTAGAGTATACACTTTTAGTGGGACAGCTGCATGCAAAAAATGACAAACACGTTATTTACTTGCTAACAAATGGAATGACGTATAGGCCTACTTCATATTCCAGTGCAGCTTTTGCTGTAACGTTTCCTATCGACTCGAATGAATCGAAACTTAAAATAGTCATAGCCGTTCGCTTCATCTCAGGCGCAAATCCAGGGGTGAGGGGGGGAGCCGCGGGGGCACGTGCCCCCGGGTAAAAAGGGGAAGGAGAAGGAGGGGAAGGAGAGGGGAAGGAGAGAGAAAAAGGAAGGGAGGAGGATCGCATCGGAGGGCAACCGCACCCGTTCAATTTCTCCATGCACCCGGAGCCCTCTCAGGGTCTCTACTCGCAGCGATCGAGCGAGGCCGGAAATGGGCGTTACCCGCAGAAGACAACCTGAACCCGCCTGGCGCGCATCTAGCCGCTCGTTGGTATCGGAGGTTGCTCCGCAACGTATAATAATACTCAAGACTACCTGGCATTGATGTCGATATGATATTTCCGAAGACGCCACTCTCTTAACGTTTACATTCTATAGACGTGCGACTGTAAGCTATGTTGCCTCCCAATTGAGATATTTCCGAAGACGCAACTCTCTTAACGTTTACATTATATAGACGTGCGACTGTAAGCTATGTTGCCTCCCAATTGAGATATTTCAGAAGACGCCACTCTCTTAACGTTTACATTCTATAGGCGTGCGACTGTGAGCCCTGTTGCCTCCCAATTGAGATATTTCAGAAGACGCCACTCTCTTAACGTTTACATTCTATAGGCGTGCGACTGTGAGCTAGCTCTGTTGCCTCCCAATTGAGATATTTCAGAAGACGCCACTCTCTTAACGTTTACATTCTATCGGCGTGCGACTGTGAGCTTTGTTGCCTCCCAATTGAGATATTTCAGAAGACGCCACTCTCTTAACGTTTACATTCTATAGGCGTGCGACTGTGAGCCCTGTTGCCTCCCAATTGAGATATTTCAGAAGACGCCACTCTCTTAACGTTTACATTCTATAGGCGTGCGACTGTGAGCTAGCTCGGTTGCCTCCCAATTGAGATATTTCAGAAGACGCCACTCTCTTAACGTTTACATTCTATCGGCGTGCGACTGTAAGCTCTGTTGCCTCCCAATTGAGATATTTCAGAAGACGCAACTCAATTAACGTTTACATTCTATAGGCGTGCGACTGTGAGCCCTGTTGCCTCCCAATTGAGATATTTCAGAAGACGCCACTCTCTTAACGTTTACATTCTATAGGCGAGCGACTGTGAGCTCCGTTGCCTCCCAATTGAGATATTTCAGAAGACGCCACTCTCTTAACGTTTACATTCTATAGGCGTGCGACTGTGAGCTATGTTGCCTCCCAATTGAGATATTTCAGAAGACGCCACTCTCTTAACGTTTACATTATATAGGCGTGCGACTGTGAGCTATGTTGCCTCCCAATTGAGTTATTTCAGAAGACGCCACTCTCTTAACGTTTACATTCTATAGACGTGCGACTGTAAGCTATGTTGCCTTCCAATTGAGTTATTTCAGAAGACGCCACTCTCTTAACGTTTACATTCTATAGGCGTGCGACTGTGAGCCATGTTGCCTCCCAATTGAGTTATTTCAGAAGACGCCACTCTCTTAACGTTTACATTCTAAAGGCGAGCGACTGTAAGCCCTGTTGCCTCCCAATTGAGATATTTCAGAAGACGCCACTCTCTTAACGTTTACATTCTATAGGCGAGCGACTGTGAGCTCCGTTGCCTCCCAATTGAGATATTTCAGAAGACGCCACTCTCTTAACGTTTACATTCTATAGGCGTGCGACTGTGAGCTATGTTGCCTCCCAATTGAGATATTTCAGAAGACGCCACTCTCTTAACGTTTACATTCTATAGGCGTGCGACTGTGAGCTATGTTGCCTCCCAATTGAGTTATTTCAGAAGACGCCACTCTCTTAACGTTTACATTCTATAGACGTGCGACTGTAAGCTATGTTGCCTTCCAATTGAGTTATTTCAGAAGACGCCACTCTCTTAACGTTTACATTCTATAGGCGTGCGACTGTGAGCCATGTTGCCTCCCAATTGAGTTATTTCAGAAGACGCCACTCTCTTAACGTTTACATTCTATAGGCGTGCGACTGTGAGCTATGTTGCCTCCCAATTGAGATATTTCAGAAGACGCCACTCTCTTAACGTTTACATTCTATAGGCGTGCGACTGTGAGCCATGTTGCCTCCCAATTGAGTTATTTCAGAAGACGCCACTCTCTTAACGTTTACATTCTATAGGCGAGCGACTGTGAGCTCCGTTGCCTCCCAATTGAGATATTTCAGAAGACGCCACTCTCTTAACGTTTACATTCTATAGGCGTGCGACTGTGAGCCATGTTGCCTCCCAATTGATTTATTTCAGAAGACGCCACTCTCTTAACGTTTACATTCTATAGGCGTGCGACTGTGAGCTATGTTGCCTCCCAATTGAGATATTTCAGAAGACGCCACTCTCTTAACGTTTACATTCTAAAGGCGAGCGACTGTAAGCCCCGTTGCCTCCCAATTGAGATATTTCAGAAGACGCCACTCTCTTAACGTTTACATTATATAGGCGAGCGACTGTGAGCTCCGTTGCCTCCCAATTGAGATATTTCAGAAGACGCCACTCTCTTAACGTTTACATTCTATAGGCGTGCGACTGTGAGCTATGTTGCCTCCCAATTGAGATATTTCAGAAGACGCCACTCTCTTAACGTTTACATTATATAGGCGCGCATTCTTTTTCGAGTATGTAGTATATCAGTATGTTTAAATTGATCATCAGTTTTTAAAAAGTGTAATTGGATATCTAGGAGAACAAATAGATCACAGACCAAAGGAATTTGCATGCTGGTAGAATATTTTAATTTCTTAACGAAACAAGTAGAATTAGCAATAAGCCATTCAATTAACATTTAATCATGCACAACTTACACCACTATACAAACCAAAACAAAGTAAACACAAAATTAAAACAATTATAACGGTTAATATGACATCTCTACCAAACCTTTTGTTTTGTATTTCTCTTCAACCCTTAATTGAGAATTACATATGTATTAGAAAGGCATTTAGTAACCTAACCGATAGACCTAAAACATGACGTTACAATTTGTTTAAATGGGGGCGCTCTTCAAAATAACTACGTATGACGCTCATCGAAGATTACATTAAGCTATCAAGTTTGGAATTTGTGAAAAGACTAATCATAAAAAGCTATGTACCCAAATTATAGAGAATACGAATACTAATCGGTCTTAGTTTGAAGTTGGGAGTCGTCTAATTTGTTCCTGTATGATTCACAGAGAGGTATCAGTCGAGAAGACACTTAACACATTCCAGAGACCAGCACGTCAACCTTAACCTCGCAGAGTTGAAGAGTTGCAATGCCCGGAATATCGACGCTCACGTAGCGCGCCCTCAACGGTTTTCCACACTCAATGTCGACGGTCTCTCCCAATGGTTGGGCTTGACTGTTGGTAACTGGTGCCCCACATGCCGCGTTCTGTGCGACGGTCTGGCTTAGCCCTGCACGAACCTGAGCACCCTTCAGTCGGTCACCTTTAAATAACATTAATCATAGGCATAACAATACTCTTTCAGGCGTCACACCAAGGAAACACGCACCAGCTCCAAATATAGAGATTTTAGCACTACCCTAGTCTTAGCCAAAGACGACTGTATTTGATTTTACACGTCGCGTATTATGTTCATACAGCACGTCCGCTAACGACACGATTAGAAAATCTTTCCTACTTGCGCAGTCGTCTTTGCAAACTCCCTAAAATAAGGCGTGATCTGTTCAGGCAAATTCGATCATTCGAATAGGCAAAGCGTCTTCACGCAGCAAACTACCTATTCAGAGTTAGCGCTGGCCTGCCTTGCATACTCTAATTAGCGCTGCTTCACAATTAATTTCGTACGTGCGCGTATACCTGTTGATAACCGCGGTTCTGCGATCACTGATTGGCTCCCTAGAAAAGTCTTTGGGGAAATAAGGGAAACAAAATTAACCGCTGGATGGAGTTTGCAAGGACGACTGGATGAGTTATGGAGCCTCTTGTCGTTGCGGGCGCGCGCACTTCGTGGAAAAAAAAGCTACGTGCACAATCAAAATATAAAACATGAATACAGTCGTCTTTGGAAAAGACTAGCACTACCCGTGATACTTATAGCAGCCTTGCATTCAAGACTTGTTCTAGGAAGGTTTTTTAACGTACTTGTTTTATAAAAGCCAACAAAACACATTTTATTCCCTTTTGAAACAACGGAATGGGCATGCGGTTTTTGTTTTTATTTCGTATAAAAAACGAGCCAGTTATTCGTTCTATGCACAATCATATATACTTACTGCAACAGTCTCCACGGTTTAGGATAGTTACCTTGGTAACACATTGTTCTTCTTTAAAATCGACTCTCCACCAGGGGTTTACAGTGTGGGAATCTACAAAATTCAATTTGGAAAAATAAATTTACTTCGAATCCATAGTTGAGATTCTCATTTTAAGAATTTTTTTAAAGTGACAGTCCTTAAGAATGAATCAAATAATATTTCGATCTTAAAAAGGTAGGATACAACCATTTGCGGATACTGAAAATTTCTACCACCAAATTATTATTTTACTTATTTGAAAGTAAATAATGATTGTTCGCATCCAGCAAAATGATTGCGCTAGATATCATGTAATTGTATAACAAACAAAAAATCACTATCGCCAGACGGCGATCGCGAAAAAAACCAAAGAACAAAATAAAAATTACTGCCTGACGCCGGTTGAAAACGAACGCAGTTTTTCTTTTTTCTTAGCATCCATGATTGTAAAACAGTAGTAAAATCTACTTGAAACAGTCAATATTGGTGCAGATTAAATTAATTAATTATATTGAACGGGATTGGACAGAATGTTCACATTTCAAAATGACGTTCATGTTTTGGGGGCCGGTCACAACAGTTTTCTTGAGAAAAATAAATGAGCACATTTTGCATAATTATAAGCAAACGCGACAATCTAACCCATAAAGCGTTAACAAAATAAACATGTAGAGCTCTTGGACGTTTCTATGCAATTGTAGATGGTATACCTTTGATTTAGGCGAAAAACAAATAGCATATCTCCGTTGAAAATATTCCCCATTTATATGAAACTTTAAAAAAATATATATCTTACCGGTGTGTGAACAGGACGCTATTTGTGATGAGCTGCTGCCGTCCACTGCCTTACTTGCTGGAAAATTTCCGCTATGATGGGATGTGCTTTGTGAAGTAGGCTTACCAACGATGTTATACCCAATGGTGCCTGCGTCTAGACATTTTATGAAAGTTGGAATGCGACTTAACAAAATGTAGGTTATATACAAAACACGATTACTATACCTTGCCTATCGTAAAAACAAGATGCTGAAACTTGTAAACGGGATTCAAACGATGATCAACGATAATCACTGTTTTTGTATATTTCTGGTGGTTTTTTTCTAGTGCAGTGAGGATAGTTGCTAGCCTCGTACTATGGCACGCCAAAGCGGAATTCATTCACGCCTGCATGGCAATTGTCAATGATTATTACAAAATCACCACAACAATAACATTTACCGTTTAACATTCAATAAAACATGACATTTTCAAAAACATGTGCCAACAATGTCAATGTCAACATTTACAAAAACAATGTGCCAACCCTAACCTTTACCCATTTTGTTTTATGTTGACATGTGTTGGCGCATGTTTTTGAAAATGTTTCAGGGTTCAATCGATTTAGCTTTGGCGTGCCATACTCATCGCATGCATCCTCAGTAGACCAAATTGTGTTTTTACTTTTGCGAAGAGAGTGCAAAGAAACAAAAACCTCCAGTCTCTGGCTCTTCAAACTTACCCACGCATTGCTCCACAGTGACTTCACATAGGCGCAAGGTTGCCCTACCAGGGATATTCACACTGATGTAGCGCGCCATCAACGTCGATGAGCAATCAAACTCGATGGTGCCACCGAGTGGTTGGGCTTGGGCAGCGGTGACAGGCGATCCACAAGTTGGGTTGTTGGTTACAATGTAGTGGTTACCAACGCGGACAACAGCACCTGCCAACTGATCGCCTGCAAAGGGAAATTCAAACAATCAGTCTGTGATTTTGGTGCAATATTACCTAATGATTTTATAACTAATCTTGTTTCATGTCTGCAAGAGCTCCTGTATAATACTTACTGCAGCAGTCTCCGCGGTTCAGAATTCGGACTTTGCTGATGCAGTGGTCACCTCCAAGATCAACTTTCCACCAAGGACTCGTAGTATCGGGATCTAAAGTAACAACAAAAGTAATACAAATAAAGAGTATAGGAAACTAAACGAGATTCAACCAAGACCGAAAAATATCGTCTAAGATCATATTTATACCACGTGACATATTTCACCTATGCGCAATAAGATACACCACCATACTTTTTTCAGAAGATAAACTTGTGTCCGGGACAAAATGAGCACCCCAACTTAACTGTAAAACTCGAGATAATGTTTGTACCTGATTTTAATGATTTCAAAACTCACATGAACGTTAATTAGTAATGGCCCAGTCACAATGTCGGCGATCTGTCGGGGATTAGTTTTGGCCGGGGGTCGTCGTAGAAAATAAAGAATCCTTGAACAATCCTAGCAATAATCCTAATAAAAGTGGAGCAGTCACATTGTCTGAGATTTTTTCAAGGATTTTGACCCGGTTTTGTCGAAAAATCGTGGGATTAGCCTCCGATCGCCTCAGATTGCATCGGAGACGATATCTGCGAGCATCTTTTCTTTTAATTTCCCCCCCCCCCCCCCCTTATATACACGGCGATTTACTACGATTCCACCGTACGATTCGTCGGAGACGATCACAGAAAGCGTACGAATCGTCGCAGGGCGCCTCCGATTCAGTCGGAGGGCGCCGGAGACCACTCGCAGACATTGAATCTCAACCTGAATTTCCAATCCCACACAGAATCTTGCGACTAGTCTCAGATTATTCGGAGGACGCCTCCGATTAATCGGAGGGCATCGTAGGTCATCGGAGATTGTGTCTGGGATGCCCAAAATGGGTGAAAAATCTTGCGAGCAATCGTAAAATTTTAAGTTCAAAGTTGGGGACCGCGACGGGTGTGGCGATGCCTAAAAAATCTGCGACAAGCCGCAGGCGTCCGGAGAGCGCCTCCGACGGGTGCAAAATCGTGAGATCTGTCTCAAGATTTTGTTCAAATTTCCCGGTTTTACCCATCGCCGACGCATCGCAACTGATTTGTGACTGGCCCATAAGTAACTATTCAGGAGCAAAAAACGTATAGCTTCAATAATGGGGGGGGGGGGGGGGGGGGTAAACCTCAATATAGCGCCACCCCTAGACAGATGTTTCTCAGTCCCATTGGTAGCGACCAGTCTCCTAACTCTTTCGACTACTAACATATGTTAATATGTATATATGTTAATACATTATGTTAATATATATATATATATATATCTTACATGTGTGTGAACAGGACGGCATTTGTGATGAGACGCTGCCGTCCACTGCGTTACTTGCTGGATAATTTCCGCTAGCATGGGATGAGCTTTGTGAGGTAGGCTTACCAACGATACTGAATGGGCTGAAAACTGATTGTTTGAAACACATTGCAAATTAGAATCAAACAATTAAAGTCTCGATTAACAAACAAATTTATTTGGTGATTATTACACTTAAGTTGTGGTCACAAACTTTTAATTTTGAAAAAAAGAATGCTGACAAATTTAGACAACCTCTTCGTAAATAAAAACTTACTCATTTTCAGAAATGTTTTGTAGTGAGTGGCTCCTTCACAAGTAAACAACCATGGGTAATATGTTATGAACATTATTATTTAAAGTGCAGAAAAATAACATTGAATTCAAAGTTTTAATTAAAGATGGACTACAACGAAAACTCACACATTAAATTTATTATCGGACCTTTTTTATGTTGTGTTCAGGTAACACTTTATTGTTACGGTCATGTTTTTCTCAAAATAATTTTGTTGCAATTTGACCGACAAAATTAGACCTCGATTCTTCGATTTTGAAATTTCCCGCCCTGTACTGGTTCCCGGCAAAGATCCACTGAAAACCACAATGAAATCCACGATATAGTACCAGCGGACTTGTAAACCAGCGAAAAGTGATGACGTACTACCCATGAAAACGCATACATGGTGGCCCTGAAGGGACTTCGCAGATCGCGAATATCGACGTCAAATTTGACGTCAATATTCACGACTTTCCAAAAAAGGTCGCGAATATTGACGTCAAATTTGACGTCGATATTCACGACTTTCCCCAAAAGTCGCGAATATTGACGTCAAATTTGACGTCAATATTCGCGATCTGCGGAGTCCCTTCACGGCCACCATATGTATGCGTTTTCATGGCTAGTACGTCACACACAAAGTATGAATTATTCATGAGTTAAGGGCTTTTGCTGAAACTTAGTTTTTATGGGTCGTAGAACGCCGATCAATTTTGTTGTTTTTTTGCATGAAGGAACAAGATTTATTGAATACTAATGATATATTAGTAATCATTATACATTTCTCGAACAAAAAACAGCAACACAGCCTTTATCATTATTCCGTTGTAGTCCATCTTTAAAATGAAGTTATCAGGGTGTAGAATTTGCTTGTTTCTTATATGTATATTATAATAATAATAATTTGTGAGGCTAATCATCGTTACTCGCAGCTAGGATTGACGTACGCGGCTACACCGTGGTCGAGCCCTTGGCACGTAAAGGTGCTTCTGGCCACATCGACTCGTATACGACTACGGAGCACAAGCCGAGATCGAAAGTGTTTTCCAGACGTCATAAAACTGGAGGCCCATAGAAAAACCTTCGTGGCACATGAAAGAACCAACGCACAACTCTACTCACATTGTGGTCCGGGGCGGGAATCGAACCCGGGTCACATTGGTGAGAGTCGGACAAGGATCAACCATGACCTTAACCCATTTTGTTTTATGTTGACATGTGTTGGCACATGTTTTTAAAAATGTTTCAGGGTTCAATAAATTCCGCTTTGGCGTGCTTTACTTATCGCATGCATCCTCAGTAGACTAGATTGTGTTTTTACTTTTGCGAAGAGAAGTGCAAAGAAACAAAAACCTCCAGTCTGGCTCTTCAAACTTACCCACGCATTGAGCAAGCGGCAATTCCTCCACAGTGACTTCACATAGTTGCAATGTGGCCGTACCAGGGATATTCACACTGATGTAGCGCGCCGTCAACGCCGGTGAGCAATCCAACTCGATGGTGCCACCGAGTGGTTGGGCTTGGGCAGCGGTGACAGGCGATCCACAAGTTGGGTTGTTGGTTACAATGTCGCTTTTACCAGCGCGGACAACAGCATCTGCCAAACGGTCGCCTGCAAAAGGAAGTTCAAACAATCAGTTGGAGATTTTGGTGCAATATTACCTAATGATTTTATTACTAATCTTGTTTTATGTCTGCAAGGGCTCCCGTATATACTTACTGCAGCAGTCTCCGCGGTTCAGAATTCGGACTTTCCTGATGCAGTGGTCACCTCCAAGATCAACTTTCCACCAAGGACTCTCAGTATTGGGATCTAAAGTAACAACAAAAGTAATACAAATAAAGAAAATAGAAAACTAAACGAGATTCAACCAAGACCGAACAATATCGTCTAAGATCAAATTTATACCATGTGACATATTTCACCCATGCGCAATAAGATACACGACCATACCTTTTCAGAAGATAAACTTACGTCCGGGACAAAATGAGCACCCCAACTAAACTGTAAAACTCGCGATAATGTTTGTACCTGATTTTAATGATTTCAAAACTCACATGAACGTTAATTAGTAAGTAATTATTCAGGAGCACAAAACGTAGCTTCAATAAAGGGTGGGGGGGGGGGGGGGGTAAACCTCAATATAGTGCCACCCCTAGACAGATGTTTCTCAGTCCCATTGGTAACGACCAGTCTCCCAACTCTTCCGACTACTAACATTTGTTAATATATATATATATATGTTAATACAGTATGTTAATATATATATATCTTACATGTGTGTGAACAGGACGCCATTTGTGATGAGCCGCTGCCGTCCACTGCGTTACTTGCTAGATAATTTCCGCTAGGATGGGATTTGCTTTGTGAGGTAGGCTTACCAACGATACTGAATGGGCTGGAAGCTGATTGTTTGAAACACATTGCAAATTAGAATCAAACAATTAAAGTCTCGATTAACAAAAAAAAACATTTGGTGTTTATTACACTTAAGTTATGGTCACAAACTTTTAATTTTGGAAACAACAATAGTGACAAATTTAGACAACCTCTTCGTAAATAAAAACTTACTCATTTTCAGAAATGTTTTGTAGTGAGTGGCTCCTTCACAAGTAAACAACCATGGGTAATATGTTAGGAACATTATTATTTAAAGTGCAGAGAAATAACATTGAATTCAAAGTTTTAATTAAAATAAAGTTATCAATATCAGGGTGTAGAATTTGCTTGTTTCTTGGTTATATGTATATTATAATAATAATAATTTGTGAGGCTAATCATCCTTACTCGCAGCTAGGATTGACGTACGCGGCTACACCGTGGTCGAGCCCTTGGCACGTAAAGGTGCTTCTGGCCACATCGACTCGTATACGACTACGGAGCACAAGCCGAGATCGAAAGTGTTTTCCAGACGTCGGAAAACTGGAGGCCCCATAGAAAAACCTTCGTGGCACAGGAAAGAACCAACGCACAACTCTACTCACATTGTGGTCCGGGGCGGGAATCGAACCCAGGTCACATTGGTGAGAGTCGGACAAGGATCAACCATGACCTTAACCTTTTTTTGTTTTATGTTGACATGTGTTGGCACATGTTTTTGAAAATGTTTCAGGGTTCCATATATTTCGCTTTGGCGTGCCATACTCATCGCCTGCATCCTTAGTTGAGTAGATTGTGTTTTTTACTTTTGCGAAGAGAAGTGCAAAGAAACAAAAACCTCCAGTCTGGCTCTTCAAACTTACCCACGCATTGCTCAACGGTGACTTCACATAGGCGCAAGGTTGCCCTACCAGGGATATTCACACTGATGTAGCGCGCCGTCAACGTCGGTGAGCAATCGAACTCGATGGTGCCACCGAGTGGTTGGGCTTGAGCAGCGGTGACAGGCGATCCACAAGTTGGGTTGTTGGTTACAATGTAGTGGTTACCAACGCGGACAACAGCACCTGCCAACTGATCGCCTGCAAAGGGAAATTCAAACAATCAGTCTGTGATTTTGGTGCAATATTACCTAATGATTTTATAACTAATCTTGTTTTATGTCTGCAAGAGCTCCTGTATAATACTTACTGCAGCAGTCTCCACGGTTCAGAATTCGGACTTTGCTGATGCAGTGGTCACCTCCAAGATCAACTTTCCACCAAGGACTCGTAGTATCGGGATCTAAAGTAACAACAAAAGTAATACAAATAAAGAGTATAGAAAACTAAACGAGATTCAACCAAGACCGAAAAATATCGTCTAAGATCATATTTATACCACGTGACATATTTCACCTATGCGCAATAAGATACACCACCATACTTTTTTCAGAAGATAAACTTGTGTCCGGGACAAAATGAGCACCCCAACTTAACTGTAAAACTCGAGATAATGTTTGTACCTGATTTTAATGATTTCAAAACTCACATGAACGTTAATTAGTAAGTAACTATTCAGAAGCAAAAAACGTAGCCCCATTGGTAGCGACCAGTCTCCTAACTCTTTCGACTACTAACATATGTTAATATGTATATATGTTAATACATTATGTTAATATATATATATATATATATCTTACATGTGTGTGAACAGGACGGCATTTGTGATGAGCCGCTGCCGTCCACTGCGTTACTTGCTGGATAATTTCCGCTAGCATGGGATGAGCTCTGTGAAGTTGGCTTACCAACGATACTGAATGGGCTGGAAACTGATTGTTTTAAACACATTGCAAATTAGAATCAAACAATTAAAGTCTCGATTAACAAACAAATTTATTTGGTGATTATTACACTTAAGTTGTGGTCACAAACTTTTAATTTTGAAAAAAAGAATGCTGACAAATTTAGACAACCTCTTCGTAAATAAAAACTTACTAATTTTTAGAAATGTTTTGTAGTGGCTCCTTCACAAGTAATTAACCATGGGTAATATGTTAAGAACATTATTAAAGTGAAGAGAAATAACATTGAATTCAAAGTTTTAATTACAATAAAGTTATCAGGTTGTAGAATTTGCTAGTTTCTTGGTTATATGTATATTATAATAATAATAATAATTTGGGATGCTAATCATCCTTACTCGCAGCTAGGATGCTGTATTGACGTACGCGGCTACAACGTGGTCGAGTCCCCGGCACGCACGTACATGCGTTTCTGGCAGCTGGCCACATCGACTCGTATACGACTACGGAGCACAAGCCGATATCGAAAGTGTTTTTTCAGACGTAGGAAAACCGAAGGGGCCCGGAAGTCAGGTTGGCGTAGCGGTTCTTTCCTCGCCTTCCACCACTATGACCCGGGTTCGAACCCCGCCTGGGCCAATATGTGGATTGGGTTTTCAGTCCCTGCCTGACTCCGTGGGTTTTCCCCAGGATATTCTTCTGGGGTTTTCCTCCCACCTCTAAAACTGTACCTTCTTCTCATTGTCTTCTCTCTACTGAGGGCCCCAAATGATCAGCTCCTGCTGGATGTATGCTGTGCGCCGTCAGGTTGCCGCTACCATAGTCCTCTCTTGTACAGCGCTTTGATCTATCTTGTAAAAGCGCTCTATAAATACGTTATTATTATTATTATTATTATTATTAAAAAAAACCTCGTGGCACAGAAAAGAACCAACGCACAACTCTACTCACATTGTGGTCCGGGACGGTAATCGAACCCGGGCCACATTGGTGAGAGGCGGGCGCTTCACGCACAGAGCTAGAGGCGAGCACTTTACGCACAAGCCACTCATACAGACCTAGCCTTGGTCAAGGCGCGTTCGTCGTTATCCGTCTAGAAATACACGCCACGCGCTCCCCGTGCAAAGATACAGCGCGAACAGCGACCTCATATGGCCACTATTTATGCAAATCAACTGGAGCTACTTTTTCGCCTTGGATCAATGGCTTTTGAAATCTTATGGTTTTCCTATATTTTGCGCCACATTTCTAGCGCATGACCTCGTATGCGAATACAGATAAGTATAGGCGGGGCTAAGATGTGGAGTGTCCAATCACAACGCGGTTAAATCCCGACGTCATCAAATTTGATGCTGGTACTTATTTGCAGCATGACATTTAAGACAAAATGGCGGATATTCAGCGTCGTCTGTCGTCCGAAGATCTGTCGTGTTGTTTGAATTCTGCAGCGAAAATATTATCCCTCGAAGATTTTAGACCCGAGCAGCGAAAGGCCATTAGAATCCTTTCTTCGTGGTCACGATGTTTTTGTGAATTTGCCGACAGGTTATGGGAAATCCGTCATTTTTCAGGCAGCCCCATTTTGCTCGGAGCTCGCACGTACGGCAAGGTACTTAGCGTTTTTCAGAGTGTTTGGTCAGTTTCTTATCGCCGCATAATCGGCATTAACCCAGGCATGTTGGTCTGTGCGTTATCGCCATATTTTATTGTCCAAGCATGGTCTAACGCTGTGGGGATGGGGCATGTTTACGGCTGAGGAACCAACCTTCAAAATGATAGCAATATCGTAATTTAAAAAGGGACAAGTGTCTTATATCCTCAATAACTCCTCTAATTATTTTCTTGGCAAAATTCAGCCGGCAAGGCATTTAATTATCAGAGTTCCGCGTTTAACTGAGGCACGTTTTTCACAATTTCAGATCAGCTGGGTTAGATGCGTGCGATGTAATGTAGAGCCGAGTTCGACACGTTTCAATAGAGTCGCGGCCTTCTCCAGTCGCCGCGGTTGAAAACTCAAAAGTAAGCAGCTAAACACAACTAGTTTTGACCATAATATTGTCAACATTCAAGAAAATACCCAGCAAAACGAGCGAAAAAAACTGCGACCCTCACCAATCTAGCAAGACAGTTCAAATCTTCATGTTTAATTTCTACAAGCCTTCGTAAAAATCACTGAACTTTCTCCGATAAAATATTACGTCAACGATGGCGGTGTTCGTAAACACTTGCGAGCTAGCTATGACCTTTCACCGCTAGCTCAAATTATGCAGTTTCTACGCAACGATCGACCAATAAGAAAACGACTATAGAGGTCAGCTTAATCTATTGGCATAATGAGCACCGCCCCAAAAACCTCAACTTAACCATTGATCCAAGGCGTTCAAGTATCTTCGGTTAATTTGCATATAATAGTGGCCGCGTGATATCGTTGTTTGAGCTAGATTACCGCTGCGCTGTACGTACAGACGGGTAACGATGAACGCCTTGACTAAGAGTCCCAGTACCTATACACTCTAGAATGTTGTTACTCAACGCACCCCCCCCCCCTAAAAACCCATAAATAATTCCTGAGAAACCACAACATTCCACAAGCACAATGACCAACACAAGGAAGGTGGGGGGGGGGGGGGGGGTTCCTCCGTCTTTTATTTTTTCATATGCATGTTGTACCTTCTGATTTCTTGTCTTCGTTTATTTTTATCAGGACACGATCCATCAGGAATTCTAACTCCTCCTCCTGAAAATTCATGGACAAGAAAAACAACTTTTGACTAACTTTTTGAATGATAGAAATATGGCCTTCGCGTATCGTTTGGTTTAGGTTAGACAGATGGTCTCCGTTTTAATGATGTAAACGGATCTAAACAGATATAAGTTGACATTGTAATGTAACTCCTATTCACCCGCTTGATTGGTCCACATCCCAATAGACAGGTGACTATAATTATTAATTAGTTTGACCAGTTCGCGCCAGGTTTATTTTCAATTTGCCGAACCCAGGCGCGGGATTATGTTATCATCAAACACAAAATTGTTGGTTTTTTTTATTCAGTAAAATATTCCTGTTTTGATAATGCAACTACATGTACTACAATATGCAAACACTTCTAGTTTAGCACCGTTATTTACATGTTTTTGCCGACATTCTGTCGCCTAGGGTTCTTTGTTTTCTCTCTGCAGTCAGGGCGCGGTATCAAGTCATCCGCTACCCGTCATAAACTATGACGCGTGTGTAGACGTCAGCCGTGAAACTACACACAGGGCCGGGGAATCATTCGCGGTAAAACCTAAATATTTGCAAGCTTATAGCTGAAAAGCACCATTTCAAGAATTTTGGAGTGTCGTGGCCGAGTGGTTAAGAGCGTGTGTTTTCTGTTCCGCAGAGCGCGAGTTCGAATCCCGGCCGTCGACACGTGTGTCCTTAAGCAAGGCAATTAAACCACTATTGCTTCGTCCTTCGGATGGGACGTAAAGCCGTTGGTCCCGTGTGTGTGTGTATTGTGTATATATTGAACCTGGACACGCACGTAAAAGAACCCAGTCACGCTTATCGCTAAGAGAAGAGGTTCGCCCCGGTGTTTCTGGCATTTCGTTCATCCTCCTTTAGGTTTTCTCAGGCTTACGAGCTTACAGTGCCTTGGGTGCTTTTTGAGGAATCCTCGGTTTCATTGCCGAAAAGAAATAATAATAATAATAATAATAATAATAAGGAGACTAAGAAACAATAGCGAGAAAATGTGAATGTCAAGACATTTCTAGACGCAGCTGATAATCCTTGGTTGTATGAATTTAATGGAGACAATGGAACTAAGGCGTTGAATAGGCCTAATCACTGCGTGATGCCAGCGTATATACACGTTCACTGCGTCAACGAAGCACGTTTGACCACTGCGGGTATGCTAGTTTCGTCAGGCGTGTATAGACGTCCACTGCGACGTGTGCTAATAATGTCTGACGTGTCAACATGCCAACCGCAACAATCAAAGAAACGTGTGCACACACGTCTTCCGCTGAATCAAACTGTATCATTATAATGTAGTGATCACCCGCTATTAAAAGCACAAAGTGGGGAAATCGACTAATAGTCCAGGCAAAAGACGTAATTATGTTTTGTTGACCTCAAGCAAATTGCAACAAATTGTTTTTCACCACAGTGCACTTCTATAAGGCCCCTGGAATTACATACTAAAAGTCTACAAAAATCCAAGTTGTGGAAATATGTCTAATTTGCATAAATCGTTAATACCTGCTGTGTAATATGTTTATTCCCATATTAGAGTATATATTTTATTTTTATTTTTTGAAAAGTTTATTTTTGCGAGTATACTTTAACATCCTTACTTCAATAACATTTTCTAAAGCATGTAAGTGACTAAATAATTATGAAAATATAGTAATAGTCCAAAATGACTACAATTATACCCTATCATTTGCACGCATTTACCGTGTCTCCAGATATCATCAAGTAGTCAGTCTTGACGTGCTTTAAATTCACCAAGTTGTTTACTGGCACAGTTATCCTATTAAAACCTTATGGAAAATCATATGAACAATGATAAAATTGTGATATTTAGCCCAGCAAAAAAAAATAGGAAAAAATGATGTGTCCCTAAATTGGGCTAACAAGTAGGTGAAGGGTTGCCTAAGGTGAGAGACGTGAACAAGTTCTAGGAAACCCCCCAAAATTTAAGATTGTTGTTGGTAACAATAATCCTATCTACGTTAAAATGTATTTTGGGGATTTCCTTGAACTTTTTCAAATCTTCCATGTTAGGCAACCCTTTAACTACTTTTTAGCCCAATTTATAGACACACCATTTTTCCCCAGTTTTTGTTTGCTGGGCTAAATATCACAATGTTATTATTGTTCATATGATTTTTCATAAGGTTTTAATATGATAACTGTGCCAGTAAGCAACTTGGTGAATTTGAAGCTCACCAATACTGACTACTTGATGATATCTGGAGACAGTGTAATGTGCGCACATTTATAGGGTCACAAAGTTGTTATTTTTGATAATTACTATGTTCTCATAATTATTCAGTCACTTATATGCTTTAGCAAATGTTATTGAAGTAAGGATATGTAAGTATAATCACTAAAATAAACTTTTCAAAAAATAAAAATAAAATATATACCCAAATATGAGAATAAACAGGGATTAACGATTTATGCAAATTAGAAATATTTTCACCACTTGGATTTTTGTAGATTTTTAGTATGTAATTCTAGGGACCTTATAGAAGTGCACTGTGGTGAAAAACAATTTGTTGCAATTTGTTTGAGGTCAAAACTTATTTTTCCTGGACTATAACTGAGAAAACTTGAGAGATGTATCAACGAACTCTACTAATGCGGCATCGGAAACGTCTTGTGTTGCTATTCATACTCCTTGAATAACGACTATAAAAAGGATAAGAAATGTCGCCTCGTTTGTGTATTTTTGTATTGGAATTTAATGGATTGTAATTTTAGAGTTTAGCGTTTTCATAAACGGGCACATTTTTCAAACTGTCTATATTTTAAAATTAACCGTTTAAGTGCTGTCCACGAAAGTTCAGTTTTCTGTGTCCCATTAATTTTAGTGCTTGATTTTTTATTTTATTTTGCATTGGCAGTTTGTTACAATTGTTTTAAAGTGGTTTTTATCATTGCGCCAATTGCGCGCTCCAGTTCGGTTGCGCATATTGGGACTCTTTAATCGCCGTTGGCCGATTTGTTTTCGTGGGATGTCTCATTCGAACGCTAAAATAACTAATACAATGCTAGAAAATTATCAATTCATTTTTATAATCTATTTTACAGGATGCAACCCCCTAAACACACAGACACATACTCATAACATCCTTTAACACCCCCCCCCTCCGATGTTCAATACCGAAACTATTACGAGGTTGGGACAATAGACCAACGCACCTCTTGTCTGGCGTTGGTGGTCTGGAGCCCCACAAGTCCCAGCACCAAGACGACAACAGCTACCCAGCGAAACATTCTTCACTTGATGTCAGAAACTCGGAAGAAAAAAGGTTCACACAACAAGCACGCTCCAGCCTAGTGACTGCTACCAAGTTATTGACATCAATTTATATATATACATGTTTGGAAAGCCCACAGTGTAAGCTTTCATTTGAGCTCTCTAGCCCCTCCCATTTTGGAGATATAACGTATCTACATATTGATTACTTTCTTGGAGTTCAGTTACACAACTGAGAAAACAGGCTTTGAAATAGCCTGCTCTGTTGTATAGTACAACAGAACGATGCACACAAAACGGTCGTTTTTCCACTTTATTCATCAAAATCTACATTTCTTTGAATGAAATATAAAACTGTAGGTTTTAAAGATGTCATTCATGACAAATTATATTCCGTGCCTAAGCATGAACATTCTTATTTACCAAAAACAGGGTTAGAAACCAAATTTGTAGTTGATGCTTATTGTTTGCGACTGGTATTCAGCTGGTTTTTGCTTAGCCTAAAAAGTACACTAAGTTTGGGCTGGTACCTTATTTTTTTTTTACTGAGGAAGGCTTTTTATGAAATTGGCCCCAGGTCGTTTGAAGATTTAACCAATGGGGGCAGTTCACTCACGGCCTTTACGTGCTTTTTATGGTGTTCTAAAACGGACAGACAACGACGTCGTGGTTCGACTTCCAAAACGTCGTGGTTCAACTTTCAAAACGTCGTGGTTCAACTTTCAAACGTCGTACTTCAACTTTCAAAAGGTCGTGGTTCAACTTTCAAAACGTCGTGGTTCAAAATGCTAAATATAGGATGTCCATAAGCTTTCTATAATAATAATAATAATAATAATAATATTGTTATTGTTTTCTTATATAATAATCTTAATGCGCTTTACAAATTTAATCGTCATGGAAATGTTATTTTAAAATGTATCTTTTTAAAAATCATTAAAATACATGACACGATTCATTAAGAAAATACATTAAAAATTACAATCACTGGAATTTTACTTAAAAACCTGTTGAAAATACTACGTTTTTAGTGCTGATATAAAAGATAAGAGAGAAGGTACATTTTAATAAGGAAATCTATTCCATACACTGGGTGCTGATACTTGAAATGTACCTGCCATAGTATTCTAGATTATAACGAGGTTAAACTAAGCGTGTTACAATGGAAGAGCGAGTTGCTATAGAACTTTCTCGACAAATCAAACAAATATTCCAGCGCTTGTTTATGCAAGATTTTATAAGACAAAATAAGGATCTTTAACTCATTACGCTGTGCTATAGGAATCCAGTGAAGACTTTGGAGAACGGGGGTATATGTGCCAATACTTCTTAGTATGGGGTATAGGAAGAGCGGCTGAATTTTGAACTGTTTGTAACCTATGGATTAAATAATCTGGGAGATTTACAATCAGCAACAATTATTAAAGTTTACAGAAAGTGTTTTTTGTTTTTACTTGTACAGATATCTGCAAAATTAAAAGCAGAATCTGCAAACTTACTCATTTTGGTATATTCACATAATTATCCCTGCTTTAATGTTGACTGTAATAGTTTGAGTAGAACTTGATGTGTCGCGGGTCACATGTGACTATTTCCAATAATAATGTTGTTTGTTTTTTTTTTTGTTTTTTTTTAGTGTTTTTTGGGGGGTCTACTTAGAAGCCTTGTGTGGGGCCTTTGTCCCCTTAAGATTAAAGGCGTCTGTCCCCTGGAAAGATCAAGACTTCACCGGTGCCACTCAAAACCCCAAAGGAACTACGGCAGCGGGACAGACGTAACCCCATACTGAGGTGTGAAGGGTAATCGTTAATTTACTTGTCTTGCAGCCTTTTTGTCCTTGCTGGTTTTTCAATATTAGATTTTTGTTTTTAGGTAGTTATACGTGTATTTTTGTTCCACCTCTTTCGCGAGGCAGCGAGCTGTTTGGCTTACTACCAGTTTACGCTGTTTGTCGTCGTCCGGTGAAATTTGGTTTCCTCTGTCCGTTTTAGGTATAGGCTCATTGTGTGGGCTGGGGGGGCTCGAAACCTCACATGTCGGAGTTTGGCGCTTGGTAAGTCGACCTGCCTTGGCATTCTTAAGCCCTTTGTCATATCATGATATGTCTTTGTAGTTTACCTCAAGTGAGGGCGCCTTTGGTTGTGGTTCTGTCTTCAGACTTGAGCGAAGTCTACACATTTTTACACGAGTTTCTAGAGTTGTTGTTTTTCCCTGCAAAGTTTTACGTCAAAGATCGCCTTTTTTATTGTCCTTCCTAGCCAAGAAAATCACACACAGTTGTTGAATTATTACAACTACATTTGACTACACTACCTACTGCTGTAACCAAATAAAGTAGAAGCACAACAGTGGAGTACAGTTTCATGTGCAGTTTCATTGCAGCAACGTGTTAGACCTTTTCCGATTTCATCACATCTTCAACAACTCCGTGTACCCCATTCCAAGATCTTGCATCATGGCTGATGTCAACAAATTGAAGTTAACCAGACGAAACACCAAGGGTCAATTGACAAGAACATTGACAACGATAAACGACCTGGTGAAAGAAGAGGTTATTGATCTGGAACTGGTAAAGAAATACATTACCAAGGCTGAACGGCAGTTTGAGAAGTTGGAAGAGAAACACTCTGAGTTAATGGAGGTCATCGAAGAGCAGATGGAGTTTGAAGATGGGGAGAAATGGATGGGAGATTGTGAATCACAGTTTGTCCATATTCTACTTCATGCGAGACAGGTTGTCAACGACCAATCGCAATCATCTGTGATTGACACTCCCTGTCCTCCTTTGCCTGCGACTTCCCAGCCAAACCCAACATGTACAGCTCCTACCCAGCCTGTGAGCACAGGAACTGTACAAGCCGCATCCAGTAACCCATTTCATACGGTTCCTATAAAGCCTGTGAGCACAGGAGCTGTGTCGGCCGCATTCAGTGCAGCCTTGCCAACACCACCTGCTACATCTCATCCTGCGTCATCAGCTCCAAAGATGGCGAGGATGAAATTCCCTACCTTCAGCGGTAACATCAGAGACTACAAGCGATTCAGAGAGCTGTTCATCCACTGCTCGGTAGATCTGACTGAGATCGAATGTTTCTACCAACTGACAGAATCCATGGTCAATGCCAAGGAACGCAATCGTGTCAAGGGTTGCATCAACGTCACGAGAGCGTGGCAAGTACTCGATGAGTGTTACGGTGATTCAGACAAAATCGTGGACAGCCTCCTCAGAGATCTAGATAACTTGAAGACGTACGAGATCAAGGGGAGAGTCAACCTCCCTGCCATGAGTCGCTTTGTTCAGACCCTGCAGATATTCGAGACCCATGCAAAAGCCATCGGCCTGTCCGGAGAACTAAACAGCAAGATCATGCTAAGTCAAATAAAGCAGAAATTACCAGAGGAACACCGGATCGCCTACTGCAAGAGCGTGAGGGATGACCATTATTGAGGATTCGCTCACCGGCCTTGTCAAGTGGATCTACGGCCAGCAACTGCTTCTAGAGAAAACGAGGCCTGCTGGGTTAGACAGTAGGCCTAACCCAGTGGAGTGCCGTGGTCTCGTGGTCTGGAGCATTGAATTTGTAATCTGTGTGTAAAGATACAGGTTGTGGGTTCGAGTCCGGCCTGGGACTATGGTGCGTGTGCCCTTGGGCAAGGCACTTTGTCACTCATTGCTTCTCTCCACCCAGGAGTAAATGGGTACCTGTGAGGGCAGAGATGATTATTGTGGTTGATTTAGCTGCTTTGCGCCGAAATGGCAGCATCGAGCTGTATACTCCCCAGGGAGCTGAGATGGTATTTGGAATGTTTCATGGGCCCAATGACCGGGGTAATAATAAAGCGCTTTGATACACCCACATAGTGGGAGTCTAAAAGCGCTATATAAGAACTGGCATTATTATTATTATTATTATTATTATTACATCAACCTATCCAGTACCACAGAATAAAACATTCAAGTCTTCGAATTCTGCCACAGTAAACTGGAGCAAACAGAGTCACACAGACAAGGGTAAACAGTCAGGATTACCCAAGTGCGCCTTACACACCACCTCGAACACACATTTTCTGAAGACCTGCAACACGTTCAGAAGTCTGCCGTTGAAGGAGAAGTATGAAGTCATGAAGAGGAACAGCATCTGCAACCGTTGTGGACACAACAATTGTATGGCGGGTAGACCTCCGTATAACTCCAACTCGTGCCAGTTTGTGTTTCCTTGCCGTGTCCAGACTTGCGGAAGTGATTTACACTTTTCAGCCATCTGTCCTGTTGTGTATGGTGAGAGGGGAAATAATCCTCCGAGCCAGTTGAGAAGCCGTGCGGAACCCTTTCACCCTACGAGCAGCTCTGTGAATGTGGCAACAGTCACCGCCAATGACCCAGCTAAATTACGTGGCACCTTACCGACTGTCATGGGATACCTCCGTCAAGGAAAAACTCGTCACCTGGTGCGTATCCTTCTGGATGGTGGCAGCCAAGCTACCTTGCTGAGAAATGGGATCTTCCCAAAATCCGAGCGAGATCTCTACCAGGATCATGACCTGAGTCTTGTTGGCGGGAAACAAATAACAAGAAAGTTGAGACTTTTGGATTGCCACATCGAAGACGTTGAAGGAAGATGGTCGTCTCCTTTAACTGTCACAGAGATTAACGAGCCTTGTGGTGATGCTCCAGTCATTTTACCAGATCAGCTACGACAGTATGAGCATTTGAGTCAGGTCCACATCCATGCTGCTCCATCGCAGACTATCGATTTACTCCTGGGTGTTGATAACACACATCTGATGATCTGGGAGGACTACATCTGTGGTGAGAAATTTAATGAGCCTGTAGCAGTCAGATGCCCTTTGGGTTGGTTCATCCAGGGAGGACGATCTACAAGTTCAGCTACATTGGTCAACTATGTTAACGTGTCAGCCATCGGCCCATTAGAGGAGTTCCTCGGCCTAGAGGCGGTGGGGTTGGAACCTAAGAGATGTAGATGTTCTGCTGATCTCATTGACAAGAGCGCAACTGAGGCCATGCAGCGGAGTGTCACTCAGCTGCCCGACGGGTCCTATGAAATTCGACTGCCATGGAAGAGATCACCAGATGACCTGCCTGACAACTCAACTATGCTGTCAAGAGGTTGAGGGGTCTAGAAAATCAATTCAGCAACAGACCTGAAGACTGGGAAACGTACTGCCAGCAAATGAGAGACCAGTTGAAGAGAGGTGTCTCTCGGCTTGTCACAGAAGAGGAGCTGCGACAAGACCGAGACACTGGCAAGAAGATATGTGGTTCCTGCCCCACTTTGCTGTCACCAAGGACTCAAAGACGACTCCGGTCAGAGTAGTATACGATGGGAAAGCAAGGTATCAGGGCCACTCGCTGAACGATTATCTTATGAAGGGGGAGAATATAAACTCGGATCTGTTTGAGGTTGCTTTGCGGTTCCGAGAAAACGAAGTGGGTCTCATCGCTGACATCAGCAAGATGTTCCAAGCCATTAAGATCAAACCTGACGATGCGCGCTTCCACAGGTTTGTGTTTCGAGAGAGCCCTGGTCAACCCGTCCAGGTGTATGAGCTGACGACGGTTACCTTTGGGGACAAGCCGTCTCCAACTGCTGCTATTGTGACCTTGAGACATGTGGTAGCTGAGCAAGCTGCGGGTGATGAGCAGCTGAACAGAGTGGTCACCGACCAGTTCTATATGGACGATTTAAACGAATCGGTAGTCAATACTGAAGAAGCTCTGCAGCTCAAGTCAAAGCTCACTGAGACCCTCAAAAAGGGCAACTTTGCCATAAGGAAATGGCAATCAAACGTAGAAGAAGTGTGTGACAAGACAGAAGATACCGAGGTTGCCACAGCTTTAGGCACTAAGTGGAACCTTGAGAAGGACACCTTGAAAGTCAAAGCAGTGAAGTCAGCCAAGGACATCCCAACCAAACGTAACATCCTTGGACAGACTGCTTCGTACTATGATGTCTTCGGCATGCTGTCAGGACTCCTTGTTCGACCGAAGATTCTTTTGCAGAAGCTATGGCAGTTGAACCTTGATTGGGACACCCCCCTCAACCCAGGGGGCGACTTATGTGCCATGCTGAGTGACATCAACAGAGACCTTGGGGACGTAAACAGCATTGAAATTCCAAGGTGCCTGATTCCAGAACCGTACAAGGGTACGAGACCCTTACCTGAAGTTTCTTTACATGGTGCAAGTGACGCCTCCGAAGACGCTATGGGCATCGGAGTTTGGCTGAGGTGGTCTCGCCCGGAAGAAACTGAGGCACATCTGACATTTGTGTGTGCTCGAGCCAGAGTTACGCCGCTTAAGCAGTCCAGCATTCCCCGAAAGGAACTTCAGGCTATTCTGCTATTGACAAGACTGATGCTCACTGTGAAGAATGCCCTACGTTTCGACATAGCCTACTCAAAGATCTGGACGGACAGCATGACTGCCATAAGCTGGCTAAGATGACAGTCCAAATCTTTCCGCTCCTATGTTGCATATCGTGTGGGTGAGATTACAACAGAGTTTGACCCCATCAAGGACGTCGCATACGTTCCATCTGACCAGAACGTCATCGACCTGGTTTCTAGGGGAGGAACTGCTGCTGACATGAGGCGAGTGATTGATGGGCCTGAATACTTGAAGCTGCCCCCTGCGTCCTGGCCCAAGACACCATCAAATATCCCAGTGGACCCTAAAGATGGAGAGCAGAAGAAGTTCCACGTCCGGAATGCTAAAACACTAGCACTCAAAGTCAACGCTACCGTGAACCCTACTCCGATTGTCGACCCTACTACGTTCTCCAGTTGGTCCAGGCTAAAGATGGTCACTGCTAGAGTACTCTCCTTGAAGGAGATCCCGAAGAAGCAGTGGCTTAAGCAGCTGACCCAGCAGATTTCTCAGTTGCCTTCTTCAAAGCTAGTTAGGGAAGCTGAGATTTACTGGATTAGACAAGCACAGAAAGACATTAACTTCCAGGATCCCAATATCTCAAAGCTTGATCCATTCTTTGACAAAGATGACCAAGTTTACCGTGTTGGTGGACGCCTGAGCCAGGCACCGCTGTCATACGATATCCGACATCCATATCTTCTGCCTAAACGGAGCCACATTAGCCTGTTGATTGTACGAGACAGACACAGACACACCCTGCATGGGGGCCACCTGAGAACAGCAACTGAGGTTAGGAAGAAGTACTGGATCGTCGGGGACATTCGCATCTCAAAGCATGTCGTGCACGAGTGCATCACGTGTAGAAGACACAGGAGAAAGCCAATCCAGCAGAAGATGGCTGACTTGCCAGATTTTAGAGCCAGTCCTTGCTCGCCCCCGTTCAAAACGACATTGGTGGACTACCTTGGACCAGTAAGCGTGAAGATGACTCGCAACACTACTACCAAAGGCTACTGCGCCGTCTTTACATGCGCAGTAACCAGAGCTCTGCATCTAACATGCGTACAAGACCTGTCAACCTCAGCGTTCCTGCAGGCCTTGGAACGATTCATAAGTATCAGGGGAGCACCATCTTTATTGGTCAGTGACAATGCTACCTGCTTCAGAGGAGCTGACAACACCATTAATGAGTTGAACTTGAAGTTGGACCAGACTCAACTGAGGGAACATTGTCTGCGCTACAACGTTCAGTGGAAGTTCGGCCCTCCAGGAGGACCCCATCACCAGGGAGCTGTTGAACGCATGGTGCAAGAGGTCAAGAAAGGGATGAGACACCTGGTGAAGGCAGATCGTCTGACATTTGTCGAGTGGGAAACTGTTTTCTGTCAGATATCCGCTCTTATCAACGGTCGACCTCTAACCGCCAAGTCAACTTTACCACTGGACCATCCACCCCTGACGCCAAATCACTTCCTGATTGGAAGAGGAGATTTGCCAAGCCCCGAAGTCCCATGCGAGGATTACAAGGGAAATTCGCGAAAACGCAGAGAGCTTTGTAACACGATGGTAGATGGTTTCTGGAAACGCTGGATGGAATGCATCCACAAGCTCTCACCACGCCAGAAGTGGCAGCAATCGACAGACTGCATACAGGAGGGAGACATTGTTCTCGTCATCAGCGAAGACAAAAGACGCGGTTCCTGGAAGATGGCTGAGGTTGTGAATACTTACCCAGGAAAGGACGACCTTGTCAGAGTTGTTGACGTCAAGTTCGCCTGTGGCACCATCGCTAAGAGACCTGTGACGAAGCTTATTCTTCTGATGAAGAAGTCTGAACGAACTGACATTTAGTTTAAGTTCATGTTTTGAAGCGACGCAAGCTTTATTGAAGTTTAAGAGCATCGAAGCGGCCTTTGGACTGTTTGGATACCTTTTGGGGGCCTTCAGAATCAGACTTCGACTTCGAACTCGGCAGTAGTTTTCATTCCAGTTTTTCTGTGTTCGTTTGTTAGCTTTGCCTTAGCTAGTTAGTTTGTGACATTCCGTCACGTTTAGGGGGATGGGATGTCATATCATGATATGTCTTTGTAGTTTACCTCAAGTGAGGGCGCCTTTGGTTGTGGTTCTGTCTTCAGACTTGAGCGAAGTCTACACATTTTTACACGAGTTTCTAGAGTTGTTGTTTTTCCCTGCAAAGTTTTACGTCAAAGATCGCCTTTTTTATTGGCCTTCCTAGCCAAGAAAATCACACACAGTTGTTGAATTATTACAACTACATTTGACTACACTACCTACTGCTGTAACCAAATAAAGTAGAAGCACAACAGTGGAGTACAGTTTCATGTGCAGTTTCATTGCAGCAACGTGTTAGACCTTTTCCGATTTCATCACACCCTTATTCGAAAACCGTTTGTTCATGCAAATGCTACACTAGTGCAACACTTAGTTTAGCCAAATTTGGCGACGGTAAGAGTACTTTTGGTCTGGGACCTATAGCGGCCAACTTTTCCCACAGAGCCTTTAACATACCATCCAACTAACGGGTTTATCGATTTATCGTGCCTGGAAAACTGCTCACTGTGAATTGTAATTTAATTTCAACAGCCTTGTAAAAAGAGTAATATTCAGATCACTTTCACAACGTAGGCCTATCTGACCTTTTTCAATTATGCGAGAGCAAAAGTTAAGCGAAGTTCATGATACCAACAGCTAAAGTTTCTATATTATTCGGCCTTTCGAAATGAAGGAATGTAGGTGCGTACTTAGGTCCGTTTTCGCAGCAGCAAGATATTGCAAGTCGGTGTAATTTATAATTTAGGCCAAACGCGAAAACTCGTCGAATGTGATGCTTTTGGGTCTAAAGTGATGAAGTTTTGAATAACAAATGCAATTTTCTTTTTCATTTTTTTGTTACAACCGAATGGTGTTAAAACATGTAGAAGTATTGCTTTCAATATTTTCATTAACAAAATTATAAATAACACTAAACAATTCGAGCATATTGCCGCGAATGGCTACCCTAACTATTTAAGTCACCTCCCCACTAGACGTAATTTCATGTCGTAAATCCATGTCTTACTAATGCGTAAGTTGTGATGGTGCAACTGTACAGTTGTATTGTAATTTCTTTCGGTTGCACGAAAGTTGTCTTACACCACACATAAGTCAGAATGCGTACGGCAAGGAAGTTAGTACATGTAGTAAGACATCGATGGTGCAACCCATTTTGGTTCGTAACTTTAGTACAGCACTTAACCAGTTCCTGCTCGGATTATTTTAAAATCACAGAGCCGAGGGGCGGGATTATTTTTAACAAACCTCGATCCGAAGCGGGTTCAGGCCGACAGTGCCGAGAAGCACACCCACGCATTTCCGGCCTTGCTCGCTGCTGATAGACATTTCCCAACTTGAACTTGGCGTGTTTATGCCTCATCCGTTTTGAATTTCGAAAAAACTTTGCGTTTATATACGTCATCCGGCGCGAACTGGTTAAGACCGTTGGTGCAACCGGCCCCAGGACCTATAAATATAGCACGGCTTCAAACACAATACTATACTTAAGACATTCAGGGACAAGTAGGGGTGGCCACCAAACGTATTATCCAGGGGCAGGGATAACAGGTGTCAGTGTTAAACCACGGTTTCGAAAACTATAGACGCCCAACCAAGGATAGCGACAATTATGGGAAATAGTACTAGGAACGCCATGTATGGCGGGTTTAACCACCGACCCTGGCTATAGCGGCCGCGTCAGTGTACAAAGCAAGTGCCTGCTAGAAAACGCCGATACCCCATTAAAACCACAAAGTCACACCTCTTGAGAGATACTAACCTTGTGCCTGGAAAACGGATCACTATGAATTGTAATTTAATTTCAACAGCCTTGTATTTTTGTAAAAAGATTAATATTCAGATCACTTTCACAACGTATTTGACGATTATTACTCATGCGAGAGCCAAAGTTAAGCGAATTTCATGATACCAACAGCTAAAGTTTCTATTTTATATTCGGCCTTTCGAAATGAAGGCTGGTGCGTACTTTTTTTTATTTCACGGCCAAAAAGGTCGAATTGCGGTTCGATGTACAGTAAAATATACAGTAAATTAAAAGGAAAAATATAAATTATCACAATAAGTTAAAAAGGGCTTAAATATGTACTTTTAAATATGAAAATAACATTTGTTAAAATTTTTTATCAAACATGATAACAAATTCATAAACACAATATTATACATGTACCACATTGTATCTGTCTATGCTGCCAATGATCAAGTATGCATATTGATCAATTTGGTAAGGTATGGAATGGTACTTTTGCCATACCTTTCCAACTCTAATTTTAGGCTCAATGAATTGTCGCTTCTGCCGCAGTTCCATGGTATAAGTATAGTCATTTTTTAAAAACCAAGTCTTAAAACGCTCAGAGAAAACACACATAGGTCCTCTCTTCTATGGGCCAAAGTCTCAACATTCAATGTTAACAATGCATGATTGTAATTTGAGTAACTATAGCCCATAATTATTTTAAAGGCTCGTTTTTGGACTGCTTCAATGCATGAAGATTGGTTAGAAGTGAGACCAGAGTGCCACACAGGCGCAGCATATTCAAGGACCGGGCGGACATATGTTTTAAAAATTGTTACAAGATCTGAATTAGGTACACGAAATTTGTTCAAACGACTAAGAATATGCAGGCGTCTGCTACCCTTAGAAACCATTTCCTTAACCTGGGTGTTCCATTTTAAATTATTCTGGATCCATACTCCAAGTAGTTTGGTTTCTGTCACTACTTACGTTGTCACCAATCAATAAATGAGGTGGTTCATGCACATTTTTCCCAAAGTAAAATTGCATAATTTTGCATTTAGACGGGTTGAGATTAAGTTTGTTAACTTGGGACCAGTTAAACAAATCATTGGTATCATTTTGCAAAGAGGAGTTGCTGTTGACCAATCTGATCTCACCTAAGCTAAGGTCGTCAACATATTTCCATTTATGAGCGGCGGAATCAGCACAGGCATCATCAACAGTAGCCAAAAAAACAATTGGGCCAAGTTTTGTTCCTTGAGGAACACCACATGTAAGATGTTCCCAACTTGAAAGGGCTGACTGATAACAAACCCTCTGACGTCTACAAGAAAGAAAACTTTTAATCCATGGTACGATTTCAGACCTGGCTCCCAGGGAGATCAGTTTGGTCACAGCAATTGTATGGTCAACGCAGTCAAATGCTTTAGAAAATTCAGTCAACACTAAAGTACCAATTGTTTTAGGTTGATTACTACCTTTATAAAAACATTCAGCAGGTCAACTAAACAATGTGTTGTGGATGATTCACCAAGACTACCATAATGATGATGGTCAAGATGCATATTAAAGGTATAGGATACACCATTTGCAGATATCGAAAAAATTTACTACCGAATTATTAAGAAATATCTTACTTATTTAAAAGTAAATAATGATTGTAGGCATCCAGCAAAATGAGGGCCTTAGATATCCTGTAATTGTTCCAAAAAATTGAATTGTATAAACCAAAATTCATTCTCGCCGTCCGGCGAGCGCGAAAAAACAAAGATAACATAAGAATAACTGCTCGACGCCGGTAGAAAACAAACGCTGTTTTTCATGCTTTTCTCGGCATCCATGAATGTAAAAATTCGGACAGGTCAGTTAAACGATATTTACTATAAAATACAACCCCCCAAATCTACCCATTCCTGATAATTCCACAAATTACCAATGGTGTATACTACCTTTAATATCATCAAGTAACCATTTAAAAATAAAACCTTCGACAATTTTAGAAAATTGAGAGGTAAGAGATATGGGCCTTAGTTTACCAACTGATGCTGGGATCTCCTTTGGAATTTGTGCTACAATTGCATCTTTCCAAACTTGTGGAACAACCCCTTCCCTCACAGAGGAATTAAACATATCTGCAACTGGCAAGCTCAATTCACATGCGAATTCCTTAATTATTTTATTTGGAATATTGTCTGGTCCAGCTGATTTGTTGACGTTGATTTTCCGCAGTTCCTGATACATTTCCCATTCACAGATCTGGGGTGGACGATTGGCTGGGAGAAATGTAGGTAAATCATCCAATTTTATAGGGGGTCTACTTTGAGTTGTCTGTGCTAAACTCAGGTCCATTTTCGCAACAGTGTTGGGCCAACACGATGGCAAGATATTGCAAGTCTGTGTAATTTATAATTTAGGCCAAACGCATAGCGTCCCAAGGGAAAGACAGCCCATCAAACATCACAAATCATGCTATACGTGTATTATTCCGTTAGGCAATAGTGTAAACACAATGTACACGTACATGTATATAAAGGCCCAAATGAGACAGATGTATAACATCAAACCTATACAGCGCATTATGGAGTGTGAATATTACTATCCCCCAGCCAACAATACCTTGGGACCGCCGGCGCCCAGCGATTGAGCGTGCGTCGCTTTTTTCCATGCGGAGTTTTGCGGCCGAGCCAACAAAATAGTAAAAAATATTCAATGCGCCGTATTCCTGGTCGCATGAGGGCGCTATAAGACGCCATTTTCCGGGTACCCAACACAGGTAAAATGAAGTTTAATGAAGTAGTTTAGTAACATAACTTTTAAGTAAAAATGGGATATTGAAAAATGTAAATTTGTGTAGCTGTAAGAATATATAAACTGACGTGAATTATCTTCTAATCACTTTTAATTATACCCCCAATACTGTTTACACAGCGCCCTCAACGTTAAAAATTACGGCCAATTGGAGCCGGTTGCAACAAACATGTCCTACATGCTTGCCGTAAGATAAGAAATTGAGGACAACCCGAAAACATGTGTTATAAGGAACTGAATGTAGTGTTTCATTCTTTATTTCAGTGGTCATTGGATATTCAGGTAGTTCCAAAGATTTGAAAACCTTCCATTGTTATTCCTGTACCGAAAATATCTAAACCAGTTGTCATGAATGATTACAGACGTATAGCGCTTTTCATACTGCTATTCTGATGAACTGTTTTGAGAAGATTGTCAAGTGTATACTTTTGTCTAAGACCAAATTAAAGATCGACCCATATCAATTTGCTTATATATAAAAACAAAGTGTGGAGGATGCTGTCGTTACCTTATTGCACAAAATCTATGTTCATCTTGAGAATGCAGCATCTTATGCCAGAGATCTGTTTTTAGATTTTTCATCAGCTTTTAATACTATACTGGCCCATGTGCTGATGGAAAAATTACAGAGTTTGGAAGTAAATCCTCTTCTCAATTTATGGATCATGGATTTTTTGACCGATTGACAGCAAAGGGTTCGTAGTGGTAACATTTTATTTGGCGTTAATGTGTGCAATACTGGTTCCCCTCAGAGATGCGCTCTATCACCCACTTTGTTTACATTGTATTCTATTGATTTTAAATGTATAGAGTCATCATCTTTTTTTAATGTAAATTGTGCAGATGGTACTTGTGTTGTTGGACTAATATCTAACAATGATATCAGTGGATACAGTGACAAATGTTTGGATAGATTTATCACGTGGTGTAGTAGGAATTATCTTACCCTCAATGCTGCTAAATGTAAGGAAATCACAGTTGACTTCAGGAAAAAGAGAAGCGATCACGAGTTCTAACTATTGCAAATGTTAACGTTGATGCTGTTTCTGAGCAAAGATATCTAGGCGTCTATATTGATAATAAATTGAATTGGAAATGTAATACTAAGAAAGTCAGTGCTAAGTGTAATTAATGCTTTTTGTTTAAGACGCATGAAATCGTTAAACGTTCAAAGTGATATTTTGTATCTGTTTTATCAGGCAGTTATACAATCGGTTTTGTCATTCTGTAGTGTTGTGTGGTATAGGCTGTCTTCCGGAAATATCAGAAAGCTGAATCGGATTATCAAATCTGCAAGTAGGCTGGTTGGTACGGTGCTGATGTTAAGCAGTTGGACTCCTTATATACTTTGGAGAAAACAGTTGTGTCGGAAAAAGACCACCCTTACATTCTAGTGTTATTTTCACTAGACATTTTGGCAGCCATTTTGGCAGCCATTTTGACAGCCATCTTGGATTAGACGATAAATCCTGGGTATTTCCCAGACTAATTTTAAAGGTCTTGGGCTTAGAATGACGGAATCACTGAAAAAACTCTGACAGAAAAAACAAGAAGCAGTATAAACCTGATTAGGGTAATTTTGGCAGCCATTTTAGATTTTGTCGGCCATCTTGGATTTGAGGCCAAATTCTGGGTGGCTCTGGAGCTAAATTCAATGGGTGTACATTCAAGATGACAGAATCACTAAAAAAAACGTTGATATTAAACGTAAGCAGTATGTAATTTTAGCGGCCATTTTGGATTTTGGCGGCCATTTTGAATTAGGGGCAAAAATCAGGGTGGCCCCAAGCTAATATCAAATGGTTGATGTTCAGGATGATGAAGCCGTTGAGGAAACCTTGACAGGAAAAACCATTAGTTTTTCCTGGTCTATAGGGGATGCTGGATGATCACTGAGGCGTGTCAGTCTGATGAAGGAAAGTAGCGAAGGGGAAGGTTGCCAAGTAGGTTTTTTCCAGCCTATAATAAGGCTAAATCTATGTAAATCCTTCACATTCATTTATTTTTCGTATACAGTTTCAGTACAAACCAACCATCAGTTATTATTACAGACGTCAATGATAATAAGCCAGAATTCACACCATTTTCATATCGTTTGGTCGGTCAACGAGGTAAGCTTTACGGTCCATATACTCATAATGTAGGTAGCTATTTCCCTCCGTCTAGACAATACCCTGTGTAGCGGTTCGCGTTTTTCCCCCAGCATTGGCTGTGCGTTATGTTTATTTATGAAAAAGAACAATGGTATTCATGAGCTAAGAATTAAAGAATTGTAACTGAACGACGTTTGTCGTCAATAACATTTATCATTATAACTACTAGCGAATTGACTATTTTATGAATCGAAAGATCTGTGGTTAGAATCAACCTATGTTCATTTATTAATAATTCTTTTCCTTCGCCAAACTTACCCTGAGAATTATAATAACCATAGAGATAGACTGAAGGGTAAACTTGGTTTGTGCCTTAAAAAACGAACACGAACCGCTACACGAGTTAGTGTATCGACCTCGATCAGGGGTGAGTGTGGAAGCGTTTATTCGCTCTGCCCTAGTTCGGCGAAATAGCGCTAAAACCGTTTTCGCGATGTCTTAAAAATGCCAAAATTTGAGCGATTTTTTTCTAAAGCTGATGATTCAAGAAGGTTTGAGTTCAGCTTACGTTTAGAAGATTACAGATTTTTGAAGATTTTGAAATGTTAATTGTTACAAATTAAGAATTGCTAATTTTAGTTAATTAGTTGTTCAAATTTCAGCTGTTTTCCTTTCATTTTATATTTTTAAGGGGAAACAAAGCCACCCAATGATACAATCTTTACAGTTAATGCCACCGATAGAGATATACTAAGGAAAATATCAAGTACGACATTGTTAAATTCAGTTTTCGGGTTGTATGAAGAGGTGATTAAACTAGCTGAATTTCCCCACCCTCCCCTCCCTGGCTGTTTAGCAAAGTGTACCACAAAGTTGCACCACAGAGCACCTGGAATCCAAAATTGTTCAGGGCCTTTAAGTGAACCTCGGACCCCTGGAAACAAGCTGATGGGGGAATAGTACAACCCCTCCCCCCAAAAAAATAAAAATAAAATGTACCCTGAATATATCAGAATCGTACCCTATCTCTCTATTCAAAACGAGGTTGAACATAAAGTAAGCCTTGCTTGCGCGGCGCTGCTATATTAAATTACTAGAGCGCCAACTCCTCGTTTTTACGCGCGGAGATACTTAGTCTTGGTGAAAGACCTTCGCGTGTTGATTTGTCACAATTTTCCCCACGAGAGGGCGCTATCATACACGAACCGCTCTCACGACACGATCCGCTCCACGGGAAGCGGATCGTGTCGTGAGAGCGGTTCGTGTATGATAGCGCCCTCTCGTGGGGAAAATTGTGACAAATCAACACGCGAAGGTCTTTCACCAAGACTAGGAGATACTTTGAATCCATCCCGTACGCAGACATTTTGAATTCATGTGCGTGTTGTAGAACATAATTTCATATAGCTCTATGGTGTCGATATAAATTTCTCGTATTTCATTCGTAAACGTAAAGTAACACCGATTGTTTGCTTACTTGGTTGGTATGACGTATACCGTTCCCAGGTCAGGTTACTGTACATAGTTAATTGGAGGGCAGAGCAGAGTTGGTGAGAATATAGTATGGCAGATGGCAAAATATCATAATACACAGAAGAAACACGCAATGACACCAGTTATCCGTCGGGCACTGTGTTTATTTAAAAAACATACTCAAACTGGTGGAAGGCTTAGGTTGGAGTGTGTGCTCGCTGAGTTAGTTACAAAGAAGACAATACAGGCCCGTCAGATGGGGGGGGCGACGGTTGCGAACGCCCCCCCTTTGAAAATCTTTTTTTTTTTTTTTTTTTTTTTTTAAGGTAAAAATTGCGTTTTTCTTAGTTTCAAATATCAATGATAGTAAAACTACTCATAAAACATTGACTATAGTGCTTTTTGGACTGCGAAATTTTGTGTCCGTGCGAAAAATTTTGACGTGCGAATTTATTTGACTTCAACCCCCCTCCCACCCGCAACCCCGCCCCCCCCCCCTCCCCCACTTACGTGAAATTCACGAGGTGACTGACTTGGAAACCCCCGCAAAATTTGACCAAAAACAGAGAAAATCCCCCTCCCCCAAAAAATGCCCCTCAAAAATATCTCAAAAAAATCCCCGGAATTGTCTTTCAGTTCGAAGATGTAAATAAATAAATAAATGATTTGATTTGTAATTTACAAATCTAGATCGATTCCGTCGAATCCGTCACCACCTGATTCAAATTTGTTTGGAGCAAGAGCGCCCTCAATATACATTATGATTGATCAAAAGCACGTGCGGCTGAATTGGCTGTCAGAATAATTCTTGCTATTTTGAAGAAAAAGAGGTAAGTTTATTTATGATTGTTCAAGAAAGGTAAACTATGACACCATAATGGAACATTAAAATAAGAGAATGAGCGTGTTTCCGAAGGAAAATTTTTTTTTTGACTTTTTTGTTGTTGTTGAAAACGCCCCCCCTTTGAAAAAAGTGTCTTACGGGCCTGCAATATAAAGCTAAAATGGGGAGAATGGCTTACTTAAAGGTAGTATACACCATTTGCAGATATCGAAAATATTTACTACCGAATTATTAAGAAATATCTTACTCATTTGAAAGTAAATGTTGATTCTAGGCATTCAGCAAAATGATTGCGCTAGATATCCTGTAATTATTTCGAAAAGTATAATTTTATAAAGAAATATTCGGGATCGCCGGACGGGGATCGCGAAAAAAACAAAGATAACATAAGAATAACTGCTCGACGCCGGTTGAAAACAAACGCTGTTTTTCGTGTTTTTTCTCGGCATCCATGATTGTAAAACTTCGGACAGGTCAGTTAAACGATATTTACTATAAAATACAACCCCCAAATCTACTTATTCATGGGGAGTCGGGTTGGTGTAGCGGTTCTTTCCGGCGCCTTCCACCACTATGGCCCGGGTTCGAATCCGGCCTGGGCCAATATGTGGATTGGGTTTTCAGTCCCTGCCTGACTCCGTGGGTTTTTCCCTAGGATATTCTTCTGGGGTTTTCCTCCCACCTCTAAAACTGTAACTTCTTCACATTAATTGTTGAATGAAATAAAAAATTGTTGAATGAAATTTGTTCCCGCCGTGAATATGGCCATTGATGATGATGCTGGTACGGCGTTAAACCCTAAAAACTTACTCACTCACTACTTATTCATGATAATAATTACCAATGGTGTATCCTACCTTTAAAGGGGTACTAAGTCCTGAAATCCCAAAAATGTCATTATATTGTTTACTTAGTAGACCTATTTTAAACATCTGGTTGAAAGGAAACCAACCTAATGTCTTACCGTCCCCAAGAAAAGACAAAAAAACACGGTTGGTTACACGGACAATACGGAGTACGCATACGTCCTTCCTGTCGTTTTCATAACAAAATACACAAAAACGCCTAGTTTTTAAGCGATAATTGTGTGGATGTTTATATTCTACTTTTAAATGCTCTTTACAATTAACTAGCAATTAAATTCGGAAAAGCTAAAAATAAACGAAAACAAGAGGTGTTTCAGTAGATTTGACGAAACAACTATAAAGTAACATGAAAATAACAACGGCCATTATTTTCAAAAAGTCGAATAAAAAAGCACCCTAACTGCCGGCCGGCGGGCTTGGTACGGTAACTGTACATGCTGTAATGCATTGAACGGCAGCGCGTGCTTGAAAAGCCGCTGAAAAAATGCCGATACAAAAAATAAAGGCGCATTAATATTGCGAATCTGGGAGGATATCTTATGTGCCCGTAAGTTTGGGAGTATAGTTGATTTTCCGGGAGCCTCCCGGCGATATCGGGAGGGTTGGCATCTCTGTAGCCCCATCAGTTATCTAAGAACAGTTTTCCCGGGGGCCCTGGACTCACCAGACTATTGAAGCAATGGATCAGGAAGCCCATGAGGATCGTCTGCTCCTTGATGCTGACTACGGCCGCATCCTCCTCAAGACAAAGCTCCATGACGTGATGGAAGAAACCAGCAAAATGCCCTGGCTTAGCCTTGCATGCCTACAGATTGACACAAACCAACAGGTTCATTTGATATGCCCTTATCTTGGCTTTACATTTGTTTGGCACTCAACTAAATGGAAGGTCCCCTAATACTACTGAGCACTTCTTAGTCAAATAATGACTAGCCAAACTGCTTAGGCATCCAGCCATACTCTCTTTTTTTTGGCCTAAAACAAATGTTCAATGTACAAAATTATGTAATTTATGACAAATGATGCCAAAAAATGCCCTTTTGTATACGAGAAATCGTTCACAATTTTTGTTTTATTTTTGTTGGTCATCATTTCATTTTTTCATTAACTTTGTTCGATAATACACTAAACATAAATATAAACGCCCACATAAATATAAACGCCCACAAAAATATAAACGCCCACAAAAATATAAACGCCCCAAAAATGGTTATTTGTCTTGATTTGTAAAACAAGATTTGTGTCCATCTTTGCCAGTGAGGAATTGCTCAGTGATGCAGTGATTCCACCTACATCAGCTCGGGTAATTATCAGCACCCAGACTCCAAGCGGTATTAAACAGAGTGATTAAAACCTCTCGAACACACATTTATTCCCTTAATAAAGTCTCATATACTGGAGTGGTATTTTGTTCAATTTGACAAGCTTACCTCCCACGGTGGAACGCCTTCTCTGAATTTCTCGTTCATCATGACCACGATGGAGATGACATGGGTTTTCTTGGCCTGTTAAACAAAAAATGGTCAAGAATTCTACCATATATCTAGACATCAGCTGTGCAAAAACTTTTTTTCGGCAGCCATGATTGTAAAACTTCGGACAGGTCAGTTAAACGATATTTACTATAAAATACAACCCCCAAATCTACTTATTCATGGGGAGTCGGGTTGGTGTAGCGGTTCTTTCCGGCGCCTTCCACCACTATGGCCCGGGTTCGAATCCGGCCTGGGCCAATATGTGGATTGGGTTTTCAGTCCCTGCCTGACTCCGTGGGTTTTTCCCTAGGATATTCTTCTGGGGTTTTCCTCCCACCTCTAAAACTGTAACTTCTTCACATTAATTGTTGAATGAAATAAAAAATTGTTGAATGAAATTTGTTCCCGCCGTGAATATGGCCATTGATGATGATGCTGGTACGGCGTTAAACCCTAAAAACTTACTCACTCACTACTTATTCATGATAATAATTACCAATGGTGTATCCTACCTTTAAAGGGGTACTAAGTCCTGAAATCCCAAAAATGTCATTATATTGTTTACTTAGTAGACCTATTTTAAACATCTGGTTGAAAGGAAACCAACCTAATGTCTTACCGTCCCCAAGAAAAGACAAAAAAACACGGTTGGTTACACGGACAATACGGAGTACGCATACGTCCTTCCTGTCGTTTTCATAACAAAATACACAAAAACGCCTAGTTTTTAAGCGATAATTGTGTGGATGTTTATATTCTACTTTTAAATGCTCTTTACAATTAACTAGCAATTAAATTCGGAAAAGCTAAAAATAAACGAAAACAAGAGGTGTTTCAGTAGATTTGACGAAACAACTATAAAGTAACATGAAAATAACAACGGCCATTATTTTCAAAAAGTCGAATAAAAAAGCACCCTAACTGCCGGCATAAGGGCGCACTACATTAATTGAAATGATAATTTGTATGCAACCTCATTAGCACTAACGAGGATCAACTCCCTGGTTTTAGTGTTTCCATCTGAGGGCAGACTTAATATAATTACGCTTGAAAAATGGGTCCTATTTTCCCGAAAAAAATGGAGGGATGTTATTTGTAAAATGGCTGCACTCGTGCATGTATAAAGCATCACTTTTCAGGAGGTGAGTTTGTTTTGTTGTAAATATATTTAAAAATGTACATGTAATTCGTAAATGGAAAGATGAAGTATCAGACAATAATTTAATTTCTAAATGGTTTTTTGAGAAACCACAGTAATGTCGGCTTGCATGTTATTTGGCCGAGATTTAATTGACACCTCGATTGTTGAGACGGATACGATGTTACGGATCGAAGTTATTGTCGATTTTTGCCGTTAACCACTTTCTTTGAAGTGCGCCCTCTATCCATACCTTGCGGTACAAAATGGCGACTTACACGGCGCTAGTGCGGCAACGTGCATGAATGAACGGTGTCGTAGAGTAAACGTTTTGTAACGTTAGTTTCTCACACTTCAAAACGAGAGTAAAGACTGCTTGGGTTAAGGTAGTTTAGTAGTTTTACTAAAGTCTACTTGGAAAACATGAACAAGTTTGAAATTGGAGGATGATCATGACGTCGCGTATCTATGCAAGACCGTCCGTGCACCTGCGCTGCCTAATGTGAACAGACAACAGTCTGTGTTGTCTCATGGAGGAATAATAAGAAGGTTATTCCTCCATGGTTGTCTGCTGCGCATCTTGATCAGTCCATCTTCCTCCATAGTCACACTTTACCCGTGGAGGAGTATTTCATTTAATTTGCTATAAATGTTTATACTCCAGCTTACACAATGACAATGGCAATGCTCATGAGTGACATCATTGGGAGATTCGTGTAATAAGGTGTAGTGCTGGAGACAAAACTTAGATTTATTTAAATCCGGGCTCAACAATACAGCGAAACTGCATGGTGGACGTGCGTTTCTTGTGAAGTGGTCACTGAAATCATCAATATTTTTCATCTTTTTAGTATAGTTATTCTGTTTCAAGTGAATCATTGGCATTGTGAATGACTGCTGCATGTAGTACATCATGTGTATAGTTATGCTTTAAGTGATGTAGGTTTAAGAAATGGAGAAAAAGAGACCATTTTTGCAGGGAACTTTTTTGGGGAGACCGAAGTTAAGATAAAAGTCCCGAATTTCGGCACCATTAGATTTGTTTTTCTCTTTTTTCAACAAATCAATTAACCCAGGCACAGCGCATGTTGCGATACTACAACTAAATCGATCCCATACCTGCTTTAAAGTTTAGTAACATGCACATTCAGTTATGTCGGTTTGTATTTGTATGCCCGTAAAAGTCATATTTATGACCGGTGTAGGTTACAAAAAAATGTATTTCCCCCACAAAATTCAAAATGGTTATCAAGCTAAATATTGATTTTGTGAGTTGTTTATCATTGTGCTAAAATTTGTGTCACAGTCTGACCTCTGCATGTATACACACCAGCCCTTTGTACAAATGTTCTTCCTCTGAGGCACAAACCGTCACCAACATTTTAACCACTTTGACATGAAAGAATAGCTGCCATTATCACTTTTAACTTACGTAGCGCAATAACGAACCCAATAACTTAAAAAATTAGAACGGGCCTATATATAAAACTACACAACAAAACCAGTATTGTTTTTCATGAAAGTTGGAGTGTTCTTGAAATTGGTTCCCCGGGACTTGACTGCTAATTTGGACTCATAAGACTTTACTGCTCAATCCAACACAGTCCAACTCACCAAGATGTTGGGTACCTGAACATATTAAATGACTTGCCTGCTAAATCCAACTGGATCCGACTGTGTCTTATTTGTTGTTTGCTGTTTGATCCAACAGAGTCCAACTTGGCGTTAGCAATTCTGAATGCGTTCCAGAATATATCAAATAGCTTGCCTGCTATTAAATCTAATAGCACCCAATAGAAATGTCAGCTGGTTGGATCCTGTTGGATTCAGCAGGGTTAGGGATATTTAAAGCAAACCATTTGATTATGATTAGATCCTATTTATTTTACACAGGGGTATTGTCTACTTCGTACCCTAACAGTTCAATATGAGTGCCATAAAGAGTAAGAAGGGAGGCAGGTCCCAGGCTCCGACTATACAGCAGATTAATGCAGATGTCCTGACACAACTGGCTAGTGAATACTGGGCACCACACAGCCATCTGCCAAGGAGGCCATTCAATCCCCAGGTAAGACTGGAAGAATCGGGCTATGGTCAGATGAAAGCCTACGTTGTAGGCATTTCAACCATGTACATAACTCAATTTTAAGTTTTTGTGACATATTACACAGGCCTTCATTTTAATAAATCTGAGGAGAGCTGTGCATCGCTCTCCTTAAATCAAAAGGTGAATTAAGGAGATTGATTTTAAAATCGCTCTCCTTAAATCAAAACAATAATTAAGGAGAGTGATTTGCTCTCGCTAACAAAACGCAAGTTTAAAGGCCCTGGACACTATCTGTAGTTAGTCAAAATGACAACCAAAGGTGTCTATGCCTTTAATAAACACATACTCAAGAAAAGGAACACAACATTCACCAGTAGTTCAACTTTTGGTTAAGAGAATAATGGCGCTTTCCCATCCAGTGACATTTCTCTCTGTGTGACTTGTATGGCTTAATTAAGCGCGAATTAGTCTAGGCCCGTTATGTCCGAAATAAATGGAATGGGCGAACACGAAAGACTAGATGACCGTTGTTGGTAAAAGATAAATCTGATGTGATTTTATTTGGGGGTGCGAGGAGAGAATTTGGTTGCTGATTGGAATTTATTTTATTTATTTATTTATTATTTTTTTTTTTTTGCTTTTGTTAAAATTGTAAGGAGCGCTTTTTTTTGCTCTCCTTAAAAATTTTAAGGAGCGCTGAGGAGCGCGAGCGCGATCGCGCTCCTTTAAAATGAAGGCCTGATTACACCTTTTTGTAGAGCCGGTCACATGTATACGTTTAAAACAAACAAATTGTTAAAACAATTTTAATTTAAAGAAGGATGCTGAAGACTCCAAAAAGAAATATAATGAAAATGTTTTCTCCTTATGTCTGACTTATTTCTGTTTTTTGTTTTGTTTTTTGAAAGTGATTGAAGATGATACCAGAAAAAGCTGGTTATTGTCAATTTTTGCCGTTAACCACTTTCTTTGAAGTGCGCCCTCTATCTATACCTTGCGGTACCTTGCGGTACAAAATGGCGACTTACACGGTGCCAGTGCGGCAACGTGCATGAATGAACGGCATCGTAGAGTAAAAAGAAATATCATGAAAATGTTTTCTCCTTAAGTCCGACTTATTTCTATTTTTTTGTTTTGATATTTGAAGGTGATTGAAGATGTATACCAGAAAGAGCTTATTCAAAACAGGTAAGCTAGGCCAGTTTTGCTTAATTTAAATCACGATATTAAAGAACTTCGTATTCTAAAGAACATACAAATACAGTTTTAATTTGAAACTGAAAAGGAAAAAATCTATGCATTTTAGATTGCTAGCTGGAGCCAGTTGTTTATTTTGGCAGTTTGATAGTAAATTTCATGTAAATTAAATGTGTGTGGTTACATGTATGTGTCATTTTTTACTAGACAGCATGACGCACTAAGTCAAAAGCTTACCTAAAATGTTAACTTAAAAGACAAACAATTAATGTTTTACTAGTACAAGCAATTAGATTTTGCATTATTTGGAAATCCCAATCCCATGTTCCCATTTTTGGGGTGCGATCAGATGATCAAAAAACCTTGTAAATTACACGATTTTGCATAGTGTTTGCGTAGTTAGTGTTTGTATTAACCCTAACCACCTAGGCCTTACTTTGGGCTAAAGAACTGCGTACTACAGAATACTACTTAGTATTTTGTAGCATTGGGTCTCTCCGTGACTGATGATTGGGTGTGTACTGACAGAGTACAGATACTGCCAACTACAAAGTACTAATAGTGGCAATACAGGTCAGTAATACTTACCTGGCAAAAAATGCAGTAGTCCAGCCTTGACCCAATGTGTCCCAAGTGACATTTTTTGCTGTAGAGTTTAGAACACCTTACACAGCATACATGGGCCATGCACACTCAGCAAGCAGAGGGACACAATGCTAAAAAGTACTACGAGTGCAATAAGGGGTGAAGTACCAAATACTAAAAATTACTACAGGCATTGCACACAAGTCAGTGAGAGTACTGCATACTACTTTTTACTACTAGTAGTAAAAAGTAGCATTAGGTAGGGTTAGGGTTAAGTTCATTAGTGGTCTAATTAACACGATAATTAAATATGAAAGTTTTCTCACAAACTTGTTTTGTGAAACCCATGACTTTCTAGAGTGCTGTAGAATGTATTTATATTATAGCAAAACCCCCAAGTGTTATATACCATTGGAGAGCTCTCTTTCTCAAGAATGTGAAAATACCAATATCTCAATTTTCAATTCTCCCGACTGTACTCTCATATTGTAATGACAGGTCATACCGGTACATGTATAGTCTGAGCCAGGAATCAAACCCGGTCCACAGTGGTGGGAGGCATTAGGCAAGCAGTAATTTTGCACTCGTACCACACATGCCGCCCGAAATATATATGTCGTGCTTTGTTTTCCCGGCAGGTTTGCGATTCGCAGAGTGATGCTTCTGGAATTCAGCCAATACTTGGAGAATTACCTGTGGCCAAACTATTCACCAGATAAGGTAAGCAACTTCATTGAACATGAGAGACGTGGTGCACAAGGGTTTCTAGCGTCAGAATGTGCGAGTTAGTCTTGCATACGCACTGTGGACCTCTGAACATTATAGGTCCACACAATGCGGGAAGAGGTTACGGTTTGTGGACTTGCCCAGGTCCACAATCCGTTTTTCAGTTTCCGAAAAAGAGCACTAGAGGAAAAACGGGTTAGTGTTATATAAAAGATAGAAGGAACAGCTGAGAGGCCCAGAATCAAAATTTGAGGGTAAAAATTGAGCGAGAAAAATGAGTGTTTAGTCAACGTTTATTAACTACACGAGGACAAAGGAATGTCCACAGTACGTATGTAAGGTAAAGCTGTGTGACCTGGCACCACGAAATGAGCGGAAAGTCGCACACGGCCATTTTTCAAGTGGGAGGTCGGTTTTAAGTTGTTAACGTTTTTAAATACAAAACGCGCTTCTTTATCATATCCCAAAATTGTATAGCTAAATTAAAACTCTAAACCGTAATGTATGTGGCTGAATTTCACTGAGTGATAGTATAGTTGGCACGGTTCACGGACTTCGAACTCCGTTTTTCTCAAAACAAAGGAGCATGGCTAGGAATAAGCTACAGCAACACACAATACATCATTTGAAAGCTTAGGACTTCTTCTTTCTAGAAATGTAATAATGTAAAACAAATAATTTTGTGACTTTCCACCCATTTGGTGGTGCCAGGTCACATATCGTCTGACGATAGTCCCTGTAGTTTGGTTAGAACTCCCGAACACAGTGAGCATGATACTTTCAAATGCCAACTTAAAGGTAGGATACACCATTGGTAATTGCTTGAATTATCAGGAATGGGTAGATTTGAGGGGTTGTATTTTATAGTAAATATCGTTTACCTGACCTGTCCGAAGTTTTACAATAATGGATGCTGAGAAAAGCACGAAAAACAACGTTTGTTTTTAACCGGCGTCGGGCAGTTATTCTTATGTTATCTTATTTTCCTTTATAAAATTTACTTTTTCAGAATAATTACAGGATATTTAGCGCAATCATTTTGCTGGATGCCTAGAATCATTATTTACTTTCAAATGAGTAAGATATTTCCTAATAATTCGGTAGTAAATTTTTTTGATATCTGCAAATGGTGTATACTACCTTTAAATATCATATACACCATTGGTAATTGCTTGAATTATCCGGAATGGGTGGATTTGGGAGGTTGTATTTTATAGTGAATATCGTTTAACTGACCTGTACTAAGTTTTACAATCATTGATGATGAGAAAAAAGTTTTGCACAGCTGATGTCTAGATCTAGAATTCTTGACCATTTTTTTTTAACAGGCCAAGAAAACCCATGTCATCTCTATCGTGGTCATGATGAATGAGAAATTCAGAGAAGGTGTTCCACCGTGGGAGGTAAGCTTGTGAAATTGGACAAAATACCACTCAAGTATATGAGACTTTATTAAGGGAATAAATGTGTGTTCGAGAGGTTTTAATCACTTTGTTTAATACCGCTTGAAGTCTGGGTGCTGATAATTACTTGAGCCGAAGGCGAGGTTAATTATCAGCACCCAGACTCCAAGCGGTAATAAACAGAGTGATTAATACCGACCGAACACACATTTATTCCCATTCATAAATACCTTTTTTGTAAAATTCAGCCAAAAAAGCCCTGAAAATTGTCGTAAGTAAATTTCGGTGTTTTGCCATTCTGTGCGTGACAAATGACATGTTTCCGCCTCTGTCGCTCTACACAATACATGCAATAAAGCGTATTTACTATGAACCAGACTATTACTGCCATTGGCAACCTCGTTCCCAGGGTGTCGAGCTGTACGCGCCCAACAACACTACCCGCTCTTACTATTGGAGACGAGGTACGGTTGAAAATAAAGTGAGCCCTGGGGACGGGTATAATGCGACATCGTTTTGTTGCCAGCTGGTTTTAAACACTTCCAGCCATGTCTTTATCGTCCATTTAATACCGGCCACGTGACGCACTCTCGCCCAATAGGAATGCCTAAACTGTCCAAGGTATTTATGAATAGGAGTTTCACACTAACCTTTAATACTCGGGTAACTAATTACCTGGATAGCAGGTTAGCCGTCATAAACCAGAGAGACAGTTTCACACTACAAAATAAACTCCGCAATTCAGCTTACCTGCTTAATACCTGGGGCCAATTTCATAGAGCTGCTAAGCACAAACATTTGCTTAGCATGAAAATTTGTCCTTGGCAAAAACAAAGTTACAGACCAAATTTGTACGTGGTATTATTGTTTTCGATTGATAATCAGCTGGATTATGGCTTAGCAGGAAAAACCCGTAGAATTTTGGCTGGTAACCTGTTTTTAATGAGCAAGACTTTTTGATGCTAAGCAAATTTTTGTGCTTAGCAGCTCTATAAAATTGGCCCCTGGTAATTTGTAACCGTGTTCACACTATGTAAATGGCAACCTAGAGAATGTGAATTGCATGACCTCTGATCTTCTACAATTCATTGCATAACAACAGAATGGCGAAAACAAATCTTTAGTGATTAACAAAAATAATGATAATGCCCAGCGTCTTTAATAGTTAATACTCGGTGCACTGTGGCGCAGTGCGGCGCCTTTGTGGCAAATTATTTGACTCTCTGGTGTTCTCAATAAGTGCGGCGCTTTGCGGCGCAAAGATCTTGGCCACAAAGATCTTGGCCACATCTCATTACGATCGGTCATTGGTAGCATTCTTATTAAATAGGGCTTAAAGGTTGTATACACCATTGGGAATTGCTTGAATTATCGGGAATGAATGGATTTGAGGGGTTGTATTTTATAGTAAATATCGTTTACCTGACCTGTTCAAAGTTTTATAATCACAGATGCCGAGAAAAGCAAGAAAAACGGCGTTCGTTTTTAACCGGTTTCAGGCAGTGATTTAAAAAAAAACAAAAAAAAATATTTGGAACAATTACACGATATCTAGCGCAATCCTTTTGCTAGTTGCCTACAGTCATTATTCACTTTCAAATATGTAAGATATTTCTTACTAATTCGGTAGTAAAAAAATTCAATATCTGCAAATGGTGTTTTCTACCTTTGAAATCACACCTATCGGTATTTAACTACTTCTCACTACTTCTCCATCTCATTGACACAACACCAAAATAAAACTAAAAGATCTCTCTGTCCCCTTTCATTTGACACCATATGCATGCAATTTCTGATAAATAATGCAACAAAGTTGCACTCTGAACAAACTGTTATCGAGCAAAGTTAATAGATGAAATGATGACCAACAAAAATAAAACTGTGATAATAAAATAAAATTGTGAAAGATTTCTCGTACATACAAAAGGGAATTTTTTCCGTCCATCGTTTGTCATAAATTACATAATTGTGTACATCAAATATTTTTGGGGGGCCAAAAGAAAAAGAGTATGGCTGGATGCCTAAGCAGCTTGGGTACTAGTCATTATTTGACTAAGAAGTGCTCGGTAGTATTAAGCCATGTTCGCACTGGACTTAAAATGATAAAACATACCTAGACGATGGGTCCTTTTCCCATTTTAAGTCCAGTGCGGACAGCCTAGGACGTTTTCCTCTCAGGTTCTTCTCCCGAGTCCAGTGGGTACTTCTACCGGCCAACTGCTGCCCGGGAAAACGTCCCTGGTCACTTTTCCCTAGACGATAAGTCCAGTGCGAACAGCGCGACTCGGTAAAAGCGTCCCAGGAAAACGTCCACCCGGCCCTCCAGTGCAAGGTCACGCTATACAAGGCACTGCGCATGCGCTCTTTGCATTGTTTACATGCGGCACGCTGATACATGCAAATCGCATCGTGATCACATTCGCACGTGGTTCTGCAAAAAGATTACGTAGAGTTGGGGTTCCTTTGGTCAATATTATGGCAGATATTATTATTGATACAGTCGGAAGTTTGATTGGTGCTACCATGTGCATCATTTCCAAATGATAATAAAGAACGTCAACGTGTCTTACGACGAAAGAAAGCACGACAACGGATGCAATACCGTACCTACGATGGCATGGCGTCAATGATCGCGAATGGGTACATCGGGGTCAATGCAAAAAGTTCACGCAAAGCGCCCTCACGAGTCATTATAATGACAGCTCGGCTACTTCTCCCGCGGTCTCGGTAAAATTTTCCCGTGTCGAAAGTCCAAGTGCGAACAGCGGTAACATTTGACCATTTTTTATTTTACCATCGTCTCAGTAAAACCTTCCCAAAAAAAAGTCCAGTGCGAACACGGCTTTAGGGAGATCTTCTTTTTTTAGTTGAGTGTCAAACAAGTGTAAAGCCAAGATAAGGGCATATCAAATGAACCTGTTGGTTTGTGTCTATCTGTAGGCATGCAAGGCTAAGCCAGGGCATTTTGCTGGTTTCTTCCATCACGTCATGGAGCTTTGTCTTGAGGAGGATGCGGCCGTAGTCAGCATCAAGGAGCAGACGATCCTCATGGGCTTCCTGATCCATTGCTTCAATAGTCTGGTGAGTCCAGGGCCCCCAGGGAAAACAGTTCCAATAGATAACTGATGGGGCTAACCTGGGCCCAATTTCATAGAGCTGCTAAGCAAAAGAAATTGGTTAGCACAAAAAGTCTTGCTCATTAAAAACAGGTTACCAGACAAAATTATACCTGTTTTTCATGCTAAGCAAAACAACAGCTGATTATCAATCCAGAACAATAAAGATCAGGTGAAAATTTGGTCTGTAATCTTGTTTTTGCCAAGGACAAATTGTCATGCTAAGCACTTTTTTGTGCTTAGCAGCTTTATGAAATTGGCCCCTGGTAAAATAAAAATAAATAAATAATTAAATAAATAAAGTCTCTGGCTTTTGATGGAGCTGATGAGATTTTGAAAGTTTGCATGGCGAGATCAGTCAGTAGAATGCCGTGGCCTGTAGAATATCGTGGCCCAGTGGTTACGGTGTACGACTCATGTACGATGTACGCTAATATGTGACCTGTCATCACAAAATGAGCGTAAAGTCGCACAGAGTGATTTCCCAGTACGGCCAGTCAATGTCAAAATTTGAAGGGGTGGTCGATTTTGAGATTATATGGGTTTTTTTAAGACTAAATCCCCAACAATAAATTCCCAGTTGTTCAGGACGATCAGATAAAAAAAAAGAGTTTTTGAGACAATTTTGACTATGCCTTTCCTTGCGCGTTCACATAATTTCTTGCAAGAAATGCCCGTTTTCTTATAATCTCTGTATTGAGACTTCAGACTAAAAAAAAAAAAAAAAAAAAAAATTGAGTATCAAACCTCCAAGTGTTATATACCATTGGAAAGCTCTGTTTCCACAGAATTTAGAAATACCCAAATCTAAATTTTAGATTTTGCCGACTTTACACTCATTTTGTGATGACAGGTCACATATCTTTACATTAATTTGGTTGGTTACTTTTTGGACATATCTGCAAGTGGTATACTCTACATGAACCTGCAACTGTTTCTGACATTGCTTCCTCCTGTTTGATTGATTTTATAGGAAGTTGATCTAATAAGGGAACAGGTCCAGCGCCTAGTGTCTCTACCGATGTGGGTCTGTCTACTGCCGGTAAGCACAACATTTCATTTACCTCACATTCTGCTGAGGGGTACATGTACTTCAGGCCAAATGAAAATATAGTTTTGGTTCGGGTCACCTGGGGCCAATTTCATCGAGCTGCTAAGCAACAACATTTGCTTAGCACAAAAAAAGTCTTGCTCATTAAAAACAGGTTACCAGCCAAAATTATACGTCACAAAAAAAGTCTTGCTCATTAAAAACAGGTTACCAGCCAAAATTATACGTGTTTTTCATGCTAAGCAAAAAAACAGCTGATTATCAATCCAGAACAATAAAGATCAGGTGAAAATTTGGTCTGTAACCTTGTTTTTGCCAAGGACAAATTGTCATGCTCAGCACATTTTTGTGCTTGTTGGCAGCTCTATGAAATTGGCCCCTGACAGACCCCATTTTTGAAAGCCATAAAATTTGACTTCACAAAATATTATTACCACAAATTTAATTGTACCATACTCGCCGACCGCAAACAATTTTATGGGTTGGTTGTGCTGGTAATCAATAACAAAATGTTCCTGGCATAGTGAGGCGGGAACCAACTATAAAAAAAAAGGCTACCAACAAAAGTTAGCCATGCAAAATGGTATGTTTTTGGCCACGTGTAATTCTGTCACTTTTGCCACCATTTACGATGAGATCAGACGTTATGGAAGATATCCTAAACTACGCAATAACTATTGCGGTGTAAATAAACGGAAATATCATGTTGAAATATTGTTTCGCTGGTGTGCGTACGATGTTTTTGGTGCCACAAAAGTTTCACCACAGTTGAACCAACATCATGAACCAACCACTCATCAAGAACCATAGGTTCTTGATCGAACTTGCTCTATGATTACAGAGTACAACAACTTTTTGAGGGGTACAGTACACATTACTACAAAATACTACTCAATTTTCTTTAGGTCCGTGTAGTAATAGTACTGCATACTGCATTTACTCAAGTAGTATTTTGTAGTCTTTGGTGACGTTAGGGTAAAACTTACCCTGCCCTAATCTTTCAAAACCTAATCTGAGGTTTGAAGGGTTTTGTAGGATTTTGGAATGTACAACAAATCCTTTTGTAATTTCTGTTAAACTTGATGCTCTGTAATCAACGAGTGAACTTTTATTGTTGCAGGGACGACTTGAGAAAGAGCTGCAGGCGTATCCAAAATACAAAAAGTTCTGGAATATTATCAAGAAGTCTGACGTCAAAGCTGACGAAAAAACAAAAGCCAAGTAGGTGGATAGTCCGTACTAATGTTGTACAACACGACTCACAACTGAAATCGACCTGGGGCTAATTTAAAAGATCTGCTTAATTAGGCCCAAGAATTTGCTTAAGCACAAAAACCCTTGCTTGGTAAATCAGGTTAGTAGCCAAAATTCCACGTGATTGTTATGCTAAGCTAACAACAGCTAAATACTAATCACAAACAAAATATACATCACATGGAGTTGTGGCTGGTAAGCTGGTTTTACTAAGCAAAGATTTGTTTAAAGTTTTATGCTTAAGCAGCTCTATGAAATTGACCCCTGATTCGACCCGAAACCAACTTGAGTTTGGGGAGGGTTGATTTTTCCATCATTTCTCTCGGGTCGGTTTCGGTTTTGCTTTTGCAATTTTTCGTGTCGGGTTGGGTCGTTTAAAGGTAGGATACACCATTGGTAATTGCTTGAAAGATCACGATTGGGTGGATTTGGGGGGTTGTATTTTATAGTAAATAAAACTGACCTGTCCGACGTTTTACAATCATGGATGCTGAGAAATGGAAGATAAACAGCGTTCGCAGTGGTTCTTAATTTTTTTCAAGATCACCAGATGGCGATTGTGATTCTTTTAAAATACTTTTTTTAAAACAATTACAGAAAATCTACTGAAATTATTTTGCTGGATGCCTACAATCGTTATTTACTTTCAAATAAGTAAAGTATTTTGAAATAATTCGGTACATGTAGTAAAATTGTTCAATATTTACAAATGGTGTATATTACCTTTAGGCAATCTTGTGAAAAACCAGAAACAAACCCAAGTAAAAAAAAAATCCAAAAAAGGCTTGGAAATGTATTTGATGGAATAGAACTACAGAGTCACTCTGGCCTGTACTTGTCATGGCCGTTCAGATTGCTCAAAACCGGTAATGTAAGGCGCTTTCACACTGTCCAAAATCTGGAGTAAGAGACATCATAAGGACAATAAAACAAGCTAAATGGAGATGGGCTGGACACACTGCCCGAAGAAATGACAATAGATGGACAACAAGAATAATGGATTGGCAACCAAGGACAGGGAAAAGGAAAAGAGGTAGACAGAAAAGAAGATGGAGAGATGACATCAGGTCATATGCAGGAACAACATGGACCAGAACTGCAAGAAATAGAAATGAATGGCATTTTCATGAGGAGGGCTACATCCTACACTGGATGAACACAGCCTAAATGATGATGAATGATGAACGCCGATCCGTGTTGAGTTGTGGCGCGAAATCCTTTGGAAATCGGACACGCGGTACAAAGGTCAATAAATAATCAGCGATCGACGTGACACGTACATGGATATGTATGGGTGTGCGTGTACATGTACGTTTACTGGCACGTCACGCATGTTGTGCATATATGCGCTACACGTGGTTCTTCACCAAACCCAAATACAGCAACAACACGCATCCAGGCATTTCTCTTCAATTTTGTTCGAAAATGGGTCCTAAAAAGACCGACAATAAAGCTGAAAGACAAAGGAAAGACAAAGAAGTAAAGGCCATGTTGACGATTTGGTCGGACGAAGCGGTTTAGTCTCAACTGGACGGCACGACAAGAAATAAGGTGTTCGCGAAAATGTCTGAGGATCTCGAAAGGCAAGGGAATCAACGACAAAACGCCGAGCCAGTGGCGCATAAATTAACAAATTTGAGGCGGGATTATAAGCATTGTGGGATCGGGAAAATCATCACAGCGCGCCTTTTTGAATGCGATCCGTGTTGAGAAATGGGTAGTGTGAATGCACGGCGGCCCTAGCCGGATTGAACGTTACACGGTTCACTAGCGGCTGGTTCGCCGCATGAACAGTGTGAACGTTGCGTCTCCGTGATCCGTGTCGAAAACAACCCATGCTGAACCGGGTTGGAACTGGGTTGGTTTCAACACAGTTCGAAACTGAGATAGTGTGAAAACGCCTCTATTCTCTATTGAAAAACAAAAGAGGGCGCCGTCCAATCGAAGGTCATTTTATGAAAACAAGCACTTTCCTTTGTCGTACAAACGACGCACCACGCCGCCACCATTTTAGTGCAGCGCGTCCCTAGTACCACGCTTGCGCTTTGAACGGTCTTCAATGTCGTTGGCAAAATATGACTGAGCGAGGGCGCTAATTAAGATTTTCTCCTATATAACACCGTGTTGTACCCGTCAACCTACTGCGTAAATGTACTTGTGGTTCGCAGCCTATAACACACAGTCTGTAACATGTAGACACACCGGTAGGTCAAGTTAGAAGTGTTAATCGTACTGTACGGTATGAGGCTTTACTGAAAGACGACAATTTTCAAGTAAACCAAACGTTACGTGGTATGGGTAGTTCAGGCACAAACAGTGGACACAACGTTTTTGAAATGAAAGAAAATGTTCCCAAGTTAGGTATTTAGGTTAGGTTTGTCCTTTAATTTTAGTCAGTTCACTTCGGGTTGTATTTGGGGAGTTCAGATCGGTTTTGGAAATAGTTTAGGTCAGCAATGTTTCGGGTCAGTTTGCCGTGGCGAGCCCGACCAGATTTAAAATATAAAGGATTGTGAAAGCGAACATCAACGCGAATATGAACGTGAATTTGTGACATAAGGGCGAGTTTTCAAAATGCGAATTTGCTAAAGTTGAACACATTTAACTCTGGCTAATTTTTCAATTTTAGTTTTCATTTTTTTGGGGGGAGGGTTGGAGGTAATCTTTAAAGGTAGGATACACCATTTGCGATATCGACAAATTTTACTACCAAATTATTAAGAAATATCTTACTTATTTGGAGGTAAGTTGATTACAAGCATACAGCAAAATGAAAGTGCTAGATATCCTATAATTGTTTCGAATTTGTTTTTTTATTAACAAATATCGCTGGCAGCGATCGCGAAAAAACCTAAAAACAAGAACCACTGCCCGACGCCGGTTGAAAACAAACGCCGTTTTTCTTGTTTTTCCCACCATCCATGATTGCAAAACTTAGAACAGGTCGGTTAAATGATATTTACTATAAAATACAACCTCTCTAAATCGACCCATTCCTGATAATTCAAGCAATTAACAATGATGTATCCTACCTTTAAATATATAGTTTATGTTAATAAGTAAAACTTAGGTTTAACAAAAAGAAAAAAATGAAGAAAAAAAATGTGATTTTTAATCATTTTGTCGTGCAAAATTTTACTTTAAGATGTGCTTTCATTTAGTTTTTCCATGACACTTTTATCCCATACATGTATATCATGTTATTCACTAATCAGTTAGCAAAGCAAAACCCGCTGTTTGCAACATGGGAGTGAACAAGGTGTTGTTTTTACTGAGTGATAGAATTAATGGTTGATGCTCTATTGTGACTTTCAGGAATGACTTCGAAAGAAATTTTCTGTCGGGACTGATACAACGTTTCTACAAAATCCTGGATTCTATTCCTGAAGCTGGTAATTTGTTACGATCTGAAATTATTCATTCACAAACTATTTATGTCAGTTACTTTACCCATCAGTGTCCGGAATATTCTATTACATGGTTTTTTTTAATGTGCAGTACCCTGAAATTGGACTTTGATATTTGCTTTCTTTTGAAATATGTTAAAGTTTCTCATGAAGACCCTAAAAAGAGATTTGGAGTTTTAAGATTTGGGCACATGGTAGTCAAGTGTAGTGTGGTCAAAATTCAATGTATCAGCCAATGTGAAGACACACATTTTTTATCTTGTCTGATTCGCTGGGAAATCAAGTGTGAAATTGAGAAATATTTGACGGAGTTTACCTTTACTTTGTGCACAAGTCGCCTTCATTTTGAAACTTCGCTTCAAAACAAGGCTTTTTTTACACATGCGCCTCTTTCGAAGTGTTAAACCCAGATATTTAATGACAAGGGAAAAGCCCTTTGTAAATGGCTGTAAGGCACCTGTCTGTGAGGACATAGGATCAACGTTTGCGTCTGTACACTGACACCGATATGATTTATTCCTCTTTAGGCAAAGGTCACGCCGATTCAGCCCACTACTGCGAGAGATTTGTGGAGCTCCTGACGGACTTAGAGGTAAACAGGGATGTAGTTTAATCTATCGCTAGTCCATCACAAGCTCTCCAGTCCTAATTCAAATTGCGAGCTTATTCAAGTGAACTTTGATAAAAGCATTCCTTATTTTTTTTTCATCTGGTGACTTGTGACTGGTCTTATGATTTACTTGTGACTGGTCTTGGGATTCACTTGTGACTGGTCTTGGGATTTACTTGTGACTGGTCTTGGGATTTACTTGTGACTGGTCTTGTGATTTACTTGTGACTGGTCTTGTGATTCACTTGTGACTGGTCTTGGGATTCACTTGTGACTGGTCTTGGGATTCACTTGTGACTGGTCTTGGGATTCACTTGTGACTGGTCTTGGGATTCACTTGTGACTGGTCTTGGGATTCACTTGTGACTGGTCTTGGGATTCACTTGTGACTGGTCTTGGGATTCACTTGTGACTGGTCTTGGGATTCACTTGTGACTGGTCTTGGGATTCACTTGTGACTGGTCTTATGATTTACTTGTGACTGGTCTTGGGATTCACTTGTGACTGGTCTTGGGATTTACTTGTGACTGGTCTTGTGATTTACTTGTGACTGGTCTTGGGATTCACTTGTGACTGGTCTTGGGATTCACTTGTGACTGGTCTTGGGATTCACTTGTGACTGGTCTTGGGATTCACTTGTGACTGGTCTTGGGATTCACTTGTGACTGGTCTTGGTATTCACTTGTGACTGGTCTTGGTATTCACTTGTGACTGGTCTTGTGACTGGACGCATGCATATTTACCATGCGTGTGACCACTCGCGTGCGCGCTTTAGCAAACAGCAACAATAGCAGCTGGCACGGGATAGTGAATGGACCAGTGCGAATGTTGCTCTCTATCATGAATATGTATGAGGTATAGTAATATTGTACAGCAAATATTGTTGCACTGACTTGTTTAACCATTTTTGTTTTTACATGAACACACGTCCGTACTTCAAAGTTGGTTGTATTTGGTGTATAATCCCAATGCTGTTCGGTTTTATGGCTTTATATGTCAACACAGTACTTTCCCATAGTATCTGAATATATTCGATCCCAGCTGGTGTTGTTGAATGGGGCAAGGCAACAATAGCATGATTAATTGCTTGGGTAGGTCTGGTAAACCCAGACTTGAATAGCCCCTTTATGAGATACTCGTGGGGCACCACTTTCCTTTGCAAAAAGCTGTGTCACCGGTTCAACCAGGGTTCAAGCAGCACTTACCATGCTATTCGGCATGCTTTGAACTAGGAATACATGTAATATGAGATTTTTTTAACAAATGATGAAAAATCAATTGGTTTTTTTACGGCGAAACGACTTCGAAAAAAAGTGCGGTGGCACGTCGCAGGGTTGAAAGTGTGTTCGTAGATGCTAGAAAAAAAAACCAAGAAAAACAATCATGTTCTTGAAGTCTGGTGCCCGACTCCACTTAAGATGAAACGGAGCCATTTATCAATGTCGGGAATTGTACAGTATAAGGAAAACAGTCTCGCTGGCTTGTGCCCGTTCATATATCGATGCTAACAAAATGTGGACTAAGTAAATATATAAATATTTTACAGGATGCTTGAGACTGTCATTCACCAAGAGTCCAGTGAGATATTTCATAACAATTTGGTAGTTTTGTTTTTTGATGTTTGCAAATGTTGTATATTCCCTTTAAATGCTTTGTTTATCGGTCTCTAAATTTATAAAACATTAAGAGCCAAATTCATAAACGGTGATTTTCCCTTGATCACGATTAACTAGGCTAAACTGTGTATACACTGTTGATGATCGAACGTACAATTTTAGGCCTGAATTCATAAAGAGTGCTTAGATCAGCTGCTGTTTATCAAACGTAAATGGTTAGTGACATACGTCTAAGTAACAAAAGAAATTGTAATCGTCCCAAGGGGCTTGTTTATATGGCGTACAAGTTACCATTTTTCTGTTGGCTTGCTTCTGGGAACGGACGTATGGCCATGGCCATTTTCCCTACCTTTTACACACTCAATGAGACCCATTTTCTGGTCATGAGTACAATTATCAGCGCGTTTTTTCGACATGGCGACCTTCCCACTAGTGTCAACTGAGCTGATCAGCAGAGCACAGTGATATGCGTTTTTTTAAAAGATAGATATGCCCTTTTATTCGTGACCTGTTCCAACGAAACCCGGACAAAGTCGCACAATGTGTTTTGTCACAATGTACTCCTGAAGTCATTTCTGGATGGATTTTACCATTTTGAGGTTTTAGGTTTTCCTAAGTCACTCACTATTATTCTACAATCTCCTCAAATTTGAACAAAATCCGTCTACCAGAAGTGTGTTTTTTTGTCAATTTTGTGAAACATTTGTGTATAGAAATAATATGCTTTTCTGAACTTCAAAGCTGTTTATCTCATAATTAGGTTGTCAGGGTTTTATCACGAAATCCAGACCCCAGGGAAGATAGGGTGGGGGTACATATGTAAATGATACATCATTTTAAAGCTGAGCACCTAGAGAATTTGAAAAAAACCAAAATCTGAAAAACTAAAAAGTTGACTTTGTCCGGGTTTTGTTGGAACAGGTCACATATTATGTAATCCGCTGTGAATAGAATGATGTACTGCTAGACCACTAAACATCTGCTAAGCAGGAACTTGTACACGGCTGGATAAACAGCCGATTATTTGTTTAGTGAATTGCGATGATCACAGGAGTTCATCCACACGCGCACTTCTCTGTTTTAGCCACCGTACAATAGTTGTACGTGACTAAAATAATCCGGTGATTATCACCGTTTATGAATTTGGCCCTAAGAGTTTGTTTTTTATGGGGTTTTATCACCATCTTATTAGGCACAGCTACCTACCAGACGGTTTCTCAACGTAGTCTTGGATGACAGCCATGTGGTGGTACGGTGTCGTCTCTCCAAACTGGCCCAACGCAAAGAGGGTAAACTCTTCAACCAGGTAAGGTTGTCTTGCACCGGACGAGGCAAGCCGGGTCAAACTGGTCCCAGAAGGCACAGAATTGACCGATCACTGTCCATGAGCATTAGCCAATCATAGCATCTGTTGAACATCACATGATATTTCAAATCTTGGACAAAAAAAAAACATTCCAAAAATGTGCAATATTCGCCCGCATGTGCACCCTGTTCGTTGAAACGTAAATACGCGTCGAATTTACCTCGAACTCTCGACCGGCTCGTTATCAGATTTTGTGACAAATCTTGTTTGCAACACATCGGCCAAGCTCGTTTAGCGTAGTTTGTTCTGTTCATGTTTCTTACGTTTTTTCCTATTCTCGGATGGTAAAAATATGTTAGTGGGGTCCAGGGAGTCTGCATTATTCAGATATTCGTTATAACAAATAACTGGAAAATAGGAACAGCCATTTGTTGGCGATATGTACACATGGGCCAAGTTGTCTAAAAAGTCTTAGACGACTTCTGTATCCAGTCAGAGAGAGCATGTATGCAATGGCTTGCCGTAATACGCTACTGCACATCGCATTTACGTGCTGCACGTGTGTAAAGTTGTCTAAGCGTTGTGGCTAACTCACAAATGGCGATAGATCAATCCTACATTTGATTCAGTATGGGAAAGGGGGTAGGGCAGGTGGTGGGGGTTAAGGTGAAAGGTGGGGATATAATTGGGGACGTATAACAACAGAGGACAATAGGGTCCTCTATTTAGAAAGTTGTATTCTCTTTCCTAATATCTCATTTTGCCAGAATGCCTTACATTTTCATCTCATCTGTTAAAGGTAGGATACACCATTTGCAGATATCAAGAACAAAAATTACTACCGAATTATTAAGAAATATTTAACTTATTTGAAAGTAAATAATGATTGAAGGCATCCAGCAAAATTATTGTGCTAGATATCCTGTAATTGTTCCGATTGCAAAAAAAGCAAAGAACAACATAAGAACCACTGCCTGACGCCGATTGAAACTGAATGCCGTTTTTCTTGCTGTTTTCAGCATTCATGATTGTAGACAGGTCAGTTAAACGAAATTTACTATAAAATACTACCCCCCAAAACCACCCATTCCTGATAATTATGGCAATTACAAGTGGTGTATTCTACCTTTACATCTACCCATTCATGATAATTCAAGCAATTACCAATGGTGTATTCTACCTTTACATCCACCCATTCATGATAATTCAAGCAACTACCAATGGTGTATCCTACCTTTACATCCACCCATTCATGATAATTCTAGCAATTATCAATGGTGTATTCTACCTTTACATCTACCCATTCCTGATAATTCAAGCAATTGCCAATATGTGTTCTACCTTTTACATCAACCCATTCGTGATAATTCAAGCAATTACTAATGGTGTATTCTACCTTTTACATCAACCCATTCGTGATAATTCAAGCAATTACCAATGGTGTATCCTACCTTCAAATCCACCCATTCCTGATAATTCAAGCAATTACCAATGGTGTATCCTACCTTTACATCCACCCATTCCTGATAATTCAAGCAATTACCAACGATGTATCCCACCTTTTACATCCACCCATTCCTGATAATTCAAGCACTTACCAACGGTGTATCCTACCTTTAAATCCACCCATTCATGATAATTCAAGCAATTGCCAATGGCGTATCTTAACCTTTACACCTCTCTGGTCTTTTGGAGTTCATTACAACTAGCGGGATGCCGCGCTTCGCGCGGCACCCGCTAGCTGGGTGAAATTGTAACTTATAGATACACCTTGTTGACGTCCTAAAAACATTAATGGATTGTATGACAAACAAACCGCGAAACATAGCGAGTAGAGTACCAGCTAGATGTGTGTATAAACTTGCTTGTTTGTCAGTCCATGATTTTTTTCAAATGTGACAAAAATGTTTGTTTCATGTTTTAAAAAGTTGTACATAAATCAGAAAGTTTTCGATTGGAAGTAACTGCGCGGCACCCGCTAGTGAGTGAACCGTATAGAGTAGTATGCAAATTACATGTACGGTGAAAAGTATACATAGAAAATGTAGATGTGGCTACGTTTTGACTGGGACTGTGTTTGTCAGAGAAGGGGGTGGGGGGGGGGGGGGGGGGGGGGTGTTGCAAGTGAAGGGTAAAGGGAAGTTGTGTAGGTGGGTCGGGCGCGCGGTTGGAGGGTGCTAAGTAATTTTTGTTTTGAGAGGATCTGGGGAAAATGGTAGGCTATAAGAGCCCTGTTCGCACCGAACTTATTTTGTTAAAACTTACTGAGACGATGGGTACTTTTCCCACTTTAAGTCCAGTGCGGGCTAGGACGTTTACTTACTGCCCAGGAAACTGTTGCCGAGACGATAAGCCTCTAGTGCGTACAGTGCGAGTTGGTAAACCCGCATGAGTCGAACAGCTCGGTTACTTCTCCCGTGGTCTCGGTAAAATTGTCCCGAGTCGAAAGTCCAAGTGCGGCAGTGGTAACATTTGACGATTTTGTATTTTACTATCGTGTAAGTAAAACGTTCCGAAAAGTCCAGCGCGAACACGGCTGGCATTGTAATTGAAACAGTGAACTGGGCTTTAAATTATTGCTATTATGAGTGCCTATTATTAGTGATGGATATATATATATATATGGGTTTTTTTTTTTTTTTTTTGTTGTTGTTGGGGGGGGGGGGGGTATTTTTGTGTGGCAAGTTTGATGGTAGGGGTGGGGTCAGGTTTTCGGGGGGGGGGGGGGTTAGGTAGAGGCTGGGAAAAAATTGTACCCCCTTTCGCTGTTGTTTGTGTATGTACCGGTAGTATGCAAGAAAAAACAAACAATTGTTCACAGTTCTTTGCAATACAGGAATGGCAAGATATTTCATTTGTGAATGCAAACTAAAGTATTCTTGACAATATTAAATTTGGCAAAATGAAGGCAGAGTATTGTGAAGTTGAAATAAATGGTTTAGTTTATGTAAGGAAGCAGGTTGAGATAAAGGTTGAGCTGTCAAAGAATGTACAGATATTTTAAAGATAACTTTTTAGTTAAGTCACGAAGCAAATAGTGCGTAGATGGAATGAATCGGAGATTAATAAGTATTGCTATTGTTTTGTACAAGGAATCCAGTGGATAAGGCACATTGTATCGGTAAGTTGTAATAAATAATGGCTTAGAGTTAAAGTGATAGGGGGTAATAGAAGAAGTGATGATGCAGTTATTTGAAGATGCGGAATTACTTCGAGGAATAATACTGAACGTGGTTAAGTAGTACAGAATTGGAAAGAAAGGAATAATAATAAGCCATTGCTATGGTGTTTTATGAAAAATTATGAAAGTGGCCAACAATAATAAATAAAAAGTATTTCACTTATTTTTACAATGTAATTTAGAGAACTGAATTAAATATTAGACATGTAAATATAAAAGTGAGAAATTAAGGCGACTAAAATAAAATCTGTAATATCGGAGAAAGTAAATGGATAACAAAACTGGCTATCCTTGGAAATGTTGACTTGAAACCAGGTCGGTAAATGTTTGTGTTGAGTTTCATATCAGGTCATAGACCTTTCTATCACAAGTTGACACATATATTGTGTGTAAAGCCCACCAAGGTTGGCAAACTCTGGACAGTTCAACACTGCATTTGGAAGTGTGGAATTACTCAAAGGATCAAGACTAAATGTGGCAAAATAGTGGATAATTGGATTGAAATAAATAATAATAATACATCCACAGGGTGTTTTATGTAAAATGTGGAAAACAATCACAATAATCACTATAAAACTATGGCTTTCTAAAATACTAAAAAGGTAATGAAAAAACCCAAAATTAATAGTATAAAAATAAAATAGTGTGAAATTAAGAGTAAATGTGACCTGTTCCAACGAAACCCGGACAAAGTCGCACAATGTGTTTTGTCACAATGTACTCCTGAAGTCATTTCTGGATGGATTTTACCATTTTTTTAGGTTTTAGGTTTTCCTAAGTCACTCACTATTAATCTACAATCTCCTCAAATTTGAACAAAATCCGTCTTCCAGAAGTGTGTTTTTTTGTCAATTTTGTGAAACTGTTGTGTATAGAAATAATACGCTTTTCTGAACTTCAAAGCTGTTTATCTCATAATTAGGTTGTCAGGGTTTTATCACTAAATCCAGACCCCAGGGAAGATAGGGTGGGGGTACATATGTAAATGATACATCATTTTAAAGCTGAGAACCTAGAGAATTTGAAAAAAGCAAAATCTGAAAAACTAAAAAGTCGACTTTGTCCGGGTTTCGTTGGAACAGGTCACAAATGTACTTAAAATAAAACCTTGTGGTAGTGGTTAATACTGGAGAAGGGTAATGTGTGTAGATTTGATTTGGAAGGCTGAATCAATCCAGAAAGAGGATGTAAAAGGCTTGTAAGTGTAAGGTTGGGAAATTACTCGACGATGGCTTGTTGTGAAGCAGCAGAGATGTCTGGTTTGGTAGTAAGGGGAGTTGTTGGCGCGTTGTCTTCCTCGGTAAAAGTGGCATCTGGTAGTGCTGTCCAAAGAGTCAAGAAAAATATGGATAGGTAGGTAAAGATTCTATAGGGGAACGGTATAAGTAGGTTGAGATGCACTGAAAAAAGTGGACTTGTGATTGGAAACAAAATAGGTGCAAGAGGGAAAGCTAAAGAAGCTGGGGTTTTGGTGTATGCGTGGAATGTGTGTGGTAGTGTAAAGAACTGGAAAAGGTTTAGGGGTAAATTCATGATTGTACATATTGAACAGGGGCGGATACAGGGGGGGGGCGTGGGGGGGCGCACGCCCCCCCTTTTGCTTGAGAAAAAAAAAAAAAAAAAAAAAAAAAACGGGAATTTTTTTTTTGTTGCTTGGTAAATTTTCACGCCCCCCCGTTTGGAAAATCCTGGATCCGCCGCTGTTGAATCAGAGCAATTCTATTATTTGATGGGCAAGATCTAGAATCTGTATAAAGCAAAACATTTAAAAGTAGAGAGATGTAGAGATACCTTTGATGTCGGTCGGACCAGCCTGCTGCAGCCAGAACAGCATCATTGTTGTGCGAGATGTCTGAAGGGAGAAGAAATACAATGTTTATTGGAACATCAGCAAAATGGTTTTAGAAAATGCACTTCGTTTTCTGAAAGGCCTACATATATTGTTTTTCTAGGGCCAACTTGGACTCAGATGTTTCTTTCTTTAAAAAAACACCACACAAAAACACATTGCGCTGGAGGGGAATCAAAGAGAATACTGTGACTGCACTTTCTGAAAGGCAGCAACTTTTCTGAAAGGCACCAACAACAGCATCTAACAACAGCAAAATGTTTACAGGAACTGAAAGGCCTACAAATATTGTTTTTTAGGGGGAAACTGTAGCGAAATGGTTACTCGAAATGATTACTTAGATTCATATGTTTCTTTCTTTAAAAAAACCCAAAAGAACATTGCGCTATAGCAAAATGTTTATAGGAAATGTACTTAGTTTTGTCAGTCTGAACATGGAGGAATAAGATAGAGCCTCCGAGGTCTGAAGCAGTATTTCTGCAGCAGAAGTCGATTCAAAGACATTAACCCAGGCTAGGTCATAAAAGGGCCACTGGCCACAGACCCCCAGGTCCTGCTAATGGATTGACCACCTGTTATCGGAATGTCACGACTGGGCTACGTGGCTAGGCTGTACCACACGTGTATGCACAGTGTATATTATATTATTATATTGGGAGTTTGTAAACTAAATCTGCAACAAAACATCTCCTACAATATATTATCGGTAAGACAAAAGCAGAAAATATACTTATACATTCCCTATTGCCTGAATCTAATTCAATCAAAGTTCTGATTCCAAGTTAAAATGTAACTAAATTACTTCTCTTTTAATAATACTTCGACTGACCAAGTTAACGATCTAAATTATCATGGGATATAAGAAATCCATAATGTATAAAAGTAAAACGTTTCGTGTTTCAAACTAAACAATTCAGCTTGTGTTGTGGTAGTACACCCCAATGACCCAGTGTCTATGACAGTTGACTATGTCTAGAACAAAACGACAGCCATAGATCATAGATGTACAATAATGTCAACTCCAAAAGGAAGTTGGCCTACTTCTAGATTTATTATACACATATAGTTATTCAAAATCAAGGAATTTAGTAGTACATACCTGGAAAAGAATGGGAGGGAGAGCAATATTGGTTGTTGTACTGTTCTGTGTTCACTAAGCTGCCACGCGTCTGAAACGGCCGTCACTGAGTGTGGTACTGCATACACGTACGTGTATGTTATTCCATTCGTTACGTTAACGCGATATCATAGACAGTAGACAGGCTCCTTTCCATACTCTGCGTCGCCACCGCAAACTTCACGCGGGACCGGCGCAGCCACCGCGCAATTCCGACGGGAGGCCCGTGCAAAAGACGGGCCCCCACATCCGCTACCCCACACTATACCGCGGCGGGCAAACAGGACACCAGACCCAAAATGGCGCGGCCAGATAGACGGGCTCCCTCCCACCCTCCGCGCGCAAACGGGTACACGGCACACGGGGAACCGTCCACAAGATGGCGCCAACCATACCCCATCTTCAGGATTAATAGTATAGATGTGTACCATGAAGGGAAATTCTCAATTGATTGCATGTTCTGTTTTCTGTACAAGCTTCTTGACATGCTGACGTTCTACACCGGCTTTGAGATATCAGATTCCACTGGCACTGCACTAACTGATCACCAGATGACAGACCTACACTATGACAACATGAGCTCCCTTCAGGTAGTAAAAACAGGGTATCTGCAGGTCTTTATAAAGTCTTTAAAAGTCTTAAATTTACTTTTCTTAAGTATTAAATTGAGTTCTCCAAGGTCTTGTAAAATGAACGAAGCGAGTAATGACTTTTTTATTAGCTTGTTATATGAATCTACAGCATGTTAAAAAAAAATTGTCTGCAATTTATGCACATAGCAATTTTTTTCTGAAAACTATAAAGCTAATTGCATATGTGGCAGACAACCCACATTATGTAATAACAAAAATTACCGAGCCTTCCAATCTTTACATCTCTACATCTAGGTTCAGTCCACTTTTAGTCTTTAATTTTGTTTAGAGTAGCATTAAAAGTGTATTGAAAAGTCTTAAATTTGACTTTCTGAAATGTGCAGATAACTTCAAAAAAATAACATGGTGCTTACATAATAAAATAACAAAATAATAAGAATAAACTTGCTGGGTGATTTGAAACAAGTATTTTTTTTTTGCAATGAGTTTTGTTCTGGGCAATTTGTTACCGGCTCTGGCAAAAACCTGACGCTTAGGCATACAAAAAATAAAAATTATGTTGGCGTAACGGGCCCCAAAAAATAGGGTAGGTAGGTAGGGATTTTTTTTTTTTTTTCTTTTCTTTTCTTTTTCTCCCAGCAATGAAAATGATATGTTTTCTAATTGTTTAAGCCGGTAGTGATACACGATAGTGTGTCCAGGTTCAATATTTTCACAATTCACACACGCAACAATGAGAAACGGTCAAAAATGGTTTCAAACGTATTTATAACTAGATTTATATAGATTTTAATCATTAAATTTCGTCCCTTGAAAAAAAAATATCCAGGGTCGGCCGTATTTTTAGGGTCGGTCGGGTTACGCCAACATAACATTTTTTTTGGTATGCCTTATCTGCATTTCCCATAATCTTGAATCCAAAATTATTCACCCTTGATAAAAATGCTTTTTCTTAACTGCGTTAAGTGTGCTGAATAAATCATGGATATTTCAAGGCACTGGTTTCGAGGCACTTGGTTTGTTAACTTAAATTTTTCTGTCCTGACATTAATTAAAGTGCCATAATGAATTTTAACCAATTGTCTTGAAACATACCTCGAATGAAAACTTGTTCTAACCCCCAATCGTTCCCCAGGACTTGACTGCTAAATCCAACAAAGTCCAACTGTGACTCATGACTTTACTGCTCAATCCAACACAGTCCAACTCACCAAGTTGTTGGCTACCGTAACATATAAAATGACTTGCCTGCTAAATTTAACAGGATGAAACTGTGTCTTATTTTTTTTTGCTGTTAGATCCAATATAATAGAGTCCAACTTGGCATTATTTACCCGTTACTTATTAGAATGCGATTCTGAATATGTTCTGGAATTTATCAAATGACTTGCCTGCTAAATCCAACAGGCTCCAACGGAAATGTCAACTGGTTGGATTCTGTTGGATTCAGCAGGGTTAGGGTTATAGTGATACCAATACCTCAATATTAAAATTTCACCCCAAGTGTTTATTTTTGCATCAGGGGCATTTGAGCAATGCACTTTAGATTGTCCACTCAGATTGATGGGCTAACAAATCCGTTGTCTTGTTGTCCCAAATTATTTGTGGATTTTGTGTTTCTAAGGGGCCGTCCAAAGTTGTCAACATTTGTAAGGTCGTACAGAGCGTACTACTTTTCAAGACCCCCCTCCCTCCCCCCAAAGTAGTACTTTTCAACATTTAGTCCAAACACCGGTAGGGCGCGGTGGGGCATTGCGTGCACGATGTCCATGCACAGCTGTGGGAACGAGTCGCAGTACAGTCGTGTCAAAGGTTATTCATTCACGCTTGGCACATTCGCGCGCTTATTCAGGGCTAGGGCATCAATGTGTGTATGTACACCGCATGGTTAACGTTGCGCTATACGAAATCATTGCCAACTCGGTCGCCGCGGCATGTAGTGCGGGCGGCGTCAAAAGTATCTCATCCTAGCAAGCTACGTATAGCTAGCCAGGGACGCATCGGATTTTTTTTCTCGGAGTTGCACAATAGCTGTTAACAAGGTATAACCATACCTGCCGAGGCAATCATTTTTGAACAGCGGACTTTGTATCGCTTCTGATTTTAACGTTCGAGATAAAAAAAGAAGGAAACAAAACCAATTATATAATTATCTTTTGCTGATTGTACGGTACAAAATCAACATTTTATTCACAATTTAAAGTCGTACGCCCCCTCCGACCCCCCCCTCCCCCCTGTCGTACGCTTTGTACGACCATTAAAATGTTGAAAACTTTGGACGGCCCCTAACAAGCCAAAACTTGAGTTGTAAATTCATCCCTTTTCTGCCAACAGAGGGCGGCATTCAAGTTGTTTGAGGACCTTCGAAGATTTGCCCTGTCCAACGTAGCTAGTGTGGACACTCGCAAGGCACTATCTAAACATTTTGAGAAGCTCACGTAAGTTACATGTCTAAAATATAGGATTTCCGGCCCAACTTCGTAAACTTACCATTCGAATTAACCAGTTCGTGCCAGAGGACGTATATACACGCAACGTTTTCCCCAAATTCAAAACAGATGACGCATAAACACGTCACGAGCAAGGCCGAAATTGTCTGTCAGCAGCGAGCAAAGCCGGGAAAGCGTGGGTGTGCTTCCCGGTACCCTCGACCTGAACCCTGCCTCGGATCGAGTTTCGTTAAAAATAATCCCGGCGTGAACTGGTTGAAGATCACCATTCAAATAGCAAAAATGATAATTTAATTTAAATTTAAAAGCATGCGAATGCACACTCTTGTCATACAAAATTTAAGAGTCTGCATTGAAATGTGAAAACATGCAAATAGCTTTCAAATTCGTGCGAACACTCCGTCGTAAGCATTTGGGCATCCAATTTTGTGAATAGGCAAGCATTTGCGAAATTCGTGCAATGTTTTTTTAAACCTAAACTTGGCAGGGGATGCGATTCGCCAGGATTTTGTGTTATTTCAGGTTTTTTGTCGGGATTTTTTTCTTCTGATATTTGAATGTTAATTTTTCTTTTGTTCCTCAATGACATGTTTTTACATTGAATACTCAGTGTGGTCCAAGAGATGAGAAAAAAAATTCCAAAGGTGGGACTCGAACCCATGACTTTTTTTTTAAATTTCAGGCGTCTTATGGCTTAACCACCTCGCAAGCCTGGGTTGGCTGGCTGGTTTTATAAGTTCAATCAAATTTGTTGTTATTGTGTTGGAGGCTTTTGTTAAAATTAATTCAAAAATAGTTTTAGACCTTTTGGGTCATTCTATAAATTGGAGGTCCACTTTGTTTTCCTCTTTTTAACATTTTGAGTTGCAATTTGGCAATGTATCTTTGAAAACAAATGATGTCTTACAATTTGGCCTTTATTTATTGATTTGTTTGTGTCAATCTTATTCCAGTGCTGATCAGTTGCATCAGTTTGCCTCTCATTTGCACCTCCTTCCTCCACTTCTAGAAGACACCAGAACTGTCTATGAGAAGGACTTCCTTCTGGAGCTGATGGTAAGTTATAGACCTAATCTAGATATCACAGTACCCAAGTACATGTATAAGTATAAGTTTCAAGCAGGGGTGGCAAGACTATAGCCTCTCTCAAGGTGATCTATGGAGCATTTTGGGAAATGGAATGCTTCATGGATCACTGCAGGAAGGAGGTTTTACTTTACCACAAAGGGACAGAATACCTTTTGCAACTATCCTCTGGTGCTACGTCGGTCGCCATGTGTACAGTACTTTTTCAGACTGAGCCAGACATTTTATAGACTTCTTCTTTCGTATGATGATGAGCAGCTTAACGTGTTACTGCATACGGTACATCGGTTTGATGACATTATTGCAAACAGGGTGGACTGCGTGAAGGTCGTCATCTCCCACCCCATTTTATAGACTAATCTCAGGAACAAAATATGAAGCCATTTCTGGTTACCGCCACTGGCTGCGTGCTGTATGCATTCTTGAAGACAAAGCGCGTCCGCATCTTGCCAGGGCTATTGGTTGAAGGAGCCCAGAGTGCATGTGTTCTGCAGAATGTGAGAGCCTGTTGCAACCGCAGAAAATGAGATACTGGTGCAACCGCAGAAAATGAGAGCCTGGTGCGACCGCAGAAAGTTAGATACTGGTGCGACCGCAGAAAGTGAGATACTGGTGCGACCGCAGAAAGTGAGATACTGGTGCGACCGCAGAAAGTGAGATACTGGTGCGACCGCAGAAAGTGAGATACTGGTGCGACCGCAGAAAGTGAGATACTGGTGCAACCGCAGAAAGTAAGATACTGGTGCGACCGCAGAAAATGAGAGCCTAGTGCAACCGCAGAAAATGAGAACCTGGTGCGGTCGTAGCAAATGAGAGCCTAGTGCAACCGCAGAAAATGAGAACCTGGTGCGGTCGTAGCAAATGGCTGCCCTCATCAGACTAGTCCATAGTATACACCATGGCCATTTTCCAAACCCCAGCTTAGGCTCCATCTCCGGCTCCATCACCATTGCCAAACTGCATGAACGAAGCCAAAGATAGAGACGAAGCTGGGGTTTGGAAGTTGTGATAGTAAAAATTGTGAATGCCATGTGACTCGCTCTTTGCCTTTCAATATACCAGATCTGTGGGTGATGAGGTGTTATATACAGGTGATATTGAATGCATCCAAGTTCAGGTTAGTTTCTCTTGTGTGTGGAGACCTGAAATTGCCGTAGCTTATATGACATTTTTGATTGTTTCTTTTTCTTCCACAGGTGTCGCGGCATGAGCGTCGACAGTCTCAAATACAAGTCTTAAATGAGACCCCACTGTACCCAACGGAAGACGTCTTATGGGATGAGAATGTGGTCCCTACGGAGTATTTCTCTGGAGAAGGTACGTTATGTATCCCTGCTCCTATTCATGTCTTTAATATTCTCCTAGACATTTTTTGTTGAGTGGGGGGGTGGAGGGGGAGGGGGGGGGGGTGTGGAGGGTGGAGGGGTGGAGGGGTGGAGGGGTGGAGGAGTGGAGGAGTGGAGGAGTGGAGGAGTGGAGGGTGGAGGGTGGAGGGTGGAGGGGTGGAAAGAAAATGCTTTTAGTAATGCACCTGTCCCTCACGAGCATTTTTGCCTTTGGCACAGAAGAAAATAGAAAATCCTGTGTTTTTGACATCAATTTCTTCCATTATCAGAATTGAAATCCATGAGGTTAGGGGTGCCACACCCCTGTATCTTAGGAATTGTCACTAAAAGTTTGCCCCAAAACATTTGCCCCAAAACGTGGCAACCAAGTTTTAACTCTGTAGACCACTGCATGATGAATATGCATGAGCTGTAATAAAATAGGGATGAGTTTGAGTGACTTCTGCCTTTGTTTGTTTACTCGTCAAGTTGTTTTGCAGGTGGGGGTGCCACACCTATGTATGTTTGAGATTGTCACTAAAAGTTTGCCCCAAAACGTGGCAACCAAGTTTTAACTCGTTGTAGACCAATGCATGATGAATATGCATGAGCTATAATAAAATAGGGATGAGTTTGAGTGACTTCTGCCTTTGTTTGTTTACTCGTCAGGTTGTCTTGCCCTACCCAAGCTGAATCTACAGATGCTGACGTTGCATGACTACCTGCTCAGGAACTTTAATCTCTTCAGACTGGAATCTATGTGTGAGTTTCGTTCTACTTTATTATGCGAGGGGTTCTGGCAAAATGAAGCGGAACTGGGCAGAGGTTTAAATAAGGGTTCTCAAGTACGTGTATTAGAAAAGAGGATAAATTAATGCTGTTCCTTGTACTTTAAAGTTCGCATTCATCGACATGTCGCAAAAGTAAATGTTGAGAAGGCCCTTGAAGTTTAGTGTTTTGAACAAGTCTATGGACAAATGTGACCGGCTCTACAAAAAGTCTTAAGTCGCGCTGTGCACTATCATGGCCCGCTCAACGTTGAAAGGGTAAACATGTCATCAAAATGTGATTTTCATTTTTTGTCATGAATGACATCTTTAATACCTACAGTTTCAGGTTTCATTCAAAGAAATGTAGATTTTGATAAATAAATTGAAAAAAAATACCATTTTGTGTGCATCGTTCTGTTGTAGTACATGTACAACAGAGCCGGCTATTTCAAAACCTGTTTTCTCAGTTGTGTAATTTAAACTCCAAGAAAGTAATCAATATGTAAACACGTCATATCTCCAAAATGAGAGGGGCTATGGAGCTCTATTATATACCAAATGAAAGCTGACATTGTGGAATTGTCAACCATGTACATAATTCTTTTTGTAGAGCCGGTGACAAATGTTAATAGTTTTTTCTTAAAAACACTTTTATTTCACACATCCACAAATTTGTATCCCTGTTCTCAAGTACAAAATAAGTGCACTGTCAACAATTTTTTCTCAAAATGCTCCTATTTCAACCACGGTTAATTTTGGACCAACTGTACCCTAAATTAGAGCCTGTGGACTACATTGCAGACGAATCCAAGGGAGGAATTTTTTCCTTCGTTGTTGGCGGCGCTGTTTCTCTTTGGGGGATGTCATGCGACGCAATTTGTTTTGCTGTTTTCCGAACCCCAGCTTCGTCTCTGTCTGGCTTCGTTCATGCAGCTTAATAGCAATGGTGATGAAGCCTTGAATAAAGCCGCAGCTGGGATTTGGAAAAGGGCCTATACTGGCCCCCCACAATGTCTGTGTGTGTGCGCCCATTTTGTGTGATTTGATTTGTCTGTAGAGGAAGATAATGTACACACTATGCACAAAACAGCACATCCTTGTCACTACAGTCAGTTTACTGCGCATTTAATCCCATGGAACAGTGAAGCACAGTTGTTGGACAGCACAAACTGTAATCTGATTATTCCTCTGAGGAGTGCTAATAGTGCAATGCACACAAATCACACAGCTGTGTATCTTTGTGCTGCTGACCAATTGTGTAGTGTGCACCAACAAAGGTCAAGGTACAAGGACTCTCGCCAAATGCTTGGAACACACATTCGCATTTTTGTATCACTGTGGAGACATGGCTTTGTTCTCGTGTACAAAATGGTTAGAAAGTCGAGCACGTTTTTCAAAATGCTCCCATTTTAACCATAATTTTTTTCCTGGGTTGAAATTTTGACCCAATATACCCTATATTATAACCCAAACACTAACCCTAACCCACATCCTAATCCTAGTTTTTGAGTAATTTAAGTAAAATCCAAAAAACTAATTCGTGAAATTCCCAATGGAGACCTATTCATCTATAGAAATTTACCCTCTGGAGACGTTTTGTCTCCATTGTACACATTGTGTTCATGTCTCCAGAGGGTACGGTATTTCGCACCAAAATGTTGTGTCACCTGTGACTCTCTGTACCATTATGTTTCACTGACAAGAGAAACTGCTTTCATGTGTTTCATTCTAAAAGACAATACTGGCTGTAATACAGACAGATAATGTGTGGTTTAAACAAGTAATTAGTTTGATACATGTAAAAAGTGGTCATTAGTTTTCATGTACACTGTGAACTCCTGGACACATTTTTTGATTTATGTGTTCTTGAGGTGTTGGACCCCCTGAAATTGAACTCTGTATGTTTTTTGGGCTCTATTGAATGACTCCAACTATTTGTTTTGGTTTTGGGGTGTTTTTTTTTCTGCTGCTGGATCCCAAATTCTCACAATTGTTCACAACAAAAATCCTGGATGTTATGCTTTGTAGGTCATGACCTTTTCAACCCCCTCACATTTAGCTGATTTTAGCACCAAATGAAAGAGCAGAACAAAAGCTTTCCAAAAATGTAAACTTTTATAGGGCTATTTCGAAAGAGTGAGCTGTAAAATTTTAACAAACAAACATTACAAGTAGCAAAATTTGTACGAGCTCCCAAAAAATTCAAAGATTAAAGGGTTAATAGGTAATTTTTTCGAATCATTAATTAACTTTGACAGTGGTCTGTACTTGCACTTCAGAGTTGTTATCAGAAAACTAATTCTTTATTATTTTTCTCAAATTTTGTAGATGAAATTCGGCAGGATCTTGAAGATGCCATTTTGCGTATGAAGCCTTGGATTGCTGAGAATGGGGAGACATTCTTTGGTGGCTGGGCTCGTATGGCACAGGTGATACACACGCTTCTTTAAGTAAACCTGACGACACATTTCCAGTTTTGTCTGTCCTATAATTTTTTGTTGAAATACAAATCGCCCATCAAAAGGCCAAGGGGGACTTGAGGTGTGGGCTACAAGGGAAATTGTGGTAGAACCAGCCTCTCATCATCACACTGAAACAAGACATTCTGATCTCTTCACAATGTGCATTGCAGATGCTAGACGAAGGCTGCTGTGCAGTCATGCGTATAATCTGTTGAGTGGAATTAACCAGTTCGCGCCTAGGACGTATATACATGCAAAGTTTCCCCAGATTAAAAACGGATGACACATAAACACGTCACGAGCAAGGCCGGAAATGTCTGTCAGCAGCAAGCAAGGCTGGGAATGCGTGGGGCTGCTTCCCGGTACCATCGGCCTGAACCCGCCTCGGATCAAGTTTTGTTAAAAATAAACCCCCGCCGCAGCTCGGTGATGTTAAACAATCTCTGGTTAATACCGACGTCAAAAGGAGTTAACCCTAACTTGTCTCAATGCTCCAAAATTCTCTGGCTGGTTTTGGAGGATTGAAGCTGAATGGCTAAAAAATTGACAAGATAACTTCATGGCTTGATTTTGTTTTTATTTGTTGTGGTCACAGCCAATTGCAGCCTTCTCTGTTGTGGAGGTAGCCAAGCCGAACATCGGTGAGAACCACCCAGCCAGCGTACGGGCCGACGTGATGATCACCCTCAATCTACGCCAACAGATCAAAGCTGAATGGGAATGTAAGTTCTGCAGTCGGATATCCTCAGACACATTGCAGGAAAGACATTTTTTAACTTAGAAGTTGGCTTTTTATTCTTCAGGTTGTTGTTTGTAAATAGCAGCTGCTCTAGTAAATATTGTAGTTGCAGAGATAACAAAAATTGAAATTTTAATCGAAAATTATTTTTTTTGTTTGTTTTTTTTCTCTTTTTACAAAGTCAATTTTTTTTCAAAAATTTATTTTTAAGAATTTAAATGAAAGCAGCGCAGTGGAATCTGTATTGCGAGTGCAATTTGAATTTGTTCTACCAGTTGTCAGCACACAGATTGTATTGTATGTTAGATGCACATACAGACTCTCGACCATTTAGACCAGATTGGGGTTTGTTTAATTGTTTTCTTGTTTGAAAAGAAAAGAAAATACCATGATTTTTAGAGGATTGAAGATAAGTCCAATTTTTATAGGGTGGCAATGGGAGAATAGGGCAATGCGCCGTATTTTTGGCCGCATGAGGGCGCTGTAAGACGCCATTTCCTGGCATTTATTAAAGTAGTTTTAGTAACTTTACTTTTATCTAAAAATTGAATTATTAGAAAAAAAAAATATTTTGGAGCTGTAAGAATATTTAAACTGACGTGAATTATCTCCTAATCACTTTTAATTATACCCCCAAATACCGTGAGCACAGCGCCCTCTACGTTCAATAATACGGCCTATTGGAGGATAGTTTCTATCCAAAAGGGCTAAGGAGGTTAGGGTTAACCTGAAATTGTCCTTTATCTGTTCCCAAACAGCTCTTCGTAAGCATGACGTGGCGCTCCTCATCAGTGTCAGTCCCACTAAAAGGATTGGCACACGGTTCAATCTGAAGGAGGAACACTTCATGGAGGCTGTGGGCCTGTTTCATGTCAGAGGCTGTGAAGTGGAAGGAATGCTGAATCAAGAAGGCAGGGTCATTGAAGATGGTAAGAATTAGCGTTGGACGTTACGGCGATTTTATCGTGACGATACGATATTCGCAAACAAAAAATGGAAATCGCATACATTTTAATACATTTTTAAAAATCCACATATCACCAATATCGTTTTTGAAATCGCTGATTTTTTCGTGACTCGCACTTACAGAAAGCTTTGGTGGTGTTCGAAAGCTGTTTTAGTGTACCTTTGGCGAATTTTTTGGGCTGATTTTATCGCCATATCGGCGATATTGCAGAGGAAAAAAATTGACTACAAAACAAATTAATATCGCCAGCCCTAGTAAGAACGAGGATTGTGTGGTCTCTGGAAACCTTACAAGTAGAGCAGCCGATTTTAGAACTTGCGCAATAAATTTGTTGCAAACAAGCTGTGCAATAAACTTACGATCGATTTCACGAAAAATAGCAGAGCTATGTAACTCTAAACGACTTGGAGGAGAATAAATACAGCATTTACGACGGCTCATGATTTAGTGTATTGTTATTTGTTCAGGCACGAAACAGTCTTGGGATCTTCTCAAACCGCCATTTCGAAAAATTGTTTTGTCCGACTTTCTTCGGAATCGTGCGTTAACTTTTTTTTTATCCTTTTACCTTTCCCTTTGATCTATATTTCTAATTATTAATTGGTTTTTGTTTACAAATATACCAAACATTGTTGTAGAAAATATGTCAACAGATTTTTAGAAATCCACTTGGTATATCAAACGCTATTGAGGCCGTTTTTCATTCCCGGACGTCAAACGGACGGTTATTTGTGTTAAAGATTGATGGGTGGCTATTATTTCCCCAATGAATAGAAGGGAAAAGCCAACCATTGCTTTAGAATTCGGCCCTCGAGGGCGCATTTGAAGTAGGTAACAAGAGGGCGCTATTTAAAAAGACGAATGCCATCTTGAAAAATGGGTAACCGATGGACTGGTGGCTGAAAATCTATAGCGGCATTCCACTGTAAATGTTAAAAATTATATCTTGAAATTTTATGATTTCCTTGAAATTTTGTTGTTGACTAATGCGTTTCTTTTCAAAAAGTTGCATTAAAGACACGAGCACTAGGATCGCCAAGTGTTGAAGTCAGTATTTGAGTGGAATATAGCATACATAATAAGCATGTGCATGACATTCGTTCTTGAAAAACCCACCTATTGAAAATTGCCATTTTCATTGTTGTTGTTGCTAGGACCGGATCCCAAACCAGAATTACCTGGTGCCCAGCGTACCTACCGTGTGTGGTTAGATCCGAATCAGTACCAGCAAGATATGGCTAGTACTGCCGCAGGTGGGGAGGATGTGTACGAGTCATTTAACATCATCATGAGAAGAAAACCAAAGGAGAATAATTTCAAGGTTTGTCAGTTAAACCCCAGCCCACTATCATGAAGGCCCCACTCATTCCAACTGTCCCCTTCTGACCGCCCCCCCCCCCCCCACCTCTCCCATCTTAAACATGAAAAGGCCAATTTCAAAATGCTGTCTGCTTTGATAGATGGAAAAGGAGGCCATTAAGTATGACATGCTTAATAAGCCCTTGTAGGAATTCCCGTTGTAACATGTGGCCGGTTTAGCCCGGTCGGTAGAGCCCGGTCGGTAGAGCATCGGACTGAGAATCGCAAGATTCCGTGGTTCAAGTCGGCCTCCACTCACCCAGCGTATGGGTAGCACTTCGGTGCTTTGTTGCTGGAGAGACGACGATGCCTGATGCTGGCCCCAAGATGCCATAGTTTTGTGCATATAAGTCAGACTTTTATCAAATTTACCAGTTTGTGCCAGGAATATTTTGACATTGACCAGGACAAGCTAGGCGCTAGATTGTTTTTCTAAACCTTGATCTGAGACTGTTTCAGGCCAGCACACCTTTATATTTCCGGTCTCGCTAGCTGCGAGCCGGTTGCCGGTCCCACCTTGCTCGTGTTGTGTTTATTTGTCATACGTTTTGAATTCCAGAAAAATTGGCGTGTATACACGTCCTCCAATGCGATTTGGTTATATCTGGATTCTGTAGAATACAAGCTTTTCAATGGTATTAAAGGGTGCTGAATTCAGTCATGAAAATGTGAACCACCAATTTTACTGATATGGTAAAACTGATTCTTTAGAAAATGGCATTTACAAATCTTTCTGTTGTGTAGTCAATGCACAGTCAACTCTTACAAACAGGGTAAAAAAGGTTAAGACGTTTCACATAATAATAAAATATTTTAAAAAATTGAGAAAAGTAGCCCGGGAGCTACAGATTGAGTTTTACCTGAAAACACAAAATTGACCATCCCTTCAAATTGTGGCTATGAACCTTTGTCTTGCAATTTTTGACCTTTTAAATTTATTGTTATTTGCATGTTGTATCTTTGTGGAGACATCGCTTTGTTCTCCTTTTCAGTGCACCTACATTGTACGTGCAGTGCTCCTACAGCACGACGCACTTTACACTGTGTTGTGTGTACTCTCAAATTTTTGCCCCCCAAAACGGGCCTTACAAAGTATCTAGGCTGATTCTGCATTATTTTGAATCTATGTGAACACATTTTGTGAATATCAGATTTTTTGTTGCGTACCCAAAATGCTTTCACATAATTTTTTCAATGGAACTCTTCAGTTATGTACAAATTCTCTATACCGAGGAGTGAATTTGCCCTTAGTTTGCATTTTAGTCGGGCGACGCGTAGATCACGCAAAGCTCATGTAGTTTTGAATATAATCTGGCGGTGTATGTGGTTTACATGTCTGTGATTTTGACACCGTGTTAAATTCTAACACTATGAATAATTCTACCCGATTGTGGTTGCCCAAGTTTGCCTGGCTGTTGTATATTCACACACAAGTTATGAATCAATTGAATCGATAACTAATGCGACAAAATAGATGATATTTGGGAAATATATTATCATTTTATACCGGTTTCACACTATACTGTTACCCGGGTAATCTCGGTGTTAACGAAGAATGTTACCTCAAGATTATCCAGGTAATTTGGAGAATTCAGACTACACTTCTCGGGGTTACAAATTCGAAGACCACTTCACACGGGTAACCTCTAACTCTGCTCGCGAGGTGGGTTAACCCATCAATCTCAGGGTTAAGGTCGACTTTCAGCAGTGTGAATGCTCGCTGGTTACAAAATACCCAAGGTACATGCTGAAGCGGGTACAGCTGAATTGTGGGGTTAATTTTTATAGTATTCAAATCTCCGGGGTATTTTCAACCCGGTAGTGAACTGCTACCCGAGTAACCCATATTAGTGTAATTTTCTCACTTTTTTTAATCCAAAGGATATTACCCGCTCCATCGAAATCAGGAATAAATCTTTAAATAACCTTTTGAGATATGCACATGGTGAGAAAGAAAATTTCACAGGCTTTCTAATGAAACCCATCACAAGTGTGTATCTTCTTAGGTTAACGAGTTATGGTCTGATGAAGATGACGGGTGTATATTTATTTGCCGAATCCACATTCAGAGAAAAACAGCTTTGAAATAAACAAAATTGACCAAAATCATACGGACAGCGCTCACAAATCCTCTTCATTTTCATATTTGTATTGATTGTTTTTACATACAAGACATTAATGACAATAATCTGTGATAACTACACTTCCTAAAAATACAATGTTCAGAAAAACGACTTGGTCACGATTTTCACCCATGCGTTCACTTCAACGGCCGATTGCGTAAAACGGCCCCAGCGACTTATTCCTGATTACGATGGAGCGGGTCACATATAGTGTTTTAGAAATAAACCCTTCTTATTTTAGTAGCCGTCTAATTTTTGTACATGTATTTTAATCCTCATATGACTAACAGGCAGTACTAGAAACCATTCGCAACCTGATGAACACTGACTGCGTGGTACCTGATTGGCTTCATGACATTATCCTAGGCTACGGTGATCCCGGCGCGGCCCATTACTCCAAGATGGAGAACCAGATCGCGGCCCTGGACTGGAACGACACTTTTCTCGGCTTGGACCACCTCAGGGCCAGTTTTCCTGGCTACGACGTCAAAGTCGCTACAGAGGAACCTGCCAAGCTAATACCACCTTTCAGGTAGTTGTCCTAAAATGGAATTGTAAAAAGCTCAATTCAGTGTCGTCATTTTCTTAAACTTGGTCTGTAGCTCAGGCATCGCTTCTGACTCTGTAATAAAATAATGGGCGTGAGCACAATAATGGGATCACACCGACGCAGACATTGCCACCACTCACTACGAACTCGGTTGGGTTTTTTCTGAGCATTTTTGTGTTGTTTCGTTAGGAAAGTGGAAACAAATTGTTTGAAACAAGGTGAGACTTTTATTTGTGTGATTATAGTCTGCAACAAAATGGTTGGCCGTTGTGATGTAGCCTTTTTTGACCAATTTTCTAAATAATTTACTTTGAATACACGTCCAGCACCAAAGGCTGCATCAGTTGCCAAGTGTGTGGCATGATCCATCAGAGTTGTTATAGAGCTCCTTCAAGTCCAGTCACAAGTCCAGTCACAAGTCCAGTCACAAGTCCAGTCGCAAGTCCAGTCGCAAGTCCAGTCGCAAGTCCAGTCGCAAGTCCAGTCGCAAGTCCAGTCGCAAGTCCAGTCGCAAGTCCAGTCGCAAGTCCAGTCGCAAGTCCAGTCGCAAGTCCAGTCGCAAGTCCAGTCGCAAGTCCAGTCGCAAGTCCAGTCGCAAGTCCAGTCGCAAGTCCAGTCGCAAGTCCAGTCGCAAGTCCAGTCGCAAGTCCAGTCGCAAGTCCAGTCGCAAGTCCAGTCGCAAGTCCAGTCGCAAGTCCAGTCGCAAGTCCAGTCGCAAGTCCAGTCGCAAGGCCAGTCGCAAGGCCAGTCGCAAGGCCAGTCGCAAGGCCAGTCGCAAGGCCAGTCGCAAGGCCAGTCGCAAGGCCAGTCGCAAGGCCAGTCGCAAGGCCAGTCGCAAGGCCAGTCGCAAGGCCAGTCGCAAGGCCAGTCGCAAGGCCAGTCGCAAGGCCAGTCGCAAGGCCAGTCGCAATGCCAGTCGCAGGCCAGTCGCAGGCCAGTCGCAGGCCAGTCGCAGGCCAGTCGCAGGCCAGTCGCAGGCCAGTCGCAGGCCAGTCGCAGGCCAGTCGCAGGCCAGTCGCAGGCCAGTCGCAAGCCAGTCGCAAGCCAGTCGCAAGCCAGTCGCAAGCCAGTCGCAAGCCAGTCGCAAGCCAGTCGCAAGCCAGTCGCAAGCCAGTCGCAAGCCAGTCGCAAGCCAGTCGCAAGCCAGTCGCAAGCCAGTCGCAAGCCAGTCGCAAGTAACTGGTTGAACATTGACAAAGGAATGCTTTTGTTAAATATCTAGGAACTTTACTTGAGACTAAAGGTCTTGTGATGGACTTGCAGTGACTCGAATACAACTCTGTGATCCAACAATAGGATTACGGAACACTTCTTGCTTACTATTACGTAACACTTGGCGAGTGAATACCCAGTTACAATTCTTGCTTCTCTATGTAGGATTACCTTTCCAGTCCCTTCCGGTGGAGATAAGAAGCGTAAACAACCAGACAGCGATGACATAGTGAAGAAAGAGTTGATGGTTGAGCCTCATGTTATTCCTAACAGAGGCCCCTACCCTTACAACCAACCCAAAAGGTAGGTATAGGATTGACAAGCATAATATTCAGTTAAGGATTGCTGATTATGATGTGTTAACAAAAAGAAACACCTCGCACTAGGGAAGGGCATGATGTAATTTTGCATTCAAAGCAGACAAGGTCCTTAATAGCAAGATGTGATTTCAACAAAAGATGTTGCAAAATCACAACCAAATTCACATCCTCTTCCAAATTCACATCCTCTTCCAAATTCACATCCTCTTCCAAATTCACATCCTCTTCCAAATTCACATCCTCTTCCAAATTCACATCCTCTTCCAAATTCAAATCCTCTTCCAAATTCAAATCCTCTTCCAAATTCACATCCTCTTTCAAATTCACATCCACTTTTAAATTCACATCCACTTTTAAATTCACATCGTATTCCAAATTCACATCCTCTTCCAAATGCACATCCTCTTCCAAATTCACATCCTCTTCCAAATTTACATCCTCTTCCAAATTCACATCCTGGGTTAAGTTGTTAAAATCGTAATTCACATCCACTAGATGTGAATTTTGATCCACTAGATGTGAATTTTGATCCACTAGATCTGAATTTTGATCCACTAGATGTGAATTTTGATCCACTAGATGTGAATTTTGATCCACTAGATGTGAATTTTGATTCTAATGACTTCACCTAGGATGTGAATTTGGAGCAATTTGGATGTGATTTTGGAGCATTTTAGATGTGATTTTGAAAATCTTTTGTTGAAATTACATTCTGCTCAGGACCGTGTCCGCTTACGAATGCCAAATCACATCATGCCCTTTCCTAGTGTCATGCTGTGAAAATCCCACTAGAAGGTTTCCGAGTTAGGAGGCTATAACTTTGAAAAAGCACCGCATTGTCTGTTTGTTTTGTTTTGATTTTTGCATTGTTTATTTTGTGTTGATAAACACAAGACTTAGGGGAGTCAGGTTGGCGTAGCGGTTCTTTCCTCGCCTTCCACCACTATGACCCGGGTTCGAACCCCGCCTGGGCCAATATGTGGATTGAGTTTTCAGTCCCTGCCTGACTCCGTGGGTTTTCCCCAGGAAATTCTTCTGGGGTTTTCCTCCCACCTCTAAAAACTGTACCTTCTTCTCATTGTCTTCTCTCTACTGAGGGCCCTAAATGATCAGCTTCTGCTGGATGGGTTACCCTCATTAAAGATGGTTGTAAATAAATAAATAAATAAATAAATAAATAAATAAATAAATAAATAAACTTTAAATACTCATGTTTTTATCTGTTGTTTTTTTAAATTTTTACCTCTGTTTTTTTTTCTTCTTCAGGAATGCCATTCAGTTCACACCAACACAGATTGAAGCCATTAAAGCAGGCATGCAACCAGGTCTGACCATGGTGAGTAGAAACGAGTTGTAACGAGTCACTGATTTGTGTGACTCGAGTCGAGTCTTTTTAAGTGAGTCACTCGAGTCGATTCATTTAGTCAAGGAGTGGTGTGTGGAGGTAACACAGGCTCCCCGCGCTGCACCCTGGTTAAGGGCAGTTTCACGGGAAAGGTTGCAAAATGAAAAATAGGTAATCGATGCTTTATTTCACAAGAAGACTTTGTGGAAATTTGCTGGTTTTTGTCCTACAAGGACCTCTATGTTGAAGGAGTCTCCAAAAATAATTTCACAGTTTTACGTATTACGATTCTCAAATTATAAGCTCACATGAGTGCTAAAACACAAGATTTGGAGTCTCATTCACATTTTCTTGGAACTGCAATTGATGAGAAATAAAAATTAAATGCCACAGGAACCACCCAGACTTGCAAGGACATAGAAGTATGTCCCCAAAATCTGTACACCAGATTTCATTAGGCTGGGCCAACTCGTTTTTTTGTTATGCTATTTTGAGTGAGACGTTGATTTGTTCGTTAAAGGTTTTTTCGAAATGTCCTTTCCTGAACATGATATTTTTTTAAAGAATGAAAAGAAAGGAAACACAACTTATTGCCTCTCAAAATGATGCTACATAATCCAGTAATAAAATATAAAAATATTGGAATTGGGAAATCGCAAGTAAATTTGATAAAGCAGCAGTCGCATATGCCACGCAAATGTTCGTTAAAAATGTCCTTTCCTGAACATGGCCTCCCCTTTTTTACATGAAGTCAGAGATAAAACTTGTTTGACATAAACATGTACCTAGGGGTAGACTTACTTGATTTAACAGACTATACAAAGATTCAGACTCGAACCCTGCTTGCTGTTGTGACATTGTCGTTAAACTGCATTGTCCTTTCCTGAACATATAGTTTAACAGAGTACTTGCAAAAGCCATTGTTGCTTAAATTTGATGAAGTATATGCTTATATTGTCTGTAGAGTTTATGTTTTAAAATTAAAACCAACTATGGCCAGAAAGTGTTAGTGCTTTGTTCTTACAGGTCATTTACTCACTCGTGTTTACACACAGTATGAGTACACATGTGCATATACATTTATCTTTACAAGTCGCACTTAAATCCAATATTTGTCAGGAATTGGCTGATCTACAGTTTCATATCATCACTTCCACAAAATACATGCATTAGTTTGAGTCAATTTAATTATAATTTACTGTTTTAGTCTAGTTCTGTGTTTTAAAGTGTTCAGGAAAGGACACTTTTTTTTAACGAGTTGAGCAACATCTGTTAGACACTCTTTTAACAGTTTTTTCTGTGTGTCCAGCCATTTCATTAGTTTTACCTATGTATCAGAGCTTTGTGACACACATGGTTAGTTTGCGAGGGTTGCTATTTTCTGTTAAAGTACATATAGGACCATGTTGAACATTGTTAAAATGTTTGTCCTTTCCTGAACATAAATGAAAATGATATATGTATTTAACCAAAAACTTCTGAAGTAATTTTATCCAAATTTTGTGTAAAACAGTAAATTTGTCAAGATTGGTATTCTTTTATTGAAATTGTCACTGAAAAACTTGTATATTGATCATTGTTAAAAGTTGTGTCCTTTCCTGAACATGTTTAAAACATTTAACAATGAACAAGTACAGATACACATGAACCTTCCTCCGTGCATACAAGTGTACAAAAACTTCAAACTGTTTTTGGCGTGATTTGCCTATTCCTTAGACCCCATTTTGTAGAAAGCACCATGCTGACTGAATAAAGTTCACTCTGGATAATAGTTTAATTATCTAAGCATTTCTTGTTGGGGCATACACTATACGTGTATCAATGTCTCAATTTAAAGTTATTTTCACCAGCAATGATTATTAATCATTTAAAGTGACGGACATTACTTTAGTTTACTTTATTGTCATGTAGGAAATGCACAGTGCTATGCTACATGTAGAACTTGTTAAATATTGTGTCCTTTCCTGAAATTAAATACACAGCAGTCAGTTGCAGCATTAACAAGGTACAAACTGATCTGCCTCACAAATGTATAACCTCCCAACTCTAAAAAAAAAAAAACACCTAAATAACACTTTTACAAATAAATAAGTTACTCTAACATGCTTTACCTACATGTAGTACCGTATGTTGGTGTACATGTACATGTAGTAACACATCATGCACGCTGTATATCAAACATATTTTATCAGTTTTATTAAATTTTCTTAACAAACTATGTTTATGTCATTATATTGCTACTCTATTGCCACTCTTTATTAGTTTTAAGGTTATATTTCTTGTAAAGTTCATTCTCATAAGATCAAATTTTAGACCGAATGTAGTATTTGTTAAAATTGTTGTCCTTTCCTGAACACAATGAACCCTTTTCATAGCCATGATAAAGACCATGGTAACTCTATAACGCAGCACACTATCAATGCAATTTCTTTGCCAATTGTTCTACCATGCATACAGCCCTTGGACAAAAGTGCAAATAATCAGCAGGCTGCATGGTTTCCTGTCAAACAGAAATGAAAGTTTGTGTTTCAAGGAAAACAAGTTATAAAACTGAATTTTCCGTCAATATATGAAATTACATGTCATTTTTCGTAGCCTAGAGTGCATTAATATTCAAGACATGACTACTGTAATGACTTTCAATCATTTTAAAGCAACTCCAAGCATGTTTGAGATGTGGAATTAGCAGTTCATGATACCTACCTCCATTTCATCAATTCTATAGTCTGCAAAGTGTAAAGTGTCTTAAAATTAAAACGAAAAATTGTTTCAGCTTTGCCATTCACATTTTCTAGTACCTTTATGTATGTACTTTCAACAAATAACCATGTTTTAGCGATACAACAAGTTTCATTTTTGACCCCCCGTGAGACTTTTTTGCAACCTTTCCCGTGAAACTGCCCCTAACTTGATTGATTTCAATCAGGGCTAAAAGTGTTACCACCCTGTTGGCGTAATCGTCACAGGTTGATGTTAAAGGGCATACAGTCGTAAAACAATAAAATCTGCTTCAATATTTGTACAATATTTGTACAATGGCAGTTACTCGGCTACTGAAGAGTAAGTGTGAGAACTGCCAACACTGGACCGAGCCAGAGCTCTGGAGTGGGTTCTACTGATGTGGATTAACCCTTGAGTCAAGTATAAAATAAAGTAACTGATATGATGATGGAGTGGAGTCGATTAATTTTATACCTATCAGGATTCAAGTCGAGTTAAGTCGCCACAAATTTGTTACTCGAGTCTGACTCAAGTTGAGCCATTGACTCGTCATTACAACTCTGGTACAAGTGGTGCTTACAATATAACAATAGTATATTGTATATTTCTTGTCATTCCAGCCAGTAAGCAGTTTGCAGCAGTTTTTAATCTTATTCATATATGTGACCTGTCGCCACAATATGAGAGTAAAGTCGGAAAAATTGAGATATTGGTATTTACAAATTCTTGAGAAAGAGAGCTTTCCAATGGTATATAACACTTGGTTTTTTTTGCAATAAATACATTTTACAGCCCTCCAGAATGTCATGGGTTTCACAAAACGTGTTTGTGAGAAAACTTACTAAATAAATTTCCTGACCAAAACACAAAAAAGATTGCAAAACAGGACAAGTAAGGTTCGGTTGAGCATAGCAACGGTATGTTCAAATTATTATTTCTTTTTGAAACTTTCCACACATACACATACGGACTATTGTACAAACAATAAAATTTCGCAAACGTGGGACAGTTACGAAGACCTAATTTGCATATTATATTACCGTGTTAATTAGACCACTGATAGACTTTAATCCAAACATTAACTACGCAAACACTACGCAAAATCGCGTAATTTAAGAGGTTTTCAATCATCTGATTGCACTTAAAAAATGGGAATATATAGAAGAGGACTTAGGCTTTCCAAATTAGGCAAAATCTCACAATTGACCACCCCTTCATATTTTGACTTGGGATGGCCATATCTCCAAATCACATTGCGACTTTACTCTCATATTGTGGTGACAGGTCACATATTATATAGAATATCTAAACTGTTGCGCGTGCATGGAGATTTATATTGTTGCATCACTAATTTAAGCAGCTTTTTCCTCTGGTGATAAGCATGTCTTTTGCTGTGCTTGCTGCTTAAAGTTGTTATGAAATAGCAACAAAATCGTGTGCTGAGCAGCGCCAAAAGATTGGGTTCAACAGCCGATTTCCAGAAGGACCAAAATTGACACTGCGTAGCTCCAATTGACTGAATGAGGAAATGAATGCTCCTTTTAGGCGTAATTTAAACTATGTCTCGGCAACTTCTGAATTGAAATTGAGATCTTTGAAGATTGTTTTCTCGGAATATACAGCATTCCCAAAGCTAAAACTTTACCAGGTTAGTTTAACCTGTTCGCGTTGGATGCCGTGTATACATGCAACGTTTTTCCTGAATTAAAAACAAATGATGGATAAACATGTCACGACTCACGAGCAAGGCCGGAAATATCTGTCAGCGACCCGCTTGCAGCGAGCGAGGCAGGAAATATCGGGGTGTGCTACCCACAGATGTCAGCCTGAACCTGTCTCAGATCGAGGTTTGTGAAAAACTATCCCGCACCTGGGCCCGGTCAATGGAAAAATAGTCCCGCCACGAACTTGTTAAACTCTTCTTTGTTTTGTATTTCTTTCCAAAGGTTGTTGGTCCTCCTGGCACAGGCAAGACTGACGTGGCTGTCCAGATTATTTCCAATATCTACCACAACTTCCCCACCCAGAGGACGCTTATTGTAACACATTCCAACCAGGTATAGTACAGCCTTTACATTTGATCGGTCTTGGTTGAAGGAGAACAAGGGCCTCTTTAATAATAATGGGACTCACCACAATGTTGACATCAGTGGGAGCGTGACTTTGAAATCCTGTGATATACAGGGTGGCACACACAAAAACCACAACCCAAAGCCCAAACTACCTATACCAATGGATGGAGAATCCTTCTGTAGAAGAAAAATGATACCAAGAAAGTATGCTTTGGTATTTCGTGTTTTCTTTTCTCGTATGGACCGAAGTCCGGATTGACAGCTTTAGTTCGAGAGGTCTTTTTTTCTCTTAGCCGGATCACCACGAGAAGGTAGCTGTCTTGATCCTCCAGAAACACCGGGGCAAACCCCTTCTCTTAGCGATAAGTTTTTCTGGGTTCTTTTACGTGCATTACACAACACACGGGACCTCTAGCTTTACGTTCCGTCCGAAGGACGAAGCAATAGTGGTTTAATTGCCTTGTTTAAGGACACACTCGAACTCACGCTCTGCGGAACAGAAAGCCGGGTTCTTAACCGCCCGGCCACGACACTCCACTCGTTTCTGGGTTGAAACAATGAGACACCACCTGCTTCTAGTAGATCAACAGCTGGGTCCTTTATGGAACACTAGGTAGAGACACTGCCAAATTATTGTATTAATGTATTGATTTGTTAACGCCTTTTCTTCAACATGCATTAAAAAAACAATTTGTTTTTCCTCTTGTAATGACACAGTAATTATTCTCTTGTGCGTGTCATGTAGCAGGGTGGGTTCCCACCACACCCTGAAAATCAGGGAAAACCTGGAAAATGAGTTTTGCTTTTTCCAGTCGGGAAAAAGTCAGGGAATTTGAGAAAAGAATGCCTTAAATCGGAGAAAAGTCAGAGAATTTGATAAGCCCAAAAGAGAAAGTGGTGAGTCTGTTATATATTGTCTCAATGGCCAAACAGCGTATCCACTGGATGATTGGCTATATGTGACCCGCTCCATCGAAATCAGGAATAAGTCTCGAAATGACTTTTTGAGATATGCACATGGTGAGAAAGGAAAATTCATAAGCTTTCTAATGATACCCATCACACGTGTGTATCTTATTAGGTTAACGAGTTATGGTCTGATGAAGATGACAGGTGTATATTTATTTGCCGAATCCACATTACGAGAAAAACAGCTTTGAAATAAACAAAATTGACCAAAATCATACGGACAGCGCACACAAATCATCTTCATTTTCATCTTTATTGATCGTTTTTACATACAAGGCATTAATGACAATAATCTGTGATAACTACACTTGCTAACCTTAAGTGCTATTTCAGAAAAACGACTTGGTCACGATTTTCACCCATGCGTTCACTATAACGACCGATTGCGTAAAACGGTGCCAGCGACTTATTCCTGATTACGATGGAGCGGGTCACATATGGTGGCTTTTTAGTCTGGAAATCTCTCTTTATCTCTCTTTCAGGTGTCAAACTGGATATAGGTCCAAAGAAGTCTTTTAGATTTTTGAAAATTTATCAGGGAAGACTTAGGAAAGAAACAGGGAATTTTGTTTTCATGAAATGATGGGATGAACTTGGCTGATTTGTTGTGGCATTTGTTGTTCTTTTCTTCTCTAGGCCTTGAATCAGTTATTTGAGAAGATCATGGCATTGGACATCGATGAGCGACACTTGCTGCGTCTCGGTCACGGAGAAGAATCCCTGGAGACTGAGAAGGATTTCAGCAGGTAGGCATCAGAAAGTGCACATGCCTGACAAATATACGCATTTAACCATTTCGCGCCGGAGGACGTATATACACGCAAAGGTTTCCCCAGATTCAAAACGGATGATGCATAAACACGTCACGAGCAAGGCCAGAAATGTCTGTCAGCAGCGAGTAAGGCCTGGAAATGCGTGGGTGTGCTTCCCGGTACCATCGGGCTGAACCCGCCTCGGATCGAGTTTCGTTAAAAATAATCCCGCGCCTCGGCTCAGAGATGTTAAAATAATTCCGGCGCGAACTGGTTAAAAAATCTTCAAAAACTGCAAGCATTGCAACTTTAAATGTTACCTGTTACAATGAAAAGGAGCAAAATTTGAAGATTGTGGTATTTTCTGAAAGTACAGAGGCCTATTTCACGGCACTAACAGTTAGCGAAAAAGTTGTGCTATTACTAGATAGCACGGCTATTTCAACTTGCCAAGTTGTTGGGTACCTGAACATATCAAACGGCTTGCCTACTGAATCCAACAGGATCCAACTGTGTACTTTTTTTCTGTTTGTTGCTGGATCCAACAGATAAGTCCAATTTGGCGTTATTTACCAGTAGCCCAACAGAATCCGAATAAAGGGACAATGAGAACTTTCAGATTTCACGAATCATGCACCCATTTCCACATTCATTTAATCTTTATCTTATCTTTTGCAGATACGGTCGTGTCAACTATGTCTTGGCACTTCGTCTAGAGTTACTCAAGGAGGTGGAGAGACTTCAAGCAAGTCTAGGTGTTACCGACGATGTTTCCTATACCTGTGAGACAGCGGGCCACTTCTTCTTGTATCAGGTTTGAGAATTGGTTTCATTTCTCTGGATTTCAAACTTTTCTAGTTTGCTTAACCTTAACCATCCCAAATCTTCCAAAATCCTCTTTGCAAAATGCAGGATTTTGCAGGATTGAGGGCACTTGGGAGTTGATGCATCGGAGGAATTTGCAGGATTTAGGGTGTTTTGGGTTTTTGTCACTGGAAGATAATGCAGAATCGAGGTCATAAGACCTCTACTAATACTGGATGATTTTGCAGGACTGATGTTTATATACTTGGTTATTTATTCAAATGAGGAATTTGGAGGATTGAGGTTATTTGATACTTTGTACTTTCACATTGCTCATGCTCTATGTACATTCTCCATAGAGCTTCAGTCAAGGTGTAAGTTACCAACAAATTATGTGTCAAGGATAGGAAACCTTTACATACAAAGGGTAATGTGTGCAGACTCTTGTTGTACGTGTAATGGGGCACTTAGCAGCTGTTTGTTCCATGTTTGGCTGCTTTATAGCTCAATGGTAAACCCACTGCAGAATTTTGCAGGATTCAGGCAGATGTCACCAATGTAAGACTAGTGAGGCCCAATCATTGAGAAACCAGTCGCTGAGAAACCAGTATTAAAACTTAAAATATTATGATAGTTAATTTATGAAGAAAAACTTGATGAAGTGCTGCCTGCAGTAATAAAAGTATAATTTACTAAATACTTACGATTTATTGGTTAATTAGGCATAGCCTTTATTACCCCATATCCTAGCTTCACTTCCTTCCAGTGAGAATCCAGCCTTCTCTTAAATGCTGCTACAGTTTTGGCATTTACTACTGCTTGTGGAAGGAATTACATGTGTTTATCCCTCATTGGGTGTAAAGGTTCTTACTACAACCAATGTTTTTTTTTCTCTGAGATGGCTTAACCCTTTAAACTCAGGCCTGTTTTCGAAGATTTTGTACGTGTTGCTAGTTTGTATATAAAAATATAATTTACAGTGTACAAATCCCATATAATTATGTATCAATGGAAAGCTTACAAATAGGGCCTTATTTTGGGGGAATATTTGGACCCCCAGGAGCTTTTAAGGGACTTATAAGTCAGATGTAGCGCGGGGCTGAGTGCAAAGGGTTAAAGAGTTTAAGAGACTGACCTTTTTTACTGGTTCAATAGTTCTGCTGTCTGTCGATCCTTACTCCATTGTTTTCAGGATTTCTTTGTGATTTTAACTTCAAGCAGTCATGAAAAGGGCTAGAATTTAAAAGAGACGAGAGCAATTCAGAATTATTTTGAGATTGATGTCTTTAATACACTGTACTCAAATTATGGCTGTAGCTGTGCAGAGTACGTTGTAATGACTTGAGTCATTGACTCAACTCAAGTCCGACTGGACTCGGAATTGTTGGCGACTCATCTCGACTTGTCTCGATTTGAGTCCTGATGGGTACTAATAACTCAACTTGACTCAAGTCACTGCCGGCAAATGACTTGACTCAAGTCCCTCATTAGAATGACTCGACTTGACTCGGCTCTAGTAAAAGGCTAATAAGACTCGAGTCCCCAAAATAGTTGCAATGATTTTAATACGCCGGTGCCGGTTCTGGCTTATGTTCACGTCACGTTTATGTTTGTGAATAATTACGTACACACTTGCATTACATACAGCGGCCCTCTGTTTTCCTTCCTCCATGATACAACAATCGTACACCGTGTCGTGGTCATCCACCTTGTGTTGCTGTAGCGTGTGTGTTCAAATAGTTGTGACTCAAACTAAATACTTGACTCAACTCGACTAGACTCAACATTCTTGACCTTCTTGACCTAATCACTCAACTCGACCTAAGTCACTTCTTTAAAATGTCAAAATCAGTGACTCGTTACAACTCTGTGGCTGTGACATCTTCAACATAAAATGCTAGGGAATTTGCCAGGAAGAAAATGTAAGTTTCTTGTTTTTGATCGGCTTCGTCCACAGGTGATTGCAAGATGGGAGAAGTTCTTGAGTCGAGTCAAGCCGACCACAGGAAGCCATGGAGGCAGTGCTCAAGTTATCCAAGAACATTTCCCCTTCCACAAGTACTTTGAGAACGCTCCCCAGGTATGACACGGTGCTGCAGGACAGAGTTGAACTTAGAGTCACTATCGTGACCTTCCATTTATATTGAATCTATGGCTGTCTCGAATATCGTCACCTTCTTAAAATACTAGCCTAAGTCATATTTTCAAGATTTGAGAAAAGGGCCAAAAAGTAAAAACGGCCTATAAGTCACACGCTTGACTTAGGCCGATATACTAACTGGGTATAAGCAGCATGAATATGTTCAATTCAGCACAATATGACATTTAACCTTGTGACGTGCGACATTTTTTTTTTACTTTAACGCGCGTCCGTACTTTTTTTTTAAGTCGCTTGTATTTTTTTTGGCTTGCTTTGAACAAGGAAGGAATACATGTAATATGGGATTTTTTTAACACAGGATGAAATAGTAATTGTTTTTTTACGGCGAAGCGACTTTGAAAAAAAGGTTCGGTGGCACGTCGCAGGGTTAATTAACAAAGGTGGATAGCCTCATGAAGAGATGACTTGGGCCAAAATATAATTTTCTTCAAATTGTGACTTAGGCCATTTTTTTAAGAAGGTGATGATACCTGTATACTGAATACAGTCCACTTTCATTAATACAAACTTAGCTGGACCTAGCAAAAATGTTTGTTTTAGAATGCTGTATTAATTAAGTGGAGTGTCGGTCCCATTGATCACTGTGCACATAAATGCAGAGTCGGGACTGGGGCCTTATGTTTGCTATAACTAGAGTTTGTATTAACAGTGTTTGTATTATTTAATAACGAGAGTTGACTGTATTCAAATATTTTATCATTAACCGAATACTTGAATAGCTTTTTGCCGGTTTAAATATTCACCACCCAAAAATTTTTTGTGCACATGCACACATGACTATAGTGTTATTTCAATCTTAAAGTTTAATTTTTGTATAGTCAGATGCTATTGTTTTTGGTCAAATTCTATTTATTAGTCCCATATTCTCATTCTCGTTGATTAAAGTCTCTTGACTGTTATGTACAGTACTTTAGGGAAGACGTACTTATCCAACCGGTGGGTAACCGGCGGGTAACCAGTGATTACCAGTGGTTTTCCTGTGTCTGAGCATTTAGAAAAGGATGAGCCTACATCATGAATATTGGTGTATGCAAGAGGTCATCCAGCCTGGCTCACTAGCCAACTACCCTTGGAAATTAACTCCGAAGAGCCAGCATGGTGTACAATAGAAACCACAACTTTGACATAAACATCAAATTTCTTTAGCAAGATCTTCTTGTTGATTCTTGGGAAAAATGCTTTTTCCACCCCCCAACACAATACGTTTCATAAATGTCATTACCATTCAGCAGTTTTCCAAACAAATACAAAATAGAAACAATTAATATTGGTAAGACATTTTTTGTTATCTTTTTTTCTCGTAGCCTGTCTTCAAGGGACAGACATTTGAAGAAGATATGGACATAGCTGAGGTAAGACAAGTTATTAGTGGACCTTTGACAGTATGCCTAGCCATCTTTGCTATCCTAAATTATCCTACATTTCTAATTCAGCATTTAAGTTAAGGGCAAACAGATCTAACATTGAATTGACATCTCCGACGCAAATTCCATCTTGCGAAACATTTTTTTGCTGTACCCATTGTTAATCAGATTAGAACCAGCCAGTCCACCTGGCTAGCTCAGTGGTCGAGTGGTAAGACATCTGCACTACAAAGAACAAGCAGGATGTCGTGGGTTTGAGTACCACCCGAGTCGGTGATTCTTAACCAGTTCGCGCCAAGATTATTTTAACATCACCGAGCCGACGCGCGGGTTTATTTTTAACAAAGCTTGATCCAAAGCAGGTTCAGGCCGCCAGTACCGGGAAGCACACCCCACGCATTTCCGGCCTTGCTCGCTGCTGACAGACATTCCGGCCTTGCTCGTTGCGTGTTTATGCGTCATTCGTTTTGAATCTGGGGAAAACTGCGTTTAAATTCGTCATCCGGTGCGAACTGGTTAAAGACGACAGTGCTGATAAAGATAAAGATGATAGTTTGATATAGATGATAAAGATGATAGTGCTGGTGAAGTGTTCCTTCAACTTCTCTTCAACTCTTCAAGTGCGTTCTCTCCACGTCTTGTCCACGTCTTGGTCCACGTCTTGGTCCACGTCTGACAGAAGAAACTAATGACGAACATTTTGTTTTCTTTCTTTCTTTAGGGATGCTATCGCCATTTAAAGAAGATCTTTCAGCAGGTCGAGGTATGTAGCTAGAAACAGCTATAAACACTATCTATATTCATTCTAAACATGTTGAGCATGTAAACATGTTTACAAACATGAATTTTGTTTACTCGCTAATGACAGTTTTACAGTGTAGGCCAGTCAATTATCCAAACATAGGCAAGTAGGCTACCGTTGTCCCGATGCCTAAAATTGAAAACTTGGTCTGATGGTAAATTTGACCTCTATTGGAAAATTATTCATAACTCTGTCAAAAATATCAGATTTGGATGTTCGATGTCTCATTTTAAAGTGGAAAGGTATATTTTTCAAACCATACATTTTATCTGTGCTGCTTACATATTTTATGTGTGGCATGTTGTTGTATTTTGTTTGCATTTTTTTAGATGCACTGTACATTATGCACACAGCCCATATTTTGGGGCATTTTTTTCATTTCTGGCATTGATGTCTACGTTATCATTTGATGCATTCCACCCCTTGTTTTGTTGTTTTCAGGAGTTCCGTGCCTTTGAGTTGTTACGTAGCGGGGTGGATCGGTCCAAATACCTAATGATCAAGGAAGCTAAGATTATCGCCATGACCTGCACCCATGCCGCTCTCAAGAGACATGACTTGGTCAATATGAACTTCCAGGTGAGCAGCCAGAAGAAAATAAAAAATGTTGCAGAGAGTCTTTTACTTTTAAAATTTCCTTGGAATTTGAAGTTGCATGCCTATAGCGCATAATGTGACCTGTCATCACAAAATGAGCGTAAAGTCGGCAAAATCAAAAATTGAGATATGGGTATTTCTAAATTCTGTGGAAACAGAGCTTTCCAATGGTATATAACACTTGGAGGTTTGATACTCAATTTTTCTTTTATTTTTATTTTTTAGTCTGGAATCTCAATACAGAGATTAAGAGAAAACAGGCATTTCTTGCGAGAAATTGTGTGAACGCGCAAAGAAAGGCATAGTCAAAATTGTCTCAAAAACTAATATTTTTTTCTGATCGTCCTGAAAAATTAGGAATAGATTGTTGGGGATTTAGTCTTTAAAAAAACCATATAATCTCAAAATCGAGCACCCCTTCAAATTTTGACTTTGACTGGCTGTACTAGGAAATCACTCTGTGCGACTCTACGCTCATTTTGTGATGACAGGTCACATATCATTGTAAAGTCTCTATGCGCTGTATCATCATTACCCCGGTTATTGGGCCCACGAAACATTCCAAATACCATCTCGGCTCTCTGGGGAGTATTTAGCTCAATGCTGCCATTTCGGCGCAAAGCAGCTAATAACAACTATCTCCGCCCTCACAGGTAACCATTTTACTCCTGGGTGGAGAAGAGCAATGAGTAACAAAGTGCCTTGCCCAAGGGCACACGCACCATAGCACTGGGCCAGACTCGAACCCACAACCTGCAGCTTTACCTACAGATGAACAGGGTTACTAATACAAGCAGTTCATGAAACAGTAAATCACTATGTGTTTTTCTTGAAGTTGGTGCTTTTCTCGGTTTAACATTTTTCTCATACTTTCCTGCAGTTAATCATTTGTGACCGGCTCTGGTCAAACCTGACGCTTCTCGGCATTTCCCATTTTTTGAATACCAAATATTCAACCTAATTATTATGTCAAGTGTGCTGAATAAAACGTGTGAAGTTTCAAGAACCAACTCCCTTTGACTGATAATGTTGCTGAGGAGTTTGTTAGTACAATATCTTCTTAAAATATTTGATTTGGTTTGTTACCTTTTATAGACCGTTTTCGCTATTTCAACTTTTCTGTCATGAAATTCGAAAGTGCTATAACTTTTTCAGATTTTAATCAAACTTATTGAAACATACCTTAAAGGAAAGCTTGTTGTTAACCAGTTCGCGCCAGAGGACGTATATACACGCAAAGTTTTCCCCAGATTCAAAACGGATAACGCATAAACACGTCACGAGCAAGGCCGAAATGTCTGCTGGCAGCGAGCAAGACTGGAAATGCGTGGGTGTGCTCCCTGGTAACCCCCCCCCCCCAAAAAAAAAATATATATAGTGTCATTGGAATTCGGATAAGTCTGCTTTAGGTTGCTGAAGTTATTTTGAAATGATAAACACTTTTGCCTGTAACATAATCAAAGATGGGTTCCTAACTACACAATTGCTGATTGTTTTTCCCAGCTATTGCTTTTTTGTTCTAATTACCTTTGACCTGTCCTAATTACCTTTGACCTGTCCTAATTACCTTTGACCTGTCCTAATTACCTTTGACCTGTCCTAATTACCTTTGACCTGTCCTAATTACCTTTGACCTGTCCTAATTACCTTTGACCTGTCCTAATTACCTTTGACCTGTCCTAATTACCTTTGACCTGTCCTAATTACCTTTGACCTGTCCTAATTACCGTTGACCTGTCCTAATTACCGTTGACCTGTCCTAATTACCGTTGACCTGTTCTAATTACCGTTGACCTGTCCTAATTACCGTTGACCTGTCCTAATTACCGTTGACCTGTCCTAATTACCGTTGACCTGTCCTAATTACCGTTGACCTGTCCTAATTACCGTTGACCTGTCCTAATTACCTTTGACCTGTCCTAATTACCTTTGACCTGTCCTAATTACCTTTGACCTGTCCTAATTACCTTTGACCTGTCCTAATTACCTTTGACCTGTCCTAATTACCTTTGACCTGTCCTAATTACCTTTGACCTGTCCTAATCTTTTTTATTTCAGTATGACAACATCCTGATGGAGGAGTCTGCCCAGATTCTGGAGATTGAAACTTTTATTCCACTACTGCTCCAGGTATGTGACGTAGTGTGCATTCTTACCTGGGGCCAATTTCATAAAACGTGAAAGCACACAAATTTGCTTGGCATGAAAATTCTTCCTTGGCTTGGTGATGTTTATTGTTTGTGACTTTTATTCAGCTGGTTTGTCCTTGGCGAGAAAAGCACATGAAGTTTTGGCTGGTAACCTGTTTTTTCTCAGCAAGATTGTTTCTGTGCTAAGCAAGATTGTTTTTGTGCTAAGCAAGATTGTTTTTGTGCTCAGCAAGATTGTTTTTGTGCTCAGCAAATTGTTGTGCTTACATGTTTTATGAAATTAGCCCCAGGTCATTGTATCTTCACTGCTAGGTGTGCCCTGTCCACTCGGCTCTGAAAATGGGGACCAAAGTTCCATATTATGTTAGAACAGTGAACCCATACACACTAAGTAACAATAATAATAACAGGTAGCTCCTTTAAAGGTAGGATACACCATTTGCAGATATGTGGTAACATTTTTCAATATCTGCAAATGGTGTATCGTACCTTTGTGTCTAGTTTCTGCTATGACATTCTTGATTGAAATGCAATTAAGAGAGTCGGCAAACAAAGAAATCAATCCCACTGTTATATGAGTATCAATAGGACACGAAATGCAGTGCGTAATAATCAGCGAAATTGTATTTATACTGCCCATAGGAAGTACAGTTGCTAGGTGAACAGTGCCCTCATACAACGACGCAGAGCCCATACAGCTCGTTGAAGCAATTTTTATCGCAAGGCAGCTATTAAAAATCATCCACAATAACCATCTCTGCCCTCACAAGTAGCCATTTAAGGTTATGGGTGGGGTGAAGCAATGAGCGACAAAGTGCCCTGCCCAAGGGCACATGCACCACAACCCCGGTATTGGGTTCGAACCCACAACCTGCAGAGTTACACACAGACTACAAACTCAATGCTCTAACGAATTCAACAAGGCCATTACAATCCACAGCATTGAGAATTTTTACAACTTGCATTTATAGTAGGTGGTAATGGCAGCTACTCTCCCCACCACCAAGGACCTATGCCCGTTATCAAAAAAAATGTTTATGATATTGAGACTTTTTATTCCGCTCTGTTGCAGAATCCTGAAGACGGTTTCAGTCGTTTGAAGCGCTGGATCATGATTGGGGACCATCACCAGCTGCCGCCTGTCATCAAGAACATGGCCTTCCAGAAGTACTCCAACATGGAACAGTCTCTCTTCACACGCTTTGTTCGTCTGGGGGTGCCCACAGTGGACCTGGATGCCCAGGGTAGAGCCAGGCCCAGGTAGGTCAGATGGCATTCAGGGATGGTGGAACTGCATTCCCAGGGTAGAGCCAGGCCCTGGTAGGTCAGATGACATTTAGGGAGGGTAGATCTGGATGCCCAGGGTAGAGCCAGGATCAGCTAGGGTCAGAGGTCATTTAGGGTAAGGTGGATCTGGATGCCCGGGGTAATGCCAGGCCCAGGTAGGTCAGTGGTCGTTGAGGGAGGGTGAACCTGGATGCCCAGGTTAATACTTGCAGTCAACAATTGTACATTGATCATCTCTTTAGGATTTTAACAAATTTATTGTGACAAATTCCTGTGATGTCTGTATAGCATTGCCACACTGTACAACTGGAGGTACAAGAAGCTGGGCAACCTTCCCCATGTCCACCTGACGTCAGAGTTTCACATGACCAACCCTGGCTTCCAGTTCGACTTTCAGCTCGTCAACGTAGAAGACTTCAATGGTGTCGGGGAATCGGAGCCCAACCCTTACTTCTATCAGGTGGGCTAACCAGTTATTGCGTTGTGTCACTTTATGGCTGTTTTGTTTAGAAATAAACTGCTTTTTTCTTGAAGCTTGCGTTACGCAGTGTTATTTCTAGTCTTTGCCACAGACGACTGTATTTGGTTGTACACATAACACGTTATGTATTCTTTTCATACAGTGCGCCCACTAACAACACGATTATTCCAGCTCCCTATTAACTCACACAGTCACCTTTGCAAACTCTCTTAAATAGATGATCTTTTCATTCAAAACGTTATCGTTTTATGCAAATTTGACCATTTGAACAGACAGAGCATTTTTACGCAGTAAACTACCTATTCAGCAGTCGCGCTGGCCTGCGTTGCATATCTAAATAGCGCTGGATTTCGTGCGTGTGTATTACGTGTTGATGATCGCAGTTCTGTGATTGCTGATTGGCGGATCGAGTTTCGTTAAAAATAATCCCGCGCCTCTGCTCGGTGATCCCGGCGCGAACTAGTTAAGGAAAATCTTTCTAAACTCAAACTCTGAAAATTCCTTCCACCTAAACTTTTCAAATTTGTCCCTAACCCAATTCTACCTCTAGACCCCTTTACTGGAGACCCAAAATGTTATGGGGACATGAAAATGTCACCACAGTTCAGTCAGATTTTATTTAAACAAAAGAAAGTGTCCCCGTAACTCGGTGTATGCCTACCCATGACTCAACTGCGCATGTGTAATAGGCAGGGACGCCGAGTCGCATCATGTATCCATACGTGTGCATTCTGCATGGAAAACTACATAGCTATTGATGCTTGTGCCATTCAGACCAATTTATTTATATACAAGGGGTGGTCACGATGCATATATTAAAAAGAAACTATTGTTAGTTGATTTTTTATATATGAAATAAGGTATTATACAAAATAGGAGTTATAAGGTCATGATTATATAACACCTAGTGGAACGATGTATTTTGGTCAGGTAGATTTTCTGTTTGATTAATTTTTACGATATAAAGGTTGACCAACCCCCTATATTATAATAGAACAGGCCAAATTGTAAGGTCTATATGCGAAGGTATAGCTGGCAGTCAGTGCGCACCGTTCGGAAAAGTCGTTTCTTTCATTTGCAGCGTATGCACGACAGTCGCAGTTTTGCATATATAATGAGCTTGGAGGGCACATTTTCAAAAAATCATATCGTGAAAACCCAGCCATGTAAAAATATAAAAACGTAATAGTATGAACGAGGAATGCTTAATTGTAATAACAAACGTCATGGATGAATTTTTAATTGTTCAGAAATAAGAAATTTCGGACTATAAAAATGAACATCGTTGTACAAAAATAATGGTCTCCGAAAAAGTCCCTTTTGTAGCATTTAACGAAATCGTGCAGACAAACCTTAATCATGTGTGTTTAGGTACATTATTCATCTACTCAACCGCTACTGTTGTTGTTTCTGAATCCACTCGAAACAGTCGGGGGCACCCTTAGTATCCGTCGCCGTCAGCGCGAACATTCTCGGTAAAAAAATCCGCCATTACTCGTTGTTCTAATGTGAGCCCGAACGTGATTGGTCAGAACGTGCATCAAGCGTGCCAACTGACTAATCAGCTTCTACGTAACAAAACGCAAGGCACCCATTTTTGGCACGATTCCTTGCTCGTGTGATGCATTCACGGTGGCTTGTGTTGACAACAAAGCGGTGCCTGACTATTATTCGTTAGTATGGTTTTTGGCAGGGTTTAACTGGCAAAAAACGCAACAGTTAATTGCTAGTTTAGGGATAGATAATGATGGCCTTCTAATCCAATGCTATGAATACAATATTTGACAGTTTTAAAATGAAATCTGTCTTTGTTTGTTTTGTTCCTGAACTCATATATATTTTTTGTTTTTGTTTTATAATACTTAATCTTTTAAGCATTTTTTTGTGAGTTTTGACCCTGCCCACCCCGAATCTATTTACTGTGAAATCTCACTTAAAAGCTGGGAATTGCAGTGAGCTCCAAATAAAATATATTAAATATACAAGGAAGAATAAAAACACAAGAATAAACCAAATGACATTGTTCTTTTCTTTTTCTTTTGTAAATAGTACAAAACATTTATTTTAAAGTTTTTCTCAGCTGCATACATACATGACATTTAAAAGTATAACAAAATAATGATATTGCATTTCTGTGCACATGAGATGATCGAGTAATGTGCTACATACAACACTTGGCGGACATAGGCTATTGCTTTAAATGAAAAAAATCATAAAACGTTTCAAGTAAAATGAAAACAAAATAAGTGTTGCAGAGTGAACAAAAATACCTGAGTGATCACAAATACATACAAATAAATAAACACTGGGGCAAGTGCCTTGATACAAATAAAATAACCTGTAAATATAATTTTAAATTTTTGGTTCGTTAACAAAAAATACTTGAGTGATCATTGTATACACAAAAATGAACACCGTGGTACAAATGCCTTGGTACAAATAAAATTAACACACACCTTTTCGTTAAGTTTACAAAAATACAAGACTGATCAAAAATAACCCAGTATTATGAATGGGAACACAAAATAAACTAATTGTTAAAATTGGAACTCATTTTTTTTTTTTTTTCACAACATTGTGACAACAGATATTTCATACATTTAAAGTTAACTAAACAAAAATATTCTTAGGTTTTTGCATTGTCATGATGTCAGAAGACTAGTCCTAGTCTTAATTAAGCAACAATTCACAAACAAGTATCAACAGTATCAGTAAAACACCCAAGCATGACCTGAATGAAGACAAGGAAGTCATCAATGTACCCACAGTGCAAAGAAAGACCCATAATGAATCCATGTTCCATCCACAATTAAAACCACCATGTTTTGTAATATAGTTCATGTTGCTTTTCTAAACTTAAAAGTACCGTTTTTAATATTTTCCATGACAAAATTTCATAATTTTTTATGACAATTTGTCACAAAGATCATCAACAAACATGACAAAATAAATGGCGTCGTAAGAACAAGTAAAAACACAAGGCCTTTCCCCCGACATTTGATGATGAAGTCACGTAAGCTAAAACGATACGGCACAAATAATGATTTTTGCAAAATTTTTGGCACTGAAAAAAACATCGACGGCTAAACCTGCAGAAGTATATGTGGTACCAATCGAAAGAACGATCCTTCGTCTATCAGAATATCGACTCCGTTTGTCTCAATCGTGCTCGAAACAGTTGGGGGCACCCTAAGTGTAAAGCTTATCAACGAAAAGTGTAAAACTTAAACCACATTTCAGACGAAGATTCACGTGTAATTGGTCTCTAAAATCTGGTAAAAATGGGTTTATTTTACAAGGAAAATGTTCAAGAAACTTACCACTCCATGCTTGACCCAACACTGCCCTCTTGCTGGGACCTCTAGCCAATGTTTCACATCGTCTCCGAGCGCTCGCGCATTCACGCGAAATCTCGAAGGGTCCGAGAGCGCCGCGCGGCTGCAAATGAAACTAGTGAAATATGCTAATTATCTCGCACTGTGCTCACGGACTGCTGGGTGGTATGGCGGTTGACAATTAATTTTAACTTTCCCAAAGGCAAATGGCCTTCCATTATTTAAACAGGGCTATCTTTAGTTTTTCAATTGATAATTGATTTCCGATGTGATGCAATGGCTGTTTTCCAAATCCCATCTTCATCTCCGTCTGTGGCTTTATTCATGCAGTTTGGCACTGGTGATGGAGACAAAGCCTAAGCTGGGGTTTGGAAAACGGCCAGTGTGAACAGCCGTGGTAACGGGACCACAGAATGCAAGCTGTTTTGATGCATTCTGAGTCGCAAGCCACCAACAGCAATGTTCACTTGTTCACATCTAAAGATTCCTCATTAGACCTCATTGTTGGCTCAATTAACTGTTTTTCTCCCATTTTTGCTCATAATAATTGTCGTAGAACCTGGCTGAAGCAGAGTATGTGGTGGCGGTCTTCATGTACATGAGGCTTCTGGGATATCCAGCTGAGAAAATCAGCATTCTGACGACCTACAATGGGCAGAAGCACCTGATTCGTGATGTCATCAACCAGCGATGTGCCAGCAATCCTCTGATTGGCCAGCCAAGCAAGGTAGTCAACATGGGTGTACAAAAATGAAGAATGCCGTACATTGCTTATCGCTTCCAAAATTGGCAAGAATGAAATGTGTTTTAACCAGTTCGCGCCGAATGACGTATATACACACAAAGTTTTCCCCAGATTCAAAATGGATGACGCATAAACCTGTCACGAGCAAGGCCGGAAATGTCTGTCAGCAGTGAGCAAGGCCGGAAATGCATGGGTGTGAACAAATCTCGCGCCTCGGCTCGGTAAAGTTAAAATTATACTGGCGCAAACTGGTTAAAACCTGTGTCGAAGTGAACAAATTGAATGATTTTCTAATGGAACTTTTTTTTGTTTTCAGGTGACTACAGTGGATAGGTTCCAGGGCCAACAGAACGATTACATCCTCCTGTCATTGGTCAGAACTAGAGTGGTTGGCCATATCAGGTACGACGGGTCATTAAGATTGCATTATCACTCGATGAGAACCAGGCTAATAAAATATAGGCAAGCTGGTATAATAGGTGGCTGGTGACATAGGTGGCAAGTCTCTCACCAATGTGGCCTTGGTTCGATTCCCGGCTCTGACCGTATTCAAGTAGAGTTGTTCAGTGAATTGCTCCTGTGCCACAAGGTTTTTTCTATGGGTCATCCAGTTTTTTAAAGATCTTTGGCCATGCTGATCCGTGGTAAGATATGGGTCGTATGGCCGGCAGCCAGAGGCGCCTTTATGTGCCGTCGACTTAACCACGTTGTAGCTGCGTCCTTCGCAATTCAGCAACCCATTTGCGAGTAAGGATGATTAGCCTCTCAAGATATAATAACAGTCAAGTCTTTGAAAATGCCATTTTGCAGTACAGTGGGCCAACATTTTATTTTTTATTTTCTCCTATTTTGTTCGTTCTATAAAACATGTAGAAGCTTTTTCAACCCGTTTTTTTTTTTTTTTTTTTTTTTTACAACTGTGACCTCTTTCAACGAAACCCAAACAAAGTCGCACAATGTGTTTAATGACAATGTACTCTTGAATTCATTTGGGGTGGATTTTACCATTTTTATTTTTTTCTAAATCACAAACTATTCATCTACAATATTTCCAAATTTGAACATAATCCGTCACTCGGAAGCATTTTTTTTTTTCAATTTTTCTTTCTCAACTCCAAAGTTGTTCATCGTATAATTAGATAGGGTAGAGGTACATGATTTTAAAGCCGAGAACCTAGAGAATTTCAAAAAGCAAAATCTAAAAAACTAAAATTGTCAACTTTGTCCGGGTTTCGTTGGAGCAGATCACTTATTATAGAAAGCTATTATTCTTAAAAAAAATTGCCTCTGTTCTCATGTTTTTTATGGGCATTTGTGATTTACCCAGGGATGTTCGTCGACTGGTGGTAGCCATGTCGCGAGCTCGTCTTGGCTTGTATGTGTTTGCCAGGGTGTCACTGTTCCAGAACTGCTACGAGCTCTCGCCGACGTTCAACTTGGTGAGCAAGCAAAACTAGGGCTGAGTGCGAAACCGGCTTTCAAAGCTACGGCTACATCTATTGTCCGCCTGCTTACGCATCTTGGTAATAAATGAAAACCTAGACAATAGCCAAAAGAGAATTGCCAAGATATTTGGACGCAGCTTTAGTTTGCAAAACAGCCCCCCAAAATAAATCATGTTCCTCTATTTCAGTTTGCATGTCTGCTATTTTGTTTAAAACTGGCTCATGGGCCGAGACGGGTTCAGCTGCGGTATTAGCGATGTTCAGGCCCATGATCCGGTTTTAAACCTACCGGCCAACCACATTTTTTTTCCCACTCATAAATACCTTTTGGTCGACAAGTTTTTTTCAACAATTTTACCTCGTGTTTTGAGGAACATCCATCCATACCTATTTTATGATATGTGCCTCATCACAAACATGCCATTATGGAGATTGACGCTCGCGTTCCACATGCTTGATGTGGTGTGATGTGTGTTGCTGAGTGATTTAGGACTATTAATATACGGACTCATTGGTAGTATTGCACATGCCGTGGGAGGTTTCAACCAATGAAAGAGTCATGGATCAGACTTCATAGTCCAACTTTAATGTGACACTGGAAAAGCGTTTAAAACTGGCTGGACCACATTTTATCGGTCGTTTAAACATACCAATGTGTCGGGCTCTTGACCAATAGGAATGACTAAACTGTCTCAGGAATTTATGAATAACTTGTTTTCTGCAGACTTTATAAAAGACAATTGAAACTTGAGGATATCTCATGAAACAAAACACCCCAAGGAGGTCTAAGACATGCCAACTGAGCTCTTAGCGGATTTGTGAAGAAGTCATAACTTAGATTAACGATTAATTTAGTTTTTCTCTCTCTGCGATACAGTTGCTTGAACGATCGTTGAAGCTTCACCTGTATGTATCACGGGGTGAAACATATCCATCAACAAAAAAGGTAAGTGTATATAATGTACTCTGTTTACAAATTAACCCTGATACAACAGTGTTGTAGTTTTGAGTCCTTTCCGAGTACTTTCTGAGTAATTTGTTTACTACCAAATATTGAGCTGTTTGTTGTGAACAAAGTGAGACATCATCATCATCATCATGACAAACATTGACAAATGAATAATAATAATAATAATAATATATCATAGCGCCCAATCCATAGAAAAACAATGCTCCAAGGCACTTACAGATAAAAGGTTAAATCTATTAAAAAAAAACTTTAAAATATTACAAACATTATAGAAATACATTATTAAAACAGTTTTACATACATAACCCAGAAAAAAATAGCCTAGATAGTAAAAAGTAAATATTATTTTAAGAAAATTTTAAACAAATAAAAAATGCAAATATTACCATCTTAACCACAAAATATCATTTGAATATCAAATATAATTAAAAGAAAATCATTTACATTGACTCGGGCAGTTATTTGTAAAATCATAAAAACGCGTTTTGAATCAAAATTTGTTAACCAGTTCGCGCCGGGATTATTTTAACATCGCCGAGCCGAGGGGCGGGATTATTTTTAACGAAACTCGATCCGAAGCGGGTTCAGGCTGATAATGCCGGAAAGCACACCCACGCATTTCCGGCCTTGCTCGCTGCTGGCATACATTTCCGAACTTGAACTTGGCGTGTTTATGCGTCATCCGTTTTGAATTTGGGAAAATATTTGCGTTTATATACTTCATCCGGCGAGAACTGGTTAAGCCCAGATTAAAAAACATCAATACTTAAAAACGAGTCAAGTTGGTACCACAACCTAGGAGTGATGGCAGAGAAAGCTCTGTCCCCAAATGTGCATAATCTTTAGATTATGCACATTTGGGGACGCGGCTTTCAGTGTTTTTCAAAGTTTTGGAACAGAAAGTACTTAGAAAGTACTCGGTCGAGTAATTATCAAATGTTTTTGTCTTATTAGCTTTATTTATATAATTTTTTTTGTCTTAAAAGATGTATTCATTCAAGATTCTGATCATCCAAATTTTTTAATTGAGAAAGTATTTACTGTCCAGTGTCTGTATTATGCAGCTTTATCCATACCAAACCCTCGTAACTTGTATCTGGTAGTTTAGCTGGTACTCGGAAAGTACTAGACTACAACTCTGCCTAACAATCCCCATCCAGTCAAATTCTAGTATACCCAGCAACATATGGCACCTAGTGACTCCCCCAATTAATCCCCCATACCTATACACTCTCTATACTATTGTTGCCTCACGCTCGGTTCAGACAGGCGTTCCACAGTCGCGCCAAACCAAATTGTAATCAAGTCGCTCCTGAGTCGCTCTAACAACCCCAGCAGTCGTCGTCTAGCGCGCCTTGTCGCCCTTATTCGGTTCAGATGTCGGACTCAATTCACTCATTTGGTTCGGCGCGACTGTGGAACGCCTGCCTGGATCGCGGGCGTAATGCACCCCCCTCCCCCTAAAAATCTCAAAAGAAAAAAACAACATCCCGCAATCACAATGAAGACCAGAAAGGAGGGGGGGGGGGGGGGGGGGGGGGGGTTCTCTCCGTCCCAAATATTGCTTCATATGAACTCTAACACCAGGAATGACTAAATTGTCTTAGGTACTTATGAATACCAGATACCTTTCATGAAGCTTGGTACTCTCAAACTCTTTCCCCGATCAGGTTGAGGAACCTCGTTACGAGATGCCTCTAGTCATCGAGGACATGCCACACATGGCTCAGTTTGTTTACGACTTCTACCAGGACAAGATACGGATGCTGCAGGCATCGCAAGGGGTAAGTAACCTCTAGATTGAATATTCAAAGCTAAAAGACTTGAATGGTTTTAATGTGGAAGTGTGTTAAGGTAAAGACACAAATAACAATACAATCATCTTAGTTATTCACAGACCCTAACAATTAAACAAAAATTACAAAACTGAATTACAAATCAGTGCGGAACGGTTGTCTAAGGGGCGTGTGGATATGTGCCAGCTAGCATTAGGCCAATTATGCCAAGTTTGACCCGGTTCAGCAAGGTTTGGACCTTTCCTCATAACTCTTTAACTCTTACCCCCATTCCCCCATCCCTGGCAAAATTATACCCATTTTTGTATTAGTGGTGTCACAAAGTGCAAACAGATATTTCCTGTAAAAACTTTAGCCATTTACCAGGCACAACATGCATTAGACTTAATGTTAAATTGTCCTCAACAGCCAGAATTTGAAGGTAGTATACACCATTGGTAATTGTTTGATTTATCATGAATGGGTGGATTTGGGAGAGTTGTATTTTATAGTAAATATCGTTTAACTGACCTGTCTGAAGTTTTACAATCAAGGATGTTGAGAAATGCTAGAAAAACAGTGTTCGTTTTCAACCATTGTCGGGCAGTGGTGCTTGTTTTTTTCACGATCTGTTTTTTTTTTTTTTTTTTTTTTTCAATTAATTTTTTGGGAACAATTACAGGATATCTAGCGCAATAATTTTGCTGGATGCCTAAAATCATTATTTACTTTCAATCAAGTAAGATATTTCTTAATAATTCGGCACTAAAATTGTCAATATCTGCAAATGGTGTATCCTACTTTTAAATGTTATGAAATGACCAACAAAGTGTATCTTGGAATACAAAATGTATCATTCACATGACTTATTTTTGTTGTAACTCCATTTCAAGCAAGAGTATAGTGGTATTTGAAGAATGATGATAATGGTACAACCTCTTTCATTTCATTTCATTTATTAGTTCTTGGGTAAAAAGACATACATGTAAAGACACAAATAACAATACAATCATCTTAGTTATTCACAGACCCTAACAATTAAACAAAAACAATATTGAAACACACCTGAAGAAAAGCCAACAGTGAACTTAATCACTATCTAGTTGCTCTCCTGAAATGCTATCAAGTAAAATAAAAACAATAAAAATACAACTGACATTCCTATGATACAAACAATTGATAGGTAGAATACAAAACTTAAACGATTAAAACTTAACAAAAACCAAAAAAAACAACAGAATATGCATCCTCACAAACAGCATTTTATGTAATTGATAGTTTTAGAAAACCTAAAAACGTTACAAATATAAATTACAATTTGTATCATGTGAACACAGGATCAATAATTATTGTCTAAGCAAGTTTGTAAATGATGATAACCCAAAAACAACCATGTCTTGGACAGATGTCGGCAACGCCTCCATAATCTGGGAAATCTATGAAAAAGAGAGTGATGAGCAGCATTACACCTGGCTCTTTGGTGATTAAACTTCATAACATCAGCTTGTCTAGCATTAACAACACTGTACCCAAGACAAACCCTGTGAAAAAAAGTTCCAGAATGAAAATCCTAATAGCAAAGATCCCATTCATTCCATTCAACCAAACAAATCATGTTTTCTATAACTGAAAACCAATGTATGGGTATATGGGTCATTTCAGAGATTGAGATACAAAGTGTGACATTTGAATATGTATGTTCCTGGTGTTTGTCTTGGATGTTGGACAGAGTTGGGCAAGTAGAAACAGAGAATGCTAATTATGTGAAGAATGCTTAGGCCAAGTACACAAAATTACATGTTGATCGTCCCCGCCCGCTCTGATTTTGGACGCCGCACCGTGTTTTTTTGTTATTTGTTATTTTAAAATAAAAATAAAAAATGAAATCAAACAAACAAATATCGGAGCCCTACTTCTCAAACCTATTTTCAAGCGTATCCTTCATTTTTTATTGAGCAATTTCATCATGTTTCTTGCATGTTATTAGGCCTACTATTTCCACAACGCAATTGTGAGAAAATCCTCATTGCGACTATCTTGTAAATCGGATGGCCGTTTTATCCCACATTTATGCAACTAGACTCCATTAAAATAACTTTGGAGCAAAAGCAAAATAAGAACTCTTGAAAAGAATAACAATATGTAGCAAAATAGACACAGAAACACACAATGCAATCACTGCATAATTTTATTATGCACTACATACACATTCGCATGACTTTTGTATGTGTATATATGCACACAAGAGACCACAGCTCTATTTGTGTCACTTGCTATTCACTTGTCATTCAAGCTGTAAAATACTGTTTGTGATATTGGCAACTTGCTTGACAAGTGAACAGCATGATATAAAATCATTTGTTGATCTACATTGCACCTTAATAACTTAAACGGCACTATAAAACCATCTTCAAATATGTTACGACAGCTATCTTAGACATGGCGGCCATCTTTGAAAAAAATTAAAAAATAAAAAATAATAAGGGCCTCCCTCACCAACTTTTTAAAAAGTCCGGACGATCAACATGTTATTTTTGTTACTTGGCCTTATCTGAAACTATTTTTAAACTCGAATAAAATAGAGTTTTTAGACTAGAATAAAATATATGTGCCAAAAGGGCTTCCCTCAACTTTTGCTATTAAAAATTAAGTTAAAATCATGTTTACATAGATTAGTTTATCAGGGGCATGTTTTCGCAACCGTGACCAGAAACATGTTTGTGACGTCAAATTGATATTACAAGAAACATGTTTACACATGCGCGCAAAAAACGTTGAACCGAAAACAGTGTCAAAAAGTTGCAGCCAGTCCCGGCTTAATTTTGGATAATACCTTGTGGGCTTGTAAGTTGTGTGACATTAAAATAAGTACAAACTTACAATATATGTATTAAAAATTAGCATTATAAACTAGTTCCCCCCCAACACTGTTTTGTTAAATGACGTGTATAAATACACGCCATTTAAAGGTCTATGCAGACCTTTCTGGAAGACGTGCTGTTCAATAGTTTAAAATGTGCTTTAGTGTGTAACATCTCAAGGGGTGATAAAATAGTATAAAATGACATTAATTGGTGTTAATCAGCAAAAATGTAATGAGCCCCCTCTAGTTAACCTGTCCAAACACTGACAAATGGTGGCGCTGTTCATGACGTAAATTTAGGATCCCGGAAAAAAGTACATGTACATCAACATATGCACACTTACAGTAAGTGCATGTACAAACTGCACGTGTACGCTGTCCTCATGTCATCAAGCGCCTCTCTCCTTGCGTGTATACCCACGGCGTGTGAAAACGTGGAGGCGAATCATCTCTTCATTTCTTGGCAGGTGTTTTGCCTTTTTGAGTACCCAGGAACATTGTTGGCACAGCAATTGATTTTAACAGTCTTTTGGTGTTCATGCCAAACGACCTGTACATTTCCAATTTTGCCTCAAAATACATGTAGGTTGGCTCGAAGTGGTCGCTGCATATACATTGAGCTCGGTGTCAGACCTGGCCACTTTGATCTGGTCGTCCGGACCGCGCCGATACATCGGGTCAGTTGGGAATGTGTGCATCATTATGATTAATGAACTAATCGATGATTGAACTGACTGCAGTGGAATGAATGATTCTGCATCGATTGTGCCTGTGCGAAGCAGCACGGCCGCTGTATCTCAGCTACTGGCCTGCCAATGAGTTCCCAAACGTACATCACGATTATGCAAATGTTATATGCTAATGAGGTACGGTATGGGGTCATTTCCCAAAAACACTTTTTTCTCATATTTATTAATCCAATTAATAACTTTTACATTCTGGAAATCACTCATTTAAATAAAACCTTTCATTTAAGGTATTAAAAAACACATTACATAGACCCTTTAACAAAACAATTTACATTTCCGCCATCTGGAAATGCACCGTTACTGACCTGTGGACTTGGTTCGGTTTTGGTCTGGTCAGTGACGTCACTCCAGAAAAATGAAGTTGCAAAAACACTCGACCAATGACCAACGCCGAAACATGTCACTGGTCACGGTCAGGAAAACATGCCCTAATAGCATAAACAGGTGACAGATTCCGACTATAAATGCTCAGGGATTACATAAGTAAGTTATTTTGTTTATCTAATAATATTCTATAATTGCCTCTAAATTTGACGTGTGATATGAAGCAATTGGTTGTTTATATTAAAAATCATGACAGTAAGTCAAAAAATCCATAGCAAGAAATCTAGTGATTTTATCGCTGCACTGGATTGGTCAGATTGTGTGTCCATATCCACCTGTATGTAGCTATATCGTTACACTCTGGGTTGCTGCAGGCTTTCAGAGACTTGATCTTAACGATGCCATCCAGGAACCTTGATTATGCAGCGGCTGTAAGCCCTCTAACAATTTCTTCCAAGTTGGTTGGTGAGGAGGTCTCGGTAGCCTGTGCCATTCCTAGAGCCACTTTGTCTCCGAGAAGTAAGATCAACTGATTTGAATCTGATGAGTGCCAAGCCTTTGTCGAAACCCGTGTGTAAGCATACCAGTTCAGAGTGCTGCTGTCCCATTTCAATTCCCTGGAAAAATTTTGTCGGCAATCTTTCGTGCAAAGGTGTCCAGGTTGTCAGTCACAGATGTGTCGACATCCGGCACAACACCGAGTGTCACGACAGCGGAGTAGCTGACGCATCTCGCCCCGGGGCATCTTGGATCCAAGTTGAGGCAAGCAACCCTCAGTAACTTCCAGGAACCCCTTGATGGTTTGGTACATCTCTGAGACGAAAGCCCCCTTGATAGTCCAGAATACCCTCCACCAGTCGAGAGCTCCAAGGGAGCAAATGGACGGTGCTCCCGGGGCAGGGGACAGGTAACACCCGGTGTGGGATGCAAATGCTGCTGCCTGTATCTCCTGACAGCTTAGAGATTCCCAAGGACGAAGGATGTATACCAGCTTCAATTGCAGACACCTGCGGACAGCGTCTATCCACTCTTTGGCCCGACTGCTAAACGTGTGGTAGGTCTTGACAAAGGCCTCGCAAAAGTGCCCTCCGAACGACAGGGCATAGTCGTATTTTGAGTCGCCGCATGGTTGCTTCGCATTCAGGCATTCACGGTACCAGCTGCATGTCTTCCCGGGTGGGTTGAAACACCAGCTGGGAAGAGATGAGTGGGGAGGAAACGTCGCTTGCTTGGAAGTGGAACAGGTACTCCCAGCAGAGGGGTATTCGACTGAGCAGGGCTGCCAGCAGTATGCTTCCCTGTTGGGGCATCGGTCGGACCCGCCTGTTAGTATCTGCAGGCTCTCATCATTCATACACACGTACCCTTGGTAATTTGCAGCTGATGAAGACTGGTTATTAGAACATAAGAATCCATCAGCAGGCCTTCTGAACGGATCACAGCCATTGCCCTTACACCTTGCAAAAACACAGCACAAGATGGTCGTGAGAAATACAGACCACATTTTTCTTTCCAAACTGAGTACTACTACTGTATCATGTACTGTAGTACTTTGTACTACTAGCCATACAAATAGAGTTGTCTATTTGGTTAAACTTGTTCAAGCTCCAAAGTCCTCCAGATATGGTGAGCGATTAAACAAATTCTATTACAGAAAATAATCACCTTCGTACCTATAATAGTACAGTGGCGCTTGCGCACGCAATACCACTAAATGAAAATAACAAAGCTCATAACAAAGCCAAAGCCCAAGGTTAAGCTCCATGACTGCACGGGTGCACGGCCCGCGTAGTTTTTTTCCTAGCATGGTAAAGGTAAATGGGCGTTTTTACACCCTTTACAATTACGTCATGGTTATTCAGTAGTTTCAACCATGGTTTTCAACAATAACGCTAAAATATATTGTTATTGCTCAGTCAACTAGTTACACGTTGCCCAAAGGTACATTAATGCACTTTGAAAAACAGCTTCTTTCGCCCTCTCAGTCTCACCATGGAGGGATAAGGTCTCACAGTAACCAACTAGTACTAGTACCGTATAATGGGTTTGGTTATCGATCTTACCACTGGGGTTCGAGTTGCTTGCTGAAGATAGTCATATTTCATGGACATTTTTTTAACTACAAATTTTTTGTGGGGATGAGTTTAATTTATAGGGAAAGCAAGCTAAGTTCTGATAATCCAAGTATCTTCCATTCAGTGTAGTCTAGATACGCACCACCATTTTTTTCTCCGGGCTTCGAAAATTACATCGGTATATTATATAGTGTCATCGGAGGTTACTTCCATTAAACATCATGGGGGTGGGGGAACGAGTAAGTGAGTACGGGGTTTGTTCCTTCATGGTTTAGGGGGAGAAAGTTGAGACAGAGAGAGTATTTTGGGGTAAATTAAGCATAGAGTCAGCGATCGGACTTTACTCCAGTATTCGTGGCTTGGGATAATGTTTTTTAGAAGAACAGTAAAGTCCATTTCCCTCCATTATCAGACTAACTCATGTGGGTGCACTACGCCAAAAACGTGCCCGTAGGAAAAAGACGCAAAATCAGACAGAAACAGCGCTGCTTTGTGGTAGGGTGGCAATGTATTTGTTTACTGGAAATTAAAGATTAGGACCCGTAGGGCAATTTTCTGTTCCATTTTACTAGAGTTGACCTACTAAAAAAAAAAGGGGAACAAAGAATCCTTGAAGGACAGTTTCTTTTTCCAAATTCGGTCCTGGATCGTTTGAGTAAGCGCTAGGTAATGGGGTTAGGGTTATCACTACAGGAATAAAGGGAAACATTGTTTGTACATGTATGTCTGCATGTGCCATTTTGGTTAAAGTTTCGAAAAAGTGGTCTTACATGCAAAGTGAAATTTAAATTCCGATCAAACTTGGGTCATAGATGTAGTGTAACCTTCATATCGTGGTTGTGTCAAAGGTCAACCACTGAGGTCACAGATCATTTAACATCAAGTTTCACAAAAAGGCTGGAATTGTGAAATTTGTCTCATTTGAAAACTTGCGGTCATATTGTAATCAAACTTGGGTCATGAATACATTTTTGTAAACTTGCAATGGTTGTGTCAAAGGTCATTTCATGTTCAGTTGTAAACAAATATATTGTAAAATTAATTGGTCTCATTTGAAAACGAAGTATTTTGCAATCAAATTTGCGTCATTCATGCAATGCTGTTGTCCTCTATGGCCTTCACACCTCTAACTGTCATAACTTTTCACCACATTTTCCTTCCACATTGCTATTGTCACCTACTATTTAAAGGTAGGATACACCATTTGCAGATATCGAAAATATTTACTACCGAATTATTAAGAAATATCTTACTCATCTGAAAGTAAATAATGATTCTAGGCATCCAGCAAAATGACTGCGCTAGATATCCTGTAATAATTCTAAAAAAAATTAAAAAAAATTAAAGAAAAATTTGTAATCGCCGGACGGCGATCGCGAAAAAAACACAAATAACATAAGAATAACTGCTCGACACCAGTTGAAAACAAACGCCGTTTTTCTCGGCATTCATGATTGTAAAACTTTGGACAGGTCAGTTAAACGATATTTACTATAAAATAGAACCCCCTAAATCTACCCATTCATGATAATTCAAGCAATTACCAATGGTGTATCCTACCTTTAAATGTTTTACGCATACTCATCAGTTCTTGCTTTTGATAACTATCATTTCACTTCCTTCCTATATTTGGTCATTCAACCCTTACCAATCGGTGAATCCCCCTGCATTCTTAATGGGATAATAACAGAAACAAGCGAGATGTGTTAACAGAACACCTTGTTTGGTGTCCCGGTTACGCCTGACCTATTTAATTTTCCACATTTTTCATGGAAGTGTCGATGAAATGGACTCGAACCTTTTTTTTATTTAGGTTTTTAAGTTAAATTGCATTATGCATTCGCTCTTGGAGATAGAAGGCATAAAAACGAACCCTTATTTATGGACAGATCCATATGTTTACGAAAATATGTAATTTTATTTAGGTGAAGGCCAGATTTACATTGTATTTTGGAAGGTCTTCGATTAATTTTGTTTATTAATTTGTTTATTAAGTGCGTATAATTTGTACTAAAACAAAATGAAAAAATGAAATCTCTGAATCTTGTCAGAGTATTTCATAAAGGAGTCTTCATAAATTTGCAATTTTTACTTGAACTTGGTTTTATTGAAATCGCCTTTGGGGCTCTGAAAATGTCATCGGATTTGTTGGGTCAATCTCAAAACTCAAAAGGGACCCTTATTTTACAGAGGATGTTTGTTTTTCCTTGTAGTACCAGAGACAGATGCAAGCGAAGCTGGCTAAACCCCCCGTGTCTCGCGAGCCACGCCCGGCCAAGCCAGTGGATCGGGAACAGCCAGAGCCTCCCGGAATGCTTAAGGACAGACAGGCAGCTGGAGAGGTATCTGAGCCCAAAGAGGAAGAGTCGATGCAAGAGGGAAGCAGCGATGAAGCGACCGATGAGAAAGTGAAAGAGGGGCCTCAAGAGCGCAGAGAAGATCAGAAGACGGCTGGAGAGGCATCTGACCCCAAAGAGGAGGAGTCGATGGCGGAGGGGAGCAACGACAAAGCGACCAATGAGAAAGTGGGGGAGGCGCCTCAAGATGGCAGGGAGGATCAGAATATGGCTGGAGAGGCATCTGAGCCCAAAGAGGAGGAGTCGATGGCGGAGGGGAGCAATGACGAAGTAACCAATGAGAAAGTGGAGGAGGGGCCTGGAGATGGCGGGGAGGATCAGAAGATGGCTAGAGAGGCATCGGAGCTCAAAGGGGAGGAGTCAGTGGAGGAGGGAAGCAATGACGAGAAAGTGGAGGAAGGGCCTCAAGATGGCAAGACGGAAGATGTAAAGATGCAGGAGTAGAATAGCTAGTGTCTTGGAAAGAGAGAGAACTGATTTGAATAATTAACCCTAACCTTGAAACCTTCCCAAATCCATCAAAATCCACCCCAAATTTTGTTGGATTTGAGGTGACTTGGTCCGGCAGGCCTGGTTTGACAAAAATGTTGATGACTTATGATGGACTTGGGCCTTAAACATTGCTAGGGGTATCTGGTTGATTTATTGTTAAACAACGCGACGTTGAAATATCATGTTTGAAAGGATTTATTCTACAAAATAACACCGTTAACGCATCGACTGCAGTCCTAATTTAAATGTGCCAATATATGACACATTTAAATTAGACAATTCCAGGGGTTACTTAGGTCGCGCAAAGGCATGATGAGACAATATGGGTTAAAAGTCCATTTGGTGGCATCTCATTCAAAGTCCTGTTTCGTGTTCCTTACACATGGATTGAGCTTTTTATTGACAGCAGTGAAAATCCTAATTAAAATCAGCCCCAATATCTCGGTTCTATTCTTCAATTGTTGTAAAGCCAGAAACTTCCATTTTGCAAGACAAAGGGTCAAAGCCAACAATTTAAAAAGGCAGTCGATTTTCTGTTTTCATGTAAACCTTAATCTGTAACTCCTGAGCTAATTTTCTCTATTTTTGTGGTTAATGCAAACGCCTCTAAAACCTTTCTTTCCTGTTTGTAAGTGTTGACTGTGACACAACTGCGAGGTTTGTAAATCCTATTTTCTCAAGATACCAGTTTTACCACTTGGAATAAGTTCCATATTTCCGTTACTGAGCTCAGTGCCCCTTAATGTTGGATACCATTGGGAAGCTCTTGTTCTGCAGAATCCAGAAATATAAATATCTCAATTCTTCTAAAGTCTGACTTTTAGCTCATTTTGTGATAACAACAGGGGCCAATTTCATAGAGCTGCTAAGCAAACAAATTTGCTTAGCACAAAAAAGTCTTGCTCATTAAAAACAGGTTACCAGCCAAAATGATACGTGTTTTTCATGCTAAGCACAAAAAAGGCTGATTATCAATCCAGAACAATAAAGATCAGGTGAAAATTTGGTCTGTAACCTTGTTTTTGCCAAGGACAAATTGTCATGCTAAGCAAATTGTTGTGCTTAGCAGCTCTATGAAATTGGCCCCTGGCTACGTATCAAAGACTTTTGCAGTCTTTGTTACCAAGTTGTGTTTGGCTCCAGAGAAGTCACAGCGAGCAGATAGAGATAAACACTGTCAAAATATGAAGTGTAAAGTGTTATCTAGGTGGAATCGAAGTTGAGGTCTACATTTTTGTCCAGCGTACGTCGGCGCTATATGTGACCATTTAATAAAATTCTATCTTGTTTTTAAACAAGATGGTGTTTTGTTTTGTAAGTAGTGAATGGAACTTGTTGGTTATTTTGTCTTTTATTTGTGGTCCATTCTAACATTGACTCGTAATTGCCACAAATAAAGCTGTCTTCATGCCATCTGGCCAAAGTCAAAGGAAAACAAAAGGTAGAGGTTCCTGCATAGTTTTTACTTATAGTCTTTTGACTGTATTTGATATTGCGCGTCGCGTATTCTTTTCACACCAGTGGGCCCGCTAAAGACACGGCTAGTCCAGCTTCCTAACTCGCACAGTCGTCTCTGAAAACTTGCTTTAATGGGTCGTGACCTTTTTATGCAAATTCGACTATTCGAATATGCATATCGTCTTCACATAGTCAACTACCCATTTAGCAGTTGCGCGGGCCTGCGTTGCATATCTAATTAGCGCTGCTTCACGAAGGAATTTTGTGCAGGCAAGTAAATGTAGTTTGTGTTACGCGTATGTTGATAACCGCCGTTCTGCGATCACTGGTTATCTTCCTTGGAAAGGTTACATAGGTAATAACAGTGCAAAGACCCGGTTATTACTGTGTGATAATGACCGGGTTGGGGGGATGACCGCTGGTAATAGACAGAGCCGAACCGGTCCTCGCACTGATATTCCCTTTAATAAATACCTTTTTAACGAGAAAAATTGTGAAAATGCTCCAAATGTCGTGACTTTTCTTTCGGCGATATTTCCAGCGTTTTGTGTTCATGTTCAGGGGCCATGTTTTAGCTTATGCATGGTACCCATGTGTCTTCTATATGCGTTGTTAGTGTTACCCATACTTCGGAACCAGACTAGCTGACTGCTGATGCTCACCGTGCATAGCTAGCAACGTGCTAGCGTTAACAAACGAGTCTCGACCAATCAGAAGCCATCAACTTTGATGGAAAGGAATGTATTATCCTTGGTGATTTTAATTATGATCTGATGCCTCTGGTAAGTGATACCCACTGTCGTAATTTACTATTTCATACATCTTCTAATGGTTTTAACCAGCTTATTGAGACTCCGACTCGAGTCACAAACCACAGTGCTACTATTATTGACTTAATTTTTACTACTAATTCAAATTTTTATCATGATTGTGGTGTTTTCCCTACATGTATTAGTGATCATTTTTGTATTTATGCTGTAAGAGATTTTAATGTTAATACCAAATCGTTTGGAAATTGCTTCGAATATCGTTCTTTTAAGCATCTTGACGAATAATTTCAAAGATGACTTAGGTAATGTTAATTGGGATGCTATTAATGATATTGATGATGTGGACATGGCCCTTAACACTTGGATTACTCTTTTTATGACTGTTGTGGATGATCACGTGCCACTTCGCAAAAAGAGAGTTCGTAAAAACCCTTGCCCTTGGATCACTACTGAAATAGTTGATCTGATGAAGAAACGAGATAGTATTCACAAGGCTGCTATTGAACTCAATGAGAATTGCTTATGGGTTGAATTTAAAATTCTCCGTAATAGGGTTAATCGTATGTTGAAACGGCATAAATCTGAGTATTTTTGTGGGATTATTCGTGACTCTTCTAATGACAGTAAAAAAATCTGGAACTGTCTCAAACAAATTGTTCCTGGTTCTAAGAAGACCTTACCTACAAATATTAAGGTTAATGGTGAGGACTGTACATCGTCATCTGGTATAGCCGATGCTTTTAACCAGTATTTTGTTTCATCAGTTGCTAAAATCTGTACTGATGTACCGTTTTGTGATTCTGATGACGTTGAGCCCTGTAATGACTCGGTAGCTTCTTTTGACCTTGAACCTGTTTCTGTTGAATTTGTCATTAACGAAATTAGCAAGATGAAATTAAGTAAAGCCTCTGGGGATGATGACATTAGCTGCCGCCTTCTTAAATTAGCGTGCCCTATTATTGCCCAGTCTTTGACTAATCTTATTAATCTGTTTATTGTTAAGGGTTATGTTCCATATTTATGGAAAAGTGCTAAGATTATGCCACTGCACAAATCTGGTGATTCTTCATGCCTCGGTAACTACAGACCTATTTCAGTGCTACCGATTGTAAGTAAAATCCTAGAAAGGGCTGTCCATAATCAACTCTCCCAGTTCATTTCTGATTTTAACCTTTTGCATCCTAATCAGTCAGGTTTTAGACCTTTGCACTCAACTACAACAGCTTTAGCTAAATTAGTTAACCTCTGGTCAAAAAACATCGATGACAGCAAATTATCCGGTGTTGCTTTTATTGACTTGCGAAAAGCTTTTGACACAGTCAATCACGATAATTTGTTAAAGAAATTGAGTTCGCTTGGATGTTCCAGCAATTTTGTTAAATGGTTTCAGTCCTACTTATCTGATCGTACCCAAAGAGTTTTTTAAGGGCGCAAGTTCATCTGCCTTAAATGTATGTATGGGAGTTCCCCAGGGTTCCATTTTAGGGCCGTTGCTTTTTTTCTATTTATGTAAATGACATGCCTGGCTCTGTAACCGATGGTGTAATTGATATGTATGCTGATGATACTACATTAACTATAAGTGGCATGAATGTTTATGAAATTGAAGAAAAATTGTCTATTGGTGTGAATCAAGTGATGAATTGGATTATCGCTAACCGTCTTGTTATTAATCTTGACAAGACTGCAGTTATGGTAATTGGTTCCAGGGCTAAACTGAATTGTATTGATGATTTTAATGTAACTGTTAGTGGTAATATCTTAAAACGTGTTAAGGTTACCAAGTGCCTTGGTCTGTTAATAGATGAGGAATTACGTTGGAACGAACAAGTTGAGAAGGTTACTAAATCTGTTCAGTCTAAGCTAGGCATGCTTCGAAGGGTCAAACCTTATGTTCCTACTGAATCATTGATGCTTCTTTACAATTCTTTTGTTCAACCTCATTTTGATTATTGTGCTCAGATTTGGTCAAACAGATTCCAAATGCATACTTACAAACTTGAGAAACTTCAGAAACGGGCTGCGAGAATTATCTTGAGTAAGGATTACAATACTCCGTCAACCGAATTATTTTGTGAACTCAAATGGATGCCCTTAAGACAACGTTTTGTTTACCACCGTGCTGTATTAATGTATAAATGCATGAATAATTTGGCACCAGTTTATCTGATGGATGATTTAATTCAAACTAATCAGGTTCACAATTACAACACTCGGCATGCTTCGAATTCACTGGTGGTTCCTAAGTTTAGGACTGAATGTCTAAGACTAAGCCCTTTTTCACGGGTATTTCTGTGTGGAATAACCTGGACCAGTCTGTAAAACTGGCTCCGTCACTTGACATCTTTAAATCGTCCATGAAAGTAGTCCTCCAAGAGTCTTAGTACGTTTGGAGTGCGTTGTTCTTTTCTTATGCTTTTTTGGCATTGTCTTGTGTTTTGTATTTTGATGTCTTTTATTTTTGTTCCATCCTTGTTTTGGTATTTGTATGTTTTTCATTTTACATATTTTAAAAAATGTATTTTAAAATTCATTATTTTAGCTTCATAATTATGTTGGTGGTGTTATTTTTCTTTAATCTTGTTTTTTCTTTTTTTCTTTTTTCTTGTACGTCTTTACTTCTTACGTAACCTTTTAACTTATACTTTTTAAATTGTCTTTTAAATCGTGTTTTTAGGTATTTGTACGTTTTACCTTTTACTTCACCTTTTAATTATAATGTTATTGTATACTTTTCATTGTTTATAAGTCAGGGCCCTATGGGAGACCACCTTAGGGTGAATAGGTTATACCTTGATAAATATGAGAAATAAATAAATAAATAAATAAACTCTCCTAGGTAATTGTTAAATATACACACATAACGCCTAAATAAATCCGTGCTATCTGATTGGTCACAGTGTGACCGTGCAATGGAAGTTATATTCACCGTTGAATAGAACCATTGAATACAACTTATCGTTTGCCGTGCTGGAACAAATAATTTAATGTACGTAATCAACGATCCACCATTCAGATGACGTATTTATTTATTCAGGTGATACACTATGGTGGCACGGGTGGCTTGTGCGTAAAGCGCTCGCCTCTCACCAGTGTGGCCCGAGTTCGATTCCCGGCCCTGACCATAATGTGAGTAGAGTTGTGCGTTGGTTCTCTCCTATGTCACTAGGGTTCTTCCCTTTGGAAAAACCAAGATAACCAAGAGCAGAGATAATAATGACAGTGGATACGTGCGCTGATAATTTTATAATATTTGTATAGGTTTTCCCGGCTATTTTAAAACATTAATTATTTATACAAATTCACCAACTCTCACATTTAATTTCGTCCCAGGAAAAAAATCACAGGCTTTCATCAAACCAATATTTAGTCATTTACCATTACATTTTAACATTGTGTCACTCTATTTAAACATTGAATCGAGAATATTCGCCATTACAGATCAATTTTTTCTAAGCAACGAATCTATACCTTATTTACCCAGACGTGTTATGTTTTTAATGGAGGTATTTGACAAACACAATACCAGAGTACTCCCCTGCTAAATCTTCCTCCGTTGCCATGACGCCCCCTTCGTACACCCACTCCCGTCCCGGGGACAGTGTGTTGCCAGGCCAACTGACAAATATCGGACCGCCATTCACCGAAGAGTTGGTGTGGAGCAGGTTTGCTCCCAGCGTGTGCAGTGGTTCCTTGAAGATGGACCAGGATCGCTTGAGGAAGAATTCTTTGGAGTGGGGATAGGTGCTTGTAAAAACTTTTCTGTATCCCTGATCTCTCATCAGTTGCGTGGCTCTCAGTATGCCCAGTTCACCGATACCTTTTCTTCTATTTTCACGATCGATGCATAAGCCCTCGATGTACACCGCCCCCTCTTGGTTTGTGACGGGGATGAATCGGATATGACCCACCAGGGTTTCTTTATCACGGTTGTCGTCTAGGCGCTTGATCAGTCCGTACGAGCAAGGCGCTGTGTTCAGTTCCTGCTCGGCAAGTTCCGGTAGAAGCTCTGCCTTGCCTTTCGGATACTCGGCTTTCAAGATAGAAACACAGCTAGGGATGAGGTGGCGAATGGAGTGCAGAGGCTTCCACGAGTATGAAAGCGCCATTTTCGACGTGCCGTGTGCAATTATATCTGCTATTTGTGTTGAACAAAAGCTCCGAACTCTGCAAAAGCAAGATATTGAAACTTTAATTCACTGTTCGAGTCGCTGACAGCAATTAAGGGTGTCGATTGATGATTGCACGTAGGGGACATTTCAAATGTCGCTTTTTTCCTTCTAAAGAGTGTCCCCAAAAGCAACACTTTTTCTTCTTCTGAGGACCATACTCCTTTTCAGAAATCGTTTTTCGTCCTACGCTTTGGACCTATGTCAGGCCTTGTTTGAATTTCTGGCTTTGGCTGTGACTTCGGCCGTTGCTATGCTGTTGCTAAGGGCAAACAATTACCACCCATAGCAACAGCATAGCAACGGCCAAAGTCACAGCCAAAGCCGGCAATTCGGACACGGCCTAAGTCCGTGCCCAAATTACTTGGCTGCGGCTTGAAATTACGCATGAGTTTATGAGAAGTGGCCGCAGCCGCTATACCACATACTCGTGCGTAATATCAAGCCGCAGCCAAGTAATTGTTAGTAACATAATATGTTACTAAAAATATCTGAACAAGAGCATAGACAAGTATTCCTAAAACAAAGAGTTTAGTCAGGTAGGGGCTAAAACTGTGGTTTTACAAAGGTCATAACTGTTCATTGTGTTATGTATAAGCAAAAAGACTCGGAGGAGCAGTCTCTGGAATTTGGTTTGTCTAAACACTAGAGAAGTGGTTCTCCTTAATAAATAACAATACAAAACATTTCGGCAAGTTTTGCAACCTTAATTGAACAGTCCCGCCACAATAGGCCTGGACGTTTACAAGCCAGTCTCAGCAAATGTTTTGTCGTTCACTAGTCGGGTCAACTTCGAGTCCGTTGGGTTCTGCCTAATAACACAACGACAGAACATGGCGCGAAACCCCTTTCTTAAAACAGTATTCAGTGAATTGATTGAAAAACACGTAACTTGCCCAAATAATTATACACATCGGCATTACCACTTCGCCTTAGGCCTAAAGGTAGGATACACCATTGGTAATTGCTTGAATTCTCAGGAATAGGTGGATTTTGGTGGAATAGTAAAATCGTTTAACTGTTTATAGTTTTACAATAATGAATGCCGAGAACTAGAAAAAAAGCAAGAAAAATAGCGTTCGTTTTTAACCGGCGTCGGGCAGTTGTTCTTTGTTTGTTCTTTGGTATTTTTCGCGATCGCCAGACGGCGATTGCAATTTTTTCTTATAAAAATCAATTTTCGGAACAATTATCGTTTTATTCTTTCAATATCAGCGCCTGTTCGAAATATTCAGAAACGGTTAACTGATTTAATAACGCTGCAGTAGAAACAGGCTTATACTGTGCAATATTCGTGACATATAGCGCCGAGCAAACTTCTGAACAATTGTGTTGAAAGTTCCCCCTGAAAAATGGAATCATTGGTGGGATCAGGTTTAGTGTCAATAAATGATAAAAAGTACAGCCAATAATTCCAGCCAAGGAATTTGCTCACCTACTCGAGCCACAAGGTTCTGTCAGAGGGTCGTCTGTAGTTGTGTAGGAATATAGAAAGGGCGCACTTCGATTTGGCAACACCGGTTAGGCCTTGATGGTAATATGCCACTTATAAAGTCAAATAATTTTGGAAATTAATTCGTTTAACCATAATGTTTATGGGTGGCTTAAGATGAACGTGTATAACGATGCAGATTCGGTATGTTGCCGTCACGGTACATGGCTTTAAACAAAACAGAGTAATCTATTATGGGACATTACGCAGCGAAATGAATTCCCATCTAATTACCATTAATTACCATTAATCTTCACTCTAAAAACAGATTGGTTAAAAGAACAACCAATCTAATTGGTTGACCCAATATTGGTTGTTTTTAACCAATGTGTTGGTTAAAGCGTAACCAATGCGTTGGTTGTCCCTCAACCTGTCATATTATTTGAAGGTATCAACCAATATATTGGTCATGTATAACCAATATATTGGTCATGTATAACCAATATATTGTTTGTCCTTCAATCAGTTATATTGGTTGAGCTTGTAACCAAGGTATTAACCAATTAATAACCAATATATTGGTTGTCCTTCAACTAGTCATATTGGTTGAGCTTATAACCAAGGTATTAACCAATCTATTGCCAATAGATTGGTTGGCCTTCGATCAGTCATACTGGTTGAGCTTGTAGGAAATGTACCTACAGCAGCTTACCAATCAGAAGTGAGGAAATGTGTTGTGACAATAGTCGATGTTAAATTAGTTTAGTCCTTTCTTTTTTTTTTTTTACCATAATATGTAATTATTCAAACGATTCCATGATTGAATTTAGATTTTCGTGCAAACATAGTGAAAAATTCACATTACATTTCATTCGTATTCAAATTTTGACTATATTCATAAAAACTAGCTGTGACTTCGTCGTGGACAAAAAAAGCGAACTATAAAACTAACAACGGCAATAGCTAAGTTTGTAGTAAGTGTTCAGTAGGTAATATCTAATAGGTATTATTGTATGTATGCGTAATTGCAATGTGTTATAAGTTAATCCCATTGGTATTATTTCATTACGTAATTTGTCCACGTAGGAACCAGTACATATTGGTTGTAGCCTAACCATTATAAATTGGTTGAATTAACCAATACTGTATTTTTGCATTAATTGTTATAACCAATGCAATTGGTTGCGTGTTAACCAATATGAATTGGTTGCAGCCCTACCATTGTGTATTGGTTAGTGCTATAACCAATATGGATTGGTTACGTGGTAACCAATACAAATTGGTTGCAGTCATACCATTGTGGATTGGTTAAATTAACCAACATTGCATTAGTTGGTGTTATAACCAATATGTATTGGTTAAATAGGTAACCAATATCAGATTGGTTATTTTAACCAATATTATCGCTGTTATTGGCGTGTTCCGAAGCTATTAGCCTATGTAAAATCCAGACTCCCATTGTTAATGGGAATGTGAACAACAAAGACCGAGTACAATGAGGCTACAATGTAAGTGCACTGCCAACCACACAGGCCCGTACGCAGAATTTTTTATGGGGGGTGCGATTTTTGTTGTTGACATTATCGCCTAAGCTAAGTCCATTTTTGTGTGCCAATACCGTTATTTCTACATCAAAATACCATTATTTACCCCGGAAATTGTCGACCTTTTGGTAATTTTTGGGGGTGCGTACGTACCCGTCGCACCCCCCCCCCCCCCCCCCCCCCCGCGTACGGGCCTGCGGTGTGCAGGCTTATTGACGGCACCGCACAATGCCGCAGTGTGAACTATAGAGTAACCATTCTATGACACACATTATGTTCATTTGGTTGGCACAGTGATACAGTACTGTTTGTTTACTTGATAATGGACAGCAATTGTGTTTGATATCATTGCATTGGTAATGATGAGTTATTGGATAGGTAACGATGAGTTATTGTGTTGGTAACGATGAGTTATTGTGTTAGTAACGATGAGTTATTGTGCTGGTTAATGATGAGTTTGTGTCCAACAAGCCATTACCGGCTAGTATTGTCGTGCAGGAACAATAGGAATACGTCACGCCTGGATTTTACCACGCAGTAATAACCGGGTTCTCGCACTGTTATTACTTTTAATAAATACCTTTTTAACGAGAAAAATGGTGAAAATACTCCGAATTTCGCGACTTCGCGGCTTCTTCTAGGCCGTTTTACAAACGCAGCTTCGTTTCCGTATTTTGGCTTTGTTCATGTAGTTTAGCAGTGGTACAGTTGTTTTCCTAGTTCCAGATTTGTCCTAGTTCCGGATCGCTTCAAATAAAAACCTACCTTGTTATGGCTTGGTCTCCAATACTATTTGTTTAGATGAAGTGCATTTTGAAAAGAAACATACAAGCTTCTTGATACATAAGTAAAAATAAGTCTAAAAGTCTCCAGTATTAATAAATCTGCCAAAGACTGAACGTTCATTTTTTCCTAGTTCCGGATCGCCCGTAAAATACATGCATCAACTACACGCGCGCAAGCGATTTCCTATGACGTGTTCTGTAGGACCATGGAGTTTATTCCTCCACGGTGGGACAAGTTTATCGGCTCGTTGCCGCGCGCAACACACGTACACGGACAAAACATTTCAAAGCATTTTCTTGCAAGTCCTCTTTTTAAACTTTATTGGAAGTGAAAGTATTTGAAATTTATTTTAAACTGTATATTTATATAAATTAATGAATACTTTATCAGAAATATAGGCTTGATTCAGGTTGGTTCTAGCGTGATAATTATTGTTCATGTACGAAGCAGTTTTTTACTCGATCCGGAATTGGTTAAACTGATCCGCAACTAGAAAAAGGGATGTCGGTATATTTGACGTCGTATTTTCAAATAAAGAAGAGCATAAATATCGAAACAAAAACTGTAGTTTTTCCATCACTCAAGGTAAACTACTAAACCTATTTCATTTAAATTTCGAGGATTAGACTTGCCGAAAACAGCCTGAATATTTTTTGCAATCAGAACTAGGAAAACGTCTGTAATGTGGCCAGAATGCAGCCCAAAGCCGGGGTTTAGAAAACGGCCCTTGGAAAACCCATGATATTACTACCTGATAATCCACTCCACGTGATCGACTCTCGACCAATCAGAAACCATCAACTCTCCTATAGGTATTTATTAAAGAGAAATAAGGAAACAAAAACCGCTGAATCAACTTTGCAAAGACGTTAATCTCGTTAGCGCGCGGACTGCGTGAAAAGAATACACGACATGCACAATTAAATATCGAATAAAGTCGCCTTTGTATGGCAAGCCAAAGGGGAAACAATTAATTATATAAAAACATATATATATATAAAATAAAAACATATATATATAAACATTATTACACATATAATGTATATATAAAACATATATAAAGAAATATATAATTTGTATGTAATATATATAATATAATGTGTATTATAAATAAAATAACATAATTATATAAAAACATATATATATATATAAAATAAAAACATATATAAACATTATTATACATATATTTTATAAATAAAACATATATAAAGAAATATATAATTTGTATGTAATATATATATAATATAATATGTATTACATAAACATACATTAATATATATAATATCTTACAAAATATTTAACATATAACAAATATATATGATAAACATAAGTATGTACGTGTACACAAATATATATTGTGTTTTAAAATATATAAAGTTTACAAATATAAAGTGTTGGCCAAATTACGGCACAAGATGGCGCTCTGCTGAACCCGCCGAACATGTCGAATCAGCAGATCTCATAATATAGAGCGCGCGCGCGTGTCCATAGGCCATGTAGGCCTACGTACATATCGTACGGTCGTATCTATATAGACATGGAGGTTTTTTGTTCTCCATGTCTACGGTCGTATAAACTCGTAAGAATGGCGGACCCAAACAGTCCTGTTCTTCAACAATAAATTGCAAGACAGTGTTTCGACGCTGTCTTCTCTATGGTGTTCTAAAACGGACAGGCAGACATCGTTGTTCAACTTTCCAAATGTCGTACTTCAACTTTCAAAACGTCGTACTTCAACTTTCAATTAATTGAATCACCAAGAACATCGCGAATAAGCCCAAACGAGTGCGAGTGCACTAATTACTGTTTGGCCGCTGAAGTCTTTACCAAAATTGCAAGAGAAAAGTGTGCATAGAAGCATGATCTCGTAGATCATGAAATACAAATATGAGATTTTAACTTTGTTTTAAAGGGGCAGATATATTCGCAGCCGAAAAACGCATTACAATACTGCATTGAAAAAGGGATTTATTTAACGGGCTAATTAGGCACTAATTAGTGTTAGGCTTAAGCCTATACCAACATTAAGTTTTCCCAGTAGCATTATTTTGGAGATTATAAAATAAAAGTATGAGTTTTTGATAACATGTGAGGTATATTTTGTTTTAAATGTTGCATTCTCTTTTCCCAATCTATAAAAATAACTTGAAGTAGGATTACTTCCAGTAGGCAGCTAATTTAACTGTAATTTTTTCATCAAAATTACAGGAAAGGTTAACAAAAGTGTGACTTATGTTGTATGATTTGAAATGGTTTGTAAAAGTATTGTTATTTACCGTTTATTTTGAAAATGTCTTTGAATAAAATGACATAAACCTTTGCATCACCTTTTGCAGCATGTATTATATATTTTTCGGCTTTTTGTGAATGAATGCTTGGCTGAATCCGCGACCAGAAATCCGGCCGAATACGCGGCTACCTTGAGCCAGGTAAAAGCGCGCGAAAGTTGAACCACGACGTTAATTGAAAGTTGAAGTACTACGACGTTTTGAAAGTTGAAGTACGACGTTTTGAAAGTTGAACCACGACGTTTTGAAAGTTGAACCACGACGTTTTGAAAGTTGAACCACGACGTTTTGAAAGTTGAACCACGACGTTTTGAAAGTTGAACCACGACGTTTTGATAGTTGAACCACGACGTTTTGAAAGTTGAACCACACAACGTTTGAAAGTTGAAGTACGACGATTTGAAAGTTGAACCATGATGTTGTCTGTGCGTTTTAGAACACCATGCTATGTGTTTGGGTCCGCCATTCTTACGAGTTTATACGACGAAAGCAGCCGGCGCACATGCAGCTAGCTAGCTAACTAACAGTACATGTACATGTACACACGCGCGCGCAGCATGCACCGTCGCGTATCGCTCTGTACAGTATTCTTGCTGCGTTCCAATCGCGTCGTGTTTATCGTGTTCACCGTGAATTTTTCTGTGTTCACGATCGAGTGGGTTTCATTCCAAACGCTACCCACCAAGACGCACGCGCACAGTCGAGCCAGTCATGTGGTAAGGATATTCTTTATCGCGCAAGACTTGAACTGGTACTTGAACCAACACGCATGCGCGAGTATTTTATTCGTTTATAAAGTCGTAAACATGGAGAACAAATTCCGTCCACCTCGAGTTCACCACAAAATTCCACCTCCAGTTCACCACTGCCTGGTGAACACGAGTTACCAGGCGATTAGAACGCCATTATACGACTCGTGAACTCGGGAACACAATAAACACGGCGCGATTGAAACGCAGAAATAGATTTTGGCCCAATTTCTTGGCTCTGCTAACCACAGAATTCCGCAGTTAGCGCAAAATGGTGACCGTAAGCGCGGAATTCTGTGGCTAGCAGAGCCAAGAAATTGGGCCCATGCAGATTCGACATGTTTGGCGTGTTCAGCAGAGCGCCATCTTGTGCCGTAATTTGGCCAACACTTTATATTTGTAAACTTTATATATTTTAAAACACAATATATATTTGTGTACATGTACATACTTATGTTTATCATATATATTTGTTATATGTTAAATATTTTTCCTAAGTTAACAATAACAGTTAAAATATATTTTTTAACAATATTATTTTGTTACTTTTAAAGATTTTTGGAACTTTGATATTTTGTAAGATATTATATATATTAATGTATGTTTATGCATGGAGAAATATTATATATATATATATTACATACAAATTATATATTTCTTTATATATGTTTTATTTATAAAATATATGTATAATAATGTTTATATATGTTTTTATTTTATATATATATTTCTTTATATATGTTTTATATATACATTATATGTGTAATAATGTTTATATATATATGTTTTTATTTTATATATATATATGTTTTTATATAATTAATTGTTTCCCCTTTGGCTTGCCATACCTTTGGCAAAGACTTGCATTCTCATTTCCGTGTTCGTAAAAAGCTCTCATCGTTGAAGTCGATAAGTGCAACACAACTAAACATGCGCGCAGTTCATTTGAAATCTGGTTTGGGAAATTTGTCGTGCACTGAGACCATAATTTTGAGTGAAAGATGCACATTTTGCTCAAATTCAACTGGTTGACAACTTGTTGGGCAAACTTGATAGAAAATTACCCGAATGATTGGACCCCTGTACATTATAAATAGGCCGCAATTCACTTCCGCCTCACGGGCCTCATTTACTTAAATTATGATACTGACAAAATAAGGCCGTTCTTTTTGTGTTTACCACTCTGTATAAGTCGAGCATCTGACGCCGGGCCAATCGCCCATCGGCTATTGAAATGTGTACCATCAATGACTTGTTATAAAGGGACAAATATACCATTTGTCAGTTGTGCATTTGTATCGTTTGAAGCAGCAAAAGTGCTCAAAATATAAAGAAAGGTGTTTGACAAACAACCTTGTAAAGTGAATGCTTATTTCGATCGAGTTCTTAAACCAAAAAAAGGAAAAATACAAGAATGGGTTGGTGAACTATTGGGATAGTAGAGCACTGAAACTCTTGCTCATTTTATTCAGACGTACCCTAAAAGGGGTCGAAATCTCCGACAGTTTCTGCCTCAGCTATCTGCTTCTGGAGATAATTATTTGCCGACAATATCTCGCTATTGATTGTCTGTTGGTCGTCAAACATCATGGATTTAACAGAAGTAGGCCGTAAGTGTGACCGCAATAGTACAGTAAATAGAAAGCACATGTATCGGCAAACAAACGTATTATAATCGGCGAATATTCATGCTGCTTAATAAATGATATTTTTTGCTCATTTTAAACAGAAGGTTTGGGGATTAAACGGCCTTAGTCACACGCTTGACTTATTATTGAGTATAAGCAGCATGGATATGTTCAATTCAGCACATATGGAGTGTCGTGGCCGAGCGGTTAAGAGCTGGGTTTTCTGTTCCGCAGAGCGTGAGTTCGAGTCCCGGTGTCGACACGTGTGTCCTTAAGCAAGGCAATTAAACCACTTGCTTCGTTCTTTGGAAGGCCTACACGAACATTAAACATTTGCACAAACTAGGTGTACGTACGTGCTTGCACAATCGTGGCGATGCCAAGCGGGTCAAAGTCGGACGCCGGGAGTGGAAGCTCGTGCTTTCCGCCTCCTAAATGTCTGGTCAGTAAAGAGTTAGATGGATCCGCAGGTGTCGACAAAGGTAGGGGAGCCCAAACTGGGACATGAACGGAAACATTAAATTTGGTCGATTTGACGAACATTGTTAAAGTTATAGTATTTTGTCAGCTATGCATTGTTATCGTCTGAAGCAGTAAAAGTTGCAAAAATTGAAGATAAACTGTTTCTTATACATTTTTGTTAATGTTTGCTTAAAAGTCAAGAATTGTTATAATACCGAATGTTTTGAAACACAGTTTAATACAGATGTTTTCCCCATGATTAACAGCTTTTTTCACACACTAACAATAACATTTAATGATCTTTTCTTGGTGTTTCAGTGATTGGCACGATCCGTCTGATTGTCCAGTAAAATGTATTCTTGATCGACACGATCACTTTTTGTAGGCCTTGTTCATGGTGTCCAAGACAGAAAAATCACAAGTTCGTATTATACAGTCATGGAAGCAATGTCGCCGTCAGCTTGACTTCACACTGAAATTCCAAATGTTTTAACTTTTTAAGAGTTTTAGCTAATTCTTTGTCAAATGCGCACGTAAAAGGTAAATGTAGTTAATGGGTGCCCTATAAAATGGAGGAGCCATGTGGAGGGCAGCTGTATTTTTCTCTCTTTTGTGTGTGTGTGAGTTGTCCTCCATAATGGCTCCACGTAAGAGTGAACATTTAAAACCAGTTCGCGCCGGATGACGTATATCTTTTTCCCAGATTCAAAACGGATGACGCATAAACACGCCACGAGCAAGGTCGCAAATGTCTGTCAGCAGCGAGCAAGGCTGGACATGCGTGTGTGTGCTTCGATCGAGTTTCGTTAAAAATATTCCCGCGCGGATCGGCTCGGTGATGTTAAAATAATCCCGGCGAGAACTGGTTAAGTGATTTTCACTCTTTTTGGACTAGCTTTCATCTGAAAACTCCATTTCACTTTTTTGGAGTGTTTTTTGTAAAGAGATTCATTCTTTTTTAGAGTGAGCTAGTCACTCTTTTAAATTTACAGAGTGGATTTGACAACTAGGCCTATACGTTGTAATTCATGAAACCTTACACTAAGAAACTTGCTATATACTACCACTAGGCGAATTTAGTTGCGTAAATACTTTTGGGTGGAGTGGGAATGTATGGAATGCAATACATTACTGCGTTGATACTATTTAGGACAATCCATGTCCAGCACTGTCTTGCGTGGATTAGCACGACAAAGTTATACCAATTCCACTTATGAATCTTTTTCACGTCGGTGGTCTGTGATGATTGCCAACTATAGTGACTATAGTGAACGACCTTTGGTTCTCGAGCTACGCCTATGTGAAGCTGGCTTGGGTGTACGTAGTCATACAAAATTGCGATTTTACACGGCCGAACATGGAGAAAATGAGTTTTTTTCCCGGGAAACTTAAACTAGTGCTTCGTTATCTTAGCCTTGATTATAACAATGTATAATGATATTGAAGCTTAGAGTGTGTAGTTTCATAATCGATTCTATCCGAAATGATGAAATATGGCGTATAAAATGTACGCGAGGTTTTGTGAAACTTGAGGCCGTTTTTGAGGGTCATTATACTGTACAAAGAGATGCGGGCAAAGTTTCGGTCCGGTCGAGCAGATGACGTGTAGTTTTCATTTCGACCCGGAAAATCGAAAGGATTGCAGATTTGGATGAAGTTCCGGGTCAATCTAGGAGTTCGTATACATGTACATGTACACGACATTACGTAGGGTTACGTACTGAATCCCGGCCGTCGACACGTGTGTCCTTGAGCAAGGCAATTAAACCACTATTGCTTCGTCCTTCGGATGGGACGTAAAGCCGTTGGTCCCGTGTGTGTGTATTGTGTATAATTATATTGAACCTGGACACGCACGTAAAAGAACCCAGTCACGCTTATCGCTAAGAGAAGGGGTTCGCCCCGGTGTTTCTGGCATTTCGTTCATCCTCCTACTGGTTTCTTCAGGCTTACGAGTTACAGTGCCTTGGGCGCTTTTGAGGAATCCTCGGTTTCATTGCCGAAAGAAATAATAGAATAATAGAATATATAAGTACCCTACCTTAATTATCACTCAAATTGTTGGCAATCAACTTGTTGGAAATAAACAGGGCTTGGTTGATCCAGCCATGATCCCGGGGCGCGAATTTTTTTTTCCCAAACAGGTTTGCACAATTTCATGAATTATTCAGTAGTTGCGTTGATCGCTGTACAACACTTAGGTTCTAGGTCTCCTTTTCCCCTTAAATTAAAAATACTCTAAAGATATCAATTTGACTAGGAAAAACGAGGTGACCTACTACAGCAGGATTCGAACCCGGGATCTTTGATCCATAGCCAATCCCACTATCCACTACACTACGTATAGCAGCTCGACAACAGCTGTTCTTTAAATAGGTAATAACAGTGCGAGAACCCGGTCATTACTGCGTGGTAATGACCGGGTTGGGGGATGACCGCTGGTAATGGATCGAGCCGAAGGCGAGGTCCATTACCAGCGGTCATCCCCCAACCCGGTCATTACCACGCAGTAATGACCGGGTTCTCGCACTGTTATTACCTTTAATAAATACCTTTTTAACGAGAAAAATGGTGAAAATACTCCGAATTTCGCGACTTCGCGGCTTCTTCTAGGCCGTTTTACAAACGCAGCTTCGTTTTCGTATTTTGGCTTTGTTCATGTAGTTTAGCAGTGGTACAGTTGTTTTCATAGTTCCGGATTTTTTTTTGTTCCAGATCGCTTCAAATAAAAACCTACCTTGTTAATATGGCTTGGTCTCCAATACTATTTGTTTAGATGAAGTGCATTTTGAAAAGAAACATACAAGCTTCTTGATACATAAGTAAAAATAAGTCTAAAAGTCTCCAGTATTAATCTGCCAAAGACTGAACGTTCATTTTTTTCCTAATTCCGGATCGCCCGTAAAATACATGCATCAACAGCATGCGCGCAAGCGATTTCATATGACGTGTTCTGTTGGACCATGGAGTTTATTCCTCCACGTCGGTGGGACAAAGTTTATCGGCTCGTTGCCGCGCGCCACACACGTACACGGACAAAACATTTCAAAGCATTTTCTTGCAAGTCCTCTTTTTAAACTTTATTGGAAGTGAAAGTATTTGAAATTTATTTTAAACTCTATATTTATATAAATTAATGAATACTTTATCAGAAATATAGGCTTGATTTGGGTTGGTTCTAGCGTGATAATTGTTCATGTACGAAGCAGTTTTTTTCTCGTTGCGGAATTGGTTCAACTAAATCAGCAACTAGAAAAAGGGATGTCGGTATATTTGACGTCGTATTTTCAAATAAAGAAGAGCATAAATATCGAAACGAAAACTGTAGCTTCTCCATCACTCAAGGTAAACTATTAAACCTATTTCATTTAAATTTCGAGAATTAGACTTGCCGAAAACAGCCTGAATATTGTTTGCAATCCGGAACTAGGAAAACGTCTGTAACGTGGCCAGAGTGCAGCCCAAAGCCGGGGTTTAGAAAACGGCCCTTGAAAAATCCATGATGTTACTACATATAATGACCGGCACGTGATCGAGTCTCGACCAATCAGAAGCTATGAACTCTCCAAGGTATTTATTAAAGTGATTTATTGTAACTAGTTAACTAATAACAACAATGCTGTGACGTCATGTTTTATTCCGATGAATAAACATAACTTCTCATCCAAACTACTGAATAATTCATGAATTGTGCAAACCTGTTTGGGAAAAAAAAATTCGCTCCCGGGGCTCTATTACAAATATGCATGACTGCATCTGTTTGCATGACTGCCCAACATTGAGGGACCGGCTGTTTTCATAATTGTCAATATCTATACATTTAAAGGTAGGATACACCATTTTGCAGATATTAAAACAAATTAGTACCGAAGTTTTAAGAAATCGCTCGGTTCAGACAGGCGTTCCACAGTCGCGCCGAACCAAATGAGTGAATTGAGTCCGACGTCTGAAACGAATAAGGGAGACAAGGCGCGCCAGACGGCGAACGATCGACTGCTGGAGTTGTTATAGTGAGCGACTCAGGAGCGACTTGATTTCAATTTGGTTCGGCGCGACTGTGGAACGCCTGTCTGAACCGAGCGTAACGCTTATGTAACAGTTTTTAATGATTGTAGGCATCCAACAAAATGATTGCGCTAGATATCCTATAACTGTTCCGAAAAATTGAATTTTATGGGAAAAAATCACGACCGCTCGACGGCGATCGCGAAAAAAACCCAAAATAACATGAGACAACTGCCGTCGCCGGTTGAAAACGAACGCTGTTTGTCTTGCTTTTCTCGGCATCCAATGATTGTAAAACTTCAGACAGGTCAGTTAAACGATTGACTCTAAAATACAACCCCCAAATCCAGCCATTCACAATAATTCGAGCAATTACTAATGGTGTATCCTACCATTAACATTATTTGTGTGACGCTTGTAAGTCAATTATAAAGTGACGTCGTGACGGCGACCGGGTTGACTTTTGGGTCAATAGCTGAACACATGGAGTGGAAATTTATATTCAAAACATTTATATTCAAAACATAATAGGCATAACCAGACTAATTATACAATTTGTAAGATGTTTATGTTGCAGATACCGTGAAGTATTTTGATATCCCAACAGCGTAACTCGATCCTTGCTTTGCTTGGCCATTATTTCGCAGGCAGCGTGCATGTATAATGTATCCCGAATGCAGCATTAGCGAAAAAATAAAACAATCCAGGCACGAATTATTCATTTTAGAGGCCATAATTATGTTCCAGTTTTGTATAACATCTGTTTCGTACCCGTATTTGCGCTTAAAAAGAAATTCCCTATAAAAAACGCCTACATTTTACATTTCCTGTCATATAATAATGTATACGCGTCAATAACTTTTATCGGAAGTCGCGAAATCAACCGGAGAAGCAAGAACATACAGGGTGGCTCATAAAAAAACCAGACAAGCGTAATTCCACTACCCCGAGGTCAAAACTACCTATACCAATGGATGGACAATATTTCGTGAAGACAAATGATACCAAGATATCTTGATTTGGGCTAGCAGTTATAACTCCAGACCCCCAATTATCATATGAAGCACGATATGTGGCAGAGAAAACCCCCCCTCTTTTGTGTTGACCATTGTGTTCCCGGAATCTCAGGAATTCCTTTTAGGTTACAAGGGGGGATGGGTTAGGTTACAATAGTGTTGAGTGTGTATAAGGTATAGGGATAATAGGGGGGGGTACCCCTCTGCCACATATCGTGCTGGGTATACCAATTATGAAGCACAGTTAAGCCGTGTTCGCACTGGATAAACATTTTGGGTAACTGTACCATGACGCCGGGTAACATTCCGATGGGTTAATCTTCCCACCGTCCGCACTTGGATTTAATTGACGCGGGTAGAATTGCCGATACCATGGGTTAACTAACCGAGCTGGCTCCAAAACAATAAAGAGGGCGCCATGCGTGACCTATGACCGCGACTTGACGACCGGATCGTCTGTTCCCGACTACAGCTCTCAACATTAAATCTTCCATCACCGGGTGATGGAAGATTTAACCGAGACGTCGCGTCCGCACTGGATTTTCTGGCTCGGTTAAACTGACCTGGTCAATCTTCCTGGGCACTTTTGGCTCGGTTAAACTACCAACGCGGCGTGAGGAAAGTTACCCAGGCTGTTCGCACTGGACTTGAAATGGGTAAGTTACCCATTGGCTGGGTTAGTTTGCCCAAATTAAGTCCAGTGCGAACAGGGCTTATGTCTTTTCGCACCGCCGAGAATTAACTAAACCGCGCCTGTGCGAATTTAACATGATACTGTTTAGGCATTTCTCAGTGCGAAATGACCACTGACTTCACCTCAAAATAGGGCCTGGATCTGAAACTACTAGCCCAAATCAAGATATATCATTTGTCTTCTATAAAAGAATCCCTATTCATTGGTAGGTAGTTTTGGGGTAGTGAAAGTATGCTTGTCTGTTGAGATATGCTTGTCCATGTTTTGTTTTTGGGGGCCACCCTGTATAGTATTTTACTCGTATATGTACTGCATTGTGAAACTGGTTTTTCAAACATTGCATGCTGGCACGAACCACAGGCGGACCCTGGTTTTATTTCCAAGTATTTTACATTATCCCATTAACTCACAACCTGACAATGTTGCTTTGCTCATTGAAGGAATTTAATATGTCTTTACAAACCTTTTGTAGATAGCACTATATAATGTGCCCTTTTCTAAACCGCCCTATATTCAAATGTACCGGTAGTATGCGCACGCATGTGTTTTGCATAAGTTTGGTTAGGCAGTGAAAGGTCACATAATTCGAAGGCGATCAGGGGCCAATTTCACGGAGCTGCTAAGCACACAAATTTGCTTAGCACAAAAACGTCTTGCTCATTACAAACAAGTTATCAGCCAAAATTCGACGTGTTTTTTATGCTAAGCAAAATACCAGCTGATTATCAATCAAAAACAATAAAGATCACGTAAAAATTTGGTCTGTAACCTTGTTTTTACCAAGGGCAAATTTTCATGCTAAGCAATTTTTTGTGCTTAGCAGCTCCGTGAAATTGGCCTCTGGCCCTTGAAGCCAAATTGTATGCAAAACACGATGCGTGCGCATACGTACCGTGGGTCACATTTTATTATAGACTAGCGGGATGCCGCGCTTCGAACCGATGCTACATCATTCGACTGCGCGTGAGCCAAAATGCGCGTCACACGCACGTACGTACGTATCTTATAGTAATTTCGTTTTCACAAAGTAACATTTTTACACTCTGCTACTCACACAATACAATACATTTTCGTTTCCACGAACTAAGTTTAAAGGTTTTTATTATTTTTTTCCTGTAACCCCACAAGAATATGGATGTAGTAAATCTGTCCTGTCAAACATTTTAAAGCGGTTTTTTTTTCGAATTGTATATTATCTGCATCACGCTTGAATACTAAAAACGTCAGTGTCCAAAGTGCGCGCGCACACGCAGTCGTGAACCACTTAACGATCAAGGATCCCCTATTGTGTTTTCCTTTATTCCTACGTTATACCCTAACCCCATTACCTTAGCGCTTGCCCCGACGATCGAGGACCGAATTCGGACAATCAAACCGTCGATCGAGGATCCTTTGTTCCCTTTGTAATTCTCTGTTGTGTTTCGAGCCTCGACCGTAATACGGTACAAGAGTCAAGTTAGTGTTAGTTCGTAAAACCGTAAGTGTTCAATGAGCGGTTTTCACGAAGTATGGTAACACCGCACCGTAACTAATGTTAGTTCTTGGTGTCGGTGACGACGTGTCGTAAAAGCATACATCGTCTCTTCACGGAAGTAACAATTTTCTTTCTTTGTTCCCCCCGCATATTAGTGGTTCTAACAAAAACCGCCGACACCACACCGCTAGAGACGGTCTCGTTTTACGGCGATCATTACATGGAATGTCAGCTGGCTTTGGACAGAGCGTCACTCTGTCTCCCTGACTTAAACAAGTGGATATACATCCACCTGGGGTCAAGGGTGCTTGATAAGCTCGATGTTACTTTGCCAGAGGGGGCACAGTTAAAGTTGCTTGGTATCGGCAGTGGGGAAGGTAAGTGTGGGAATAAAATGGCAGAATGAGGACATTTTTATTTGCTTCGGCCTCACTGCCGAAGCAAATAATATTTGCAGTTGTCGGCGAATTTTATTCTTCCAGTTTCAGTGATTTTACCCTTTGATTTGCACAGGGTTTTCAGACAACACACTTTGGCAATTTGAAAAGTCGGTTCGACCATGGAGGAATAGTTCGACTTGGGATTTTAAAGGGTCCCTTGGGACCCTCCACTGATGTGTGTCTAGGAAATCTGTGACGATACATTGAAGATGCCAATTTGGCCCATGTACACAGCCACTGTACACAATCTAATTCCATTAACTTGCGGGTTTGTTTGTTTGTTTGTTTGTTTGTTGTTTTTGGTGGTTTTTTTTTTGGGGGGGGGGTGTTTGGTGTTGGGGGGGGGGGGGGGGGGTGTTGTTCCTGAGCACTTAACCACCCCTTGTGTATTCCACACGCAAGCAAAGTTCAATACCAGTGACACATTTTTATATGATCGGGTCTGACCAGTTTCTAGAGTTCGGCGCACTTTTGAAGTCACTTTTGAAGTGACGTCATCGTTTTAATCGGTTTGAATTCATTTTAATCTATTTGTTTTTATAAATTATTTTAAAATCGTTTTGAATGTTTTTTTTATGGTATCACAGTTACAATTTTGAAAAACGAAAAATGAAAAACTGCCAAAGCGAAAAAGCCCTACGTCCTCTTTCTCGAACATACATAGATTCTAGTTAATTAATAAAGACGTTTTGTGCAAGTTTTCAAAACTTCTCAAATTCCGGGGCAGTATAATAAGGAACTTTCAGCGATTGACTTTAACGCGCTGAATCAACTCGTGGTACACAAAGCAACTGCAAGATGCGATATCTCATCACTATCATGCATCAATACTTTAGTGGTTTTCCAAACCCCAGCCGGCTCCGGCGTCTCCGCTTCCATCATCATTTCCAAAATGCAAAGTAAACGAAGCCAAAACGGCCCGAAGCTAGAGTTTTGTAAAAACGGCTTTTGAAACACAAGGCCGAATTAAAATATTTCATCAACAGGGAAAGTATAATACAACTTATTAGCCAGGCTCCTGACCAAGTACCCCAAAATCAACAACACCGTAGTCGAGCCGAGTCAGACTCAGCTAGATCTTTACAAGAAACTCATCGAGGAAAAGGCACCAGAGTTAGACGAGGTGCAGTACGACTGGCACACCAAGACGCTCGGGCAGTACAGAAAGGAGTCGGGGGACCAGACTAAGTTTCACTTCATCAGTGCCTTGCTTTGCCTGTACTTTGAGGCGGATCTCGATTCGTCGCTCGACTATCTGTACAGCAGACTTGAGCCAGGGGGCGTGCTTCTCGCATCAATGGAAGCGGGTATGGTATGAAGTTCGTGTGAATATCATTCGCTCGTTCCCACCGCCCATTAAGCTGGGCGCTGGGAAACGCTGATGCAGCTTCGCAGATTTCTGCACGGCATTCTGGGTAGCGTACCATGACTTTTCGAATTTCACGCAGCGCAATCCAATCAGAGCGTAAAGCGCATGCTTCCCAGAGCCCAGTATGGGAGGTGAGACCGAGCGAATCCCCCCTCCCTAATTCTCTTCCCCTATCTTAGTCTGGTTTCTCATTTTTAAATTGCCTAATTTATTCACAGACAATTCTGACGTCATGATAATAGAGAAACGATTCCAGTTTGGCACAGACTTGAGCGGCATCCCGATTTACTGTTTCTCCGACATGACCACCCACTTTGAGAAAAGGGGCGTGCCCTACGCGGTGCTGGACAAATCGGGTGCCGGTGACCAACTAGACTTTGACGTCACGGAAATCTTCGACGAGTCATCGCGCGAGGGCGCTCTGCTGCTGGATTTCCTGGCCTGCGTGGCAAATTTTCGACATGTGGCGCCCCCAGGGGTACTCGCGGATTTTCTCGGCTACGTTCAAAGTCTGGCAAAACTTAGGGATGGTAGAGTTCTTTTGTTTTACGATGTCGATTATGTGCTAGCCTCCAAACCTGAAATCAAGAATCGCTAATTCGCTCATAAAAATGATACGACAGTAGTACATTAACAACAAAAGGTCAGCTAAAACTGATTCATTGGTGCCTAATCTTTCGATTGCGGCACTACAAAATTCGACACAGAAATTGCTTTGGCCGGCAATATTTTTGACGAAAAATGTCATAATAATGCAAAATAATCAAATTCATAATAACGCAAAATAATCTAATTCTTGTCAATTTTTTAATGAATGTATCAGATCGGATGGGAATCACTAAATCTCTATTGTGTGCGTGCGTTTGTATTGACCGGCAATCGTGGTCGTCGGACAAAAGAATTGGGAGTCAAACAATGGGTCCACGATTGACAAAACGTCCACGATCTTTTCTCGTGTACAAATCCTATGGCGATCATTCGAAAACGTTAGAGTATAAACAAAAGAGGGAAGACGGTCGGACAATGCCCCGTCCACGATTGAAGGTCTTTATCAAGATGTATGCGTTTGTTTTTGATTGAAATAGGGGACGTATGACAAAGGGAACAATGGGGTCCCCTATTCCGCAAAGGTCCCCGATTCAGACTCGTGTGCAAATCCTATGGAGATCATCCGAAAACGTTAGAGTACAAACAAAAGAGGGAAGACGGTCGGACAATGCCCCGTCCCCTATTGACGGCATTTACCCACTTGTATGCGTGTGGGTGTGTGAGTTTGTATCCACATTCAAATAATGGACGTAGAACAATAGATGACAATAGGGTGCACGATTGACAGTCCACGATTGAAATTCGTGTGCAAACCTATGGGAGGCCTTCCAAAATAAGTTGAAAGTACAAACAAAAGAGGAACACGAAGGGGTCCACGATGGAAGGCGTTTACTAACACGTGTTTGTGCCAGTGTGTTTGTTTCTAACGTGATTCTATTGTCACTAGACCGATCCATGTAGGATCACAGTGCACGATTAAGGTCAAACAAATTGTCGCCATTTTGTCCGACAAAATTTCTTCACTTTAGCCTAGTTTACCGCCCACTTTTTTTTGATTTAACTGTTGTTTCACTTGTGTATGCCCCAATTCCATTACCAGCCTGTTTAAATCATATTCATGGTTAAGTGGTGTTGTTATGTTACTTGTAAATCAGACTCGTAGTAGTAGGGAGGTGCCGCTTTTGAACCAAATCTTAAAAACTCAATTTAGTCTGATAACAAACAAAAACTCACAAAAAACTAGTTTTATTTATCTTGCGAGAATCTAAAAAAACAGCGCCCTCTATGGGTAACAAAAAAAAACTCCTGTGTAAACCTAACAAAAGAGATTTTTTTATATTGGTTTACTCTCAATAAAAATGAAATAAAAAAAATATTATAATACTTATATATAAATCATGATGAAGAAACCAACACCAATAGGATACACACGTTGGTCTAAATCAACCTTGCAAAAATATGTACAACGGAATAATATCACGGCCCCAGAGCGGAGCCTACGTCGAGACTATATCGACGCCATTAGAATAGAGGAGAATAAATATAAAAACTTGAATCGCAAGAAACTCGATGAGCTCAAACAAATCGTAGACGACCAAAAGTTACAATTTACGCCAACTGGTAAACTAGGTCGATTTTTACGAAAGGATTTAATTTTAGCATTTAAATCGTATAAAAACCCCGATAGCTTCAGAGAGGCAGATTTTCAAGTACATAGAGCTTTTGGTAACAGTTATAGAAACTGGGAGTTAAATCCCAGGTTGTTTAACAACGACGTTGAGCAATTCTTTAATACACACGTGAAGCAGATTGAAAAAATTGTTACGTCGGAGCTGAGAAATCTATCGACCATAAAAGTTCAATTAGGATTTAAAGCGAAATACGATAAAACAAATCAAGACGGTTTAGTTTCTAGCGCTTTTACCTTTTTTGGTACAAAGCTAGTTGTTTTGAACGAGAGTCAGATAAAACAAACAGTAAAAGATCAAATCTTTAAAATAAAAGAACAACACGCTAAAAATACCACTCAAGGATCGGGTTGGAACCTCGTTAAAATACTAGCGTTTTATATTAACATCGACCGTTATAGACCTATGGTAAACAAAAAGGCTTTTATTAACGTCAGAAACAAAGACAACGAATGTTTACGGTGGTGTTTGAGAGCCGCTCTCGGCAAGTATACCGACAAAATAAAACAACGAGTAAAAGACAAACCTGATTTTAAAATCCACGAAGACAGGCCGTCAATTTACGATAAAAACGATGGATTAAATGTTAAAGACGTAGACTTTCCCGTTCGAATCAATCAAATAGAAAAGATAGAGAGACAAAACAATCTGAGTATAAATGTGTTTGCGTACGAAGAGGCTAAAGAAGTACGACCGTTATATTTATCTAAAAACGCCAACGACCCCGCAACCATAAATCTGTTGTTGTTTTCTTCAGACGACACAAATCACTATTGTTGGATAAAACATATATCTAGAATATTTTTTAACCAAACGAGACACAAACATAAAACATACGTCTGTTTAAGATGTTTGACGCACTACAACACACGAGACAAGTTGGACAGACATACGCAAGATTGCGAGGGAATAGATATGCCGCCAAACCGTCGTCTTTCAGAAAGGTTTTAACGACGACCCTCCGATATTAAAATTTAAAAATCAAAGGTTTGCGCAAGACGCGCCTTTTGTCATTTACGCCGACTTTGAATCGATATTAAAAAAATTAAAGCCTCAAGAGACAAACACGCAGGAGACTCAAGTTCACAAAGCTTGCGGTTATTCGTTGATCGCTTTAAGGTACGACGGTAAAGTTAAATTTCAAGAGACCTATAGAGGAACAGATGCCGTGACCAAGTTTTTAGACTCGACGTTGCGTTTAAGATACGAGTGTAATCAAGTTTTTAAAAAACCCAAACCCATAGACTTTACCACAAGTAACAACATCGACCACCAAAACACGGACACGTGTTGGATTTGCGAGAAGTCAATATACCCTAATTACACCTCAAACTGTCAGTGTCCTATACCAAAAGAACCTCACACTGAAAAAGAAAAGGAAGAATATTGTTATGTAAACAAAAAAGGATTTAAAGAGTCAAAGTGTATCGAGTGTAAAAAACGGATTAACAAATTTAGAAAGGTGAGAGATCACTGTCACATCACAGGCAAATACAGAGGAGCCGCGCACGCTCATTGCAATCTAAAACTGCAGGTGGTACCGGATAAAACCCCAATACCCGTCATCTTTCACAATTTACAAAATTACGACGCTCATTTAATCATGCAAGGTTTGTCTAAGAAGATATCGATTTTATTCCCAGCAACTCGGAAAAATACATTTCGTTTTCGATCGGTCAACTGAGATTTATAGACTCGTTTAAATTTATGGCAACGTCTTTGGAAAAATTAGTCAACGCGTGTCCCAAAGAGGCGTTTACTCTACTCAGAGAACGCTATAAAGATCAAAATGTCGACCTACTCTTACAAAAAGGTGTTTACCCGTACGAGTATATGGACTCGTTTGATAAGTTTGAAGAGACGAGCTTACCAGGCATCGACAACTTTTATAGCAGCCTCAAAGACTCTAATATCTCACAAGACGATTATTCTAAGGCTCAACAAGTGTGGAACGAATTTAACGTCAAAAACTTGGGCGAATATCACGATTTGTATGTGACCACCGATGTATTACTTTTGGCAGGTGTGTTTGAAAATTTTAGAAAAATGTGTAAAAAGAACTACAAGTTAGATCCCGCTAACTATTATACCTCTCCTGGGTTATCGTGGGACGCGCTATTAAAACACTCAGGAGTCGAGCTTGAGTTATTGGAAGACGTCGACAAACACCTGTTTTTTGAAAAAGCAAAAAGAGGAGGACTATCGAGCGTGGGTAGTTCTAGGTACATGTACTACAAAGCAAACAATAAATATCTACCCGATTTTAAAACGGACGAGCCATCGACTTACATCATGTATCTTGACGCCAACAATTTGTACGGTTGGGCTATGAGTCAATATTTACCCTACGCCGATTTTAAATGGGTAAAACCCAAATACTTCACGACGGAAAGCATTATGTCAATCTCAGAAACGTCCGATATAGGGTGTCTGTTGGAGGTAGACTTAGATTACCCCAACGCTTTGCACGATTGGCACAATGATTTTCCGCTAGCCCCCGAAAATATCAAAGTACCCAAAGAGTGGTTATCTGAGTATCAACTGGGATTGTTAACCGGTCTGAACGAATCTAAATTAATAGCCACTCTATACAACAGACGTAAATATGTCTTGCACTACAGATCGTTACAACAGTATCTAAATCTTGGTCTGCGACTCAAAAAAGTACACCGCGTATTAAAATTTAAGCAAGCGCCTTGGATGAAATCTTACATAGACAAAAACACTCGACTAAGAGCTAAAGCAACGTCCGACTTTGAAAAGGACTTTTTTAAGCTCATGAACAACAGCGTTTTTGGAAAGACGATGGAAAACGTGAGAAATAGAATGGACGCGTTTTTGTTCAGAGACGACCAAGTTTCCAAATATCAAGCGTTGGTGCGTAAACCTAGCTATAAACACACGACGATTTTTACCGATTGTAATCTATCGTTTATCGAAATGTATAAGACCAAGACGGTATTAAACAAACCTATTTATGCGGGAGTGAGTATTTTAGACCTCTCAAAAACTCTCATGTACGACTTTTATTATAACCACCTCAAAGAGACCTATATAGACCGAGTAGGGTTACTTTATACCGATACGGACAGTCTACTCTTGAGCGTTGAGACGGACGATGTTTATAAAGATATACAAAAAGACTCTGACTTGTATGACCTGTCAAACTATGATCAGAGTCACGAGATCTATGACTCTAAAAACAAAAAGGTCATCGGTAAATTCAAAGACGAGTTTGGTGGAAAACCAGTCAGCGAATGCGTTTGCTTAAGACGAAAGATGTACTCGATTTTAACCTCTGACTCTAACCTTAAAAAAGCCAAAGGGGTTACCAAAGCAGTCACCGACAAAAAATTAAGTCACGATCGTTATCTCGACTGCCTCAAAAAAAAAGATTCTCAGCTAGACACGATGACGTACATCAGATCAAAAAATCACGTCTTGCACACCATTGAGCAAAACAAACTGTCGTTGAGTCCGTTAGACACAAAGCGGTATATATTGCTGGATGGAACGTCTACTCTAGCTTTTGGTCACTATAGGCTTGGAGGTAACTCGGTGTCCGGAGGCACAACCTGAAGCTCTTGACTAACGAAACTTCGATTGGGACCTTTTTTGAGATAGTAAAGAGCGGGCTGGTTGTCTACTTTGATCGAGCGATCCAACCCAAAAACCTCGAGACTCCAAATAGGATCGGTCGCTCGCCTGCGTTCTCCTCCCTCTAACTCACCAGGTGCGTAAAGATATCTAAACAGATTGCCTTTTTTGATTAACTCTTTTTCTACACCTGGAGAAGAACTCATTTGGCGAACTTGCGTTTCTTGCATGGCGAGCTTAGGAGTTAGTGACTCGTAATCTTCCGTCGCTATCAATCTGGTGGTTTCGTCGTTTAACGCCTCAATAACGTCGGGCAATCGTTTAACCCAGAGTCGCGATCTCTCTGTCGGGTACAAGATTTCCTTGGCGTATTGATGGCCGAACAATCTCTCTGCTAAAGTCCTGTTAAATCTTTCGACGATACCCTGCGCTCTGTGGTTACCCGGTTCTCCCACTTGTATCGCGACTTTTTTCTCCTCCAGTTGCTTTTTAAAAGCACCGTGAAATTCTTTACCCGCGTCTACTTTTAACAGCTTGGGCCAAGTCAAAGGCGACCTAGCGTAAACTCGAGCTAAAGCGTCGGCCACTTGGGTACTCGTCTTGTTGGTCAAAGGTTCGGCCTCTTTAAAACGCGTGGCTACGTCTACGACCGTCATCGCGTACTTGTATTCTTTTTTACCAACTTTATCGTAAGGTAAAAATAACAAGTCTATCTGGTGCATTTCGTTTGGCACAGCCATGGACTTGTTCAAACTCGTAGGCCGGGGTATATATGAGGGAGGCGGTAAATAAATTTGCCACAACGCTTGTTTTCTTAACCAATTTCTAGCGTTTTCTTTGGGCGCGCCCGTTTTTTTAGCTAATTTTACAACCGCGCCTTCACCCTTCCAATAACCGGCGGGGCTGTAATACACTTTTTTAAACATTGTTTCCATTTTATTTAACTAAACAACTTATAAAAACTTATAAACTAAACAACCTACCAACGCCGTTCCTCCCAAAACAAACGCCAACTCGCCGGTCTTTTGATCTTCGCTCGGCGCGTAAAAATCGGACAGAGTGGGTTTGTGCTGCAGGTAGATTGGTACTCGTAGATCTTCGCGAGTAACCGAGTTGTATTCTCTGAGAGCCTCGTCTATACTTTCAAAAGTCCTTTGAGCCTTCGCTTGTTTTTTGAGTCGATCGTTTAACCAATCGAGATACTTTGTCCGAGATTTTTCCCAATTGTTTTTTGCCGTTGCCAGTTTTTCTAAAGCCAAGTCGTGTCTCTTGCGCTCTTCGTCTTGTTTTTGTTGTTTCATGCTCGAAAATAAAAAGTTTGATCCCGTAAAAGCTAAAGCGTTAACTATAGCGCCTCCGATCATCATAGCGATGCTAGCCATATTTTAAAAGAAGTAATATAAAAAATATGACATATTTTCTAATACACATAAGACATTTTAATTAAAGTCTTTTATAATAAAGACAACTAAAAATGATTAGAAACATAAACAGAAGGGTCGTAGAAAATATATCGAGACTGATCGAACAAGATACAAATAAAAACGCGCAAGCTCCCAGTGTTAACAGGCTGGACTTAGATTTTAAGAGTCTAGAGATTGTAGCGAACGCGGTCGACCGCAGTTCGTTTATGGCGACTTTTCCAGATCTATTTAGCGATTATAAGTTACCCGTCGTTAAAACGGACGAGGTAATAAACAGATGGAAATCTGATCCGATGACGTTTTATCAAAATCAACTTAATTTTGCCATTTGGTGTAGTACCACCGGAGCCGGTTTAGGGTGGGATCTTATTAATTCTATCGATCCTCTGACGAGCGCTATTTATAAATTTCACGTTTATTTTACCGTTAGAAAAATAATGTCGTTTCTCCATTGTCCTATTCCGAACGATAATATATTTAATGCGCTTAATAATAACGTGGAACGCGGGTCTTATATCGACGCGTGTAGATTTTATTCCGCGGATCCTAAAAACACTTGGATACAGACGGTAGATCATTATTCTGGTGGATTAGGTCAGGCTTATGCTTGGGGTAAACCTTTGGGGGATTACGATACCACGGACTTGGGTATTAGTTACGGTAAATACGCGGGAGGAACTAAAATGGGGTTTGGCCCCTCAGATCCTCCAGGAGGATCTGGGCGTTATAGCTCTTTTACGGTGACAAATTTGGCGCAAGACGACGCCGTAAAAATGGCGTGGAAACGTTTTATAAACCAAGAGTCTCACTTTACCGACGTAGGGATACAAAAAATAAACCAGAGTATCAGGGCGTATGTTTACGCTCTGCTTGGGGCCCAGGCGCAAACAAAAACTAGTATTCTGACTCCGGGCACGGGGCTCGACGCCCAAACCCAGTTTGTTAATATCGTGGAAGGCTTGATATCGTCCCCGACCGATCTGGAAGAATCTATAACCCAATTTCAAGATTCGCTGCAATATGCCAGGAGTTCGTTAAACTTTGTGTTGGCGAAAGGATTATATCTCGTACCTTCGAACATGCAATTGAGGGTCGGAACCCACGAAGGATATAATAACAATATACAGATCGCGACCGCTCAGTTGGCGTTGGGATTAAACTCAAAGATAAACTCAAATGTACCCACGCCTCTAACTGTTGACCCGCCCGCACCCACGCCACCACCCACGCCAACACCTCAAACCGTTGACCTAACACCCACGCCCTTTCAATACCCACCCACGCCAACACCAACACCCATGCCAACGCCAACGCCAACGCCAACGCCAATACCCGCGCCTTCTTTTCCCGAAGAAAACGCTTTAACTATAGATCCTCACGAGTACGAAAAAACTTCGCTGATTGTCGGTACTTTAGCCATAGCGGGTATAGGATACCTGGTGTACGAGTCTGCGCGGTAAAAAAAAAAAGCCTTCTATTTTGCTAGAAGGCTTTTTTTTTTTTTAACCAAGACGCTTTTGTAAATAAACAAAAATTAAAGTTCCGACTCCCACTATAAGGGTCCACACGTGTTCTCCCAACCATCCGGCGGTTTTACTCAATACGTTAAATATCCAACTCGCTATCCCGCTTAAAATTCCGGGCAAGGCGTTGAGTAAGCGAGAGCCTAGTTTAGCTAGCACGTTTGACAGATGTTTTAGTTGTGACTGTATCCATTCTTTTACGTTACCCGAGTGGGATGGTGGCGCGGGTGCGGGTGTAGGCGCCGGCGCGGGCGCACCTACGGACAGTACGCTCTTTACTATCAAACCGATAGCCAAACTAAACGCCGCCAAAATAGCCGTTATGGTTACGCCTTGTTCTCTAAACAACGTTCTAATTTTTTCTCCCAAGGTCGTGTCGCTATCTAAAATCCTCGTAATCGTTTCTTTGATTCTATTCATCTGACTTCTAAGGTTTTTTTCGTCGGCAGACGCGGCTTCTAATCTATCCGATCTTTCGATTTTTAAGTCTTCTAATCTCTCTCTCATTTCTGCCGTGGAACCGTCGCTCACTGATGCAGCGAGTTCCGCTTCGGTTGAGACTATTTCATCGTCGAGTTGTTTGAGACGCGCTAAATGTAGTTCTAAGCTGCCTCTCGTCGTTTGAAGAGCTTTGTTTAAACCTAAGATCTCTCTGATGGGTAAGCCCGTTTCTAGTTCAAGAGCTTCGACATCTCTTAAGGGTAAGCCCGTTTCTCGTTCAACTCCGGTGGGTAGTATAAAACTGGTGTCTATAAACTTTCGAGAATATCGCTTATAGCGTCGGCTGCTTTTGGAAGATCTTGCATCGGGATAGACTCCGGTTCAATCTGTTGGAGTCGTTGTTGTTGTTCTTTACTAAGTGGATTTATTTTATACTCTTTAAAACCTAATTGGTTTCTAATAAAATTTGCACCGTCCCTAGCATTTTTTTCGATGGAACTTAATGCTAAAAATGTATCGGGTTTGTTTGTTTGCGATAATCTTACTTCCTCGTCATCGGTTTTAAAATATAACGTGTTATCTTTTACTACGAATTTTTCCCATTGCGGAATTATATCATGTCTTTGTCCTTGATGTTCGTAGAATCTTTCGACTCTTGGATTATTAATAAACAAACGTGTCCCTTGTTCTAAAACATCATCACGGGCTTGAGCATAGGCTGGATTTAACGCCGTTGTGTTGTCGATGGAATAATCGTTATTGTTCCATTCTAGATTGTCTTCTGCCTCGTAGTCGTCTACCGGTTCAAAATCTCCTCCTTCAGCCATTTTATTATAACGAACTAAAGTTGTATGTCTATTTTAATATATTTGGTGGGAGTATATTTTGATTAACCAGCCAGGTTTTTACGTACATCGATCCGCTTATCGTAGCCGTTAGTTTCGCTACATCTTCCAAGCTCAACTTGTCGAGATCGGCCGGTTTGATCTTCAAAAGTTTTTTACTCAACATGGTAAATCCCACGCTTAACATAGAGATCACGGCGGCGTGATAGAGATTGTTGACGATGCTATTAGTATCCATTTATAATTACCTTTATTTATTTATTTTACTTTTTTATTCCATTTCTACAAAATCTGAAGATGGTTGTGACGGAGTCTCTTTTGGGCTCCCTTGGGTTAGTGGTTGTGGTTTTGGCGGTGAGGGGCTTGTTTGGCTCCATATATAGAGTCCTCCTAAAACAAGCGCCAACCCAATAGAGCCAATTGTCGCGTACGAATAAGAAAGAGGAGTAGTACTCTTCACGTCTATATTTTGCATCTTGGCAATTTGTTCTTTTCTCTTTTTGTTGTGTTCCGCTAATGCCTTGCCTTGTTTTACTCTACCGGGATTTTTAGTTTTAGTCGTCACCTTCTGTACCTTGGAGACCGTTGGAGTCTCTAGGATCGACAAACTTGGGCTCTCTTGTTGACTCATCTTTTATTATAAGATAATTATTTTTGTTAATAACTAAATGTTTAGACGTTATCAAGAAACCTACTAACGGCGACAACAACATTCCGTAGTTGTAATAAACTTCGCAAAGTAAACTAGCTATCGAGCTAGATATAACGGGGTCTTCTTCTAGATCTTTAGTGTTCGAAAGAGTTGGTCAGCGATAACATAAACAGCCTCACGTTTTCGTTAAAAAACGGTCTTGGCGAAATAATCGATAATAAAGGTAAAGAGATAATTTTTAACATAGAAATATTTTAGTTTCGTCTTAATAAAATGACGACTAGTATTTATCCTAATCTAAAAAGTACCATTGATGATGATAGTACGAGGGTGTTTCGATTGCAAAAGATAGAAGAAGTTCAAAAAGATATATTGACGCAACGAGAACAGCGAAGCGCGTTGTGTAAAAAATATGGCAAGTTAATTACGACATTGTCTACTACAGAAACGCTAGCCGAGATGAGTGGTGCGATTTGTGGGGGTTTGGGAATCGCGGCTATAAGCGGCGTCATCGCGGCGCCCGTAGGTTTTGCGTTAGAGGGAGTAGCCTTGAGTTTTGGTTGCGCCGCGCTCGTATTAAAATATTTTAGCAAACGATTTAGACGTAAAGTTAAAAAACACGACGAGATTAGAGTCTTGGCCGAGGCTAAACTCAACAGCGTAAGAGATCTTATTTCTCAAGCTATAGAGGACGGCGATATATCCCACGAAGAGTACGCTTTGGTGTTGAAGGAACTGAGGCAATTTAACGATATGAAAGAGGCTATCAGGTCCGGCAGCTTGCTGTCGGAAAAGAAAGGTGAGAGCGATATGGAATCCGAGATAAAAAGACGCGTGGAAGAGTTGGTGTCTAAAGAAAAAAAAGGTCTTATCGAAAAACTTACAGCTTCGAGATAAATAAAAATTATTTCGATCAACCTCCTCCTTACCCGTCGGCGCCTCCTTTAGAGTAATAAAAGGGAAGAACTTGACTGAGAATAAAATAAAATAGCGCCCTCTGTTGAGGGCGCTTTTTTTAAAATTAATTTTAGAGTTTGTCATTTATTGTTTTTTTAATTTTAACCCATAGAGGGCGCTGTTTTTTTAGATTCTCGCAATATAAATAAAACTAGTTTTTTGTGAGTTTTTGTTTGTTATTAGACTAAATTGAGTTTTTAAGATTTGGTTCAAAGCGGCACCTCCCTACTACTCTCGTAGTACATTAATATAATAGAGTAGCTGTAAAGGCTAACAAAAATAGGTGCACCCCTACCGGAGGTATAACAAGCTGGAAATGTAATCATTTTAACCGTCTGGATCTCTAGTTTTTGAAAAGTTATGTTGTAGTTGCAGCAAGTGGTGGAAATATGACTAATTTGCATAAATCGTTAATCCCTGCCGTGTAATATGTTTATTCTTATATTTGGGTATATAAGTTTATTTTGGTGATTCTACTTACACATCCTTACTTCAATAACATTTTCTAAAGCATGTAAGTGACTGAATATTTATGAAAATATAGTGTATAGTGGCCCAAAATGACTACAATTATACCCTATAATTTGCACGCATTTACCTTGTCTCCAGATATCATTAAGTAGTCAGTATTGACGAGCTTCAAATTCACCAAGATGCTTACTGGCACATTTATATCCTATTAAAACCTTATGGGAAGTTATATGAACAATGAAAACATTGTGATATTGAGCCAAGCAAACAAAAACTAGGAAAAAATGGTGTGTCCATAAATTGGGCTAAAAGATAGGTGAAGGGTTGCCTAAGGTGAGAGACTTGAACAAGTTTAAGGAACCCCCCCCCCCCCCAATTAAAGATGTTTGTTGCTTACAATAATCATATCTACGTTAAAATGTATTTTTGGGATTTCCTTGAACTTGTTCAAGTATCCCATGTTAGACAACCCTTTAACTACTTTTTCGCCCAATTTATGGACACACCATTCTCCCCAGTTTTTGTTTGCTGGCTTAAATATCACAATGTTATCATTGTTCATATGATTTTCCATAGGGTTTTAATATGATAACTGTGCCAGTAAGCAACTTGGTGAATTTGAAGCTCACCAATACTGACTACTTGATGATATCTTGAGACAGTGTAATGTGCGCACATTAATAGGGTCACGAAGTTGTCATTTTGGATAATTGCTATGTTCTCATAATTGTTATACCTCCGGTAGGGGTATCTCCTAAAATAGAGCCCCTTTTCAGGTTCGGCCACTGCACTATAAAGGGAACAGGTAGTTGTTAGCCATTTTCTAAGCCAACGGTGTTACCTGTATGTAATTACGCTAGGTTGTAATGCACTGTGCAAGTGATCGGCCAGGCACGCGTAACGATCCCAGTTGCTATATATAGCGGGCGTGGCCAACTGGAGGTGTATTCTGGTCTTCAAGTTTGGATTTTACAGTGTGTCTAAAAATATTTAAAAAATAAAAATAAAACGGAATTACCCCACGTAGAATGTATAACTAACATCAATATTATAGATATGGTTTCAAAGATATACTGGTATAAAAATAAGACATCAAACGTCCGAATCTGACAATGTTTAACCGAGTTATGAATAATTTCCCAAAAGTGGTCGAATTGGATACTGTGCAAGTGTAGACTTGAAATCAAGTCGTTAGACACTTTTATCTTTGTCCGTGCAAGCGCCACCGAGATGAACCAGAGCTGACGGCAGCAGGCATGGTGGCTTAGCGCTGGTTCATTTCGGTAGCGACTTGATTTCAAGTCGACTTAAACAGTATCCAAACAAAATCGAAAAAACGGGTTCCATGGTCAACTTGACCCCTCTTGGAAAATTATTCATAACTCTGTCAAACATTTCAAAGGAACAAAATGCCAATTCTGTGAGAGGCATTGAATTTCAAGAAGTGCAGTGATGAATGAGTAAGGTAACTTTGATTTCGATATTGAGTATTATTTTCAAACAAACTTGAATCCTACATGTCGTTCCTGATTAGTCTATCCATAGCAACAACAGTGTGATATGTATATAATATTGCACAGCTGTATTGTACAATTGTATTGTGTGCTTTTTATTTCCTGCTGCATGCACACTATGCACGTACATCCTCACTACATACGCATTCGACGTCAAGTTCGGGGGCTTGAGCCTATCCTCCAAGGTTGTCAATTTGTTTGTCTGATTTTTTGGTCATTATTTTATTTGTACAATCTTCTAAAGAATTTTGAAAAAAAAAATGAGCGCCCTTAAACAAAAAGCCAAATCCTGGGTTCGCCACTGCTGATACTAAGTTTGAGTCTAGTTAGACCACATCAGCCCTCAACATGAGAAATTCCCCAACCAAGAATAATTTTAGTAACAATTGAAACAGAACAGTAAGTTGTGTTAGTGGATTTCTAATGTAAAGTCTATAATTTTTAACCTACCAACTGTACAAAAATAGTCATAAAGTTGTACATTTGGAGACCCCAATTTGTTCTTAGTGGATTCTGATAGAGGAAGACAATGCTCTATCAAGTCATTTTCATTTTGTTGATTTTCGGAATGATACATTATTACAAAAAATGTTTCAAAGGTCATGGTAACATATGAAAAGTCACGGTGACCTACTTTAATTGTTAAAAGCTCAAGAACGCACACAACGTATAGCGGGTGTCACAAATAGTGGATATTTATTGTGTTGGCAGAAGAATTTCAGTATACAAAATATAATTTGTCTCAGTAATTGTTTTTGGAAGGCAGGGTACTGTTATCATTTTTGGCGGGACATATATGTATTCTGATAAAATACTGGATTAACTTTTTTAATATCAGACTACTAAGAAAAGAAAAAAGAACATTCTTAATTCACCATTTAAGATGTTTTTGACAACATATTTATTTCATTATTTAAAAATTCATATATGAATATAGCTATTGGGATTTAATTGTTGCAATTGTTTTTCCTTAGAAACACTTTTGTTCCTGTACATCCTTACTGTTTCTTTCCAAATTATGGTTAGTAGACATAATATAGGTTTTCCTGGCCAATTTCAGCAAACGATCATTCAATTTCATTATTGCGCTTTCAAATTCACGCGATTTCTCTATTTCAATTAAACTAGGGTTACTCTTTCGATATTATTGCATTCAATTTCGTTTTCGTGCACCCACCATTCCTTTATTTTCATTCCATTTCGTTTATAGGCATTCAAGACTACAAGATCGCCATTCTTTTGAATAGCCACCACCTTTTCCCAAGAGGTGCAATCAAATTCAGAGTCATCGAAGCGCAATGCAATTTTGTACCTATTGTTTGTTTTCTTTTTCGTTAATGGGCAACGCATTTTAACATTTGAGCGTTCAAATTCAACATGAGTATGGTACGGCTAACATGCTTGCGTTTAAAGTTAGCGATAATGTTATTTTACTGGCAGTTGTGTGTCTTATCTGTCTTACGCGTTTCATTTAATTCTTATTGTTAGTCTTAATTGCAGATGTGTTCCTTTTGCTTTGTTACCCCATTAATTAAACTTTAAAATTTGTCTAAAGAACGGCTGAATAAAGTTTTCTGGCACATAAACAAAACAACACACCATATTTTTCTTGCATTTTTTTGCATTGTAATCGTTTGAATTGGTCTTTAATTAACTTGTTTTTCTTCTTTATTCGTTAATGTTAAGACCATGCAAATTAAACATTAATTTTTGTGATCGTTATAAAATTGAATTGTTGTTTATCTGTTGATTTTTTTCACAGGTCCTTTTCTGTTTTGTTTATTTCTTATAGGTTTATATATCTGTTTTAATTGTTAATTGTTAATTGTTTTCTTTAACCTTCAATGTTCTGACGTGTTAGGCATATCGGCATGTAAGTTTGGCTGTTGTCAGGGGGGGGGGGGGGGGGGGCGGAGGGGGGGGGCCCTTCGAGGCTGCGATTGCGAAACGCTGTTGTACAGTCCATTCTCGAAATAGGGGGAACAATTTTTTACGCGAAAAATAAAGAGTTTTTGGCATCATATCTTAACATCTTGTCTTTTGTAGTTAAAAAAGGTGGTTATTTACCTTAATTTTTATCATCCAATGACAAAAATTGTATTGAAAATGGAAAAACCAGTCAAAAAAAATTAACGTTGACGTACCGTTGAACCACGTGGAGATTGTGCAAAAATACCCAACCGACTTCAACAAATACCTTCCCTAAAAAGGGCAATAATAATCGATAAATTGTGAAAAATCGTGCTTCGAACCCACTCATTTTTTTCCATGGATACATTAAAAAAGGATGTAGCAGTGATATACTGAATTTTAAAAAAAATCTGCCTGTGAACCCCTTGAGTTTTATCGTGTTGTTTTCGAACGAAAATGGCAGAAAATGACATCTCCCCAAACAAATTCCGTGTAGATCGTGCATGTGTACCTGGCTTTGCGGACGCAAATTTGTACGTGTTTCAATGGTGCGCTTCGAGGTAGCGATCTATACGTATTTACTGTGTGAGATGTGCAGCTCATGAGCGTGGAAGAATAAATGAGATACATTTCAACGTTGGTGGCGCACTTTGTTGGGACCCCCCCCCCCGCCGCCCCCCCCCCCCCCCCCCCCCCGGCTGTTGTTGTACCATCTCACGCAATTTTCATGAGTTATTTGTCCCACATTCTGTTAAGCCACTTCTTGAATGAGGTCTCCCCTCCACTGTTGAAGATTCACTCCTGCGTTATGTGCTGCTTCCCGGTCCCTTACTCGTAACTGCCATTCTGGGAGGGCCAAATCTCTGTCCCCCGGTAAAATTGTCCGGGGGGACAGAATTACCTAGGTAAAAGTGTCCCCCTAGATCCGTTAATTCCGTCCCCCTCCAGTTTATTCTGTCCCCTCTCTAGGTAATTTTGTCCCCCGATGTTCCACACATAAGTGGTTATTTTGATGTTATTTCAATGAAAAGCCTACATGGTATTTATTATTTGGACTTCTGTTCCTATCGATTTATCAAAATAGAAATAAAAATATAAATAACTGTATTAATTAAATCAACCGATCTACGTTTCTGCGCGAAAGGGAACCTAGCGGTAATCAGTATTTTCAGACTTCTTGCACGCGTACAAATTCTGTATACCCAGCACGAAATGTGTGGCAGCACTTTTGACCACCTGTAATTTGTAGTACGCTACACATCCTACAGTCTGCCACAAATGATGCACCATGAAGAGGTGAACCTGTACTACACTGGTTGTTGCGTCTGGTGGGTGCTAGACTTGTGACGTTGCACGGGACAATTTTACCAGGGGGACACGTTTAACGTTGGGCAGGGAGACAGAATTACCTGGAGGGGGACAGAAATACCTAGGTAAATGTGTCCCCCCGGACAGATTTACCGGGTCACGGCCTGGTAAGTCTGTCCGGGGGGACACATTTACCAGGGGGGACAGAATTACCTTTCACACCGGCTTTGAATGACGAATGGGCCATTTCAGTCATGTTCAGGAATGGGGAGTAGGTTGGCAGACGCTTCAACTGGATCAGCTGGTTGATTTCTGCTGGGAGCTGGGCGCGTATATGGGGTCTAGCATTGTCGTACACAAGAAAGACTGGTTCATCTGCGGGGAACATAATCGTCACCGTTTTCACGAAGGAGCGAATTTCATGAAAAATCGTCTATTTATCGAAATAATTTTTTTGGATGAAAACGATTAAATATTGCAATTTCTACAACCTCGTGAAGTTAATCATCCACAAAATCATTAAAATCGTAACTAACCAAATAACGAATGGGCGAATTGGTCCTCAAGTGCCCTTTTGCGTTTTCACGAAGAGGCGAATTCGAAATAGCGTTGACTTCAACGTGTTTATGAAGGGGCACTTTGGTGCGCGTATTGACTTTAGCGTTTTCACTAATAGAGGCAAATTGGGCGAATTGGGCGCGTACTGGCTTTTAGCGAAGAGGCGAATTTGGGGCGCAATGGGGGAATGTATACAATCTGACTCTCACAGCCACGGGCGAATTTGCTAATGTATCGTTTTTTCGTTTTCAAGAAGAGGCAATTCTATTAATTGATTAATTCTGCAAAACTTTCAGGGAAAGTCGTGAAATTTGACGCGAATATCGACGTCAAATTTGATGTCAATATTCGCGACTTTGGGGGAAAGTCGTGAATGTTGACGTCAATATTGACGTCAATAATCGCGACTTTGAAGAAAGTCGTGAAATTTGTCGTGAATATTGACGTCAATATTCACGATATGCGTAGTCCCTTCAGGGCCACCATACATTTACGCCGATTGTTTTTTTCGACCCAACTCGTCGCAAATAAACCGCAGGGGACCTGAAAGGAAGGCGTCCGATAGCCTAACGGCCACCCCACGACACCCGGCGGCATCGTGCGTGCTTCTGCTTCCTCCCGTTACAATATTTTTACCCAAGATGTATAAACATTCAACACAAGCGGGCATCGTACGGGTAAAGTCCGGCCTCCCTCCTGTTCACCTGGCGGGCTCCGCCCAGGCGAAATCTAATTTGTTTCCGGCGCCCGTATCTAATGTGATCGTGACCAAGTGCAATTTGAGTCAACCGGGATTTGTCTCCGATGGCCGGGGCATCGGGTGACCGCCCAATACCCCCTCTCCGCTCAGCGGAAATGTGACTGGGGCATTACCTGACTTTGATTTTAAGGTAGGATACACTATTTGCAGATCAAATGTAATTTTTTTACTACCGAATTATTAAGAAATGTTTTGATTATTTGAAAGTAAATAACGATTGTAGGCATCCAGCAAAACGATTGCGCTAGATATTATTGTTCAAAAAAGGTGAATTTTATAAAAACAATTCACGATCGCCGGACGGCGATCACGAAAAAACCCAGAACATAAAAACCACTGCCCGGCGCCGGTTGAAAACAAACAATCCATGTTTGTAAAAATTCGGACAGGTCAGTTAAACGATATTTACGTTATAGATAATGCCCGAGTTACGCGCCATTCGTGGGTAATAATGTCCCGAGGGCGAAGCCCGAGGGACATTATTACCCACGAATGGCGCGTTAACGAGGGCATTATCTGACTTAACCTCCACCTGGGACGTCACCACCTATTGTCCTACCGCTCCATTATTTTGCACGAATGGAGCGTCTTTGTTCAGAAGAAACTTTATACTAACCGGTGTAGCGGTTCGTGATATTTTTTTCCAGGAGCTGGGTGGTTCGTGATTACAATATTCATGAGAAAGAGCAATGGCAACTCATATACATTAAATAACTATAAAGAATTATAAAGAACAGCTTCTTTCACCAACTCGTCAATAGCATAGTTGGTAGAGAGGAGAGCTATGGATCGAAAGGTCTGTGGTTCGAATCCGACTATCGATAATGTTTGTCTTTTTCTTCGACACATTTTCGTATGGGTTAGTTTAACCATAGAACAAGATTGAAGGGAAAATCGGATTGGAGTACATAGGTTTCTTAAAAAATACAACGAAAACCGCTACACTGGCTAGTTTCAGTGACTTCCTCTTTGTTCACTTGCGTTACCTTCCCAAAATAATGGAGAGATATCGCCTCCAACACTCCATTCGTTCAAAATAATGGAGCGGTAGGACAATAGGGTGACGTCACGGGTGGAGGTTAATTCAAAATACAACCCCCCAAATCCACCAATTCCTGACAATTCAAGCAATTACCAATGGTGTATTCTATTTGTAAGTGTCTGATTCCCGCTATGATATTATTGAAGAGAGTCAGCAAACGGAAAAAGTAATCTCACTGGTATACGAATTTAAATGAACGTAGCGCGGAACGTTACACCAAGCTCGCTCTTAGCAACTCTAAAAAGAGTGAAAACCGCTCCAAAAATATTGAACTTTAGCTCTTTCTAGGAGCCATATAAAGGACAACTCGAAAAAAAGCTGTCCTTCCTATTGCTCATCCAAAGAGTAAACAGTTACTCTTTTGCAGTTATTTTCACTCTTTTTTTTGAGTGTTTTATAAGAGATTCACTCTTGTTTAGAGTGATCTTTTCACTCTTTTAAATTCAGGGAGAATGTTTGCATGCTAAGTTAATACATGTACTACATGTACAAGTTAATCAGTTGATGAAATTTAAAAATATTAATTATTTAGGGTGTGTTGTCGACCAAATTGTTTATACTTGAAAGTAAATGAAATTGATCATAAAATATAGGTTTTCATTGGATATCAATTAATGTGCACATGTTACTTTTGCTTGTATATTGCTACACCAAAAGAGGTTCAATGACCAATGACGTTGAATAAACTGAGTGATGAGAACCAAATCAATGACTGGTTTCTTCGTGACTAATTACAAGTGTTGAGTGTGCGAGAATCTTTCAATGATACCAGCGGTGTTATTGGCAGCTGTAATGACAACTGGGTCTTATGCTTCAAAACACGTATAGTGGCTGTCATTTCATCTACAACCTCGTATTCAGGACGACGGGGGAATTCTAATAGCGGCCGATCGCGATTGCACGAAATATTACGCAATGGCGCAAGTCCCCCGCGCCACAATTTATTGATTGCTTAAGTTGCGCAACATTTTGTTTGCTGCCCAACATTTCGCTTACGACAGTTTCACGAAAGCTTGACAGTTCGCAAAGTCCGCATCCTGAGCCACGCAGCGCTTTTACGAGCTTTATATACTAATAGCTCTCAAAGCCCTACGGACACTGGGCAATATCCGTGGTCATTTGGCGCAAAGATCCATGCGCCCAATCAGAGCCTCCGTTACAAACAGACTAAGGCATACCTCGACCCCAGGCAAGAAGTTGCAGTTTTTCATTCATAAAATGCCGAGGTTGGCTCACAAACAAACAAGATGGCGGACGATTCTCAATTCGATTTTTGGAAGGAAAACATTTGCGAAAAGTTCCGTGTTCCGTGCCTAAATGCAAAAACGCACCCTGAGGGCGGACGAGGAAGGCAAGGGTGTCACGGTGTTCTATTGCTGCGCTCCAATCGCGTCGTGTTTATTGTGTTTACGAGTTCACGAGTCGTATAATGGCGTTCTAATCGCCTGGTAACTCGTGTTCACCAGTGGTGAACTCGAGGTGGATTTTTTTCTCCATGCTCACGACTTCTCACGCATGCATGTTGGTTCACATACGAGTTCTTGCGCAATAAAGAATGTCCTTACCGCACGACTAACCCAACTGTGCGCGTGCGTCTTGGTGGGTAGCGTTTGGAATGCAACCCACTCGTGAACATGGAGAAATACACGGTGAACACGATAAACACGACGCGATTGGAACGCAGCATATAGGCCATGATCAGCCACCTATAAATGTGGCCAGAAGATGACATTCGTGATACACGAGTGCGTATTACGGGAACTTTGGCTATTTCTAACAATTAGAACACGCTGAAGCCGAATATGATTGTTCCCAATTGGAAAAGTGCGCACAAGGGGGTGAAATTAGACTGGTTGCTGTCCCGACATAGAGAAAAATTTGAAGACATTGGAATACGGCTATTTTTGCCACCAAAACAAGGCAATGTGGTCACAGTTATTATGTAAGTATTCCTACGATTTACAGTACAGTGCTGGTCACTTTGGCCACTCTCTCTTATTTTACCAATCTTTAACCACTTTTTGTTGTCGCCTAAACTAAGTTTTTGGGGCACTAACCAGTCCTTAATTATGTATGTCCGTATGTGTACATATATGTTAATGTACTACATAACAACCCCCCCCCCCCCCCCCCCTCCCCCAACCCAGGACAGAAGCACAATAGGCGATCAACACATCCTTTTATTCCTTAGGGTGTTCGTGTTTTGTCATGGGTGTTAAAGTGTACACTAAGTCTATGGGGTTAGGTTATGGTAGCACAGGAACAAATGGAAACACAACAGGGTATACTCGATCGGTCGTTATGGTAAAACACCAAGTTTGTTGTGGTTAAGTTTTTTAAAATTGTTTTTGGAATTTTGATTAAACTTGTATGCAGCGACCCCTGGGTACCGTGTAGAAAGACAATTCTTTATCAGATTTACGAGGTCAAAGGTCAAAATGCAGGAGTCACACTAGGTCATTGTTCGTATGCATGTTCACGTTCCAGGTTACGTTTTTGAAAAGTATAACTTCTACAATAACATGCTTACTTGGATGCAGTGAACCTTGGGTGGCAAGACTATTCTTTATCGGATTCTTGTGGTCAAAGGTCACGTATAGGTCATTAGAGGTCATTATGTGTATGTGTATACATGTATGTATGTTTAAGTTTCAGGTAAAGTTTTGAAAAAACTATAACTCAACGTATACGTTCATGGATTTTGATGAAACTTGTACAATTCTGACCCCTTGGAGCTTGTCTGCCTAATGTTCTAATTATGACAAAAGAGCTTAACACTAGTATTACCCCTGCTCATTGGGCCCATAATACATTCCTTAGATGATCTCAGCACACTTAGGAGTATACAGCTTGATGCTGTCATTTTGGCACAAACGGCTGAAATCATGCAAATCAAATATTGAAATTGTATTTTTATTTGCGACCTTTTCTACACCCTAAATGGAAAAGGTACATGCTCATGAATGACACTGGTTTATTTGACAAGGGCATAATGAGAAACATCAAAATGCACAGATTTGAAAAATAATACCTTATCGGCCCATTCACACATCGTTGTGCCCCTTCCCAAGTGCATGCATATATTATGCAGTGCCCTGCTCATCATCTTTCCACCAGCTCATCATGGAGATCTGGGAAGCTGAAGAAACACCACTGATGAGCTTCAAAGATGCAAAATTGTTACCACCTTCAAGAAGGGAGATGGAGTAGTGTGGAAACTACCGGGGAGTAAGAACCTAACTCTAAATACATCCAGTTACCTCAGGACATTCCTGTATTGTATGCAGCCAAAATGTGGGTTCAAGGATCGGACTTTTATTATCAGCCACTCTAGTGTCTAAAGGGAAGCTAACGGAAGCTTAATTGGTCACTCCTCATCAGAGTCAATGTCATCGTCGTCAAAGCCATTTGCAGATGAATGCTCTGATGCCGTAATTGTGTGATTGGTGCAATTTGTGCAGGCACACATATCGGTGCATGACAGATCAGCTGAACGGCAACTACAGGTTACAATCTTACATTGACTGTGTTTACAAGAACAGTGGACAACATTCAGAATGTCATCGGGTGCTGGTCCAATTGTATTCCACTGAATCTGTAACTGTCCTTGAGATTCAATCCATCCATTTCCTACTGGACTTGGGGCATCGATGTGTGCCTGGAGAGCATGCCGGTGTAACGCAGCCTGGAAATTGCACCTGATTATATGCTGGGACAGGGCATCTTTATTAGGAGGTAGAACTTCCTCACTTGATGCATTGAGACAGAATAGTCTGTATCTAGTCTCATTGATGTCACCAGTACTCTGTCCGTATAGTTCACAAGTAAACTTTTCCAACTTTTCAGAGAGGGAGGCTGGTACTTTGAAATCATTTCCAAGTTCTGTGAAGGCTTCTTGGTATATCTTGCTGTTCAGGACAATATTAAGTGGTCGCTTTTTGCCTTTTCCACGGAATGCACTGGTTGAGTCGCAGCCAGTGAACACATGAAAACCAATTAACGCACGACAGACAGATGGTCCAAGAGTATTGTACATATCACGAAGAGCAACAACACGAGACCGTTGCTTTACACCAGTGAGAAAGTAAACCGCTGCTGGAATGTGTTCCTGCAAAGTCAGAAGAATTATAGCAACATCTGTGTCAGGGCTCTTGACTATGAGGTTCGAGTAAGTAGCAGCTGCATGCTTGCAGTGAAGTGCTAATCTTGTATCTGCCTCCTCATGATCTGATTCTAATTCAGGTACAACCGAGGACACTCCATGTGCTATCCGGTGACAAAGATTGCCGACTGTTACATATAGTTCAACATCAACTGGATCCATGTTCAACCAATGGTGGAAAAGAAACTTGACAAGATCCTCTTTATTTGAACTATTACTCAGGTAGTTAGCCCACTGGACAGGAGCTTTCTGATCAGCAGAGAGTACTCTTCTTCGCTGGGATCCCCTCATGGACCTCTTTGTACGTTCGATAGCCTTGATACTGATGTCCGGATAGCGATCAGTGACGAAATCCACACGGGTGCATTTGTATACCCTAGCAAGTGCGAGAATGGCATTCAAAACCGACTGAGCTAGAGCACCATATGTTGCAGGAAGTGGCTTGGGAAGCGAATGAAAGACTGCCATGCCATCAACTATAAGAGCTGATCCTTCAGGAACTTCAGTCACATGACACAGCGGACATTTATCTTCTATGGCCTCCAGCAGCTTTGCTTTGTTAGTTTTGACCAGATAATTACCATTTGAAGCAGCTAGGGCAAATGGAGCATTGCCCAAGGGGTAACACAGGAGCTTTTTAACATCAATTTTCCGACTCTTGCTGATGATAAGCAAACGTGCGAAAAGAGTCCGGTCAGCTTTCAGCTCTACTGTCTTGCCGATTTTTGTGGTTACCGTCAAGGTGTCAGGCTTGGAAAATGTCTTCAATTTCACCTTTTTGATCGGGTCGTGGAAGCCAGTCTTGCCATCAATGAAACGAGATTTGATGAAGTTCAACATCGCAGACTCCCCATATTCCTCAGCCTTTAGTAGGTCATTCTTGACTTTGTCTGTAGCCACAACACCTGTGCTGATACTAATTAAATCTGTGTTTTGAATTCGAAACGGATTAGCCATTTCTTCCACACTGCCTAAGAGACTTTTGACAGCTTTCTCATCCTTTACACGACGGGCATAATCAAGATCTTTACGATTTCTTCCATCTGATCGACAGCCACACATGATTTCACACTGCCGTGTAATCGCAGCCCGCTCACTCTGTGACAACACCCATCGCTGGAAAGAGTTCCTCTTTGTTGAAAAGCTAGTGACTCCTCCCATTGTTTTGCTGTCTCTGTTGCATGTCTGCTCAATAACCTGGTCACAGGCACTGCCAGAGAAACCATAGCGGTCTTGTTGTTGCACAGTCCACTCACCACGCAGAAACGATTCATGAATGGATGGATGCGTGACACCGAGATTGATCATCTCCATGAAATAAGCAGGTAGGTAACGTGCATAATGTGTTCTGTCGTATGCAAAGAACCATGGTAGCATTCGTCGAACAGCAGAAATGTGGAGATTCCAATCAGACTCTCGTGTTGCCCGTATGAACAGTAGAAGTGACTCAACCATGTCAAGGTAGGATATCCAGAATGCAAATACTGGATATTGCTCAGAATTGTGCCTTGTGAAATCCTCAAAGGCCTTCAGTGCTTCCTTGAACTCGGGACTGTGATACAGATTCACAAACAGTGGTGACGGGAATGCTTGAATCATGTGTCTGATGAAGTTCTCCAGTTTTGCTTGCATCTCCATTGGCATAGAATCAAAAAATGACTGCAGAAGTAGATGATGCAGAGCCTCTGACATTAACTTGTGGGCCCGGATGCTTCGATTGTAGTGCTTCCCTTCCATTACCCGACAGATCGACCCAGCTGCCACAATTTCTGCTTCAATCAGAATGTCTTCAAGCCCAGCATCACAAAATCTTGCACCAAGAATGGCTAAGAAGGCCATACTGGTGTGGAATTCCCCCAGTCTGATCACAAGTCTATCGCGTATCACTGCATTGTTCCATCTAATCTGTTGGCCTTTCGCGTATATCGCTTGGTCAAACACGAGAGTGACTGTGTGAAGCTGCAGTTGATCGGCAACTTCAAGACTACGGGTGATGATGGTGTTGACAGTGTCCATCTCTGTGGGCGATGCTTCAATTGTTGGCAGGTAATGGACTTTTGAAACAGTCAGCAAGTCACGATCATGGAGTAGAGTGTTGAAGCCTGTCCATGATGCCAAGTTATGAGCTCCTTCATTCACAAACTTGACAAAGAAGTAAGCCATGTCCGCAAGATAACCATGGAGATGGTGTGGAAAGCAATCCTTTGCCAAACCTGAAATGTCACCAACAGTTACAGATGGGCCACATCGTCTGGCTGGCTTGTGAGGATTAAGCCTTGAGGGAGGTAGATCCAATGTAGCTGTCGTAGACCGGGAAATAGAAGGTCGTTCATTAGTTTCTACATAAGCATCTGTTGGAATTTGGACAAGTATCCCATTGGTGTGATGTGTAGTACCATGTCCCGACAAAGTTTCTTCACCAAAATCTATGTTGTCCCAAATAAGAATGACATTTCTACCCTTCTCAACACCAGGTGGTACATGTGCAGCTCCCATGTTGAGTTGCAACTGTGCAAGACCAGTATCAAATCGCAGAATAGTACTGTATGAAGAACAGTGACCAAATTTGCTAAGAAGCTCAAGAACACGGGAAGATCCAGTCAGATGGCGGATGGTGAGACCCAGACAGAGGGACTTGGGTGTCTGTTTCAGGCCCTTCGATTCTAAATTGATGATATCTTGAAGGACCGAGAGTAGTTTCTTTTTCTCCGTTTCCGATACTTCCACATAATGGTCCAAAGTTGCTTCACTGGATGCACCAACAATCCAAGCCAACGAATTGAATAGCGGAATAGGGATCATTTCTTGAGCTGCCTCTGTAGTCAGATCCTTGGACGTTGGAGGCCACGGTCCAGCCATGCTCTTTACATTTGATAGCTGCTGATGGAGAGACAAACAAGCAAAATACAGGTCATGAAGCTTGTCATCACTTGTGGTTGGTACAACAGTTTCTATATCTGAGGCACTTTGACTGGAACTTTCTGTTTCGGTTTCTGACATTGTGAGCTCTGCTTCCTCAGCAACAATACCTGCTTCCAAATCCTTCACGTAAACCATCTCACTCTTAAACTGATTTGAAGGGGCATGGAACACGAGATCTGGAAACCTTGCCTTCAGACGTGCTTTCAAGCGACTGGATCTGAAAGAAAAAATGTTGTTTTTGTTTTTGAGAATACAGGTTGGTTCATAAATGAAAACATATTTGTGGCTCCATCACACTGCATGTATTATTCCCATTAAAAATTGCTTTTCAATCAAACACCAATAAAAAGCAGAAAAAATGCCAATATTTGTGATTTGTTTCTGTCATTTTACTCAGTGTTCAGCTTGCCACCTCTATAGTGAGTGATACATGTGCAACGTGCTCAATCTCAGGCTGTAGAGACCATATCAGTAGATTTAAAACTGCCAAATGTAGTTGGCAAGTGCAGCTGCGCATTCTGTGAGCAACTGGCGTTTTAAATTGTTCTTAAAAGTGTCATTCTCTCGACCAATAGGAATTGGTAAACTGTCTCAGATATTTATAAATGTGTTTTTAAGGCTACATACAAAAAATTAATTGTTTCTCATCAGCGGCCGGGCCAATTTTTCGGGCCGGGTGGATATTTTTTTATATTTTATAAACAAAATATAAATGTACCGGACGCCCGAAAATTCCGAGATTTTTATTATTTTTATTTTGTATATATGCTGTAAAAACACGCTGTTGAAAGCAATAACAGTTAAAACTCACGCGGGCCAAGTGAATGTTTTTAGTGGCCATACATGTTCCAGCAGAAGCAAGCCGGAAAAATCTAAATCGACGGCGGACAGGAGATCGGAGAAGCCGAGTATAATAGTAGTGAGAACGGTGTCTGTGGGGCCTCTTTCATTAAAAAAAACCTGGGGTGCTCAAAATTATATGAGAAAATAAATCGACTTAACTATATTTTTGTGTTTCTAGTTTCTACCAACATTATTTGAGCTTTTATTCTATATGAAATGTGTGCATTGGTCAGTTTTGGAAAGTAAATCAACGAAAACAATTTGTAATTTAGATAAAGAATGCAATGTCCCAACGAAGCTTTTGTCAACTAGCGCTTTCACCCCCGCACGCGGTGGCGCCCATACTATAACTGGGCGCTGGAAAACACCTAACGAGCTTCATAGATTTCTGTGTAGAAAAACGCACGGCATTCTGGGTAGCGTACATGCTCTGCCGCGCAGCTGAGCCACGGAAGTAGTAACCTACGTTCGCAGGTCGCAACAAAAATTATCCAATCAGAGCTAAATGCACATCAGCGCTTACCACCAACGCCCGGTTCATCAACATGTACATGTATGTATATGCGGTAGGCACGAACGAAACCAGCGCGCCTGTAGTTGTTTAGTCAGATACCAGTTTCAAAGATTCGGCGACATTTTTATTCTATAAAATATAAAATATAAAATGCCCTGACGGACCATTTTTTCAAAAGGGTTCTGATGAGAAACAATTCATTTATTTTATGTAGCCTAATGTATTAATATAAATTACTCACGTGTAGCTTGAAGCATCTGTGTCTTCATGATTCTTGGCGAGTGATCGATAGCGGCGTAACAGAGTAGTAAGCTGAACAATCTTCTGTCCATTAACAAGCTGGGGTGTAACAAACTGCTCACACAATGCCTCAAATGCTCTTTTTAAACCCTCACCATGCACCGATTTAGATGATCTGAAATTAAAGTTTGCATGTACCTTTCTTAGGAAATCGTATGAGAATCCGACAAAGATAAAATCCCTGTTCCCCTTTGTTTTGTAGAACATTTTCGGACATCCTTTTTACAATGAGCTTATTTACAAGTGCATGAACAGATTGTCAACATCTGAAAATATTTGGTGGCCAAATTGTACAGAAAAACTACTGACCTTACTTCAGAAAACGTTGCACGCGGTTTTCTTGTGTAATTTCTGTAGCAGCTCGAGTGATATTTTACTCGCAGTGCCACACAATCTTTGTTCCTGATGTGCAACAGTATGCTCTCATCTTTTTTGAAGGTTGCTGCAGAACGCAAAAGACCTGCATAAAATAATCACAAAAATTATTGCATTGTTCTGGTTATTTCCCTTTTAATAATGTGACACAATAATGTACACTATAGGGCCACAGATTTTCTATTTCACAAATGTTTATTTTCCTATTCAGCGAAATTGATTTAAAAAAAATTTAAAAATAAAAGCTGTCCATAATGCCTGGAATTGACAAATTATGTTTCTTTGTGCAAACACTATGGGGTTTCATCATAACCGAAATTACATTTCAAGAGCAATTCTGTCAATTCCTTCTGTTTTATACTGTAGTAGATAAAAAAGTGCCCTTATACAGTAGCTATCTATCACACTTTACATCACCTCCATCTATAGTTGCTGCCTGCATGAGTTTGGCTCTCCTTCTCTTCGACCTTTGACCCTCCCACATGTCCTTTTTCTTGCATATGATGCAGATGTCTGGTAAAACATTGGCGAATCTGGCAGACACACGAGAAACTGCTATTGATGAAGGATGCGACCGTAGTTTCTTTGGGGAAGGTGCAACACATATTTCTGGATTGGCAGTGGAACAGGAGGCTACACTTTGTTGTTGTGCTTTTTCCCTTCGCAGCTGAGCTCGCTGAAGCTTACATTTGTCGGTAAATCTGCTGTAGCAGGTTCGGTGAAAGCCAAGTGCGGGGTCAATACTAGCAGGATCATCTGCAAATGTAAATGGTTTCAGTCAACTTAAAGGCGAATGTTAACAACAGATTAACAATTTTAATGATTACTTAATATTTAACAGTAAAAGAAAGATTACAAGCAAATCATTGCACCAGGTCATGGCCAAGTATGGCAATTAACCTGCATGACTAGTGTAAGACTATCTCAAGGCAAAAGATGCATTTGTGTGGGTCATGCCCGAGATTTCCCTTCTGCAATAGTAAATAAAACTCAAACCAACAAATCACTTCAAAATTCAAATTATCTCTGGTTTGGTTTAGCAACTTTCATAAAACACTCAGTACATTAATTTATCATCAATAATCAGGCCAATCAAATTAAATGGTGTTTACAACAACAAATGTTTGGAAAATGATTAGGTTCGTGGCAAATAAATTAAACTTGTGTTTACGTAAATTATCTACTATCAAAACAGCCATAAAAAGGTTGGCAATTTAAGGTCGGCAATTTGGCCCCCAAAAACCCAGGTCAGTCGGCTTACGGTAAAAACAACATTTCTTTTGGTTTGGCCTCAGTTGTAAAATGTAGATCCATTTCCATTTGCTAAAGTTATTAGGGTTAGTGAATTGTAAACCAAAACAAATTGTTGATTTCCACAAACAAAAAAAGGTTGGGGACCTTTTTAGAAGAACAGGCAGGGATAAATGTGATGGATGGGTCATCTACCCGACACGCCATACTAAAACAAAAAAGCAGCATGGATCATCTACTGGATTCTACCCGACACGGCATACTACCAAAATAGGGCAGATGGGGTCATCTACCCGAGACAATACTGAAATTTACCCAAGACATACATGTAGTACCCAAATAAAAATCTACCCGACACGCCACACTACTGAAATCTACCCACATACATGTACTAAAATAAAACCAGCTAGAGTGGGTCATCTCGCATAATAGTACAGCGAAAAATAGAAGTGCGAGTCATCTACCTGACACGCCATACTTATACTAGAAAACACAAGGCATCGTAGGTCATCTACCCGACACGAGTACGCCATACTAAAACTAGAAAAAAGCAGCGTAGGTCATCTGCCCGACACGCCATACTTATACTATTACTAGAATGAAACAAGTCATCGTACGTAGGTCATCTACACAACACACCATAGTAGAAGAAGAAAAAAAGCAGCGTGGGTCATCTACCCGACACGCCATACTACTAAGTACTACTAGAAAAAGAAGAAAAAAATAAAAGGAGTCATCCACCCAACACGACATAAGCCTAATTAGGCCGGGTAACGTTATTATTACGGCCCTAGTTTTTAAACTTTTTTAACTGCGAAAATCTGCTTTAATACTCGTTTTGATTCGGGAACATATTTCTCCATATTTATTTCAAAGTGGTTCGAGGTGAAAAAAACGTTTAATTCCATATTAACGATAGAGAAATTGAAAAAAGCGTTACGGCTGCCGTAACGATAGCCACTGCGTTTTTTCCTACTTTGTACGTTAAGGGCCTACGTCTAACGTGTTAGCCTACTGTGTAGTTGTATTGTAAGCTAACATTACACTTAACTTTGGGGCTTCTATGGAAATAATACTACTTACCCTCCTTTTGAAACAGGTCGATCTTTTTACACAATATTTCCACACGATTCCCACCCATCCAACTCCTTCCAAACATGGGCAAATTCGCAGACCCTGTTCCATGTAGTGAGCGAAAATCGCTTCACTTCTTCAGTGACGACGCCACTTACATGTAGGTGAATAATACACCTCATTTTTTTTGGCGAGATTACGTGAATATAGACCCGTGAACGTTCACGGGTCTACGGAATGACAGATCTCACATGGAGGCCGCCATGTTTAGTGTTGTTCGACTGGTTCCCGAATCATCCGACTTCACAAATTTATGGGGCGTGAACCAGACTAGAGTGTCGAAAAAGACGCCCTCTGTCGTTTAATTCGTGCAAATTTACGTGCAAAAAAGGCGCGAATTTCAACTTAAAATGTCACTATTTGGTGCGCACTTTTATATTTGGGAACAACAATGTTTGAACTTGTCATCATGTAATTTCGTTAAAGATGCCAGAAGTATGCAATACGCAAGGATGTATCAAGAACCTAAACTAAAAACAGTGGTTGATCATGGCCTAATAAGACTGGGAGCGGTAAATGTCTGATGTACCATCAGCAGACAATTATTGCTTGTTCACCCGATCCTCCTAAAGTTCATCCGCAACGCGCATTTCTATTGTTCCATTTCCTTGGGCATCTGAGGTGTTCTCACAAATTTTAATCTTCCCACGTAAAAATTTAAATTAATCGGAAACATTGTCGAAATTAACGTATAGAACGTGAAATAAAGCTTTGCTATTATACAGAATAAGAAACATACAAGACTTAAAAGCTACGTAAACGCCAATAAAATGGTAGAAATTGTCATTTTACCATGGACGCGAATGTCCGCAGGGTTTAAGGGCGATAATCCAAGAGCCGTTAAAGTTGTGGCGTATAAGTTGTGTCGTTTCGACTGAGAATTACACATTTATATATTAATTACCGTGGAGCTTGTCATTGCTTAACCGTATAGAGCTTGAAATAGACACTGTACAGGCCTCGTGTTTGAAGAAAAGCAATATATATATTTTACCTGTGACAGGATTGTATATACGCTGCCGCACATATTTTGTTGAAATCACATCCTGTTTAGGACCGTGTCCGCTTTGAATGCAGTCATACGTTTCCTAGAGTTATACCACCCTGTAAATTGTTTACTCAGTACACCAATACAAATTAGGCTCTTCGGGCGTTGTGGGGATTACTTCAGGTATCACTGGGAGGCGGAGGGGCCAATTCAGGCGCGTAGGTACTGGCAACTTCGGGTCTGTGCGAGTAGTAGTCAGGCTGTGGCGAGCTGTACTCCTCCAGGCCTTGCTGAGAATAGTCCGTGTAGCCCGGAGTCGTGGGTTGCTGCTGGTGGCCTTGCTGGTGGCCTTGCTGGTGGCCTTGTTGATGGCCTTGTTGATGGCCTTGTTGATGGCCTTGTTGATGGCCTTGTTGATGGCCTTGCTGGTGGCCTTGCTGGTGGCCTTGCTGGTGGCCTTGTTGGTGGCCTTGTTGGTGGCCTTGTTGATGGCCTTGCTGGCGGCCTTGCTGGCGGCCTTGCTGATGGCCTTGCGGGTGCCCTTGCTGATGGAAGCCCTGACTCGACGGGTGGGTTGGCCTAGGTTCACGCGAGTAATTCTGCGGGAGGGTGGTGTACACTGGCGGTGGACAGCTCAGTGATTCGTAGACCAGTTCTCTGCTCATGTTGGCCTGGCTTGGTTGTTGTGGATTGATTCGACTCTGTTGGTGGTAATCCTGCTTATGTTGTGGATAGTCGTGCCTCTGATGAGTTGCGGTGACCGTGGTTGTTGTCATGTGATGCGTGCCTGATTGAAAATGAAAAGTGTTCTCGTCAAAGATTTAAAAATAATAATAGATCAAAAGTAAAACATTAGACCAAGTTGTATAAAATGCTTTGCTAACATTCAAGAGTTTTACCTAAACCGCGCGTGCCCTTTAAAAACCGTTGGTTAACAAAGGCTCGGTACATAGTGAACGTTGAACAATTAAAGACATTATGGTCCGCTACTGATTATGCGCTAGCACACACGTGGTTCTTCACCAAACTCCCCCCAAAACAACACACACTCGGGCATTTCTCTACAATTTTGTTTGGAAAAAAAAGGTCCCAAAAAGTCTGACAATAAAGCTGAAAGACCGACGTTGAAGGACGAAGAAGTAATTAAAGGCCATGTTGACGATTTGGTCAGACGAGGCGGCTAAAGCCGTGTTCCCATTGGACTTTTTCTTCCGCGGCCACGCGGAAACTTACCGCGGCATTCCTTAGCGTGAATCTACCACGCGTTCCCACCTGGACTTATATTCCGCGACGGAACGGTTCATTCGCTGTTCGAGACTGGCAGAATGTCACACATTGCGGCCCTGATAATTTACCGTGGCTGCGCGGAAGTCTTCCGCGACCTCTTTCGGCCTGTTCATTTTACATCACGGTCGCGGTAAATTGACAGGGAGGTCAGTTTACCGTGCGTCCCCATTGGATTTAATTTTGTCATTCTAAAGAAAAGTCGCGGTACTCTAACAAAATTAAGTCCAATGGGAACATGGCTTTAGTCGCAACTGGACGGCTAGACAAAAAAAAGGTGTTCACAAAAATGTCCGAGGATCTCAAAGGCCAGGGAATCCACGACAAAACGCCAAGCCAGTTCCGCATAAATTAACAAATTTGAGGCGGGATAAGCATTGTTGGATCGGGAAGATCATTACAGCGCGCCTTTTTTAATGCGATCCCTGTTGAGAAATGTGTGGTGTGAATGCACGGCGGCCCTAGCCAGTTGAACGTTACACGGTTCACGTAGGGACATCACATTCGCTACTTTTCGATTGTAGCCCGTCCCCAAACGTGCTTTAAAGGTAGGATACACCATTGGTAATTGCTTGAATTGTTATGAATAGGTGGATTTTGGGGTTGTATTTTAGAGTAAATATCGTGCACCTCAAGCGCTGACTTGGCCTACATACCACAGCGTTGAGCAAGTCGCTAAAGAGGCCTGTGTTTCTGGCTTGAACACTCTCTAATCCTTATTTCGACCGCTAAACGTTATACTCGCCGTTTATCATTAAAGCTTTCGCAATGAGAGAACTTAACAAGATACCCCCACTCTCTGGGTAAATGATACACCCTCATAAAGGACACTAAAGGCGCCGAACCCTCCTTAAGACAATCAAAACGGGGCGCCTCCCCTCAGCCTAAAATGGTGCCCATTCTTCATCTGACAGCGAGCCACATAATATGCAGTAGGTATTTTCGCTTTTTCCGTCAGGAATTACAATGGGTGCTAATAGCACAATATGTTGCGGGACATTTTGCTTAGACCGCCAGCAAAATCAAAAGCGGGGCCTTTTCCCTACGAGGGCAATACTAACTTAGCGGGACAGTACCCCTGCGCCATTGATCATTTTAGTGGAGCCTATCCGTCCATGGTAAAACAATAGGGACCTTTCGATTCGGGACGGGAAACGCCAAGAAGACGGCTAGCCGAGCGAAAAACATCGATCCGCGCATGCGCAAAAACGAAAATGTCTCGTCCTGCTAGCTGAGTCTGGGAACCCAACAAAGGAACCCAACAAATCAACATGGCGAATCTACACATAGTTATTTATAGAGACACCCAGTGTATTTCTGCGACATTTTAGACGATGAAAAGTTCATGCTTCTGTATGACATCAATGCACCGAGTAATCCTGATTTACAGTATGAAAATGACGGCTATTGATTTGTAATTATCTTTCGCCCTAAAATGGATGTTTTCAAACATGACATTTTTGAAACATGTAAATTCATATAAGTAGAGCTTTTAGGATTCCCCAAACTGCTTTCATATCACTTCTAGACGGTCTTAGAAAACACATGAGACTGATGTTTGAAATAGGCTCAAGTAAAATCCTGGAAACCCCTAAAAGGGGCGTGACCTTTAACAAGTTTGTGATTTGTTTGGTTCCATATTTGCATAACCACCAAGTTTAGATAATTTATCCATGGACATATGATGTTTTTCTAGGCCGCAAAAAATAACCAAAAATTCCCCCTTAAAATTTGAAACATAAATATGTAAAAAGTCCTAAGCATTCCAAATCTGTTTTCAGCTCACTTCTAGGTCTTAGAAAACAACAGACGACATAAGGAACGCCTACTGGTGTACAACATATACCGCTCCTTCGTGCTTACAAACCGGACGCTATTTCACCCGAGAATCGTTCCCAAACTCAACAGAACGGAGACATGTTCGGTTTCGCGCATGCGCAGATCGATGTTTTCGCTCGGCTTACCGTCCTCATTGTTTCCCGTCCCGAATCGAAAGGTCGCTACTTGAGCAAAGGCACCCGGGTTCCTGACAACCGAGAACTTTGGCAGTCCTCACTCTAACAAAGTGCCCGGCGGTACAATGAATACACGCGCCTATTCTCCCCGATTAATCCAATCGTGAAGTGCTACCCTTAATTGCCTATTATTATAGTAACCTTCAAATTTTTAGCTAGGCACTTCTCCTTCCTATAGCTAACGCATTTTTTTCGCAAGGCACTTTATAGCAAAATATAAATTGATGTCGCAGGAGACTCTTGCCTCGTCATAAATATGACTGGCAACCCCTCTCTGGGAAAAAAAAATAATTTGGCAAGATTTGAGCAAGATGGAGAGATGAGAATAGTCATGATAGTCAGCCATGCGTGGTAAATAGCCTGGCCAAGACACATAATATATACTTGCCAGAGTTTGGGACAGGCCAGGTCTAGTATTTTGTAGTAGATGAATGGCATACTTGGGCTGACGTTGATGATGATGATGAAGATTATCATTAATACTTTAATACAAGAAAGCAGCCATTACACTAATTGGAAGCCGTTTGAGGTCAGTTCTCGAGTTGATTACCACAATTTGCTTTGTGTAATTGGTCTTCTCTGGCCATCAACCCTTAAAAGGTAGGATACACCATTTGCAGATATCGAAAATATTTACTACCAAATTATTAAGAAAAATTGTTACTCATCTAAAAGTAAATAATGATTCTAGGCATCCAGCAAAATGATTGCGCTAGATATCCTGTAATTATTCTGAAAAAAATATAATTTTATAAAGAAAAATTCGCCGGACGGCGATCGCGAAAACACACAAAAAACATAAGAATATAACTGCTCGACGCCGGTTGAAAGCAAACGCTGTTTTTCGTGCTTTTCTCGGCATTCATGATTATAAAACTTTGGACAGGTCAGTGAAAAGATATTTACTATAAAATACAAACCCCAAATCTACCCATTCATGATAATTCAAGCAATTACCGATGGTGTATCCTACCTTTAACTGCACTACCAGCGAGGTAAACAAGTTGTGGTTAATATTACAGAGCACACACAACCAAATTGGAGTCAATTGACTATTAATAAACAGAGTAAAATGCACCTGACTCCTCTAAAGAGTCTGTTAGACTCTGATCTTGTGGAGTTATTTGACTTGTCAACTGGAGTCCTTTTATTGTCGAATTGTATTCGACTCGAGTATATTCACCTCGAATAATTATTCGTTATTATCATCCCATGCGACAGGACCTCACAAAATATTCATGCATTGGCTAAAGAGTTTAATTTCTTTTTGTATCGTAAGGCCGAAGCAGTTTATTGCCAGGTTGATCTCAAAACATATTATTATTTCCAACTATCAGTATATTACAATAGTATATTACATGGTATATAAGTTTGCTTCCGATCGGCGCGCGAGTATCGCTATCATGTTTCAGTTATTTACCCAAATAACATAAAACCCAATAATAACGATGCCAACATTATCATGTCTCCGCACTTTACGAAAACCCAATAATAATGCCAGACTGCCAGCGCACCGATCGCGAAATTAAACGTATCACTATCATATGTTTTAGTTATTTACCAAAATAACCTAAAACCCGATAATAGCGATGCCAACATTATCATGTCTCCGTATTTTACGAAAACCCAATAATAATGCCAGACTGCCTGCCAGTGCACATGATCGCCATCATGTTTTAGTTATTTACCAAAATAACACAAAACCCGATAATAGCGATGCCAACATTATCATGTCTCCGTACTTTACGAAAACCCAATAATAATGCCGGATTGCCAGTGCACCGATCGCAAAATTAAAACGTATCACTATCATGTTTTGGCTATTTACCAAAATAACACAAAACCCAATAATAGTTGCAATACTATCATGTCTCCGTACTTTACGAAAACCCAATGATAGCGCCATTGTACCAATCGCAAATTAAAACGTATCAATTATGTTTTAGTTATTTACCATAATAACATAAAACCCAATAACCGGGATAACGCTATAGCGAAACTAAAAACGTACCGTTAACATAGCCGCCTTAACATAGCCGTAAATTACTATTAAGGTTAAACAGGAAGCCGCAAAAATTATCATTACATTTGAACTTAAAATTCGGTATACTGGGCATGGCTTACGTTGGTGTCAAGTTAAGTTATTGGGGCCTATGACGGCGTTCCGAATGCAATTCCGCCAAGAAACTCAATTCAGGGAAGGGCGAAAAACTCCTGCAAAACCTCTAAACTTTGCTTCGACACTTTTAAAAGAGGAAAACAGGAGGAAATTCCCCTCCGGCTCCTAACGGCAACCGAGTATTGTGTAACTCCAGAATTGGGTCCCAATGGCAGATAAACCACAATTAATTAAACTTATGTAGGAAACAGGTGGCAGTAAACAGGGGAGGCGGCGGGCTTCGAAATTAATTACAAGAACAGATAATTACTCTGCTGAATAGCAATAGCAAACAAACGTCCTCCTGGCTTAAACTGCTGCGACAAAGTGATATTCTGACCAGTCGTCAAGATTATGGCTGTATACCTGGCCTTGTCTGTTTTAACCGCAGGGCCATAAAACAGCGTCCCCATACCCCAGTGACCTCTATGTAGCGTGGGAAAGAGGCATTGGAGGAGAACCCGCATACCCATCTGTCTTCGGGATGATAAATTCTTTTAAGCTTGATGTCTTAAAAGTGGATAATCTTCATTAGAGTCGTTGGTGAACGTTGACTCTTTATTTGCACGTTGAACCTTTATTTGCATGTGGACTCTTTATTAGTGTGAATGCACGGCGGCCCTATAGCCACGTGATCCGTGTCGAAAACAACCCATGCTGAACCGGGTTGGGACCGGGTTGGTTTCAACACAGTTCGAAACGAGATAGTGTGAAAACGCCTTAGGTCATGAGACGTTCCCAGGTCCATTGTATTTTTTTGAGTCATGGCTATGAGGCTGAAACGGCCCCGCCCCCGAAGCGGTCCCCGGATTGAGTGGCGACGGGTTTGCACTAAACCGTGTGCTGCCTCCCTTGGATTATTCAGGAGTAAGGTTGCCATTGGTTTCCTGGCGTAAAGTCAGCGTTTACGGTCGCTGAAGTCCGATAATAAATAATACATTTCGTGTATAAATAAAAGTCTATGTTAACAAAAGTTAACCTAAGTTTAAAGGTAGATATACTATTTGCAGATATCCAAAAATGTTATTACCGAATTATTAAGAACAAACTTACTTATTTGAAAGTAAATAATGATTGTAGCCATCCATCAAAAGGATTGCGCTAGATATCCTGTAATTGTTTCGAAAGTTTGAAATGAATTGAAAATAACAAACGTAAACGTAGAAAGATACTTCAACCAATTCCTAGTATAAATATATAATTAACCAATAAATGTTAAAACTGCACATAACCTTTTTTTTTGGTAATAACCAACCACTTTGTAAACTACAAATTACCAATAAAGGAATACATTTAAGGCAACTAGAAATGTGTCTGTGTTCTTGTATTGTATTACGATCGAGGATTGAAACACAAAAGAGAACAAAGGGAACAAAGGATCCTCGAAGGACGGTTTGCTTGTCCGAATTCGGTCCTCGATCGTTGGGGCAAGCGCTATAGGTAATTGGGTTAGGGTATAGTAAAGGAATAAAGGAAAACACAATATCGATCCTCGGTCGTCTGTGTGGACGAACGCAAGTTGCTCCGTGTATGCTACATCACTATGTGTAACACATTTGTCTATACATGTGTACATGTACTATGCATAAAGGGTGTTATGAGTCGGAAACAAAGGGTAACAATAGCGACAACGGTACCCTGCAAGTTCTCCTTTATTCTTCTATGTAAAGTATATCCCATATGGTTAACGCAATGGCAGTTAAGATTTCTAAATATAGGAACAAAGGAGAACTAGACATGTGTTTGTAGACAAACACAAGCTATTTCGTATAATTCTACACACGATTACATCATCATATCGTCAAATCAAATGTTGCAGTCTGCAGCACATCCCGTGTATGTGCATTATTTAGGGCATAACAACCTGAATGAACATTTCTTTAAAATCAATCCCTAATGTTATGTAACTTGACACCTGACACCTATAGCACCCCCCCCCCCCCCCCCCCTCCTATGTGCACACCTATTATTAAAGGGATCGTATACGTTTGATAATTACTCCAAAAATTAATGGCAATAAAAACTTATTTGGTAAGAAGTACAGCAGCTTTGGATAGTATAATGCATGTTTAGAAACTTTTCACTTCGAAGTACTGCGGTTATGGAAAAATATATCACTTTTTATCACCCAAAATTGAATCTGAGAAGCGTTACTGCAGTGACGTTTCTCAGACTGTGTATTCCAATGTAGATTATTCTTCCTGCGTGAACATAACCGCTCCAGATTTTCGGCAATATCTCGAAATCGCTACCACCTTTTGAAATGAAATTTTTACAGGTTAGTTTTATGGTATATATCTATAACTATACAGGATTGAAACAAACATTAGGTTCCAATTACCAAACGTGTACGATCCCTTTAACCCGATTGAAACTTTAATTGTGTAGATATTTATTAGTCCAGAAAAAAAATTGACCTCACACAAATTGCAACAATTTTTTTTTCGCCACAATGTATTTCTAAAAGGTCCCCACAATGACATATTAAAAGTCGCTTAAAATTCAAGTGGTGGAAATATGACTAATTTGCATAAATCGTTAATCCCTGCCGCGTAATATATTTATTCCTATTATTTGGGTTTATTATTATTATAATTTTGTTTGAAAAGTTTATTTTGGTGATTCTACTTACATATTCTTACTTCAATAACATTTTCTAAAGCACATAAGTGACTGAATAATTTTGTGAACATAGTATTCAAAATGACAACTTCGTGAACCCATAAATGTGCGCACATTACACTGTCTCCAGATATCATCAAGTAGTCAGTATTGGTGAGCTTCAAATTCACCAAGTTGCTTACTGGCACAGTTATCATATTAAAACCTTATGGACAAATCATATGAACAATGATAACATGTGTCCATAAATTAGGCGAAAAAGTAGTTAAAGGGTTGCCTAACATGGGACAAATTCAAGAAAATCCCCAAAATACATTTTAACGTAGATATGATTATTGTAAGCAACAAACATCTTTAATTTGGGGGGTTTCCTTGAACTTGTTCAAGTCTCTCACCTTAGGCAACCCTTCACCTATCTTTTAGCCCAATTTATGGACGCACAATTTTTCCCCAATTTTTGTTTGCTAAGCTAAATATCACGATGTTATAATTGTTCATATGATTTTCAATTAGGTTTTAATAGGATATAACTGTGTCAGTAAGCAACTTGGTGGATTTGAAGCTCGTCAATACTGACTACTTGATGATATATGGAGACAAGGTAAATGCGTGCAAATTGTAGAGTATAATTGTAGTCATTTTGGGCCACTACTATATTTTCATTATTCAGTCACTTACAAGCTTTAGAAAATGTTAAAGTAAGGATGTGTAAGTAGAATCAATAAAATAAACTTTTCAAAAAATAAAAATAAAATATAATTATACTCAAATATCGGAATAATACGGCAGGGATTAAGGATTTATGCAAATTATACATATTACCGCCACTTGGATTTTTAGAGCTTTTTAGTATGTAATTCTAGGGACCTTAGAAAAGTGCACTGTGGTGAAAAAATATTTTGTTGCAATTTGTGTGAGGTCAACAAAACAAAATTAAGTATTTTGCCTGGACTATAGCCTTCAACAATCTTCAAGGGAAGCTAATAATAAACAACAGCTATTAGGCCGAGTACTTGGATAGAGACAAAAATTAGCTGATTGAGTTCCAGAACAGAGTGAATACATAACTAGCTTTGCTCAACAAACACATAAGAACATTAGCTTCCACTTGGTCAGTCAGATCATAGAGCAACGAACAGGCTTAATTCTGAGTGGGACTAAACTGTTATGACCAGCTGTCACAAGCTATACTCGTCAAATATGAGACACCCAGCCTAGAAGTATTCAGATGCAGTGAATGTGTACATGTTCAATGAACTAGATTTGGCATATTAGTGAAGTACTTTCCACAAACTATAGGCCTATTGAGTTCCAAAACAAATCCGCTCGTTATTTTGCCAGAAAATGAGATCACCCCATGTGAATATTATTTAAGACTGCTAACCCCCCCCCCCCCCCCCCCCCCCCCCCCACACACTTTACGACCTGTCTCTCATAAGGACCGACTGTTGCCACACTCAATATGGCGCTTTAGTAACGAGACGGTACGCACAGGAGACGGAGTGTTTAACCAACTGTGACGGGTCCCGCACTCTTGTTACCGTCGTGATATTTAAGCGCTTTCGCTGTGGTGCTAAAGGCGACGGGGACGCAAAGTGCACAGTGCACAGCGTGCAGGCACGTCATGCATTACGATGAAAAAGGGCCCCCGAAGTGGGCCTAAACGGCCAAACCATCAATTTATTGTATATAGATTGAGGTATAGAATAAGCTACTTACCGAACAGACATCGCCAACACTAATTGATTCCCTGTTGTTATCTTCATTCATTGTAGTACCCTCCATAGTCAGCATAGATATTTCTAGATACAAATTATTTTTTCAGCTCTCTCTCTCTTACGTCGTGTTTAGGGAACGAACGCTATGTTGGCCGAGTACCGTTCCGAAAATCAACGGGACGGAGAGATTTCAGGTTGGCGCATGCGCAGTTTGTTTTTTTCGCTGGCGTTACCGTCTCCTTGTGCGTACCGTCTCGTTACTAAAGCGCCCTACTAACCCTCGACACCGGGGACAGTCGGTTCGCAAGTTACTGCAAAGTGCCAATGTGTGTTGTCTAAACAACGCTGTTCAAATCAAATTGGGAAAATCACTGAAACAGGGGAACGATTGTAGCCTTCGACAAAAAACAATAGTTGCTACGGCAGTGATGCCCAAGCAACTAGTATCCCAAAATATAAACAAACAGCATTAACCAATCCTTTTGAAACAAATAACTGCCCAACACTGGTTGAACAATATTTAACCAATAATTTAACCTGTTGATATTTAGACCAACATCGGGCCAAAGGGGGGGGGGGGGGTACCAATTTCCACCCCAGTGTATGGATTGCCCTAGTTGTTCTTTTTTACTGGCTTGATAACACTAATTATGGCTTATTTCTTTCTTTATGAAAGGTCAACACGGCTCATTAAATAGTGCATTGACAACGCTATATTGGTGAAAACCTTTCCGCTGATGTGAAATTCGAGGCTTTCTGCTTCTATTTACATGTATAATTCAGTTACACGTATAACGTTACAAAAAGACCCTTTACCCACCAATGTTTTACTAAAGCACCATTAAGGCTAATTAATTAAATAACAGGTCAGTACTATTCCCATGCTTTATGGGTTTGTCGCTGAGACGTAAGTTTGTTTTCTTTATGAAAGATCAACACGGCCCATTACATTGTGCTTCGACAGCGCTTTATTGGTAAAGACCTTTCCGCTGATGCGAAATGCTATAACTAGCTCCCTGCTTCCATTTGTATGAAGCAGAATCAGTGTCAAAAAGATCGGACGTGTTTTTACAAAGCGGATGCTTTCCTAATTCGGATGCATTCCTAATTCGGATGCTTTTTGCAAACTCGGATGCTTTTCTAATTCGGATTAATTCGTAATTCGGATGCTTTTTTTCAACTCGGATGCTTTTTTAATTATGCTTTTTTAATTCGGATGCTTTTTGTAATCTCGAATGCTTTTCTAGTTCGGATGCTTTTTATAAAGTCGGATGCTTTTTTATTTCGGATGGTTTTCTAGTTTGAATGCTTTTTGTAAACTTGGATGCTTAAATGGTTTAATCAGTATGGGCTATAGCTTTTAACCTAACTAGGGAACTATGAAACGGACCGACGATATTTTTTCATTGCGAGGTATTAATACACAACATACATGTACATTATACATGTACAATGTACAGTACATTTTGTATCGCCGAGGTTGTGCATTGCATAATGGGTTTGCGGCGCGTACCTGCGATTTATGCCCGCTGCAGGCAGTCTAGTATACGAATGGAATGAGATGCGACCCAACGTTGGTGGCGCCCCTTGACCCCCCCCCCCCCCCCCCCTTATCGTGCTGACATCGCATAAATGTGCACATAAATCTGCATATACATCTGCTGTACGTGAGTGCGACATAGCTGCGAAGAAATGTGCAATGAAAATGTACATGTAGTGCCCATCCGTGCGACATCGCACAAATTTGCGTACTGAGAAATCTGCGCAGAACTTGAAATCTAAAATAAAAATATGCGACTTTTCAAAAATCTCCGCAGAAAATATTCGCCATCACATAAATCTGTGCAGAAATCTGCAATAAAATCTTCCACATCTCAGATATACGCTTAGATATATGCGATAACATGTTTGTCATCGTTCAAATTCGCGCAGAATGCACGATATCGCAGAATCTGCGATGTGTGATGTCCTTTTAGGGCCACCCTAGTGCCGGATTGGGGAAGCATCCGATTTGCGAATATGTTTGGTTTGCAAAAAGCATCCGAGTTACAAAAAGCATTCAAACTAGAAAAGCATCCGAATTAAAAAAGCATCCGAGTTTATAAAAAGCATCCGAACTAGAAAAGCATTCGAATTAAAAAAGCATTCGAGATTACAAAAAGCATCCGAACTAGAAAAGCATCCGAATTAAAGAAGCATCCGATTTAAAAAAGCATCCGAGTTTACAAAAAGCATCCGAATTACGAATTCATCCGAATCAGAAAAGCATCGAGTTTGCAAAAATCATCCGAATTAGGAATGCATCCGAATTAGGAAAGCATCCGAGTTGTAAAAACACGTCCGATCTTTTTGACACTGATTCTGCTTCATACATTTTGCATGTATACTTCAGTTACACGTATAACGTTGCAAAAAGGCTCTTTACCCATCAATGTTTTACTAAAGCACCATTAAGGCTAATTAATTAAATAGCAGACCAGTACTATTCCTATGCTTTATGGCTATATCGCTGAGACGTTGTATACATTATATTTTTTCTTGGTGCGCATAGAATTTCTGAGTGGGTTATAAATGAAAGTAACTGTTTTTTGTATGCAGTTTGACGCATGTCGCGTCTATTTAATTGTCGTACGTTTTGATACATAAGATAACATATGCATAATTATTATTAATAAGAAGAAACTTGTATTGGGTTATTCCGTGTCAAATCGCCCAAACAATTTCATTTACACCCACACCTTAGTCAAGAAAGTAACAGTACATATGGCGATTTCAGAGTCTTTTCCGAAAACAAATTGGACAAATCGTAAACAAATTGAGAACTGTATCCATGTACATTTAAATGGGTCGATTTTGCTTCTTGCCTCCCGGCCTATTTATGCGCATGTGTGCATGAATTGAGATTTATTAGGAAACTTGTCTATTACTTATTAGCGTCATCACAGGTACGAAGTTAGTGCCCTCCACCAAGTGCCCTCTATCAGGTGCCGCCCACCGCCCTCCGGCCCCCCCCCCCCCCCACATTGATTCAGTGCCCCCCTAAAAAATGGTGCACCCCAGGCGTCCTCTACAAATTCAACTCTATTATAGTTACGACGAAGAGTTCACCGCATGGCCGCAGTTTGGTATAATTTCTGTGTTATTCAATACAAAAATAAAGCATCACGGTCATGCTACATCATGTATAGCGTATCGACCAATCTAGAGCAAGCTGGTCATTCGTATTTACGTCACTGGCCAATCAGCGTCTCTTATCTCCCGTGCACGCCCACCCTGTGGTGTTCAGGAGCGCAATGCGTCCATCGTTTCATTCCAGACGCCGTGCTTTGGCAACGAGTCTATATCTGAAGATTCAGCCTATTTTGAAGAAGCAAATAAAGTTAGCGGATTCAAAGCTAATTTAGGGCTTGTGCACTGCATGCACAGAAAAACCAAATAAATACGTATAGGCCTATGCATCATCGCAAAAGAACAACTTGACAGTGCGTGTTGTTTAAGGCCGGAACTTTGTCGTTTATTACGTATAGCGAGAAATAATTTCGCTTTGTCACCTACGTAAACAATGGCAAAACTGGACGTTGGTTTCAAGGTTTCTAAATTGATGATATTTCTTGGAGCGGTGGCTTTTGTCAGTGGACAATGTTATCGACGCCAACAAGACATGTACATGAACACCGCGGAAAATCGCGCCCTGCGAGGTTTTGCATATACAGCAAAAACTGTGCGATCTCGTGTCATCTGCGGACGGGACTGCAGCATGGATGAACGTTGCAAGTCGTTTAACTTTAACGATCGCTGTAAAATGTGCGAGTTAAACATCGCTACAAAACGAGAGCATCCCGAAGACTTCATTGCCATTCCAGGGAGTGGGTACTTTGATGCAGATGAAGACACACCTCTCTACTCACTGGCTGATAGCTCCTTGAATCGTAACAGAAGTTGCAAGATGCTCTCAGATGCCGGTTATCGTTCAAGCGGTATCTACACGATCTACCCAGATGGATTCGGCAATGACGGTCTTCGTGTCTACTGTGACATGGAAACTGACGGCGGAGGATGGATCGTGTTTCAGAGGCGACAAGATGGCAGCGTGGACTTCTACCTCGGCTGGGCCGACTACCAGTCTGGCTTTGGCGATCTGTCCGGTGAGTTCTGGTTGGGCAACGACAACTTGTCTACACTGACGTCTTATGGAACATGGGAGCTACGAGTTGATTTAGGAGACTGGGAGGGCAACTCGAGCTGGGCAAAATACTCAGACTTACAAATATCCCCGGGTGAGTACAATCTGAATTATGACCAATACGATGCCAACAGCACGGCCGGCAACTCTCTGAAAAATCACAGAGGGCGTCCTTTCACAACAAAAGATCGTGACAATGATAGATTTTCGGGTAATTGTGCAAAATGGTATAAGGGAGCGTGGTGGTTTGCTGCGTGTGTATATTCTCATTTGAATGGTCAATATAAACACGACATGAACGAAGGTACTCGCCAGGGCATACAGTGGTTGAAATGGAAACAAACGTATTCTCTGAAATCATGCAGCATGAAAACCCGTGAAACTGGACCTTGTAGGCCTACTGCAAAAACTGTGTTGATTAGCACTTGAACCAATAAACACAAATTGCTTGTAAACACGTTTATTATGGTATTAAGGCATTGAATATTGATGTTTAGTATGGACACAAACAGTTTAGCTTCTAAAAATGTATACAAGCTGGTAGCAAAGGTGATTAAAGGTAGGATACACCATTTGCAGATATCGAAAAAGTTTACTACTGAATTATTACAAAATATCTTACTTATTGTAAGCATCCAGCAAAACTATTGCGCTAGATATCCTGTAATTGTTCCGAAAAAATGAAATTGTTTGTAATGAACAAAATCGCGATCGCCCTACGGCGATTGCGAAAAAAACCCAATAACATAAGAGCCACTGCCCGACGCCGATTGAAAACGAACGCTGTTTTTCTTGCTTTTTTCATTAGCATCCATGATTGTAAAACTTCGGACATGTCATTTAAACGATATTTACTATAAAATACAACCCCCAAATCCACTCTTTCGTGATAATTCAAGCATTAATTACCAATGGTGTATCCTACATTTAATTGATAAACACAGTTTTTAGAGTATGGACGTTGTATTGCACAGTGTTGTTTTTTGTCAACCTTGTTTGTATTTTGTGGCTTAGCATTGCTAGTCGTTAACGGTCGATTTTCTTCTCTTTTTTTCGTAAAGGTAATTTGTTTTAAATGCTATAGTGAACCTATTTGTCACTATTTGCTAAAAAATAGGTTCTCTCGGCCAATTTCAACAAGTCATTTAAAGTTGGTGTGTCCGTGCTTTTATGGGGTTGCACCCTGAACAAAATAGATTTTCAAATAGATTTGATAATTTTCTAGCATTGTATTTGTTAGGAGCTTTCCAATGAGACATTGCACGAATAAAAATCATTTTTTAATTATGCGCTCTGTATAATGTTGGTACATAATTTTGGTCATTTACGCTTTCAAATTGTGGATTTTTAACAATTAAGGGGAATAATAGCTCCCTGCACAAGTACCCCTCCGCGGAAAGAAAAGGCGAGTCGGGGGCTTAATATTGACGCCACCTGGTAGTCCAGGAAAAATAAGTTTTGACTGCAAACAAATTGCAACAATTTTTTTTCTCACCACAATGCATTTCTAAAAGGTCCCCACAATGACATATTAAAAGTCTTTAAAAATTCAAGTGGTGGAAGTATGACTAATTTGCATAAGTCGTTAATCCCTGCTGCGTTATATATTTATTCTCATATTTGGGTATATAACTTTTTTGAAAATGTTTATTTTGGTGATTCTTCCTACATATCCCCACTTCAATAACATTTTCTAAAGCATGTAAGTGACTGAATAATTATGAGAACATAGTAATTACGTAACTTCGTGACCCTATTCGTGCGCACATTACACTGTCTCTAGATATCATCCAGTAGTCAGTATTGGTGAGCTTCAAATTCACCAAGTTGCTTACTGGCACAGTTATCATATTAAAACCTTATGGAAAATCATATGAACAGTGTGATTTTTAGCCCAGCAAACAAAAACTAGGGAGAAATGGCGTGTCCATAAATTGGGCGGAAAAGTAGTTAAAGGGTTGCCTAACATGGGAGACTTGAACAAGTTCAAGGAAATCACCAAAATATATTTTAGTGTAGATTTGATTATTGTAAGCAACAAAAGCTCGTCAATACTGACTACTTGATGATAACTGGAGAAAAGGTAAATGCGTGCAAATTATAGGGTATAATTGTAGTAATTTTGGACCATTACTTTATTTTCATAATTATTCAGTCACTTTGCTTTCGAAAATATTATTGAAGTAAGAATGTGTAAGTAGAATCACCAAAATAAACCTTTCAAAAATTAAAAATAAAATATATACCTAAATATGGAAATAAACATATTATACGGGAGGGATTAACAATTTATGAAAATTAGACATCTTTCCACCACTTGGATTTTTGAAGACAAAGTTAAGTATTTGACCTAAACTATTGCCTGACTTCGAAATAAAGGTAGGATACATCATTTTGCAGATATCGAATATGTTTACTACCGAATTATTAAGAAATATTTTAATTATTTGAAAGTAAATAACGATTGTAGGCATCCAGCAAAATGATTGCGGTACATATCCTGTAATTGTTCAAAACAAGTGAATTTTATAAAAACAATTCACGATCGCCGGACGGCGATCGCGAAAAAAACTAGAGCAATAAGAACCACTGCCCGGCGCCGGTTGAAAACGAACGCCGTTTTTTTTGCTTTTCTTAGCATCCATGATTGTAAAACTTCGGACAGGTCAGTTAAACGATATTAACTATAAAATGCAACCCCAAAATCTACCCATTCCTGACAATTCAAGCAATGGTGTATTATATCTGTAAGTGTCTGGTTCCCGCTATGATATTCATATTGAAGAGAGTCAGCAAACGGACAAAGCAATCTCACTGGTATACGATATTAAATGAACGTAGCGCGGAACGTTACACTAAGCTCGCTCTTAGCAACTCTAAAAAGAGTGAAAACCGCTCCAAAATATTGAACTTTTTCTAGGAGCCACATGAAAGACAACTCGAAAAAAGAGCTGGCCTCCATATGGCTCATCAAAAGAGTGAACATTTACTCTTTTGCAGTTATTTTCACTCTTTTTTAAAACTCGTTTTGGAGTTATTTATAAGATATTCACTCTTGTTTAGGGTGATATTTTCACTCTTTTACGTTCTAAGTGTAAAAGCTAAGAATGTTTGAATGCTACGTTTGAAGGGGAAACCCGTAATATAAGTTATTCAATTTATGACATTTAAACATATTAATTATTTAGGTTGTGTTGTCGACCGAATTGTTTATACATGAAAGTAAATTAAATTGACCATAAAACAGAGGTTTTCATTGGATATCAATTAATGTGCACATGTTACTTTTGCTTGTATATTGCTACACCAAAAGAGGTTCAATGACCAATGACGTTAAATAAACTGAGTGATGAGAACCAAATCAATGACTGTTTTTTTCGTGACTAATTACAAGTGTTGAGCGTGCGAGAATCTATCAATGATACCAGCGGTGTTATTGACAGCTGTAAAGACAACGGGGTCTTATGCTTAAAAACACGTATAGTGGCTGTCATTTCATCCACAACCTCGTATTTAGGGCGACGGGGGAATTCTAATAGCGGCCGATCGCGATTGCACGAAATCTTACGCAATGGCGCAAGTCCCCCCGCGCCACAATTGATTGATTGCGTAAGTTGCGCAACATTTCGCTTTCACGAAAGCTTGACAGTCCGTAAGTCCGCATCCTGAGCCACGCAGCGCTTTTACGAGCTTTCTACTAGTAATAGCTCTCAAAGCCCTGCGGACACTGGGCAAGATCCGTGGTCATTTGGCGCAAAGATCCATGCGCCCAATCAGAGCCTCCGTTACAAAAAGACCAAGGCATGCCTCGACCCCAGGCATAAAATTGCACTTTTTCATTTATAAAACGCCCAGGTTGGCTTACAAACAAACAAGATGGCGGACGATTCTCAATTCATTTTCTGAAGAAAAACATTTGCGAAAAGTTTCGTGTTCCGTGCCTAAATGACCTACAAAAACGCACCTTGAGTGCTTGAGGAAGGCAAGGATTTCATAGTGTGTTCTAAGACTGGGAGCAGTAAATCCCTGATGTACCAGCAGACAATTATTTCTTTTTCACCCGATCCTCCCGAAGTTTATCCGCAACGCTCATTTCTATTGGTCCATTTGCTTGGACATCTGAGGTGTTCTCACAAATTTCCATCCTCTCCCGTAACAATTTAAATTAATCGGAAAAATTGTAGAAATTAACGTATAGAACGTGAAATAAAGCTTTGCTATTATATATTATACAGAATAAGAAACAAACGACTAAAAAGCTACGTAAACGCTAATAAAATTAAATATAGGTGGTAGAAATTGTCATTATTGTAAGTGTATTGCATCATTTTAACCTGGAAACCTTGGTGGAAAGTACGTGTACATAATAACTATCATTTTGACCGCAAAAGTGTAACGTTTCACTATGCTCCGGCTGATAAGTTTTAGGCCAACACAGATTACTGGTCAGTCGGATTTATATTGAGCACTCACCGGAGTTTGTCGCCGTTTGCTGTCGTTGTCGCTTCAGGTTTCTGACGTAACAGCAGACAATGACTACGATGACTACGACAAGAAGAACCAATCCAATGACGCCACCAATCACCACGCCGATGATTTTGGCCACACTGTGTGTCAGAAACCAAACAAGGTCGCGGTTAAGTACCTTACAGTTCTAGCCCTACAAATAGAGCTGTAATACAGTGTCTCAATAAAAATACCAAAAAGATAATGATAATGGAATGCTACATGTTAAATGTGCAACCAACATAGCTAATATAGGTATGGTTTGAAATCTGATAATATTTGACAGAGTTATGAGTAATTTCCCAAGAGAGGTCAAATTGACCATGGGACCAAGTTTGTCGATTTTAGGCATTGGGACAAAGGTAGCCTACCTGCCGATGTTTGGATAACTGCCTGGCCTACACTGCCGGGTAAACAACATTCATGTTAGTACATGCAAACAGGTTTACACACTGAACACGTTTAGCATCAGGATGGATAGTGTTTAGTCACTGAACATTAATGTACATGAGTTTAGCTGCTAATCACCAACATCTTATCCACATTGCAACACTTGCTCATCCAAACAAAATCGAAAAACTTGGTCCTACAGTCAATTTGACCTCTCTTGGAAAATTACTCACAACTCTGTCAAACATCGTCAGTTTTGCACGTTTGATGTCTCATTTTAAAGTGTATCTTTCAATCCACACTTATATTATCTATGTTGGTTACAAATTCTACGTGTCTACGTGCGAACAAGATTTGCAGTTACTAGCAATTCTTTGAATCTTTGCATCCATGTGTTCGTTCTAGGACAAATCATAGTAGTCAAGTATACTTTCCGAGTACCAGCTTAATAACACTGCTAAATCCAACATCATCTAACCAGTTGACATTTCCGTTGGAATATGTTGTTTTGACCAGGCAAGTCATTTAAGATATTCTGGAACGCCTTCAGAATCTTCGGGTTACCATGGTTACTGGTATAATAACACCAAGTTGAACTCTGTTGGATCAAACTCTGTTGGAATTAGCAGGCAAGTCATTTTGAAACCCACACTACCCAACAACTTGGTGAGTTGGACTGTGCTGGATTGACCAATAAATTCATGCGAGTTCAGTTGGACTATGTTGGCAAGTCCAGAGGAACCATTAAGGATTTAGGGTTTAACTATACCATGGTTCAGATATTTCGGTATGGATAAAAGCTGCATAATACAGACACTGGACAGTTAATACTTTGCTAAATAAACTATAGACTTTAGACAATCACAATCTTATAGCTTTTAGGGCAAAAGCATTCGGTGAGTACTCGACCCAGTACTTTCAAGTATACTTTCCGAGTACTTCTGTCCTAAAACTTCAAATAAAAAGTTCAAATCCCAAGTTGTTTTTTATCCAACACTGACTTCATTTTTTTTCTGTCTACTGTCAATGTTTTTCTTGCTTATACATGTACAACAAACAGCTCAATATTTGGTACCAAACGGAAGTACCGGTACTCGATCGACTATAAAACGCCACCATCCACGGCTTTCAAAAATGTGTGTACAGCTAGCTACATGTTATGTATAAATTGGAGAGAAAACATTAATAAATATGGACCAGGAGAGTACCATGCTTTCTAAATCACTTTCAACCACCAATCAAATTTCGATTCATGACAAAAACAAATACTCATGTATTTCTGGGTGCACTAGCTTAATTCAACCCCCTGCATTTTATGCATTTCTGTAATTCAAGCCCCTATTGAAAACAGTGTAAAATCAACAACGTTCAGGACCAAGTTTCATTCAAACCGACATCAGATCACTGGGGTTTCTCAAACAACAATCAGATTATTATATTGGTCTTTATCTTTCCATTTCTTTTTAATTGTTGGTCGGTCAGCCAATTACATTGAGTAATATTCACACCAAAAGAAACTCACCTCCCGAAAAGTGATACTTCACGAGCCTGCAAGCAGCCATTTTACAAATGGCACCTCTCCACGTTTTCTAGGGCAATTACGACCCACTTTTTAACCGTAATTTTTTGAAGTCTGCCCTCAGATTGAAGCTCAAAAACCAGGGAGTTGATCCTAAGCTATATTTACACAATTCCACCATTTTATTTACCAAACGGCCTCCTTTTTTGTAAAGAAATTGTGGGGGCACATTTCATGCTAATGCGTTCGCGTAGAAATTAATTCTCCCTTCAATTAGGTTAGTGCACCTTTAGGTGGAAACCATGGTCTATGCATGGGTGTTTCATTTAATCCTGACCTCCAGTAGAAATTTCCGTGGTAGTTGTTGTGGTCCTCAATGTTACAGCAGTATTGGCCATCTGACGGGCCGCAGCATTTATAATACTGGTTATCATCGCTGAATCCAGGACAGAAGAATCCTGTGATGAACTCACCGGTGTAATTATCGGTGTAACCCTGGCAGTAATCGGCGATAGCTGAGAGAAGGAGGGGGATCGTGGGTCAAGAACTAAATAGTATATGGACCTTATTCACGAGGACGCAATTTTTTGTTGTTTTTTCCTGAATGTATTATATACTGTGAACTTATACCAGACTATTTTTTCATTCTAGCCTCACTTTAATATATTTTTCAATTAAATGTGGCTTAAACATTATGATATGTTTAATCACAATATTAAACCATTCATCAGAGAAGACTGGTATTAATTTCAAATTCTTTATATTGAAATGGCCGACTCGTGAATAAAGCCCATAATGGCCGCTATTATTACATTTCAAAAGGAGATACAATACATCAAGAATATGTTGGTTTTTTTTCTTAAGTTCTAAATTTCACGCCCATATAATCCGAACGTTTTGGTGTAAATAAGTACAATGGGGTCCGCGCACAAGTAATGATCGACGTGAAAGTAATCAACGGTCACGGTGAAACGGGGGCAATCGACGGTAAGAAAGATAACGCGTTTAGAAGGAGACATTCGAACGCATTGACGTAAATCACGTCTAATTAATGCTCATTCGGAGACAATCGGTTTTGTGCAAAAAAGTCATGCGTAAGTTTGATCTATTTTGACGATGTCATATTTTTATCTACATTCAAATGTGCACGAATGTATGCGCACGCATCGTGTTTTGCCTAAAATTTGGTTGAGGTGTGACGTCGAAAGTGACGCAGGTCAGATCTATGTGACCTCTGATGCCACCTCTCAATCAAATGTATGTAAAACACGAAGCGTACGCTTTTTAGGGCACATTTAGGGCACATGGTCTTTTAGGGATCGTTGGACACGTTGCGTCTGCGGGAGACCATCAGAAAAAGTCGTCTGGTGTTATTTCATGGGGCAAATTGTTGGTGTTTAGATTGATCACTTTTTCCGAGTTTTTTAATACTCAAGTAAACAAATGCTATATTAATCATTTTTGTACAAAAGAAATTAAACAAATAAAACACATTTAGGCCTATATAGTCGTTATAGCTGTGCCAGTAAACTTCTGCACTGCAAAGAGGTTCCCGATCCTGCGACACAATGAACTATTTTAAAAGGCTTATTTCAATCAATATATAATAAATGCCTACACGTACCGGTAACCTGGGGTAACCTATATAGCCTGATAAAATTGTACTCGTCGAAAGTACCATGCATCTTGCCCCTCGCTCGTGACTGGCTTGACCCCGGTAATAAATACGGTCGAACGGTCCTGTATTTGAACTCAGGATAAACACATCGTCGTTTATATAGTTGCACCACTTGTACGTACATGTACATGTACATGTACTTCTCATATAATACCGTAATATCTTGTGGGATTTCATAAACTAAATTCGAAATGAATTCATAAGTATTTTCTTACCGAAGTCGATGATGGAGATTAATGCCGTGATAAGCATGAGATGCAGGACGGGGTTAATATTGGCTGTGGAGGGTGCCATTTTGATGACGATTCAAATCCAACGGTCCCGATCCGACACGCAGGAAAACGTCAAAACAACACTGGCAGTACACGGCGAAGGCGGTTTGACGGGTACCAGTTAGATTCCGACAGCAAGGTCGCCCCAGCTACCTTATTTTTACAATGGATTTTGCCACGTACATGTACATGCACACGCTATATTGAGAGTAAAAGAGTATTACACAATGTCACTATTCAACCGTAGCGATGAGTCAGAGTAATTTGAAAGGCTTCGATCATAATGTTTGCTCGGATCGTGGGCACAAGCGAATTGATAATGAAAATAATAATATGAAGCAAGACATGGAACAAAGAGGCCCATCCACCCCTTCTTTTGTGGTGGTCATTGTGCTTGCGTGAATGTTGTGATTTTCAGGAATTCAGGAATTTCAGGTAATTTCAGGGGTGGGGGTGCATTACCCAGGTGAAAATTCCAGTTGAAACCAGTTAAACTTTCAACTGGTTTCAACTGTTTTGAACTGGATTGTATCCAACTGGTACGTGATGGAATCAACTGGCATCAACTGGTAGCTGAAACAGTTGTAAGCAGTTGAAAGAACCAGTTACCAACTGGTAATTTGTGTGGCGACAATAGGAACCAGTTTAAACCAGTTGAAGGAACATTTACCAACTGGTCAATCTTGTGGCGACAAAACCAGTTGCAAAAACCAGTTGCAAAAACCAGTTGCAAAAACCAGTTGCAAAAACCAGTTGCAAAAACCAGTTGCAAAAACCAGTTGCAAAAACCAGTTGCAAAAACCAGTTGCAAAAACCAGTTGCAAAAGCCAGTTGCAAAAGCCAGTTGCAAAAGCCAGTTGCAAAAGCCAGTTGCAAAAGCCAGTTGCAAAAGCCAGTTGCAAAAGCCAGTTGCAAAAGCCAGTTGCAAAAGCCAGTTGCAAAAGCCAGTTGCAAAAGCCAGTTGCAAAAGCCAGTTGCAAAAGCCAGTTGCAAAAGCCAGTTGCAAAAGCCAGTTGCAAAAGCCAGTTGCAAAAGCCAGTTGCAAAAGCCAGTTGCAAAAGCCAGTTGCAAAAGCCAGTTGCAAAAGCCAGTTGCAAAAGCCAGTTGCAAAAGCCAGTTGCAAAAGCCAGTTGCAAAAGCCAGTTGCAAAAGCCAGTTGCAAAAGCCAGTTGCAAAAGCCAGTTGCAAAAGCCAGTTGCAAAAGCCAGTTGCAAAAGCCAGTTGCAAAAGCCAGTTGCAAAAGCCAGTTGCAAAAGCCAGTTGCAAAAGCCAGTTGCAAAAGCCAGTTGCAAAAGCCAGTTGCAAAAGCCAGTTGCAAAAGCCAGTTGCAAAAGCCAGTTGCAAAAGCCAGTTGCAAAAGCCAGTTGCAAAAGCCAGTTGCAAAAGCCAGTTGCAAAAGCCAGTTGCAAAAGCCAGTTGCAAAAGCCAGTTGCAAAAGCCAGTTGCAAAAGCCAGTTGCAAAAGCCAGTTGCAAAAGCCAGTTGCAAAAGCCAGTTGCAAAAGCCAGTTGCAAAAGCCAGTTGCAAAAGCCAGTTGCAAAAGCCAGTTGCAAAAGCCAGTTGCAAAAGCCAGTTGCAAAAGCCAGTTGCAAAAGCCAGTTGCAAAAGCCAGTTGCAAAAGCCAGTTGCAAAAGCCAGTTGCAAAAGCCAGTTGCAAAAGCCAGTTGCAAAAGCCAGTTGCAAAAGCCAGTTGCAAAAGCCAGTTGCAAAAGCCAGTTGCAAAAGCCAGTTGCAAAAGCCAGTTGCAAAAGCCAGTTGCAAAAGCCAGTTGCAAAAGCCAGTTGCAAAAGCCAGTTGCAAAAGCCAGTTGCAAAAGCCAGTTGCAAAAGCCAGTTGCAAAAGCCAGTTGCAAAAGCCAGTTGCAAAAGCCAGTTGCAAAAGCCAGTTGCAAAAGCCAGTTGCAAAAGCCAGTTGCAAAAGCCAGTTGCAAAAGCCAGTTGCAAAAGCCAGTTGCAAAAGCCAGTTGCAAAAGCCAGTTGCAAAAGCCAGTTGCAAAAGCCAGTTGCAAAAGCCAGTTGCAAAAGCCAGTTGCAAAAGCCAGTTGCAAAAGCCAGTTGCAAAAGCCAGTTGCAAAAGCCAGTTGCAAAAGCCAGTTGCAAAAGCCAGTTGCAAAAGCCAGTTGCAAAAGCCAGTTGCAAAAGCCAGTTGCAAAAGCCAGTTGCAAAAGCCAGTTGCAAAAGCCAGTTGCAAAAGCCAGTTGCAAAAGCCAGTTGCAAAAGCCAGTTGCAAAAGCCAGTTGCAAAAGCCAGTTGCAAAAGCCAGTTGCAAAAGCCAGTTGCAAAAGCCAGTTGCAAAAGCCAGTTGCAAAAGCCAGTTGCAAAAGCCAGTTGCAAAAGCCAGTTGCAAAAGCCAGTTGCAAAAGCCAGTTGCAAAAGCCAGTTGCAAAAGCCAGTTGCAAAAGCCAGTTGCAAAAGCCAGTTGCAAAAGCCAGTTGCAAAAGCCAGTTGCAAAAGCCAGTTGCAAAAGCCAGTTGCAAAAGCCAGTTGCAAAAGCCAGTTGCAAAAGCCAGTTGCAAAAGCCAGTTGCAAAAGCCAGTTGCAAAAGCCAGTTGCAAAAGCCAGTTGCAAAAGCCAGTTGCAAAAGCCAGTTGCAAAAGCCAGTTGCAAAAGCCAGTTGCAAAAGCCAGTTGCAAAAGCCAGTTGCAAAAGCCAGTTGCAAAAACCAGTTGCAAAAACCAGTTGCATAAACCAGTTGCAAAAACCAGTTGCAAAAACCAGTTGCAAAAAACCAGTTGCAAAAAACCAGTTGCAAAAACCAGTTGCAAAAACCAGTTGCAAAAGCCAGTTGCAAAAGCCAGTTGCAAAAGCCAGTTGCAAAAGCCAGTTGCAAAAGCCAGTTGCAAAAGCTGCAGTTGCAAAAGCCAGTTGCAAAAGCCAGTTGCAAAAGCCAGTTGCAAAAGCCAGTTGCAAAAGCCAGTTGCAAAAGCCAGTTGCAAAAGCCAGTTGCAAAAGCCAGTTGCAAAAGCCAGTTGCAAAAGCCAGTTGCAAAAGCCAGTTGCAAAAGCCAGTTGCAAAAGCCAGTTGCAAAAGCCAGACTACTACATTGGAACTCAAACTAGTAAAATAGATGAACGACTGACTAGTATCAAACCACCTACTAACATCACACGGGCACCTCGATCTCTGTCTCATAGACGTTTCTGGAAAGGCTCAGAATGGAGATCATGGCTGCTGTTTTACTCTCTTCCATGCTTAGTTGGTATTCTCAAAGATAAGTACCTTCAACACTGGCTTTTGCTGGTTCACAGTCTGGCATTACTATTATCGGAATCTATTTCTGAAACTGATTTACAAGATGCGGACATCATGTTGAAGAAGTTTGTCCTTTTTGTTGAAGTACATTATGGAATATCTCACATGACTTTTAATATTCATCAACTTCTTCATGCAGTCGGCACTGTTCGGAACTGGGGACCATTGTGGGCAAACTCTACTTTTGTGTTTGAGTCATTCAATGGTACACTACTCAAGCTGTTTCATGGGACTCAAGGTGTGCCACAACAGATCATAGACAATTTCATCATATGGAGGCACCTACCAAAGCTAATGTTCAAATATGTAGTGAATCATAATTCACCTGAAGTGCAAATGTATTGCGACTCAATGTTAGATGGTATTTTGTCAACTAGACATGCTTCTCGTGTAAATGATGACGTGACTTTGCTAGGTTGTCCCAAAATACGAAGAACTACTGCTCAGGAAAGGTTGGCATTAGAAACAGCTTTGGATAACCCTGTTCCGGATTATGTTTCATTCTATGACCGCGTGGTTGTCAATAAGAAATTAATTCACACAAACGGATATGACAGGGTAACACGCAGAAATTCTTCCTGTGTAGTTTTGAATAATGAAATATTTGCTGTAGTGGCAGGCATTTGTGTTGCTGAGAACACATGTTTCTTATTATATAATTTGTTGCAGGTAAATTCACAGAAAAGCATACTTAAAGACAAGCAGACAGGTGCAAGTGCACCCCACATAAAGATTGTTACCAGTGTGAGCAATAGTATTAATGTTTGTCAGCCGATAGCTGTTAAAAACAAATGCATTTTCATTGCAAAAGGACAGTTTTTCCTCCACTCATACGTTTGCACGTTTCCTAACACCATTGAAAGTGATTGAATATCAAGGCTTATAAGCAAAGCCTATTATCTACCATTCGTGACATGTACATGCAACATGACTACCATTGCATAAGAAAATCAGGAATGTTACCGGATTATTTGCTATAGTGACAGGTACAGGGTGAGACAAAAAAACGGAGCCCGAAAAATATATTTCAAATTTAAACAAATAATGACTGGAAAGCCAATTTCATAAACTACTTTTAAATCAATTTTTTAAAATAAAATTGCTTAATCCATTCAAAGAATATCACCATTAAAACGCAACGATCCTAAAACCTGTTTCGTCCCCCTGTTTTGTTCTGACCATTTGGAAAACAAATCTAATAATCACACAGAATACTTGTTTCAACAACTGTTGTACACAATATTTGTATTAACTAACCTGCCTAGGCAAACAATATAATTGATAAAATCCATTTTATTTTTTAAATTATTTTAAGACGGGCCATCAAAAGTTGAGTGTTTTAAACTTTTTAACTGAGGTTTTATCGCTGATACTGTTTGAAGACGATTGTTATACGACGATTCTCGAAATCGCATTTTTGGACGAAAGATGTTTTAGGGTCATTGTGTTCAAATGGTGATATACTTTGAACGAATAGATTAATTTAAGTATTTTTTTCCTTCTAAATGTAGTTTATAAAATTGCCTTTCCAGTCGTTATTGTTGGTGCTACATATTTTGTAAATATGAAATACATTTTGTGAGGATTGGGTTCCCTATAGTGTTGCCGAAAACAAGTTTTTATTGTATAATTTAGTGCAAGTCAGTTCACAGAAAAGCATAATTGTTTGTGTTGCTGAGAACATGTTTCTCTCTGTACAATTTGTTGCAGGTAAATTCACAGAAAAGCATACTTAGAGACGTGCAAACAGCTACAAGTAGGTGCAAGTGCATCCCGCATTCAGTTTATACCAGCGTGAATTATAATAATAATTGTTAGTGTGTAGCCATAAAACTCCTACGTCTGCATTTTCAGTAGCACGTATTACTACGTACCATTTATGACGTGCATGGTGACTTGCAATACAAAATAAAATTGGGCGGGATATTATGTGTATTTGTCTTATGTTAAAGCCTGTGTAAATTAGTTTTTAATGTTACATAATGTATAGCATGCAGATAATCAAGTTTACATGTACTGTAAGCATCAGATTAA